>CM065589.1:27935721-29135721 GCA_033119425.1 Bufotes viridis
TTTTCTGTAATTTGTGTAATAACAAGCAAGCTCCATTGCTACTTGTACCTGCTGGCTGCTGATAAGCTGACATCAGTGTTTTTGCTTGTTTGTTTGGCTGCCATATGGTGCATGGCTGCTTCCTCATGTCTTGATGTTCCTTTTTGCTGCCAGTTAGGTGTATATACGCCCTCTTCAATTTAAAGGGCCAGCGGGCAGTGTTTCCATTCAGTAAATCCACATTCACCTGGATTAGCTTGAGTAAAACATTTCCAAGCTCTCTATAGCTTACTTTGGTGTATGTTTCTTGTGCCACATCCTATTGATCTGACAACTCCTTTGGTGTCCTTATGGATTTTGGACCGAAAAGTGTGGACTTGTAATGCTACCATATAGACAATGTTTTTTTTAGCTTTAGATGCTTAACGGCTATGTACACCATCAGAGGCAATTTTTGTTTACGATAGCATGTTACTTTTAGCTAAAAATAGTTTTCTCAATTGGCCTTTATTAACCACTTAAGCCCCCCTAGCTTAAACACCCTTAATGACCAGGCCACTTTTTACAATTCTGCACTGCGCTACTTTCACCGTTTATTGCTCCGTCATGCAACTTACCACCCAAATGAATTTTACCTCCTTTTCTTCTCACTAATAGAGCTTTCATTTGGTGCTATTTCATTGTTGCTGACATTTTTACTTTTTTTGCTATTAATCATAAATTAACGATTTTTTTGCAAAAAAATGACATTTTTCACTTTCTGTCACAAAATTTTTCAAAGAAAACTACTTTTCAATATAAATTTTTCTCTAAATTTATTGTACTACATGTCTTTGATAAAAAAAAATGCAGTAAGTGTATATTTATTGGTTTGCGCAAAAGTTATAGCTTTTACAAACTATGGTGCAAAAAGCGAATTTCCGCACTTTGACTTTCTGAGCACCTATCATGTTTCCTGAGGCACTACAATGCCCAGACAGTAGGAACACCCCACAAATGACACCATTTCGGAAAGTAGACACCCCAAGGTATTCGCTGATGGGCATAGTGAGTTCATGGAAGTTTTTATTTTTGCCACAAGTGAGCGGAAATGAAAATTTTAATTTTTTTTACAAATTCTCATATTCCACTAACTTGTGACAAAAATAAAATTTTACATAAACTCACTATACCCTCACAGAATACCTTGGGGTGTCTTCTTTCAAAATGGGGTCACTTGTGAGGTAATTGTACTGCCCTGGCATTTTAGGGGCCCCTAAAGCGTGAGAATCCAAATGCGTAAAAATGCCCTGTAAAATCCTAAAAGTACTCATTGGAATTGGGGCCCCTTTGCGCACCTAAGCTGCAAAAACTGGCACACATGTGGTATCGCCGTACTCAGGAGAAGTAGGGCAATGTGTTTTAGGGTGTATTTTTACATATACCCATACTTTTTGTGAACAATATCTCGGTAAATCACAACTTTTTCCATTTTTATACAAAGTTGTCCATTTACCGAGATATTTCTCTCACCCAGCATGGGTATATGTAAAATACACCCCAAAACACATTGCCCTGCTTCTCCTGAGTACGGCGATGCCACATGTGTGACACTTTTGCAGCCAAGATGCGCAAAGGGCCCCAAATCCAATGAGTACCTTTAGGATTTCACAGGACATTTTTACGCATTTGGATTCCAAACTACTTCTCTCGCTTTAGGGGCCCCTAAAATGCCAGGGCAGTAAAATACCACACAAATGACACCATTTCGGAAAGAAGACACCTAAGGTATTCGCTGATGGGCATAGTGAGTTCATGGAAGTTTTTATTTTTGGCACAAGTTAGTGTAAATTTTTTACAAAGTCTCATATTCCACTAACTTGTGACAAAAATAAACTTTACATGAACTCACCATACCCTCACGGAATACCTTGGGGTGTCTTCTTTCTAAATGGGGTCACTTGTGTGGTATTTTACTATCTTGGCATTTTAGGGGCACTCAACGTCAGAAGCAGTTTGGAATCCAAATGCGTAAAAATGTTCTGTGAAATCCTGAAAGTACTCTTTGGAATTTGGGTCCCTTCGCACCTTGGTTGAAAAAAGTGGCACACATGTGGTATCGCCGTACTCGGGAGAAGTAGGGCAATGTGTTTTAGGGGTATTTTACATATACCCATACTTTTTGTGAAAAATATCTCGGTAAATCACAACTTTTTCCATTTTTTTATACAAAGTTGTCCATTTACCGAGATATTTCTCTCACCCAGCATGGGTATATGTAAAAATACACCACAAAACACATTGCCCTACTTGTCCTGAGTACGGCGATACCACATGTGTGCCACTTTTTTACAACCAAGGTGCACAAAGGGGCCCAAATTCCAATGAGTACTTTCAGGATTTCACAGAACATTTTTACGCATTTGAATTCCAAACTGCTTCTGACGTTTAGGTGCCCCTAAAATTCCAGGATAGTTAAAATACCACACAAGTGACCCCATTTCGGAAAGAAGACACCCTAAGGTATTCACTGAGGGGCATAGTGAGTTCATGGAAGTTTTTATTTTTTGGCACAAGTTAGTGGAAATTTTTTTTTTTTTTTTTTTTTTACAAAGTCTTATATTCCACTAACTTGTGACAAAAAATAAACTTTTACATGAACTCACCATACCCCTCACAGAATACCTTGGGGTGTCTTCTTTCCAAAATGGGGTCACTTGTGGGGTAATTGTACTGCCCTGGCATTTTAGGGGCCCCTAAAGCGTGAGAATCCAAATGTGTAAAAATGCCCTGTGAAAATCCTAAAGGTACTCATTGGAATTGGGGCCCCTTTGCGCACCTAAGCTACAAAAAAGTGTCACACATTTGGTATCGCCGTACTCGGGAGAAGTAGGGCAATGTGTTTTGGGGTGTATTTGTACATATACCCATGCTGGGTGAGAGAAATATCTCTGTAAATTGACAACTTTGTTTAAAAAAATGGAAAAAGTTGTGATTTACAGAGATTTTTTTCACACAAAGTATGGGTATATGTAAAAATACACCCAAAATACATTGCCCTACTTCTTCTGAGTACGGCGATACCAAATGTGTGCCACTTTGTGCAGCAAAGATGCGCAAAGGGGCCCCAATTCAATGAGTACCTTTTAGGAGGGCATTTTTCGCATTTTTCTTCTCACGCTTTAGGGCCCCTAAAATGCAAGGGCAGTATAAATACCCCACATGTGACCCCATTTGGGAAAGAAGACACAACAAGGTATTCCGTGAGGGGCATGGCGAGTTCATAGAAGATTTTTTTTTTTTTGGCACAAGTTAGTGGAAATTGATTTTTTTTTTTTCTCACAAAGTCTCCCTTTCCGCTAACTTATGACAAAAAATTCAATCTTTCATGGACTCAATATGCCCCTCAGCGAATACCTTGGGGCGTCTTCTTTCCAAAATGGTGTCATTTGTGGGGCGTTTGTACTGCCTTGGCATTTGAGGGTCTCCGCAATCATTACACATATGGCCAGCATTAGGAGTTTCTGCTATTCTCCTTATATTGAGCATACGGGTAATGAGATTTTTTTTCCGTTCAGCCTCTGGGCT
Source organism: Bufotes viridis (assembly GCA_033119425.1). Lineage (NCBI taxonomy): Eukaryota > Metazoa > Chordata > Amphibia > Anura > Bufonidae > Bufotes > Bufotes viridis. The sequence goes on from CM065589.1 coordinate 27,939,268, forward strand.
GAAAGAAAAAATGAACGGCACAGATTTCCTCATTCGCATCGATCGATGTGGATGAAAAAATCTCTGCCAAAAATATGCAAGAAAAAAGAGGGCCTGGCGATTGCCAGGACATAGGGGCTCCGCCCAAACATCCATACCCACTCAGCTCCTATGTCCTGGCAAACGTGATTTCTCCATTCACATCGATCAATCGATCGGTGTGGAGGAAGACATCTTTGCCAGATTTTTGATACAAAGTGTTTGCCAAAGCATATGAACTCCAACACCTCTCCTCAGCTCACATGCCAGGGCAAACGTACCTGTCCTGCGGAGGAGAAATCTCGTCTTGCAGCGCCGCATACACCGACTTCACGTGTCTTCTGACAGCAGCGCAATGCTTCTCTCAGAATGCACATCAGTGCTGCGGCGTTTTCATCGGTTGGTCCGTTGGTCTGTTGGTATACCTGGAAAATAAAGGGTGGTTAGGGGAAAAAAAAAAAAGAAGAAAAAACAGGCAGCAGGCACATGACTTGAACGTTGCAAACTTTATAAAACATGAATAAAACCTGAACATGAAAAAAAACTGAACTTTTAAAACCTGAACTAACTCAAGATTTTATTTTTCTTGCTACCTGTTTAATTTTTTTCTTTTTTAACCATATCACTCTTTATTTTCCTTGCAGAAACATCTCCTTTCCCATGGGACAATGTGTAAAGTGTAAATCACACAGAGATGGTGAGAAGTACATTATGCACTTTATCCCAAGTGAAAGGAGACGTTTCTACCGTTTCACACTTCTGCAGTAGCACAGCAGCACCCCTATGTGTTAGGGTCTCTCAAAACCTAGTATCCTGAGAGACCCTTGAGCCTGATTATAAAAACTACCTGTGTCGTGCATTCCCTATCCTAAGTGTACCTGGGTGTGGTACTTCCGGAAACACTCCCCTAGGCATAGGGCAGGGCGGTCAGGACAGTCAGGACAGAAATAACGGGTGTCACGCCTTATTCCACTCCTGCTACAGACACGACATCTTTTTCGGGGTGGCGGTTGGTTTGAGGTACCCGGCACAACGCTAGGGAAGTGCCGCTCGTGTAGACGGCTAACTACACTGGTGGATGGGGCCACGGAACCTCCTGGATACAGGAGGTTCTCGATGATCTCTTCCTGAAATTTGAGGAAGGATCCTGTTCTCCCAGCCTTACTGTAGAGAACGTAACTATTATAGGCAGCCAATTGAATCAGATATACAGACACCTTCTTATACCAGCGTCTGGTGCGTCGGGAAATTAAATACGGGGCCAACATCTGATCGTTGAAGTCCACCCCTCCCATGTGGAGATTATAGTCGTGGACGGAGAGGGGCTTTTCAACGACACTGGTTGCCCGTTCAATTTGAATTGTCGTGTCTGCGTGAATGGAGGAGAGCATGTAAACGTCACGCTTGTCTCTCCATTTCACCGCGAGCAGTTCTTCGTTACACAGTGCAGCCCTCTGCCCCCTTGCAAGTCGGGTGGTAACGAGCCGTTGGGGAAGCCCGGCGACTAGGTCGCGCGGTGCCACAGCAGCCAATGCGTTCTAGGAACAAATGCTTGAAGAGGGCCACACTTGTGTAAAAGTTGTCCACGTAAAGATGGTACCCCTTGCCGAATAAGGGTGACACCAAGTCCCAGACTGTCTTCCACTGCTCCCCAGGTAGTCAGGGCAACCGACCGGCTCCAGGGTCTGATCTTTTCCCTCATAGATCCGAAATTTGTGTGTATAGCCTGTGGCCCTTTCACAGAGCTTATACAATTTGACCCCATACCGGGCGCTTGCTTGGGATGTACTGTTTGAAGCCAAGGCGCCCGGTAAAATGTATTAGGGACTCGTCTACGCAGATGTTTTGTGCGAGGGTATACAAATCTGCAAATTTCTGGTTGAAATGGTCTATGAGGGGCCGAATTTTGTGGAGCCGGTCAAAAGCTGGGTGGCCTCTGGGACGGGAGGTGGTGTTGTCACTAAAGTGCAGGAAACGCAGGATGGTCTCAAAACGTGTCCTGGACATGGCAGCAGAGAACATGGGCATATGATGAATTGGGTTCGTGGACCAATATGAACGCAATTCATGTTTTTTGTAATGCCCATGTTGAGGAGAAGGCCCAAAAAGTTCTAAATTCGGAAACTTGGACTGGTTTCCATCGGAAAGGCTGGGCATAAAAGCTTCCCGGGTTAGCGGTAATAAATTGTGTGGCATACCGGTTTGTTTCTGCCACTACTAAGTCAAAGAGCTCCGCAGTGAAGAACAGCTCAAAAAACCCTAGTGCCGATCCGATTTGAGCCGTCTCCACCCGAACTCCTGACTGGGCGGTGAAAGGGGAACTAATGGTGCGGCTGAAGATGGGGACTGCCAATCAGGATTTGCCAGCACCTCAGGGACTCTAGGGGCTCTACGGGCCTGTCTGCGCGGTGGCTGCGACGGGGAGTACTGCACGTGCCACCGTACCAGCTTCAACTGCCCTTCTGGTGCTCGCTACTTCACCATGTGTTACGGCAGTGCTGGTAGAAGGTCCAGGACGGGCTGCGCTGCTGGTGTATGCCTCACCACGTAATCCGGCAGCGCCAGCCCCACTCTGCTGCCCTTGAGCGGATCCTGCGCTACCTGCGGTCTAGCGACACGGGGCCGGGTACGCCTGGTGCTATCAGGGACCTCAACCTCCTCGTCCGAACTTTGAGTCAGAGAGCCACTGCTTTCTACAGGTTGGTATTCTGACCCGCTAGATTCGTCAGATGAGGGTTCCCATTCCTCATCCGACTGGGTCAGAATCCTGTAGGCCTCTTCAGGAGAATATCCCTTGTTTGCCATTTGGGATACTAAATTTAGGGGTATTCCCTGAGACTACCCAAGAAAAAAGCAAGCCTGTCTTACAAATGGGAGTGTAGCGAAGTACAGAAGCCGCTGCGATTGATAAAAATATCAAAACTGATTTTTTATCGCCGCAGCGCTTGTGAAGAGATTGTGCAGTGATACAAAAAAAAATTTTTTGTCACTGCGGCGGGGCGGGCGTGGGTGAACGCAGGTGTGGGCGACCGATCAGGTCTGATCGGGCAAACACTGCGTTTGGGGTGGAGGGCAAACTAAAGTGACACTAATACTAATATAGATCTGACTGTGATCAGTTCTGATCACTTACAGATACTATAAAAGTATAAATGCTGATTAGCGCTACGCTAAACAGCGATCCAGTGACTGCGGTGCGGTGGGCTGGGCGCTAACGCTAACTACCTAACAAAGGGGCCTAAACTAAGCTAAGCCTAACAGTCAATCCAAGTGAAAAAAAAAAAGTGACAGTTCACAAAAGTGACACTGATCACTTTTTTCACTTTCACTATGTACTGACAGGGGGTGATCAAGGGGTTAATTAGGGTGATGGGGGGTGATCAGGGCCTAATATGTACTGATTGGTGCACTTATTTGGGATCTGTGCTCTGTGCTGGGTCCAACCGATGAAAAGGACCCAGCACATGGCACAGATCCCTTATAAAACACATTTATTTGTAAATACACTGTAGATCACCATTTTCTATAGGTGATTTTAAAAATCACCAGCCTGCCAGCGATAATCATTGGCTGGCAGGCTGGTGACTCACCTCCCCCGAGTCCAGCGGTGCGTTCCATGTGCGTTCCACTGGATGCTGTAGCGCGTCTTCTCGCGTCTCGCGAGAGGACGCACGGATGCGTCCAGGAGGAATAAACCTGCCGCCGCCAGGACGCATCCGTGCGTTCGGCGGTCGGGGACAGGTTAAAAATATTGAGCCATTCTGTCACAAAGAGTTTTTCTAGCCACGTGCATCCTACTTTCACTTTTTGCTGGTCTTCTAATAAGGCCTCTTTCAAACGAACGTGTTTTTTTTTTTTGCGAGAGTAAGGGCCGTTTTTTGCGTTCTGTACATGGTCCATATACAGAACCATTCATTTCAATGGGTCCGCAAAAAAAAAACGGAAGGTACTCCGTATGCATTCCGTTTCCGTATTTCTGTATTTCCGTTCCGTTCAAACATAGAACATGTCCTATTATTGCCCGCATCACGGACAAGGATAGTACTGTTCTATTAGGGGGCAGATGTTCCGTTCCGCAAAAAACGGAATGCACACGGATGTCATTCGTTTTTTTTGCGGATCCGTTTTTTGCGGACCGCAAAACCATACGTTCGTGTGCAATAGGCCTAACCCTCATCTCTAAACTACTGAGAGGTCATAAACACTTACTAATAAGAATGTGGCTTAAATAATATAAGAACTGAGCTATAATGAGTGTTTATAATGTCAGAGAGCAGAGATAAGGAGCCCGTCAGCTCCCCAACTGATGGAAAAGACAGAAAATCCACAGGCTGCTACTACAGCATCTTGACTCTGTACAGAAAAAAGGATGCCATATTTTTAATTAAGACCGATAGAAAAATGATTTTAGCTCAAAATTAGTACAATGCAATAATAAAAAATGCACCCAAAGGTGTACATGGCCTTTAAGATTAATAGAAGTACCTGTTTTGTATTCCTTCATTTCTTTTGGATATAAAAGAATGCGCATTGAACTGGATGTATGTTTTTACTTCTGGATATAGTATCAGATTGGGAGGCTCTCTAGACACATAGTCGCTGTGTCATAATCTTTTTGGAATTGTAGAAACTGTGTATTACTCTTCTGGTTGTGATTCTTGCCCTTTAACTTTGTCTTCTCTGGCCTGTCTGCCACATATGACTAGGAGACCTTCTCACAATTGCTGTGGTTTATACAGCTTTTGTGGACCAAAATTATAGAAAAAGACTCTAATGGTAAGCGTTGGCCCCAAAGTCACCTACATAAGGGGTTGTCTATAGCCGGAATGCTTCTGTAAGCAAGTCTGACATGCAGCCATATGACAATGCTCCTGGTGTTGATCTCCCACTTGATCTCCTGTACAATGTACACACTATTATTTGCATTCCCGTGTCCCTGATGAATGGGATATGATAGATCCCATGCCTTTTATCTACATCCTTCTCTGCTTTTCCCCCCTCCCTCTCTGTAGGCAGGGGCGTAGCTATAGGGGATGCAGACGTAGCAGTCGCTAGCGGGCCCAGGAGCCTGAGGAGGCCCAAAGACCCTTGTGCCGCCTAAGAAGACACCAGTATTATGGAAAGTGCAGGTCAAGTTACACCTCTGGCTGGAGGGAAAGGGTTATGTCAAGAATTTGGCATGGGGGAAGGGTGCCATTTCAATTTTTGATTTAGGCTGCATGAAGACTATGTGCTTACCTGCCCCTGGCCACAAAGCACTGAGGGAAAGGGGCCCAAGCTGAACTCTTGCATCAGGGCCCATAAGCCTTTAGCTATCCACCTGTCTGTAAGGATCACGTTTCTCATGCTGGGCAGCAGAACAGTTTCTCAGTAGCAAAGCTGCACTGTTTGTGGAGATAGTGAGCAATTACAGCTTTGAGAGGCATGCACACAAATGGTATATAGAGACAGTAGTCCAGATTTACCATTAGGATACACCACATTTGTGGTGAGAAAAAGTCGCAAACTGCATGTTTGCGAATTGTTCGACAGCACTTGCGCAAAATAGTTTGGGTAAGCAACTTATACACTGGCCTCAACACTTTCCTGAAAACAGGGCATGGCGAGGGCAGGACAGGGATGGCAGTTCTGTCACATTTATCATCTTCTAAATCAGTTTTCTGGCATAGAAAAACACTAAAATCTACGCCAGCCAGGGGACTACATGATGCTGTGCCTATTTTATTACAAGGTATATGCCTTGTCATAAATTAGGTGCAGCATTTAGCAGCGCCCCTGGGTATCATAGTCTGGCATATTGTGTTGACACTGCACTCTGTTTAGAGAGTATGGTGCCAGTGCTAGTTGAATATATGATAAATCTATCCCAATGTCTGTGAGAGGGGAGAGGAATTCACCCCACAGAAAGCCCTAGTAGCATCAAAACAAAGGTGCAGCACAGAGCACTGAAAAAAAAAAACTACTTATGATCTGTGTTGAATTTGATGATCACAAATATAGGTATTTTTCTATATTTTATATTACTTTGGAAAACCCCTTTTTTAAATATCTGTTATTAGGATCAGTGTGATTAGCAAACGCATTCTCTTGACTGAATAGTTTTAATTACACAAAATTTTCATGTATTGTTTTAACGATTTCAGTATTGATATTCAGCATAATAACAACTTTCCTTGGCCTGTAATTACAGGATATTAAATGTGTAATTACATAATTGAGGCACGCGGTGCTCACACAATTAACATTCTATTCCCAGCCTTTCAATGGTAGAATTTCACTTTGAGGTAAAGTTTCTTCTTTCATGCTGTGAAAAGTGCAGGATAAAAATACATTGGGCTTTCGAGTGATCTGTGCCGCTTTATTTAAAGGTCTCCAGCATTAGTATCCCTGTATCATAAGGAGCCCCTTAATTTACTACTATTAGAAAGCAATTAGGGAAAGTGACTCCATGCTGGGCAAAGCGGTGCCAAGAGTCATATGACCCCAGTGCTTAATGTGTTGTCTTAGCTTTCATGAGTATGAAGTCCCACTAATTTGCCAGTTTACTTGTATGAAAGTAAGTATTCTATCATGAAACCCAAACTCATCTAAAATACTTTAAAATAATGGTAGTGTCATATTAAGAAGCTGTGCCACAGGGGTGCACCTAGCCTTTCTGCTGCCTAGTGATGAGCGGCAGGGGCAATATTCGAATTTGCGATATTTCGCGAATATTTGGGCGAATATTCGCCATATATTCGAAAATTCGCAAATTCGTAATCTCCAGACAATTTTCTTGTTTGCGAAAATTCACATAAAAATTCGCATAAATTAGCATAAAAATTCGCATAAACTGGCATTTAAAAGATACCTTTTAAATACCCGTTTATGAGAATTTTTATGCTAATTTATGCGAATTTCTATGCGAATTTTCGCAAACAAGAAAATCATGACATTATTTTCTTGCTTGCAAAAAGTTGCATATAAAAAATTCGCATAAAACCAAGATTCGCAATTGCGAATATATTTTGCGATATTCTAAATATTCGCGAATTATCGAAGTGCTGATATTCGCAATTAAAATTCGCAATTCGAAAAATCGTGATCAACACTACTGCTGCCTGAGGTGAAAACTGAAACGGTGCCCCCCTCCCATGCCAATTTCTTAACCTAACCCATGTGCCACAATGAAAGTGCTTATTGCCAATGGCCCTTCGGCTTCCCCCCTCTTGCCCCTACCTGATGCTACCTCACCTGGCCTCATTGGTTGTGCACCCCTGCTGTGCTAAAACCATCAGAAGTTATCCATGCTAGTCAAAATTATGCTGCAATAGATGCCATCAGAGATGACTCCAACTGCTTCCGTCAGGATGAATTTAGGTGCAACCTTAAAGGGAATCTGTCACCTAGTTTTATCCTATAGAGCTGTGGACATGCACGGAGAGATCTCTGCTAGCATGTCCGCAATATACCTGTCCCATAGCTCTGTGTGGTTTTATTTTGTTTAAAAAATGATTTTATAGATATTTAAATTAGCCAAGGCACCTCGAGATTATCGCGAGATTACGGCACTGTAACTTTGTGAGCAAGAAGGAGATTCCTGGATGTAGGCGGTGCTGGGCACCTTCACAGGGGGCGTGGCTGGGCTCCTTAACCGTAAGTAACCACGCCTTGGGCACCTTACTTGGCTAATTGACATATCTATAAAATAATTTTCTAAACAAAATAAAACCACACAGAGCTATGGTACAGGTATATTGCGGACATGCTAGCGGAGATCTATCCGTGCATGTCCGCAGCTCTATAGGGTAAAACTAGGCGACAGATTCCCTTTAACATAATGATAATGGATACTGGACGGGCATGTCCACCTTTAAACACCATGTTACAGATGAGGCTAAGTACAATCTACTTTTCTGTGACTTATGTACAGATACATAGTAACATAGTAACATAGTATATACTGTAAGAACGAAAAAAAACATTTGTCCATCCAGTTCGGCCTGTTTCCTACAAGTTGATCCGGAGGAAGGCAAAAAACTCCTGTGAGGCAGAAGCCAATTTTCCTCACTTAAGGGGGAAAAAAATTCCTTCCCAACTCCAATCAGGCATCAGAATAACTCCCTGGATCAACGACCCCTCTCTAGTAGCTATAGCCTGTAATATTATTACACTCCAGAAATAAATCCAGGCCCCTCTTGAATTCCTTTATTGTACTCACCATCACCTCCTCCTCAGGCAGAGAGTTCCATAGTATCACTGCTCTTACAGTGAAGAATCCTCTTCTATGTTTGTGTACAAACCTTCTTTCCTCCAGAAGCAGAGGATGTCCCCTCGTCACAGTCACAGTCCTGGGGATAAATAGATGATGGGAGTGATCTCTGTACTGACCCCTGATATATTTATACATAGTTATTAGATCTCCCCTCAGTCGTCTTTTTTCTAAAGTAAATAACCCTAATTTTGATACCCTTTCAGGGTACTGTAGATCCCTCATTCCAGTTATTACTTTAGTTGCCCTCCTCTGAACCCTTTACTGCTCTGCTATGTCTGCCTTGTTCACAGGAGCCCAGAACTGGACACAGTCCTCCATGTGTGGTCTGACTAGTGATTTGTAAAGTGGTAGGACTATGTTCTCATCACGGGCGTCTATGCCCCTTTTGATGCAACCCATTATCTTATTGGCCTTGGCAGTAGCTGCCTGACACTGGTTTTTGCAGCTTAATTTGCTGTTTATTAAAATTCCTAACTTTCCCATGTCAGTGTTACCGAATGTTTTACCATTTAGTATGTACGGGTGACTTGCATTATTCCTTCCCATGTACATAATTTTACATTTGTCAGTGTTAAACCTCATCTGCCATTTCTCTGCCCAAGCCTCCAATCTATCCAGATCCCTCTGTAGCAGAAAACTGTCCTCTTCAGTGTTAATTACTTTACACAGTTTAGTGTCATCTGCAAAAATAGATATTTTACTGTGCAGGCCTTCTACAAGATCATTAATAAATATATTGAAGAGAATAGGGCCCAATACTGACCCCTGAGGTACCCCACTAATGACAGTGACCCAATCTGATTATCTACCGTTAATAACCACCCTCTCCCAGTCCGAGCATCCTCATTTTATATACCAACCTTTTATGAGGTACAGTGTCAAATGCTTTGGAGAAGTCCAGATATACGATATGTGTCCATCCTTATCTCGAATTTGGCTATGAACTCCAATTTCTCTGAATACGAATTCAATACAATATTCCTACTTACTAACAAACCTCTGACAGACTGGAATTCACAAGACAACCACTAAGTGGCAACACAGAGAAACATATAGGATAGACCTCTCATAACACAATATCAAAAAATCATATATTTTTTAAGCTGTTTTTTTTTACGCCACACAACTTGGAATATGTTGAGCCAAGGTGAGGAAGGACACTCCTTTATTTGCAATCCAAGACTGCACTAGATGGCTACAACAAGTTTCTATAACTCTGTTTATTCTATCATCACCAATGGATCTCCTTCAGACTACAAGATGCACTGTATGCCTATTGCCAAACAAGTATATAGGCCCTTCCCTGCGATGGGCTAGAGCAGTGGTGGCGAACCTATGGCACGGGTGCCAGAGGCCGCACTCAGGGCTCTCTCTGTGGGCACCCGCACCTGCCATTCATCAGCGCCGGGCGCGCTATGAACAACACAGGCAGCACAGGGCACGCTATGTACAGCACAGGCAGTGCAGGGCGCACTATGAACGGCACAAGTGGCGCACTGAATGTAGGCAGGCTATTATAGCTAAATGATAAAGTACATGGAAGGTATACTATATTGGACTGTAGTATTCAGGGTAAATTGCCGTGTTGGCACTTAGCAATTATTAGGTGGGTTTTGGGTTGCAGTTTGAGCACTCTGTACCTAAAAGGTTTGCCACCACTGGGCTAGAGTCTGCTGACTTCCTATGACATGGATGCTGTTGCACTCGCCACTCCTCTCCTCTGCATTTTGCTGCCCCTTAGGCCTTCAGCTGTGTCTCTCCAGCACCCTGATCATACTCTCACGTACCATATGTTGGTGTAACATTGTCAAAGTGTACAATCAGGAGAAGAAAAAGTATGATACACATAAATACACTATAATGAAATATATTTAACCCCTTAAGGACTCAGCCCTATTTCACCCTAAGGACTCGGCCATTTTTTGCAAATCTGACCAGTGTCACTTTATGTGGTGATAACTTTAAAACGCTTTTTCTTATCCAGGCCATTCTGAGATTGTTTTTTCGTCACATATTGTACTTCATAACAGTGGTAAAATAAAGTCGAAAAATTTCATTTTTATTTATAAAAAAATACCAAATTTACCAAAAATTTTGAAAAATTTGCAATTTTCCAAGTTTCAATTTCTCTACTTCTAGAATACATAGTAATACTGCCAAAAAAAGTTATTGATTTACATTCCCCATATGTCTACTTCATGTATCGATCATTTTGGGAATGCCATTTCATTTTTGGGGACGTTACAAGGCTTAGAAGTTTAGAAGCAAATCTTGACATTTTTCAGAAATTTTCAAAAACCCACTTTTTAGGGACCAGTTCAGGTCTGAAGTCACTTTGCGAGGCTTACATAATAGAAACCACCCAAAAATGACCCCATTCTAGAAACTACACCCCTGAAGGTACTCAAAACTGATTTTACAAACGTCATTAACCCTTTAGGTTTTCCACAAGAGTTAATGGCAAATAAAGATAAAATTTCTGAATTTCGATTTTTTGGAAAATTTTCCATTTTAATCCATTTTTTCCAGTAACAAAGCAAGGGTTAACAGCCAAACAAAACTCAATATTTATTGCCCCGATTCTGTAGTTTGCAGAAACACCCCATATGTGGTCATAAACTGCTGTATGGCCAAACGGCAGGGCACAGAAGGAAGAGAACGCCATATGGTTTTTGGAAGGCGGATTTTGCTGGACTGGATTTTTGACACCATGTCCCATTTGAAGCCCCCCGATGCACCCCTAGAATAGAAACTCCATAAAAGTGACTCTATCTAAGAAACTACACCCCTCAAGGTATTCAAAACCAGTTTTACAAACTTTGTTAACCCTTTAGGTCCTCCACAAGAGTTATTGGCAAATGGAGATGAAATTTCAGAATTTCTATTTTTTGTTACCTTGTCTCAAAACAAGTGTAATATAGAGCAACCAAAAATCATAGTTACCCTAAAATAATACCAACAAAACTGCCACCTTATCCCGTAGTTTCCAAAATGGGGTCACTTTTTTGGAGTTTCTACTGTAGGGGTGCATCTGGGGGCTTCAAATGGGACATAGTGTCAAAAAACCAGTCCAGCAAAATCTGCCTTCCAAAAACCATATGGCGTTCCCTTCCTTCTGTGCCCTGCCGTTTGGCCATACAGCAGTTTACGACCACATATGGGGTGTTTGTGCAAACAAGAGAATCAGGGCAATAAATATTGAGTTTTGTTTGGCTGTTAACCCTTGCTTTGTTACTGGAAAAATTGATTAAAATGGAAAATTTGCAAAAAAATTGCTGTTTTGGGACTGTTTTTATTTTTTGCTATTTACATTGTTGAAGTGACAGGTTAGATTGTGTGCTATTTCTATAGAGTAGGTTGTAACGGACACGACAATACCAAATATGACTACTTTTTAGGGGTTTTTGTTTCAGTTTTTACATAATAAAGCATTTTTGAACAAAATTATTTTTTAGTGTCTCCACATTCTGAAAGCCATAGTTTATTTTTTATTTTTTGGGCGACTGTCTTATGTAGGGGCTCATTTTTTGCGGGATGAGATGGCGGTTTGATTGGCACTATCTTGGGGTGCATATGACATTTTGGTCGCTTGCTATTACACTTTTTGTGATGTAAGGTGACAAAAAAATGGCTTTTTGACAAAGTTTTTATTTAATTTTTTTTACAGTTTTTACTTGAGGGGTTAGGTCAGGTGATATTTTTATAGAGCAGATTCTTACGGACGTGGAGATACCCAATAAGTCTACCTTTTAGTTTTTATACATTTAACACTAAAAGCATTTTTGAAACAAAAAAATCATGTTTTAGTCTGAGAAGCATATTTTTTTATTTTTGGCCAATTGTTTTAGGTAGGGGCTCATTTTTGCGGGATGAGATGGCGGTTTGATTGGTACTATTTTGGGAGGCATACGCTTTTTGATCGCTTTGTATTACACTTTTAGTGATGTAAGTTGCCCAAAAATGGCTTATTTACACCATTTTTGGGTTGTTTTTATGGCGTTCACCTGACGAGTTCAGTCATGTGATATTTTTATAGAGCAGATTTTTACGGACGCGGCGATACCTAATATGTGTAGTGTATTTTTTTTTTTTTTAATTTTTATTCAGTGATATGTGTTTTCTTTCATTTTAACTTTTTTTCACTTTTTACATTTTTTTGACCCAGACCCACTTGGTTCTGAAAGATCCAGTGGATCTGGTGTCTGTATAATACAGTACAGTACACTATATAGTGCACTGTGCTGTATTTTGTACTAGAAAGTCTGAATAGACCTTTAGCAGGTCTATTCAGACTTTCAGCACCATGGAGACAGGGCGCTTCTGAAAGCGTCCTGTCTCCATGGCAACCATCACCCGCTGCCATAAGAGGGCAGCGGGTGATTGAAGCAGAAGGAGTGGAGCCCCTCCTCTGCGATCCCATCCTGTTGGGGGCTGCAAAGGCACAGCAGCCCCCGATGGGAGAGGGAGCTCCCTCCCTGTTAACCCTTCCATACCGCGGTCCGTACGGACCGCGTATGAAAGAGGGTTAAGCGGCTGGCATCTGATCAAGCACAGATGCCAGCCGTTTCTATCAGAGTGTCAGCAATGTGCTGACACTCTGATAGACCCACTAGACACCAGGGATACATAACAGAGGAGGCGGGCGGGGATCGCAATCGCGATCCCGCCCGCCCGCACCTCCCGCCTCCAGCACCGCCTCCCGCCGCCCGCAACCACCCCCTGCACCCCGCAGCCACAATATGATTGGGGGCTGCAGGGGAGTTAAATAAACACATTGGGGGCATTAACCCTCTGATCCCCGCGGTCACAGACCGCGAGGATCAAGATCACTGAAGCGCTGCAAACCGCAGGTCTGAATTGACCTGCGGTTTGCAGCGATCGCCGATATGGGGGGGGTCACAAGACCCCCCTGGGCATTGTAACAAGGTACCTGCTGAATGATTTCAGCAGGTACCTTGTTCCGATCACTGCCGGCTGAGCAGCAGTGATCGGAACTACTCATGACGTACCTGTACGTCATGGGTCCTTAAGGACTCGGAAACCATGACGTACAGGTACGTCATGCGTCCTTAAGGGGTTAAAGAGAATCTGCCAGCAGTTTTGATGCTGCTAAACTGCTGACAGCACTAGGTAGGGGCTGGGATTGTAGTACAAACAGATTCTTTGTGGAGCTTTTATCATCAGGAGTAGTGTGAATATAAAGTTTTATTTTGCCAAGTTCTGCTACTGCAAGTGCCCAGGAGGCAGAGCTTCTTTGTGGAGCGCTCTCTACATTGAGCTGCTTAAGAGTGCCCTCTGCTCTAAGTGACAGCTGTAGTGTTCTCCTGGTTGGAGAACAGATGGGAGGGACAGTCAAGTAGCTCAATCTGAAAGCACTTTCCAGTGAAGCTCACTTGGAGGAGCAGAATCTGACAGAATACAACTTCATAATCACACTACCCCTGAAAATGAAATATCCACAAAGGGTATATCAGTAAGCTCTCCCCAGCCCCTACCTGAAGCTGATAGCAGTTAAGCATGGTAAAAATTGCTGTCTGACTCCCTTTAACATGAAGGCATGAACAAAAATAAACACTTGAGGAAGAGTTTTAACAAGTAAATTCTTCAGTTTTACATAACTGTTTGCTGTATCCAGCAGCTGGACACAAATGGGAACATTCTGCAGCCATAACTCTGTGAAGGTCACGGTCCGAGCAGCAAACCCTGAATTAAACGACTCATTTTTGCTTTTCCAGAGAGCAGATGGCTGAAATGGAGAATTTCTGGTATCAGAAGAAAAAAACAAATTTTGTAACACGTAAGCTGGTCTTATTTATTACAGTATTCCTATAACCTTTTGTGTGTAAGTGACTCTTCTGATATTGTGTTGTACCATGCCTAAAGAAGAGACCTAAGTATTCTGGAAAGCTGCTATTAATTCAGTTAGCTATTAAGAGGTATCAGCTACGGGGGACTCTTTTTAAAATCTTTTACGGCATTCAAAGGGCAATTTAATACAGATGACACCGAGTGGCATTTGCTATCTCATTCTTCTCTCTGCATTCTCATGTAAACTCTTCGAATTACAGTCCTGCATTGTGATGATCTGCACTTCTGCTATGTAAAACCATATGTAAAAGCTGTAGCAAAAATGCATAAGCCCCTTTAATAACTATACTGTGACCTGTGTACCCCTTTCAAGAGGGTCCATACACTAATTTGGAGCGGCACCCCATGACAACTTCTGCCGCCACAACCCAGTGCATGTGGGAGGACAACACAGCAGCCAAACGCCATCCCTGCTGCCAGGATAACCTTCTTTGGCTCTGGGTCCCACCACAACATAAACAGCTGCCATACGGCACAACTCCATTTGGGGTGCTGTGTCCCAGACCTTAAGAGGCTCATAGAAAGTTTCATCCTATTTCAACAAGTTCTCCTTGGTGCGGTATTACTTAGTCAGGGAGTGTATAACATAAGGATGTGTGGTCACTGGCTTTTTTTGCTGGTATCCAGGGAAACAGGGTGGGGTATCAACTTTAACTCCCGCTTGGCCCCTTCACCCAACATTGACCTATAACAAAAACACTGACAACTGTGTCACTTTATTGCTGGATGGTGATCGGCCACAGCTTCTTTATTAAAGCGGCAAACCTTAATAAACCATAATATCATAGTGGTATGCCAAACGCCGGACTCCCAGCGGGCAAGTTAAACCGTAATCATCAAGAGCGGTATGCCGGCCGCTGGACTCCCAGCGGGCAATTACGCCATCTTGTACCACCATATCTCCGCTGTACCCAAATGCCGCCAGCTGTGACTTGATAAACTCGACCACGTATCTCAAAATCATCAGAGCGATATCCAAACCGCTGGACTCCCAGCAGGGCTCCTAAAAATTGAAAAACAAAGCAGAATAAAACAAGTATCCATAACCGAACATAACCTTGTATCTTGACCAGTCTCCCAAGTATATCCACAAAGGGTGGGAGGGAGGGCCAATTTGCTTCCACTGGCAAGAGGAAGTGCCAGAATATGGAGTGAGTATATGCAGCCTCCAGGATTCTCTGCCCCGCCCACATCCTGTCTAAGGACCTCCCCAGTGAATTAACCTCTTAATGGTCCTATTCTGCCATATACTTTACCATTAACTCGAAGGGGCCAGCACCCTAAAGCCCTAAGGGGAAAAGGGGGGAGGGGGGGGACCATCAGTCCCTGAGCACCCTCCTTATACAGTCGGGTGCTTGCCAGACTGCTGGTATCCAGGGAAACAGGGTGGGGTATCACCTTTAACTCCCGCTTGGCCCCTTCACCCAACCTTGACCTATAACAAAAACACTGACAACTGTGTCACTTTATTGCTGGATGGTGATCGGCCACAGCTTCTTTATTAAAGCGGCAAACCTTAATAAACCATAATATCATAGCGGTATGCCAAGCGCCGGACTCCCAGCGAGTCAAGTTAAACCGTAATCATCAAGAGCGGTATGCCGGCCGCTGGACTCCCAGCGGGCAATTACGCCATCTTGTACCACCATATCTCCGCTGTACCCAAATGCCGCCACGGAGGAGACCCGTTCTCCAACGGGGCTCCGACCACCACCCAGCAGAACAGAGTCTGTTGAAACTCCCCGACAGGCCGTGAAGTGTCCCGACTAACATTCAAGAGGAAAATGCCATCAAGTCCCATTAAAAACCAAGGCCAATAGGATAAATAGTTGTATATAATGGGGCATAGCTGCCCACGATGAGAACCAAGTCTAACCACTTTACCCATCATTGGTCAGACCACACATTGTAAGCTCCTGCGAGCAGGGCCCTCATTCTTCTTGTTGTAATAATCAACTTGTCAGTTGCTATGTTATTTATGACCGTTTGTCCATGAACCCCTGAATTGGAAAGCGCTGCGGGATATGTTAGTGCTATTTAAATATATATACATTTTATTTTATTTTTTTATAATTATTACTGTGTACAGTTCTGGACTCCTGTGCACAAGGCAGACATAGCAGAGCTGGAGAGGGTTCAGAGGAGGGCAACTAAAGTAATAACTGGAATGGAGGGACTACAGTACCCTGAAAGGTTATCAAAATGAGGGTTATTCATATTAGAAAAGACGACCGAGGGGAGATCTAATAACTATGTATAAATATATCAGGGGTCAGTACAGAGATCTCTCCCATCATCTATTTATCCCCAGGACTGTGAATGTGACGAGGGGACATCCTCTGCATCTGTAGGAAAGAAGGTTTGTATATAGACAAATTAATTCTTCACGGCAAGAGCAGTGGGCTATGGAAATCCCTTCCCGAGGAAGTGGTAATGGTGAAGTCACCAAAAATGTTGAATCAAGTGGGGCCTGGATGTAACCCTGGAGAGTAAAATATTACAGACCATAGCTACCAGAGAGGGGTCATTGATCCAAAGAACTGGAACTGCTACACTATATAGCTGAATTTTCCCGATCACGGTGACAAACCACTGCCCCTTGAGCTATACCTTCGTATTGTATACACAACGCCTTCCCATATATGGCCAGAACAACCCACCCGGGAGATGACAACCAACCACCCTCCTACCAACCTCCTGAAAAAACAGGGATCATCGCATGTCAGCACATATGAGGTCCAGAGCTCCAGAATGACAAGGGGCAGTACCACAGCACGGGTATACCAACCACTTCCGGAAGAAGTTAAAATACCACCTGAAATCCCAGATCCCTTTGCCAAGACTGAACCAATCAAACCACCAGGAGCGCACACCGGGCCTGTGCTCCTGTCTCTACATGAAGATATATACGAAAGGCCACCCATTGATCCACCAAACACCAAGAACCTGAAAGACAAAAAAAAAAATTAGCCCGAGCCTCAACATACAAAGAGGATCGTACAACCAGACCAGAAAAAGTTAAACCAAAAAGTTATTTATGTATTTGTTTATTTCAAGTTCAAGGTAAATTGTAAAACCCACTGAGGGGAAACATCCTGATGGGAAAAAGAATTGGATCCCCACCCTGTGTGAAGTCATAACCCATCGAACCGGCCAGACCGGAATGAAACCGGGCAAAGGGGAGGTACACCCCTTTCTATTAACTTGATCGTCATGTATAGACGGCTATAATCCCGACTACTATTAGCCCATAAAAGATAACCACCCCCAACGCAGTGCGGCCTCCTATGAAGAGACAAACACCCAGGAGAAAATACCAATCAGCCAGGACAGAAGGCTGAAGGAGACGGGACATTGCTATCCAGACTAAATGCCCCCCAACTATACCCGAATTGCATACCTAACAACGGAACAGTACAGGCAAATGAACCTTGGAGGGGCACCTTGCCGACCAGTAAAGTCCAGTCAGGAGGACCAGTCAGAGTGCCTGACTCACATCAAAACCCAGATCCGAACGGGAATAAAAGGCTGCAGTTATTTATTTATTTTATTTATTTATTTTGTAACCCCATGAATTGTGCTTATATCAAGGCTCTCCTCTGAGCGACGTCCGTGAACAGACCTGGTTATCAGTTACTGGCTTACCATCTGATTATCCTGCGACTGCCAATTCCGCAACATTCACTCAGCTGGGGGAAGCCATGCGGCAACAGTATACCGATACCGCCCTGCTGGCAACCACACCCACTGGCCAGAATAAAGTCTCTTGTACTGCTTACATCATGTACATCTCCCTTGTATTCCGCTCAACTGGATCCCACAGAACTGTAACTCCTGAAACATTGTATCTAAGGCAAGTGCAATACCACCATGCTGCCAGCCTGCATAGTAATGTTAGAATCTCAGCAGAAGTGCCCAGTTATCAACCATCCCAATGGAACCCGGGTCCGGTGGACCAGAACTGTAGTTTTCAGCAAGAGAAACAATGTAAATGTGGCTGTGTTGATATGAACTAACAACCATGTACATCAAGGAAGGTCCACAGCCCGGCTAGAGGGATTAAGACTACTGTGACATGCCTCCGTACATATGAACCAACCATGTCAGATATGTCCCTATTGAAAGCCCAAATAGAACAAACACACAGCCTAGCGCCCGCAGGTAGGAGTATAACAGGAAGCACTGCTCTACACATATTTCGCACCGGATACACACCTAATTATAAAATCATTTATTACACAGAGGGCCTGAGCCTCACCCAAAACCAGCTGCAAGAAAACCCTCCGAAAGACCGGTGGGACAAGAACCGTTACATGGAGCATGAGGGTATCGGATACACAAAATGAAGAAACCAGCGACTAACGCACGACCCATTCAACAAGATGTCTACACCATACAAATCAAGTACTCATTGCACTACATAGGACAAGCACATCAGGAAACCTACCAGAACCAGGTAGGGGACCGAACACTTGCCACACCATATCAACCTGTGGCCTCACTGCTACGCTACCCTGGAAAACCACATACTAAGCCCAACCGGTCCCGAAAAAGGGGGGGTCATGCTATTGTACTGCCGACGTCACAAAACCACCACTGACAGAGGGCTTTGCCTCTTTCTGTGATCGAGTAATCATTTATTATACAGTTACCATATATAAATATAATATATATATACATATATATCTACAAACATATCCACACCCTTTTTTTTTTTTTTTTCTTTTCTTTTTTTTTTTTTTTGGTACATGGTCGGGGAAAACCCCTTCTATAGGATATGGACACCCCAAGTGCTAAAACCGCAGTTGCACAAGCTCAGGTAAACCACAGCTGGGAACCTCCCAGCTCAAACCTGTACCAACTAACAAACCAAAGGAGTAGTAAAACCAGGAACAACTAACATAAACCAAAGGAGTATTAAAACCAGGAACAACAAACATAAACCACCAGGAATGCTACCCATAAGCTATTGCGTCACAGAGCAACCAGCGCAACCGGAGGGGCGGGGGACCCCGTATCTACAAGTGCCCTTATAGCAAGGATTCCAATTCTGCACAAGACCAGACACCCCCCGTCTCCTAGAGCATCAGTATGTACCAGTTGTAGAAAGGAACGGCACCGCTGAAGGAGCGGGAACTGGAATGCCATCCTGGTGGGTCGCTGCAGCGACCATACCGAGAACCTTGGATAGATGGACAGGCACCAGCCTCTTACGGTTTCCGATCGCAACAGCAAACCAGACTCCTCAGATGCGCCCGACATTCCATCCGAAGACGACGGCTAGCGCCACCTGGAGGATCTGGAGCGCCTACTTCACCCGGAAACCCTGGAATGGTTGTCGGGACTGGCGCAAGCAGTAACCATGGAGGCCACGCCCCCGGCCCACCTGCGAGAAGGATAAAAAACAGAGAGCCCTGCGCCTGCCTGCCTGAGGGTGGGGGGGTGTCATAAGGGTCTCAAACTGAGACCCGCAGTGCCCCATGTACTAAAAGGGGCACAGACTGCATAAGCGGAGGGAGCAGCAACCCCCTTGGAGGAAAGGTTACATAGGTGGGGGCACTGTAAACCAGAGGGGTACGAGGGGCAGGTGAAGAGCTCTCCCGGGCCCCATATAGCAAACGGTCCCACATTAAGCGGTTCCCATTACAAGCGCCCAGTAAGCGCTGCTGGACTAAGGGGCCGGTGACACTAATCTGATATGGAGAAGGGGGGCAGAGGGATGCTAGGGCGGGTGAAGAGCTCCCACGGGGCCATATAGTAACAAGAGAACTCGCCTGCCCAGTGGTGCCCGTCACAAGCGCCCTGTAAGCACTGCAGGGGTAAGGGGGCAGAGCCAGGAGCAGTGACTAGCTCGCACCATGGAAGCTGAAGGACCCTGGCTGAAGCAGGGGGGCTGCGGTGACCCCATGCTGCCCTACCTTAGTGGAAAGGGGGGGGGTGCACAATAGGCTAAAATGCAGGGGGGTGGGGGGTTGGAATTACTCAGTTAGTGAGGAGCTGTCCCACACCCCCCCTCATGGCTAACAATCCTGGCTGGCATGTGCAGCCCCAATACCCATTAAACAAAATGCTGCAGGGGAATGGCAGAGCCAAAATGCCCTGCAGCTCCACACCACTCACTAAGGCAGGCACAGGGGAGGAGGATGCCAGGAGAGAGCTGAGGCTGCTCAAACTGAGCACAGCTATCCCTCATCCTGCCCATGAAACTCACCAGGAGGCAATTACAGGAAAAAACACCACCTGTGGCATCTTGGTGTGGACAGAGCAAAGGGTGCACACCACACCAATTTGCTTCCACTGGCAAGAGGAAGTGCCAGAATATGGAGTGAGTATATGCAGCCTCCAGGATTCTCTGCCCCGCCCACATCCTGTCTAAGGAGCTCCCCAGTGAATTAACCTCTTAATGGTCCTATTCTGCCATCTACTTTACCATTAACTCGAAGGGGCCAGTACCCTAAAGCCCTAAGGGGAAAAGGGGGGAGGGGGGGACCATCAGTCCCTGAGCACCCTCCCTATACAGTCGGGTGCTTGCCAAAACCATAAATGACATATAGTGAATTGTACCAAGTGCCAAACTCAATGTTGAAACACAACAATATTGTCATTCTGACCACCACGGGTGCACCACCAATGAGGCCAGGTGAGGCGATCGCCTCAGGCAGCACCAGGAGGTAGGGGCAAGAAAGGAGCAACCGAAGGGCCATGGGCTGAAGGGATGGGTTTAGGTTAAGAAATTGGCATTGGGGAAAGAGGGGCTCCGTTTCAGTTTTTCCCCGCAGGCAGCAGAAAGGCTAGGTGCACCCCTGTTGACCACAGCGTCCAAAAACAGGGTCGGAATGGGGTCCTTTGGGCCCATGAGAGAAAATGTTACTCTGGGCCCCAACTTCATATCATCAATTAAGTCTAATAGGTTTTGATTCAAAGAAATAGACCCTAGTGGAAATTTATTGTCTCCGAAAGTAGCTCCAATTTTTTTCTTCCTCTGGACCTTTCGGGTCAACTATGGTATCAGAGGACAGAAAGACAAGTGATTGGCTCATGATTTTACCAAATTCATATTCACCAGGTAAGGAACCTTAGGGCCGTTCTAAAGGAAATCTGCCACCAGCGACCTCCCTATAAAAATACCTGTTTGCATAGACACATAGCTGTGGTTCACCTGATTGTCTTGTTGATCTGAGGCTCCAATGTCGAGTAATGACGTTTTTTTCTTTATATGCAAATTTGGCCTTTGGTGCCCAATGCTCTTGTTCTTGTTGCATCTAAGCTCCACTTCTTAGCTGCTTTCACGCTGTCTGGCCCTGCCAATTAAAGCAGCCATGGAGCAGCTGGCCACAGAGAGTATTGGAGATTTGGTGCAACCAGAGGCAAATTGGCCATAGACCCTACAGGGAAGTTTCCCGGTGGGCCGATGCCCAAAGGGCCACTCAAGCCTTCTTTATGGCGGCAGGCCAAACACATAATGATCTGATGCTCAACAGCCGCAGGTGCCCTCCTGAACACAACGTTATTATTGTCCTCATGACGGTGCTACAGTTAAATACTGTGGTTGGGGCGTCAGTATTTTGTGCTTCCCTGTGGTATTTGGTTCTGCTGGGGTGGTATTCTGTGCTGCACTACGGTACTGCTGGCCCTGCCTACTTCTGTTGTCTCCGCCTACTTGTTTTGTCCCGTCTTCTGTCAATTTGGACCCACCTACAACATGAGGCCACTTTAAGTTCCCAATCCTCTCCTGGGTGCAACAAGAGCAAGGGTGATGCCCTCATTGCACCAAAAGCCTAATTTGCATAATATCAATAAATAGTGTCATAACTCAGGAACAGAGCCTCAGATCAACAAAAGAAAAACAGTGTATTAATCAGCTTAACCACAGCTATGTGTCTGTGCAAACAGTTTGATAGGGAAGCCACTGGTGAACGATTTGCTTTTATTATTGGTTTTATTTTTTTATTTTATTTTGGTTGAATTACATCAAAATCCAGCCTGTTAAATGTGCAGAATTTACTTGCATAGAAAAGCTTCATTATAATGCAGAGCTCTGCTCTACAGAACAACCCTTAATTGTTCTGCAAAAATTCATGTGTATTCAGAAGTATGACCTTGAGATTTCCTTGCTGTAAATAATTTCTCTTCGGGAACAACTACTATTTTTCACTCTAGAAGATTTTGCCTGCATACCATTATACTTCCACTTATGCATAAGTAATGGCAGGGGGCTCGAGCTGGCTTTAACCTGCGAAGCAATGGGGAATTCTCAAATACTTACAAAATGAAAAGTGTTTATATCCAGGCTGGACCGTGAGGTGAGAGAAGACAAGGCAGGAAAAGCAAGGAACAAATACCCCCATCAGGTAACGTCTCTGTAGAACAGGGCTGGCCAACCTGCGGCCCTCCAGCTGTTGCAAAACTATAACTCACAGCATGCCCAGTCTGCCTACAGCCATCAGCCTGCTGTAGAATATGATAAGCTTACCTAAATAACCAGTGTAATAAGCTGCTTTCTGTTCTTTTGCCATGCCCGAAAAGGGCAAATGGATCTATCAAAAAGTTTTTAGATAAAAAAGGGGTTACAAAAACTGTGCGGAGGAGTGGGGGAATGAAGGGGGATGGCGGCAGTGTGGAGGGAGAAAAGGAAGCTCACAGACCTTCCTCCTGTCCCTTGCTATCTCCCTCCATATCAATCAGAGGACATTACTTGCTTTCTGATTGTCACATATGGGAGGAAGGCGGTCTTTTTTTCATATCTAGTGACCACCTGTAACTAATTAGCAGTTTAACCCCTCAGATGCTGCGGTCAATGCTGATCATGGCACCTAAGTGGTTTTGCATAAAAATAAAATAAACATAATAAATAAAAATATATGTAGCATCCATAATGACCTGTACTATAACATAAATGCTTTATTTGTCGGTCATAGAAACCATAGCAAAAAATAACTAAAAGCCAATATAAGAACTGCATCTCCACTACTAAAAACAGAATAAAAAGCAATTAAAAATGGTACGAATTAAAAACGCCATTAATCCTTGACACAGTTTTACTGATGGACAAATTAAAATGTTAGAATGGTGGGCGTTGGAATGTGGCGACACAAAAAAAAATGTATTTTGTAAAAAAAAGTGTTCTTATTGTGCCAGTATTAGAATAAAATGTATATAAGTTTAGAATCATCACAATCATAGTAACCAGCAGATTAAATGCATCATGTTACTGGTACCAGAATTTGAAAGTTGAAAAATACATCTCAAAAAAACAATGTTGAAATTGCTGGGTTTAAAAAACAAATAAAAAAAAACTACTGGAAATAAAAATATGTATTTAGTATATGTTCCAAAATGGTTCTGTAAAAACTCAAACTCTTCCTGCAAAATTCAAGTTGAAATGTAGGCCCTCTGACATTTCATGCTCCGATGCGCTCCTTTGACCTGAATCGCGCAGGTCAAAGGCTTTTTCAGTAGTGAGCCCGGTGACATCACCGGCACTAATGGGCGGGCTTTAGTGCTACCCTAGCCTGTAAAAAGGCTAGGGCAGCGCTAAAGCCCACCCATCAGAGCTGGTGATATAAACGGGAACACTGCTAGGGGAAGCGCAGGGCAAGGGAGAGCATCGGATCATGGAGTGTTCTGATGCGCATACCAGAGGGCCTACCTAGGTAAAAAATGGGATATGTTCTGGTTCAGCTCTGAAGCCGGACAACCCCTGGGACACACAGGAGGAAAATGTTATTGGCTCTTGAGGGGGTTACTAATATAATATATAGTGCTCTTACCTTTTTCTGTGGCTTCGTTTAAAAATCGCACTTTTATAATATAAAGGAGGATGCGGCGGCTACCAGCAAGTAACCGCCCTACTTGCTGGTAGCAAAGTAATTAACATATTATAACTATATATTGAATAATCGCACAATAAGGCCAAAAATGAAAAATGACTTTTGGGGGGTGACAGAAGCCCTTTAACTGCACTGAAAAAATAAAGGTAATATTTTTTATATCAAGCTGGACCTATTTCTCCTTTCCTCTGTGTTACACGGTGGTTCCAGGGGTGGTCCGTGCTTGGTGTGGCGGGGTGAGCACACCACGATCGGCTTTATTCATCGCAAAATCCACATCAGAAATTCAGCTGGCTGGGGAAAATTCCATACGATCTTACTGTTTTTGCTGGGCCTCTTGGTAGCAATGGGGACACAGAACCACCATCCTTCCGATTTCTGGAGGTTCCTGCAGTCAGGTACCCAACAATAGGACATTTTTAGTGTCAGTGCATGTGTGTTGATGAAATGCCCTTTTCATCCTTTTTAAAAACAAGTTAAGCAATTAAGTTAGTTTTAATTCCTTACTTCTGTCTGCTTGCCATCAGAATATAGATGAACAAGTCAATTTGAACTAAAACAGTAAAGCAAAATAGTAGCAATGTTAGTTCTGTAGTATCCCAGACCTGGGGGTACTAGATTTGTAAATAGTTTTGTATTATAATGTTATGTATTGTTTTTCTGTATTTGGCCGTTGTCACCAATAAGTATGTGGACCGCAAAGGTGGCAAGGAACAAGGCTAATCTCCCAGTTCCTCCCCTCTTAGTGGGAGTAGGCTAGTCCTGCTTCTTGCCAGGAGGGGATGTTCCTGTTAACCTAGTGTGGAGATGGAGAGGAAGCACAAGTCAGAGCTCCTGCTCCTAAAGAGGCTCTCCAGTAAAATTAACTTGATCAAGTATGTAGGTGAATTCCTTGAGAGGAGATACAGCAGGGTGAACAGCTAAATCTAGCATTTGACTACAAATACTGTGAGGTGAGGGACTACAGCTAAGATACCCATCACCCAGAACATTACTAGACCAGTACTACCTTAGTGCTTGATTGCAGCCATCCAACCTGCCTCCATGGAAGTAGCGCTGCGGGAGTGGCCCAGTGTTAAGGCGGAAGTGTGTACCGTGTGGTTTGCAGAGACTATGAGACAGTTCCCCTGCTGTCAGCACTGAAAGCCGCGCAGAAATATTCGCTTGCAAGCTGAAAGAAACCAAAGAATTCCTCCCGCAGCGCTACTTCCATACTTCCATATTTGGTTAATTCTACTCAAGGACCTGGGAAGGAGCTGCCCATTCCGTGACATCATCGTCACGTGAGCAGCCGCCGGTCACGTGGGACGCCGCGCTTTGACCGCGAGACCGCACAGGACGCTGTGCTAGGTCCGGTCGGCGAACACAGAGGAAAAAAAAAAAAAAAAAACAACTTACTACTATCAGAAGACTGGTAATGTACTGCAGTTATCTGTTAAGAACATATGAAAGTTCCTATCTGTGGACTCTTGTGCACTGATTACTATCCATACCTGATTTTACTATCCATACTTGGGACTCGCTACAGTTAATCGCTCAAACAGTTGAGCACACTTCAGATATACTACAATACCATCACTGCCAGCAGCCGCATCCAATGACTTTATTTAATTTTTAATTATTTGTGCCTGGAATTTTATGGTTCAGTGTGTTGTGAATAAAACACTGTTTGATGCACCATCTGGACTCCTTGTTTTGCCTCTAAACTGCACCCGCACCGCTGTCTACCAGAGCGACTCCCCACATTTGGTGTCGGATGCGGGCATGCGCAGTGAGGCTGGCGTGAACGCCGAACTTTGTTTGCTGAGTAAAAGTGTATGTCCTATATTAGGCCGGCAAAGTTGCAGCCTGGGTTCCCGGACAAAATGGAGGCGGTTGTAAAAGCCCTTGTGGAGGCTAACTTGCAGCAGCGGGAGGCCAACAAGCAGCAGCAGGAGACCAACCAGCTACTACTACAGCAGGTGATGGCCTTACAGGCGGCAGGAGCGTCCCACCACGTCCATGATGCCCGGAAGCGGTCCGTGCGGCGATCCCAAAGATGACCCCGCAGACGGCGTGGAGACATACCTAGCCGTCTTTGAGAAGGTCGCCGTGAGGGAAAAGTTACCCCGTGACCAGTGGGCCGAGGTGGTTGCTCCGTTCCTGGCAGCCGGACCCCAGCAAGTTTTTTCGATTTGGCAGATGTCCAGGCAGCTGACTACCCGACCGTGAAAGGTGAGATTCTAGCAAGGCTGGGGGTGAATGTTTTGGTCCGGGCCCAGCGGGTGCATCAGTGGGAATTTAACCCGGCTGAACCCGCCAGACCACAATACTATGACCTGCTACATCGGTTGCAAAAATGGCTGCAGCCAGACATACTGACTCCCACTGCTATGCTCGACCGTCTGTTAGCAGATGTATTCTGGAGGTCTTTGCCTTACCCTCTCCAGCACTGGATCGGCCAGGTATCCCCCACCAATGCCCTTGATATGGTCGACCTGGTGGAGCGATATGAGGCCACCAGAAACCTGCAGGGGGTTCTTTTGGGAGGAGGCCAGTCAAACCCGGAAACCTCCACCCCAGTCCGGCGGCCGGCCAAACCCGCCCGGGATGTACCCCTGCAGATCCCTCCCCAGTAGTCTGCTGGCGGTGTCACGAGCCTGGCCACGTAAGGGCCGACTGTCCACAGTGGGGGAACCCATGGAGACTAATTATGGGTACCGGGCTTCCCTGTATGCCCGGAGACTGTGTGCGACCGGCACCCCGAGACAATAGACAATCGACATCTGTGCCAGGTGCAAATCGGGGATAACCTGGCAGTGGCGCTGTTGGACTCAGGGAGCCTGGTAACCCTGGTAAGTGCTGCCCTGGTACAGCCCACCCAGTATACGGGCCGGAAAGTTGGTGTGGTGTGTATACACGGAGACTTAAAGGACTATCCCACGGCTGTAATGTCTCTATCCACGGCGGCGGCACCTGGACTTGTGAAGTGGCGATCTCCACAAAGCTGCCCTATGAACTAATAATTGGGAGAGACTTCCCTGGTTTTCCGTCACTGTGGCCTGAGATGAAAGTGACTAATAGCCCTGAGACAGGGGTAACCCTAGCAGAGTGGCCTGATACCCCTGGAAGGCCAGAACCCTGGGAGCCTGAGTCTGAGGGGCCAGCGGTAGGGGTGACCACTGCTGCAGCGGTAGTGGGGAGACAACCCCACTGAGTGTAATGGTGGGAGACACGGAGGACTTGCCACCGGGGCCTGAGTTGGCAGACCTCAATGTCTCCGGGGAAAATTTTGGGACCGCACAACACCGGGACCAAACCCTAACCAGGGCCTGGGAGAATGTGCTGGAAATTGATGGTAAACCCCAGAAACCAGGGGCTGAATTAATGTTCCCACGATTTATTGTTCTGCAGGATATGTTGTATCGGGTGAACCAAATCCGAGGTGAACCTGTTGAACAGTTGGTGGTGCCCACAGCGTATCGCAAGCTTGTCATGGAGCTTGCCCACCAACATGTTCTTGGGGACACCTGGGGTGGCAGAAAACCCAGGACCGCATACTGCAGCGGTTTTATTGGCCCAGTGTGTTCAAGGAGGTAGAGAATTATTGTAAGTCCTGTCCGACCTGTCAGATAACTAGCCCCCAGCCACATTTCCGTAGTCCTCTGGTACCTCTGCCAATTATTGAAGTACCGTTCGAGCGAATCGCTATGGATTTAATTGGGCCTGTACCAAAGTCTGCCAGGGGCCACCAACACATTCTGGTAGTTCTCGACTATGCCACTCGGTATCCGGAGGCGGTGCCTCTGCGACATACCTCAGCTAAGCTCATTGCCAAAGAGTTAATGGAGATGTTTTCCCGTGTGGGCCTGCCAAAAGAGGTTCTGACAGACCAAGGGACCCCTTTTATGTCCAAAGTAATGAGGGAACTGTGTAAATTGTTGCGTATAAAGCAGCTACGGACGTCCGTTTACCATCCGCAAACAGACGGTCTGGTTGAGAGAGTTTAACCAAACTCTAAAAAATATGTTAAAGAGGGTGGTGTCTAGAGATGGGAAGGACTGGGATCTGCTTCTGCCCTATCTCATGTTCGCAGTGCGAGAGGTACCCCAGGCCTCTACTGGGTTCTCGCCCTTCGAACTGCTTTATAGCAGACACCCTCGGGGCCTGTTGGATATCGCCAAGGAAGCATGGGAACAACAGCCTGTCCCCCACAAAAGTGTCATTGAGTATGTCACCCAGATGCAGGAACGGATAGAAAGGGTGTTGCCGCTGGTCCGGGAGCATATGGAGGCAGCACAACAAGCCCAGAGTAGGGTGTATAATCGTCAGGCTCGGGTGCGGGGCTTCAATCCGGGAGATCGAGTGTTGGTTCTGGTACCCACCCTTGACAGCAAATTCCTAGCTAGGTGGCAGGGCCCCTATGAGGTGATCGAGAAGGTAGGGAAGTAAATTACAAAGTACACCAGCCAGGGCGGCGCAAGCCGGAGCAGGTGTACCACGTGAATTTACTTAAGCCTTGGAAAGATAGGGACACGGCCGACGACCACAGCCCCCGGCCAGGGCTTCTAGGTGAAAAGTGTCCAGCCCCACAGTTCGAGGCCTGTGAAGCAGTAACCACGGTAAAAATTGCAGACAGCCTGTCTTCCAAACAAGTTCAGGAAGTCAGGGAGTTCATCAGTCGGAACACGGATGTGTTCTCGGACCTCCCTGGCCGCACGTCTCTCATCCAACATGACATCGTCACTGAGCCTCAGGCCAAGATCCGGTTAAAACCATACCGGGTACCCGAGGCTCGGCGACGGGCCATCGCGGAGGAAGTACAGTTAATGTTGAAGCTCGATGTCATTGAGGAGTCGAAGAGTGAGTGGGCCAGTCCCATAGTCCTAATACCCAAGCCGGATGGGACGTTGCGGTTCTGCAACGATTTTCGCAAGTTAAATGAAGTGTCCAAGTTTGATGCGTATCCCATGCCCGGGTAGACGAGCTTGTTGAGAGTTTAGGGCAAGCCCGTTATTTTTCTGTGCTAGACCTCACCAAAGGGTACTGGCAGGTACCCTTAACGAGTCGGCTAAGGAAAAAACCGCATTTGTTACCCCGCAGGGCCTGTATCACTACAAGGTGTTACCCTTTGGCCTGCATGGCGCCCCCGCCACTTTCCAAGGTTAATGGACATAGTGCTGCGACCACATCGTCGGTACGCCTCGGCCTACTTAGATGATGTAGTCATCCACAGCACCGACTGGGAAAGCCATTTACCCAAGGTGCAGGCGGTAGTGGATGCCCTGAGGAAAGCCGGACTGACCGCTAACCCAAAGAAGTGCTCCATAGGGTTAGAGGAGACAAAATATCTGGGATATGTAATTGGGCGGGGAGTCATCAAACCTCAGGTAACCAAGGTAGAGGCCATTCGTAACTGGCCCCGACCGGTCACCACCAGGCAGGTAAAGTCGTTCCTGGGGATTGTAGGTTACTACATGAGGTTTGTGCCCCACTTTGCCACAATAGCAGCGCCGTTGACAGACCTGTTGAAGGGCGAAAGTCTGGGAGGGTTAGCTGGAGTGAGAAGGCGGAGGAGGCTTTCGCCGCGTTGAAGTCGGCCCTGTGTGGGTCCCGGTTTTGGTGACACCCGACTTCAACAAGGAGTTTGTCGTACAGACCGGCGCCTCGGAGGTAGGCCTCGGTGCGGTACTGTCTCAGGAGGTCAACGGGGAAGAACATCCCGTTGTCTTCCTGAGCCGTAAGCTCAATCCCGCCGAGTCCAGATACAGTATAGTGGAGAGGGAGTGCCTGGCTATCAAGTGGGCACTCGAATCTCTCCGCTACTACTTGTTAGGGAGGAGGTTCCGTCTGGTGACCGACCATTCCCCCTCAAATGGATGAGTCAGGCCAAGGAGAGGAATGCTCGGGTCACCAGGTGGTTCCTATCTCTTCAGAATTTCAAATTCTCTGTGGAACACAGGGCAGGCCGCTTGCAGGGCAACGCAGATGCCCTGTCCCGCGTCCACTGCCTCACGTGTGTTCACCCCTCAGGGTTGAACAAAGGGGGTGTGTAAGAGAGTGCAAGGTGTTGTATTTGATAGCAGGTACGTGTCACCGAGGTTGCTGGCCTCGGTGAGGTAAGAGCCGGGGTTTTTGGTCTGCAGCAGCTAGTGCTGCTCTGTTTAATAGCATGGCTGCAAAGCCGATCCGGGCCGGCTCTTACTGGGAGCAGCTAAAGAGTAGGGTGGGTGGCTGCTCCCCACGGTCCAGTCCATGTTTTGGGCTGGGTATATAACGCAGCCAGCAGCTGTGTCTGAGTGTGTGATTATCCTGGAGCCTGCAAACAGGGCTGAGGAATTCTCTGTCCTGGAGGAAGGAGCTCAGCAAGGTGGTGTTTCCCTGCGACCTGAAGGTGGAATCGCCTGCGGCTGAGCCGACTGCTAGGTGTGAACCCGCACCTAAACCACCCAAGGTGACTGGACCCTGTGTTGGCCTGTTTTTGTTTTGCCACAGTATTTCCGTTGTGTGTGAACTGTCACCAAGAGACTGCTTTTCTTTTCTGGCGTGCAAGTGTGAATAAAACACTGTTTGATGCACCATCTGGACTCCTTGTTTTGCCTCTAAACTGCACCCGCACCGCTGTCTACCAGAGCGACTCCCCACAGTGTATATTGTTACCTTTAATTGCTAGTTTTATTAAATGTAAAATTCTGCTGCTATTGAATGTATTTGAAGTTCTATCTTGCACTTTGTAAGAAAGCTTTATAACATTTAATCTTGGCCTCATTCTGCAATACTACATTTCCACTGTATCCAATCCCCAGGGAGCAACGGCCTGAGGGAGTACACCATGACAAAACACAAACACTTCATCATGGCCACTACCACTCCCATCCTCTGCACCGGCTCCTCTGTAGTTGCTGCACTTCCAACTCGCTTTATAAGACACACTCCCCCGCCCCCAAGTGGGGGGAAAAAGTCAGTGCGTCTTATAAAGCGAATGTGCCTCAAATCAAGATGGCCGGCCCTATTGCAGGATAGCAGGAGCTGTTGCTTAGCTGGCTCCTCAGCGTGCTTATTAAGTGTGGGCGGGCAGTGGAAGTTAAGCAATCAGTGATGCTTACCACAGATCTGCCGGCCGGGTCCGCTCCATACCAGAGGAGGAGGAGAAGAGAGGAGAGCAGTTCTTCTCCTCTGCATTGCCGCCCGCATGCATGTAACTCTGATTGGTGGTGTGCACCGGTGGGAACTACTGCCTCTCCCTGCCTCCACCAATCAGCTTACTCCCTCCCAGTGCCGTAGCACAAGTGCCACTGTTACAGAGCTCTGCCGCTCCTGCTGTGAGAGAGAAAGCAACAGAGTTTTACTGGCCCACTGTCGCCTTGTGTTATTCCCTGGCCTGTCACCTAAAGTCCTGGGTAAGTGACAGCTCAGGGCCGGTCTAAAAATGAAATGTGTGCTAAATATGACTATAACTCCCCTCATTTATAGGAATGCACCAATGTACTGCAGTACATGGGTGCATTCCTGTGGATGAGGAAGGTTATAGTCATATTTGATATAAACACAGGCCAATAATGGTACAGTCCCTGGACAGTGTTTATATTTAATGTGACTATAATCCCCCTCATCCTTAACAATACACCAATGTACTGCAGGACATGGTGAATTCTTTAGGTTAGGGGGGTTCTAGTCACATAACAGTACATCATTCAATGATCCCCCATAGCAATGTGTCATCCACACATCCCCCATAACAGTGTCATCCACACATCCCCCATAACAGTGCATCATCCACAGACCCCCATTAGTTCAAAACTCACCGAAAGCCTACCATTTGGTTCAAACTATTTTTTTCTTATCTTCCGCCTCAAAAACCTAGGTGTGTCTTATCATCAGGTGTGTCTTATAAAGCAAAAAATTTGGTAAGTTATAAAATGCTGCTAGAACAAGACGGCGACACAGAGTCCATGGCTTGTGGGCGACTGCATTGTTTCCTTTTGGGAAAAAAAAGTTTCTAACAAACTTGCAAAAATCTCGACAAAATTAACCAATCCGGACATATGTATAAAATAAAACTTTATTGATATTATAGAAATAGAATAAGATCCTCACCATAAAATACAAAATAGTACATATAATTATGGTTGGTAGTGTAGATAACACGCAGGAAAAGCCCCACACAGGACATAATGCACCAATATGTAAATCAGTTGTATAACAAAATGCATGGTACATGAGGACCACTGGTACAATTCAGTGTATCAATACATATGGTGAGCAAGTGTAAAACACATACTTAGCCAGAGGTAGAAAAATTGTAAATACCACAAGTACTACTGAATCAAAACTGGCCCATCATTGCAAAAAGTTATACCTGGTAGCGTAAAGTGACTGCAGTGCCTCCCGCGCCCCGACGCGCGTTTCGCCCCAAATGGCTTTCTCAATATCCATCCTTCCCACTTTATATAGGCCATATCATATCCAATAACAAATCTTACCTGCCTCCATGTGTCATACGACGCCAGCCATTGTCCAGAAGCTGCAACCGCGTGCACAGGCCGCAGCAGATGTGCCGCCACCAGGAAGTGACGCGCGTGCGACCCAGGTTGGAGCGCATGATGCCCCGCCCCAACACCTAGCCAGCCAGGGCAGACATATAGATAAATAAAAGGAGAACTGTCCCGATATTACTGGAGGTACCAAACCTAAAAAAGGTGCATAGGACATAATCTTGATCCCATATTGACCCTAAGGAGGCATTAATAGTACTAAAACCCTATAATGAAAAGTGCCCAGTGCAAAGTGACGCATGCAAAAGTGAAGGAAGGGACTCCACGTACAAACTTGCAAAAATGTAAAAAAATAAAAAATCATGACTGATTTTTTTCTATTGTGTCAGAGCCCATGGATATTGGATAGATAGACAAATGCCAGAATAATGAGAGTGAGAATGTTTTAAGACATTTGTATTACTTTCTGCAATGTCAAAAGTTTACATACGCTAAGATTACTATGCCTTTAAACAATTCTGGACTGCCCATATGATGATGTCATGCGTTTGGAAGCTTCTGTTAGGTTTGTTGGCAACATCTGATACACACCTGTGGATGTATTTAAATGCACACCTTAAAAAACATTGCTTCTTTGTGTAGCATTATGGGAAAGTCTAAAAAAATATCAGGAAGAGAATTCTGGACTTGCACATGTCTGGCTCAACCTTGGGAGCAATTTCAAGATAGCTGAAGGTGCCTCGTTCATCTGTACAAACAATTATACGCAAGTACAAACAAGATGGGAATGTCCAGCCATAATACCGCTCAGGAAGGAGACGGGTTCTGTGTCCCAGAAATAAACGTGCTTTGGTCCGACATGTGCATATCAACCCAAGAACAAAAGCAAAAGATCTTGTGAAGATGTTGGCAGGGTGAACAACCAGTAATCGATGTTGGCCGAAATGCATTTAATGCGTGGGTCACAGGAAAGGCAGCATAACATAAAGTCAAAAAGGTGGGGGGTTCAGTCAGCACAACCCTATATGCAGGTGCACATTGCTATGGCGAAATACACATACAAACGCAAAAACAAAAATGCAATGGCACTCTGCAACCAGCACTCTGCCCTGCCTCCATGCTGGATGTTGAATAAGGCATTAGTGTACATTTTGGCCAAAGTGTAATAAGCCACTCACCACGTCAAGGTCACCTCCATGAGTGGTCCCTAACACTAGTTTCTACCTGTTATGGGCCATGACAGCCACATAAAATCCAGGGAGCGCAGGTACACCTGACTAGTTAGTCTGCCCCGGAGGCTGGTTTTAAAGTCAGTATAAAACTGAGTCTGCTTTTATAGCGCCTACCAGTAGCCATTTGGCTCCAGGAGAAGTATATAGTGGGCTCAGCAGGCATGTTGGTACTTTCATCCCTGGATCTAATTGAAGCTGTTATGGCACCAGACGGGGTTACAAGCAGAGTGTACCTGGCATGCATGCTGCAGCTGTGCTCTCTGGATTTTGTGTGGCTGTCATGGCCCATAACAGGTAGAAACTAGTGTTAGGGACCACTCATGGAGGCGACCTTGACGTGGTGAGTGGCTTATTACGCTTTGGCCAAAATGTACACTAATGCCTCATTCAACATCCAGCATGGAGGCAGGGCAGAGTGCTGGTTGCAGAGTGCCATTGCATTTTTGTTTTTGCATGTTTGTATAACAAAGTCAGCCATGTGTGCCAGAGTCCCAACAGACAAGACTTTGCTGTCCTTATCAGGAGGATAACTCTCAATCTCCTCATACTCTTCCTCCTCTTCTACCTATCCACGCTGAACAGATGGAATAAACCTGCTATGGGTACTACCCTCTGTAGTGGAGGCAGCCGTCTCCTGCTCCTCCTCCTCATCCAATTTGCGCTGAGTAGACAAAATGAGGGTGGTCTGGCTATAACCCTGTGTACTGTCTTCCCCCATTCCCACCTCTTCCACATGCAAAGCATCTGCCTTCATTGTGAGCAGCGAGCATTTCAGTAGACACAGAGGTGGAATGGCATCGCCGCTCACCATCTGTGCTGATTCCTCAAAGTAGCGTAAAACCTCACAGAGGTCAGACATCCATGCCACTGGTTGCTTGTGAAGAGCGGAAGCTGACTGGAAAAGCGATGACCATGTTGCAGCTGGTATATCACTACTGCCCTCTGCTGCTCACAAAGCCTGGCCAACATGTGGAACGTGGAGTTCCAGCACATGCTCACGTCGCACAATAGTCTGTGAGCTGGCAATTGCAAGCGCTGCTGCAGCGTTGCCAGACTGGTGGCAGCTGTAGATGACTATTGGAAATGGGCACATACGCGGTGCACCTTCAGCAGTAGCTTAGGCAAATTGAGGTAGATTTTGAGAAACCGCTGAACCACTAAGTTTAACATGTGGGCTAGGCATTGTATGTGTGTGAGCTTGCCGAGCTCCAAAGCCGCCACCAAGTTACAGCCATTATCAGACACAACCATGCCTGGTTCTAGGTTGAGTGGCGAGAGCCACAGCTCAGTCTGGTCCCTTATACCCTGCCACAGGTCTTCAGTGGTATTCTGTTTGTCACCTAAGCAAATAAGTTTCAGCATGGCCTGTTGCCGCTTCCCCACTGCAGTGCTACACTGCTTCCAGCTACTGACTGATGGCTGACTGGTGCTGCAAGATGAGAATTCAGAGGTGGAAGTGGAGGAGGAGAAGGGGGGGTTGCAGCAAATAATGTGGGTGGTGGCGGAAATCCTTATGGCAGTAGGGCCAGCAATCCTTAGCGTCGGTAGCACCTGTGCCATCCCAGGGTACGACTCACTGCCGGCCTCCACAACGTTCACCCAGTTTGCCGTCAGGGAAATGTAGCGTCCCTGGCCACAAGCACTTGTCCATGTGTCAGTCGTTAAGTAGAACTTCCCAATAACTGCGTTGGTCAGGGCACGGGTGATGTTAAGGGTCACATGCTGGTGTAAGGTGGGGGCGGCACATCGGGCAAAATAGTGGCGGCTGGGGACTGAGCCATTAGGCTGCGGGAAGCCTGTGTCCACGAGCCTAAATGGCAACATTTCCAGGGACAGCAATTTGGAAAGGTGCTCCGGGGAACAGTTGCGGGCCTGTTTGGTGTGGCCTGCCTTCTCCCTTTTGCCACCCCACTGCCTCTTCCAGCCTGTTGCGGTTCTGTGGATCCCTCCCCCTCTGTACTGTTGTCATCGCTCGGCTGCCACCTTCCCAGGTTGGGTCAGTGATTTCATCGGACACCACCTCCTCTTCCACTTCCTCACTCTGGTCATCCTCCTGACTTGTTCACCTAACAACAACCTCACTTATTGACAACTGTGTTTCATCCTCATCATCAACCTCTTGAGACCTTAATTCCAGTTGACTTATTGGCAATTGTGTCTCATCATTATCATCCACCTCGTGAAACACTAATTGCTGTTTCCAACCGTCATCTTTTTCTGGCTGTGGATGCTCAAGAATTTGGGAATCAGGGCACAAGTTCTCCTCATGTCCCTCTTCAAGCGGGCTTGGCGAGAGGCCCAAATTAAGGAATGGCAATAAAAATAGCTCCTCGGAATATCCGAGTGTGGGATCAATTGTTTGCAACGACTCTCCATGGTGGGAGGAAGGAGGATCAGGGTGAGAATTCTGTTGACCAGACTTCTGGCTACTGAAACTGGACTGTGTGGAAAACAGGGTGGTGCTTAACAGACTGGAAGCATTATCTGCTGCAATCCAACTGACCACCTGCTCGCACTAGTCTGACTTCGAGAGTGGTGCCCTGCGCCCAGGGCCGGGCCGACACAGAGGCTGAGGAGGCTCCAGCCTCAGGGCGCTGAAGCCTCAGGGCGCAGGCCACTCTCACCAAGTCCCTGCTGCTGCCGTGTAGCTGTATTAGCAGCAGAGCATCCATTTCTGCGCTCTGCTGCTGTAACAGCCGGTCCTGCGCCCCCTAGTGGTGTTCTTCCTCCCTCCCTCAGTCTAGTGCAGTGTGCTGCAGCTCTGTACCTTCCCCAGCCCCTGACTTCCTGCCTGTGTGTGCACCAGAGATTCACAACCCCCTCCCCCAGCTCAGAGAGAAGAGCAGCGTCGGGACAGAGAAGGAGGAGGAGGAGGAGGAATACTCTGCATCCTGCCTCTCCCTCCAAGTCACCAGAGACTGTATGTGCAGAAAATGTAAGGGGTTAAAGGGAATGGAATGGAAGTAATGTAATGTGCATATTGTGTGTTTTTATGTATGTGTGTCATATGTATGTCAGTATATATGTGTGTGTCATATGTATGTCTGTATATATGTGTGTGTCATATGTATGTCAGTATGTGTGTGTGTCATATGTATGTCAGTATATATGTGTGTGTCATATGTATGTCAGTATATATGTGTGTGTCATATGTATGTCAGTATATATGTGTGTGTCATATGTATGTCAGTATATATGTATGTGTCATATGTATGTCAGTATGTATGTGTGTGTCATATGTATGTCAGTATGTATGTGTGTGTCATATGTATGTCAGTATATATGTGTGTGTCATATGTATGTCAGTATATATGTGTGTGTCATATGTATGTCTGTATATATGTGTGCATCATATGTATATATGTGTGTCATTTGTATGTCAGTATATATGTGTGTCATATGTATGTCAGTATATATGTGTGTGTCATATGTATGTCTGTATATATGTGTGTGTCAGTATGTATGTGTGTGTCATATGTATGTCAGTATGTATGTGTGTGTCATATGTATGTCAATATATATGTGTGTGTCATATGTATGTCAGTATATATGTGTGTGTCATATGTATGTCAGTATGTATGTGTGTGTCATATGTATGTCAGTATGTATGTGTGTGTCATATGTATGTCAGTATATATGTGTGTCATATGTATGTCAGTA
Organism: Bufotes viridis; assembly: GCA_033119425.1. NCBI lineage: Eukaryota > Metazoa > Chordata > Amphibia > Anura > Bufonidae > Bufotes > Bufotes viridis. The sequence goes on from CM065589.1 coordinate 27,976,604, forward strand.
TATATGTGTGTGTCATATGTATGTCAGTATATATATGTGTGTCATATGTATGTCAGTATGTATGTGTGTGTCATATGTATGTCTGTATATATGTGTGTGTCATATGTATGTCAGTATATATGTGTGTGTCATATGTATGTCAGTATATATGTGTGTGTCATATGTATGTCAGTATGTCAGTCTCTCTGCCATAGATGCTGGTTTTTAATCAGAGTGAGTATAAAGCTGAATGCGACTCACATTACCTGCCAGTTACCATCTGGCTCCAGGAGGAGTGCACAGTGGGCTCAGCATGCATGTTGGTACCTGCATCCCTGGATCTAATGGAGGCTGTTATAGCACCAGAAGGGGTTAATAAGTAAGGTTAAATCCAGCATGCATGCTGGTCTCACACTCCCTGGATCTTGTGTGGCTGTTGTGGCCCATAACAGGTAAGATTTAGCGTTAGGAGGATGTTATGCGGCTATTATGGCCCATAACAGGTCAGATTTAGTGTTAGTACCCGGCTCTAGGAGACAACCGTGTCGAGGTGAGTGGGCTTACTACCTTTTGATCAAAATGTAAACCAATGTCTCCACTGTTTGCATATGATATCATTTATGTCCTCTGTAGCTTTCATCTTGGGCAGAGGTCTGGTTACAGAGTGCTGTTGCACCTTGTTGTCTGTATGTATAATCGCCATAGCAACGTGCACCTGTATTCAGGTAGTGCTGACTGAACACCCCCCTTTGCGTTTTTCAGTATATATGTGTGTGTCATATGTATGTCAGTATATATGTGTGTCATATGTATGTCAGTATATATGTGTGTGTCATATGTATGTCAGTATGTGTGTGTGTGTCATATGTATGTCAGTATATATGTGTGTCATATGTATGTCAGTATATATGTGTGTGTCATATGTATGTCAGTATATATGTGTGTGTCATATGTATGTCAGTATGTATGTGTGTGTCATATGTATGTCAGTATGTATGTGTGTGTCATATGTATGTCAGTATATATGTGTGTCATATGTATGTCAGTATATATGTGTGTGTCATATGTATGTCAGTATATATATGTGTGTCATATGTATGTCAGTATGTATGTGTGTGTCATATGTATGTCAGTATGTATGTGTGTGTCATATGTATGTCTGTATATATGTGTGTGTCATATGTATGTCAGTATATATGTGTGTGTCATATGTATGTCAGTATATATGTGTGTCATATGTATGTCAGTATGTATGTGTGTGTCATATGTATGTCAGTATATATGTGTGTGTCATATGTATGTCAGTATATATGTGTGTGTCATATGTATGTCAGTATGTATGTGTGTGTCATATGTATGTCAGTATGTATGTGTGTGTCATATGTATGTCAGTATATATGTGTGTGTCATATGTATGTCAGTATATATGTGTGTGTCATATGTATGTCAGTATGTATGTGTGTGTCATATGTATGTCAGTATATATGTGTATGTCATATGTATGTCAGTATGTATGTGTGTGTCATATGTATGTCTGTATATATGTGTGTGTCATATGTATGTCAGTATATATGTGTGTCATATGTATGTCAGTATGTATGTGTGTGTCATATGTATGTCTGTATATATGTGTGTGTCATATGTATGTCAGTATATATGTGTGTGTCATATGTATGTGTGTGTCATATGTATGTCAGTATATATGTGTGTGTCATATGTATGTCAGTATATATGGTGTGTCATATGTATGTCAGTATATATGTGTGTGTCATATGTATGTCAGTATATATGTGTGTGTGTCATATGTATGTCAGTATGTATGTGTGTGTCATATGTATGTCAGTATATATGTGTGTGTCATATGTATGTCAGTATATATGTGTGTGTCATATGTATGTCAGTATATATGTGTGTGTCATATGTATGTCAGTATATATGTGTGTGTCATATGTATGTCAGTATATATGTGTGTGTCATATGTATGTCAGTATATATGTGTGTGTCATATGTATGTCAGTATATATGTGTGTGTCATATGTATGTCAGTATATATGTGTGTGTCATATGTATGTCAGTATATATGTGTGTGTCATATGTATGTCAGTATATATGTGTGTGTCATATGTATGTCAGTATATATGTGTGTGTCATATGTATGTCAGTATATATGTGTGTGTCATATGTATGTCAGTATATATGTGTGTGTCATATGTATGTCAGTATATATGTGTGTGTCATATGTATGTCAGTATATATGTGTGTGTCATATGTATGTCAGTATATATGTGTGTGTCATATGTATGTCAGTATATATGTGTGTGTCATATGTATGTCAGTATATATGTGTGTGTCATATGTATGTCAGTATATATGTGTGTGTCATATGTATGTCAGTATATATGTGTGTGTCATATGTATGTCAGTATAGATTATCTAACCCAGTCCCCTTCCCCATCAGCCCTTGTCCTACCCCCATCTACCCCACCAGACATTTAGATGTTATTTATTCCTGCTATTCTAATGCTCTGATCAGTAGATGGCTCAAGTCAAGCCCTCACCCCCAGCCATTTAGATATGTATGTTATCAATCATCCCCCACCCCGCCTTCCTTGTAATTTGCTGGCCCCAATATCCATTGTGAGTCACAATCCATAACAGTGCCATCCACAGATCCCCCATAACAATGCGTCATCCACAGATCCCCCATAACAGTGTCATCCATAGATCTCCCATAACAGTGTTGTCCACAGATCCCCATAAGTGTGTCATCCACAGATCCCCATAGCATTGTCATCCACAGATCCTTCATAACAGTGTGTCATCCACAGATTACCCCATAACAGTGTCATCCACAGATTACCCCATAACAGTGTCATCCACAGATTACCCCATAACAGTGTCATCCATAGATCCCCCCCATAACAGTTTCATCCATAGATCCGCCCCATAACAGTGTCATCCACAGATCCCCCATAACAGTGTCATCCACAGATCCCCTTCATAACAATGTCATCCACAGATCCCCCATAACAGTGTCATCCACAGATCCCCCATAACAGTGTCATCCACAGATCCCCCCCATAACAGTGTCATCCACAGATCCCCCCCATAACAATGTCATCCACAGATCCTCCATAACAGTGCGTCATTAATTGATACATTAAACTGTGCATATTTATGTGTGATTACAACAGTATTTAGTAAAGACTCCACAAGTTGGGGGGGGGGGGGGGCCCCCCCGCACTTGGACAGCTCAGCCTCTGTTGGTGGTGGACCTTGTCCCAGCCCTGCCTGCGCCACCCTGCAAACTGGGACATGACGGTAGATATTGTGGATGAGTGTGTTTTTTGTGCTCTCCCAGCAGGCACAGTTTCACCGCGCCCAGGGCCACGGCCTCTGCATGCTTCATCAGCAGCACGGCCACTTCCCCATCCTTCACTGCTCGCCTTCATCATATTAAATGGTATATATGCTTGCAAGTATGTCACACATACAGTAGCGCATTTTTTTTAAGTGTATGCGCAAATAAATTACAGTCCATGTCACAGATATTTGGGATGCGGAAACATTATACAGGAGATGTACCACAGGTAATGGCGCTGCTGTCAAAAGTGGCTAAGACAAAAATAACAATGTCACAGATATTTGGGATGCGTAAACGTTATACAGGAGAGGTACCACAGGTAATGGCGCTTCTGTCACCAGCGGCTAAGAAAAAAATTACAGTCCATGTCACAGATATTTGGGATGCGTAAACGTTATACAGGAGAGGTACCACAGGTAATGGCGCTTCTGTCACCAGCGGCTAAGAAAAAAATTACAGTCAATGTCACAGATATTTGGGATGCGGAAACGTTATACAGGAGATAGAGCGCAGGTAATGTCACTGTCCGCAGCATCTACGGAAAAAGTACACTAGATGTCACAGATAATTTTAGGATGCGCAAACGTTATACAGGAGATGTAGCACACGTAATGTCACTGTCCACAGCCTCTATGGAAGAAGTACACTAGATGTCACATATATTCTTAGGATGCGCACACATTACACAGGAGATGTAGCGCAGATAATGTAGTTGTCTGCAGCGGCCAAACAATTGAACGCTATTTGGCACAAGTTGCGCTAAAAATATATATTGCTGCCAGACACAGCAATAGTCCTTAAAAGGACTTTTGGGTCTCTAACACCAACCCTGCCAACAAACGCGCGGAAGGGAGACTCGAGCATCGTGCTCGAGCACACACGGTAATCGGCTGAACACCGCGATGTGCCGAGCATCGAGATGCTCGACCCGAACGGGTGTTCGGGTGAGCATGCTCCCTCAACACTAATAGATAGATAGATATGATGGATAGATAGATAGATAGATAGATAGATAGATAATGTTACTGCATTACTACCCCTCATTGTCCTTGGTAACATGTTATGTTCTTATATCTTAATTACCAATTGCAAATCAATAAAATATACATCACGCTGTTTATGGAAACACTTGTGTACGGTTTGTAAAGTTATTTTCGACCTATGTCCAATATATTGAATAAAGCATCTACTGTACACGTAAAAATAAAGAAATAATTGCCACGTGGTGCTGCAGTTAATTAATTAGATTTGATATTGACTTGTGGGGAAAAATACAATAAAATCAGCTGAATGCAGTAAACAGGTCTGTACTGAACAAACTGACTCTACCAATTTGGAATTGGTCTGGAATGTCTAAAAAAAAAAAATCTGATTCTAACAAACCTGAATTTCTTGTGATTTTTTTGGGCAAATGATAGTGAGAACCATGTGTAACACTTCTCTGTGTGAGACGTGGAAAACAATTCTCCTTCCAAAAGGAAATGGCTCTGATTAGCTGAGAGGCCTTTGGCATGCTCTGCGGGGAAGAAAAGGGGGAGGGGGAATCCTGCTCATTAGGGAGACAATGTAGTATGCATGAGGAGTATTTTAGTCCAGCCAGAGCTGCTCTGCATTTCTGGGAGAAATATATGCAAATTAGCATATCTTATGTCTACTGGCATCATATAGGCTTAGGACGCATTTGCACTGCGCCAATAAGCAGACAATTGCTCCAGAGTTGTTATAACATGGGGAATGCTAGTGGTTCCCAAAACAGACATGTCAGGAGAGGGGACAGGTCCTCTTTAAGCCTCTATGACTACAAGCATGAAGCATGAATAGGTGACAATACATACATATATCTTCATTTTTACTACAGTAACATGGAAGCCAACCTTTCCTTGGAACTGAAATCCCGTGCAGTCAAATCCTATTCTGCTAATGCTCGCCTTCCACAGTTCAATTTATATTAATTGCTAACAATAAATTTGTGATCCTTGGCACATCATCTGAAGAGGGGCTGCTTAACATTTTCACTTGGCAGGCTGGAAATGATTGGGTGTGTTGACGAACATGATATAATGCCAGTTTAAAGGACAAGCAGAGGACTTGGCCCCAGAGTAAATAATATGTTGTCATTATATTTGTCACTAAAGCAGGAATTATGTAATAAGTCATCCTGGTATCGGGCTTACCACTATTAATTAGACGCAGGACGATTCGGCTGCTGCTCAACTCACAGGCTAGAAAACCTACCGGATAATTTTACTCAACAAAACAATAATTTTTTAGGGATGTTGTCTCCAAATTACTCCACCCTAGAGCTGTAGTAATGATAGCCAAGAACCCCCAAAACAGCTGTCTACATATATGTGTCACTTCTTTTTGGAGGAGCCTTTGGTTTGACGGTTCGGATGTAGCTTTCTTCATTCTGGAGGAGAGCTAATTTACATACTTTTTCCCATGTAGCATTGCTTGTAAATAAGTCTCCTCAATGAGAACTGGTACAACTATAGAGCCTCAGCTAGGGAAAGGTTTTAGTTTTTTGCCATAGACTTGTATCTATATACTCTAGGCAAGAGCGACATGCTGGTGCCACATGGTGCTTAGCACCTAGTGCACATACTTCCTCAGTCATGGACCTGCCAAATACCACCTAATACAGACTTAGGGGGTCATTTATTAAACTGAAATATTCCTATATTAGGCATATTTCTGGCCCAGATTGTGATCTGCGACTTTTCCCTGCTCACGCCACGTCTAAAAAGTAGACGTGGCCTGGGTGGGGAAGGGAACAGGCCGAAAGGCCCAACTGATTTGACATTCTCTACGCCTGGTTTTCCGGTACCAATTTCTTTGTAAACTATAGTGTAGTATACTTTTGACAGTACACAACAAGCAATCGGAAAGCTGCAGTGTAGATAATGGTGAAACAGAACATGAATTTGATAGTCTCTCAAGAGACAGCATCAGGTTCCATGGACAACACTGAAAACACAATGGCAAGCATTTCCAAAAGGTACAGAATCTGTACAGAATGACATACATTTTTTTAAAAGAAAGTTGAAATGTAAAATATACCTAACCACAGAAAAACTCATTGTTCACTTATCTCCTTCTTCTCACTGATTGTTTTTGATTTTTATATCACAAACAAGACTGAGAGAAATATATAAAGATCCCCTTTACAAGTTTCCTAGATGATCATCCACTTCTCTTCCTTCAATCTTCAAAATCCTCAGGTCAGACCGGTCTCTAGCTGTAAGGCATCTAGCTGATGCAGGAGCCCTTCCCCACTGCCCTGTCTGCAAAAGGAAAACAGAAATTAGAAGCCCAGGCCCTTAAAGGCAACCTCTTTTTGTCCTTCAAACCAACTGGAATACCTTTATCATTCCATGATGTGGTCCTCAATGGTGTCCCTATCTTCTGACTTCTGATTGCACCAAAAAACATTCTTCTCTCGTATGATAATGATCCATTTCAAGTCAAGGAAGTACAGCTAACTCCTCCTAAACTCTGTTCCTTCTCCTCTGACCAACATCTTCAATGCTTGCCCTCTTGACTTCTCTTCTGGCCTTCCAACAATGCCGTTGGCTGGGTGTATTATTTCAACGTTCTTGATATATGTGAATTTCATGTGAAATAAGGTTCATATGCATTGAGGAACTGAAGCTGAAACGAGTATGCCCTGTTTTACTGCGCATGCGCCAATGCCATATTGGTAATGTCAAAGTGACATTGACATATATAAATGGATGGTAGCCGATGGTAACAAACAGCATGTTAAGGCCCTATTCACACGACAGCAATTCTGTTCCGCATTTTGCGGAACGGAATTGCGGACCTATTCATTCCATTAGGGACACACTATGTGCTGCCAGGACCCGGAATTGCGGATCCACACTTCCAGGTCCGCACTTCCGTTCCGCAAATTGCGGACAAGAAAATACATTTTCTATGAGAGTGCCGGCAAGGTGCGGTCCACAAAATGCGGAACGCACATTGCCGGTGTCCGTGTTTTGCGGATCGGTGGATCCGCAAAACACACACGGACGTGTGAATGAAGCCTTAATAACACATCTCGCTGTCAGATTTTTTTATGTTTTTTAAAATTAAAAACACTCAGAAAAGTTATCCCTTTTTGGTAGCAGATGTCTTCTTCTCCGTCTTCTGTCCTGTACAATGATGGAGCCCATTTCGAGTGATTTGTGTGGGATCAATCACAAAAGTTTTGGATTCGCTGAAACTAGAATATTCTTGGAAATCAAAACAAATTTGATTAGTGTAGAATCAACTTATTCAAATATGTCCTGGGGGGTGTAACAATCAAAACTTCTTAAAAGTTTGTCTCGTGGGGTACTATTTTTCATTGTAGAGACTCAGTTCTGTCTTAAGACTTATTTTTAGGGCAATGCTTTATGGGAAAAGGTATGAAAATTATTTCATAAGAGCCAAACCAGAGACACCCGTCTGTAGACAGTGCTGTTTCAGTCTTCTTGCCCTTCATCAGTACACAGCAGAGTAAGCGTTGCCTGGATGGTGCCTTGGATGTAGCTAATAAACAAGCGAGAGTTTGTAGTATGAGAGTCCTAGTTGCCCGAAGCAAAAAGCTTCCTGCCCCCCCCTTAGTAATATCAGCGACATAAAAAATACCACTCTTCCAAACATAGCTCGAATCGGTAGAAGCAACATAGTAAACAATAAAGCGTAATTAAATATTCACTTCACGTCTGAAATTTCCCGTAGTCTTTGATCCAAATGCAAAACAGCTCAGTGACAAAGACGCTTACACATAGTCATTTCGCTAAGGACGCCGTTTGGAAACAGTAAACAGGTTTCAGGAATGATTCAGAACAATGTCAATATAACCAGTCTGAATTATATGATTCATTGCATCCACTTTAAAAAGCAAATTATAAGGCACTAAGTCTCTGGTGCTGAAAAGGGAAAGAAGACAAGAGCCGAAAACATGAGATTAAGCTTGTCACAGCGGTATTGTGACTTCTCTGTGAGGCCTGAACAACTTGTCACTAAAGACCTAACCTCAGATGGTTCTAAAAATTAAGCATGAGCATCTGTGGCTCATGAGGAGGTGTAGTCTGTAGCTCCTGAGCCCCAGTACAAAAAATGTAACAGGGCCCCCCACCAACCATGTGCCATTTCTTTTTGTGTGAAAGAGGGTCATTTGATCATGGCAAGGTCCAACACATGCTAAATTTACGGAGTTGTGAGAAAATGGGGGGGGGGGGGGGGGAGCTTGGTGGTTGAGATTGTTAGCCCACCTTCCACCCCCCACATACACACTTAAACGGACCTGTAAAGGAAAGATTACTTACCTGCTTCCTGGTGCTGGCTCCATCTTATTCTTGACTGCTCAAGCAACGCTCCACTGTGCTTGAGATTGTTGCACCGGTGACTACCTCCCCTTACGTCATGATAAATGGTCACATGATGCACGAGGAACCGAACTCTGCCCCGGACAGTGATTGGCTGCAGGCAATGTCAAACTGGATATTTATAGACAGGAGCCCAGTTGGGCATCACAGGTTGGGAGGAGAAGGAGCGGGGAGCCACCACTGGGAAGAAAGTAAGTAATGCTACCTGTACAGGTCCGGCCGTGTGTGTGGACCTAGAGGTCTGCGGACATAAAGTTCTCTCTTGACTTAACACTTAAATGCAGCGGCTACATTTCCTGGCTTACCAATTAGACTGTTATTTAAAGGTGTTGTCCGAGTTTCTATATAACCAGCAAAACCCCTTTAAGCAATGTTTGCAGTATCATTTGAACAGTTTATGGCAACTTTATTTGTGCATTATATGGTATGGTACAGAATGGTCCTCGATAGGAAGCACTGCACAAGGCATCAACCAAAAGCCAAGTTAGGAATCTAATCAGAGCCATAACTATAAGACTAGGGAGGTTGTGCAATGTGCCGCCCCCCAAGGGCTGATCTGGTCCCAGTGTTAGGAATGCCAAGTGGTGATATGACCTGATAGCTTTGTGTTACGGTGTTCCTATCTGGATACTGTCGCTCCCTGGGGTTAGGCTCCGTAGCAACAAAGGAGTTATATTTGGTGGAGTAAGTAGAGTTCAGACATGGTAAAGTTCAATGGTTCTACTCGAAAAACTTGAGATAAACTTGTGTCATCCATGTCTGATCTTTCTCATGGCTCCAACAGGCTGAGGGTAAACTGTCAGGTGAACTTGAATACTTTGCTTTATCTCTTCCTTCGTTGTTCACATTAATGCTCTACAGAAAGTCTTCATTAAGCTAATATTTTTAAAAAAGTACATACAAAGGTAAATCCAAGTTACCGACTAAGCAAAAGTGTGAACCCAAACACAGGCAATGAAATACCTTCATGCAGAATAATAGTTTTATGCAAATATGTCATCTCTACATACTACAGATGACTCGAGGAAACATTCATAGGAAATGCCCCATTGCTTCTAATTAGACTCTGTGCCAAGATGAAATACTTAGCAATTACTTACTGCTCAGGAAATGTGTCTTTTCTTGTTAGAATTATTGATTGCCAAAAAATGGTAGCTATGGATGTATAAAAGTCAGGGTAGGATTATAAAGAGGACCAACAAGGCATACGCCCAGGAGCATCCATAACCAACTTTCTGTGTCAAGGCAGGAGGCCCAACCATTGTTTGGTAGGTCAACGGGAGCCTTTATTTTGTAGGCTAATTTAAGCTTTTGGCCTAACAGGGGTCCTCTTTCATATCAATACACCCTTCTTTGCAGAGCTGTAGAGAGCCCTTACTCAATAATTGATTGGAGTTGGGACCAGGATTATGGTGAGGCCACACGAGTCATGTGTTCAGGGGCATACACCACTTACACCACTATCAATCAGGAGGACCAGCCATTCTCTGGTGAGTGCAAAAGAGCCTTTAACTTGTAGGCTAATTTTAGCTTGTGGCCTACCAGGGGTCCTCTTTCATATCATTACACCCTTATTTGTGGAGCTGTAGAGAGCCTTAACTCAATAATTGATTGGGGTTGGGGCCAGGATTATGGTGAGGCCACACGATGCATGTGTCCAGGGGCTTACACACTTACACCACAATCACTCAGGAGGACCAGCCATTCTCTGGTAGTGCAAAAGAGCCTTCAACTTGTAGGCTAATTTTAGCTTGTGGCCAGCCTTTCAGGGTTCCAGGCATGAATTGTCTGCACTACAGTAGGTATCACTTTCCCCAAGAGGTTTCGGGAGGTGGAACTGAGCTACTGAGCATGTGTGCAGTGTGGTTGGTTGCACAAGCAATGACTGAAGCAATGCTCCTTTTCATTGTTTACCAGGCCCAACGCCGTACATTTCAGGGTGGCTGGGAGTAAGACTCTGACGAATCTGATATCAATCACCTAGCCTAAGGCAAAGCACCTATAATTAAGGCTACATTTACACTAGGGTTTTCACTTTCTGTTTGTGAGATCCGTTCAGGGCTTTCAAAAGCAGTCCGAATCAGTTTTGCCCTAATGCATTCTGAATGGAAAAGGATCCGCTCAGAATGCATCAGTTTGCCTCCGTTCAGTCTCCATTCCGCTCTGTAGGAGGACATCAAAACGCTCCCTGCAGCATTTTGCTGTCCGCCTGACGAAGCGGAGTGAGCCGTCCTGGCACACAATGTAAGTCAATGGGGACGGATCCGTTTTCTCTGACACAGTCTGACACAATAGAAAACGGATCTGTCCCCCATTGACTTTCAATGGTGTTCAATATGGATCCGTCATGGCTATGGAAGACATAATACAACCGGAACCATTCATGACAGATCCAAGCGATTGTTTATTGCAACGGAAGCGTTTTTTTCAGATCCATGACGGATTTGCAAAAAATGCTAGTGTGAAAGTAGCCTAAGAATGTGCGAATGTGAAGCAGTAAATTAACATTCTTTGAAATTAGACATTTGGGAAATTCCCTGCAGAACTGTCCCATCTGAACACAGCCTTTAATGCTTTGTACATGCTCATTCGAGTCCCAGAACATCACCAAACTTATAGGCTCCATAGGACTTTATTGATGTATGGTCGGAGATAAAATCTTAGCAGTACACAGTATATCTGTCAGTCACCTCCTACAACGGGCTTGTGAAATACCTGAGATTTAAGGCTTGTTTCATAATGTGACAAGATTCTAGCATTGAGTAATAAAAGTTGATAGATGTTATTGCCTCCCTGATATTTCTCTGAAGTATTTACCATAAATATGTTATGGATTTGTGTAGTAAAGAGTGATAGTGGCATTGGTTCTTACAGAGCAGCCTATGAAGCCTTGCCATCGACCCACGACGACCCAATACCATTTAATAAGAAACTTAAAGAGACAGTAAACCTTAAAGTGCCCCTATCATAATGGGTGAATTTTCAGAAAAAGCCATGCTTGTGCCATGGAGTAATGTCAATATATTCAGGAGTCATCTAAAATCAGTTTTTCAAGAGCTCAGCTTCACCATGGCAAGCACTACCAGCTATGATTTTCCCCTGCACTCAGGAGCACTGCACCCTGTACCTCAGTTCCAGAAGGGGTGGGCAGTATCGACTATGTACCTACAATTAAGAGCACTTCTCCCTGCACCCCAGATCCAGAAAGGGTGGGTAGTACTTGCTATGATGTCTGCCTGCACTCAAGAGCACTGCACTTTGTAACTTACCTCCAGACACTAACTGCTATGATGTTTTACTGCACTCAGTGGCACTGCACCCTGTACCTTAGCTGAAGAAGGGGTGGGCAGTATTTGCTATGATGCTCACCTGCAATCAAAACCATTGCACTCTGTACCTTAGTTCAGTTGCAGATTGGCCCACCAGAGAACCAGAGGATCCTCCATGGACCCAGCTCTGTTACCATAGTGGGCCTATGGGCTGCGATATACCCACTTCCACAAAATACTGATTAAGGGGTTCGATATACCTGTTTCCACCAAATATTGATTGAGGCCTACGATATACCTGATTCCACAAAATACTAATTAAGGGGTTCGATATACCTGTTTCCAACAAATATTGATTGAGGCCTGCGATATACCTGCTTCTACAAAATACTGTATATACATAAGACAAGGACCATTCTTTGTTCTGGGTGGTGGAGGATGTGTGGGCTGGCATGACGAAATTCAATTACACGTGGTCGTCACAGGTGTTGAATTCCTCCGAGATCCATGCCTTATTCAATTTTAGAAATGTGAGGTAGTCCTCATTTTCCAGCTCCTGCTCCTCAACGGCTTGATCAATGACACAACGCAATGCACGGTCTTGAAAGAAGGTGTAAGGTACTGGTCACTGATGGCGCCCTGGCTGCAACTGACCAATTTGATGGTCTCATGCGTTGCGCATGAGCAGCCACTGGCGCAGTGAAAAGAAACCAAGCTCCCCAGAACCTGTCCTGCTGCAGAGTTCATACAGGTAGTCCTTAACGGCACGTTGATGCTGGAGCTGCCTATCAAGCATATACAAGGTGGAGTTCCAGCGAGTCGGGCTGTCACAAATCAGACGTCTGACGGGCATGGCTGTGTAAGATCTTCTAAAATGGCCAGAGATTTTCCTGGCCTGCTGCAAGACATCCTTGACCCCGGGGTATTTGGCAACGAATCGCTGCACGACTAAGTTCAGGACATGTGCCATGCACGGCACGTGTGTCATTTTGCCCTGTTTCAGCGCGCTCAGCAGATTGGCACTGTTGTCGCACACCAGTTTACCAACTGTAAAATTGAGCGGGGTTAGCCACCGATCGGCCTGTGACCGCAGAGCTGAAAGCAGTGCAGGACCGGTGTGGCTCTTGGCTTCCAGGCACAACAGCCGCAGCACAGCATGGCAACGTCTCAGCTGGCACGTCGAATAGGTTCTGGGGAGCTTGTGGGGCACAGCGGAAGAGGCGGTAGCAGTGGAAAAGGAGGAATCAGCCGAGGAGGAGATGGAGGATGGAGTAGGAGGAGAAGAAGAGGCAGGCCTGCATGCAATCCGTGGCAGTAACACAAAATCCACATGGGAGCCACGGGTTACATGCTTGACGGCCGTCAGAAGGTTCACCCAGTGGGCAGTAAAAGTTACCTACCTTTTCTGCCCGTGTTTGCTAGATCATGTGTCTGTGGTCAGATGTATCTTGGCACCAACACAGTGTGCCAGAGATATATTCACTTGCCGCTGAACGTGGCCATATAGCTCTGGGATGCCCTTTTGGGAGAAATATTTCTTCCAGGGACCTTCCATTGCAGTGTGCCAATGGCCACAACTTTTCTAAAGGCTTCTGAGTCCACCAGTTTATATGGCAGTAGTTGGCGGGCTAGCAGTTCCGACAAGCCAGCGGTCAGCCGTTGGGCAAGAGGGTTATCCGGCGTCATCAACTTTTTACACTCAAACTTTTGGGCCATGGAAGCCTGTCTTCTGTCAGATGAACGCTACGACGGTACGGTGGAAGGTGGAGTGGAGTTACAATTCCGCTCCGCCTGTCTGCTCCGCCCACTTTATGAATGAAGGGGCAGGCGGAGCATGGAGGAACAGAGAGCTGCACGGGGAGCCCGCGCAACAATAGTTATTAAGGTTGGGCTACTTCTAAAGACATTAACTACATAAATACTGGATAAGAGCTGCGGGCCGCTGCTAAATTGCGGTATCCCGGCAGAGCCCGCTACTTGCCTGCAGCAGGGCTAAGTTACTTAACAAACTACATGCCCGGCACTACATGTCCCGGGCGTCGGGCAATAGGAATTCCACACCCTTGACTGAACAGCTCAACTATGTACAAACTCCAGATAGTTCCACAAGAAGACAATTGGTTACATGCAGGCTTTACAAAGGTGGCAGGTAGGATCCTAGCAAGGTGACTCAGAGGGAATTGTAACTCACAGATCAGGCTGTACTTTCTGAAGATCCTGTCTGGCATTCATCCAAGGCCCGTATGCCCTATAGCTGGCTTTATCCTTGGGTAAGGGAAACCTCCTCTGGAATATATTCTCTTGCTGGCAATGCACTTCTGCTTCTCAGCTCTATACTTAGCTGGATAAGGTTAGCACTGCTGTGGACTCTGCCGGTGGCAGGATGAGGAGTTACTTCTGCATACCTCAGGGTTAAACCTGGACTCTCTGCAGGAAGGGTTCCTCGGGAGGACTTCTCTCCTGGACTCAGGTGCTGAACCTGGACTATCTAGCTGCATGCTCTCAGCTGAACTAAACTCTGCACTCCCTACTCCTGAACTGGGTCTATCTATATAAACTAGGAGGTTCTCTAGCTCCCTCTATAGCTCTGGAGGAGAAACTGCACCCCTAGCAGGCCTGGCACACAGGGGATATATGAGAAAATGCAGTACAATACATTACATTATACATTGACCAATCTCCCACAGGAGGTGGGGAACAACGTGACCCAATTGACCCTTAGTAGTGCCCACTTTTACGTAGTGGGACACTACACTATGACACAGCACAGTTCAATATAATACAGTGAGCATGAAAACTGAACACAGTAGACAGCGACTGTACACGGCATCACGGTAGTACGCGTTCGGGTTGTATAAGTCGCGCATCAGTCTATGGAAACTATAGCGACATAATGTGAATCCGTAGTGACGTCAACATCAGTATCAGCAACGAAGACAGCTGAGACATCTCTGACATATGATCAGTGCGGTGATGCCCTCAGACCTGGTCTGATCCGGCTGAGACTCCGGCACGTCCATGATGCTGGCTATAGAATCTACAACTACCCAGTCCCATAAGATGTAACACCGCTTGCTTGGCTGCTCTACTCAGAACTCCATAGAAATGAATGGAGCATGCTGGGAGTTGTAGTTTTACCACAGCTGTAGTGTCAGAGGTTAGCCATCACTGCCCTAGACGTAATCTACACTGAACAAAAATGTAAACGCAACACTTTCGGTTTTGCTCCCATTTTGCATGAGCTGAACTCAAAGATCTGAAATATTTCCTACATACACACCCATTACTCTCAAATATTGTTCACAAATCTGTCTAAATCTGTGTTAGGCCTCTTTCACACTTGCGTTCTAAGGATCCGGCAGGCACTTCCGTCCCGCCAGATCCATCAGAACGCAAGTCACCTGAAAGCATTTGAAGACTGATCAGGATCCTGATCAGTCTTCAAAATGCTTTCAGGTTACCCTGGCAGCCAGAACGCTACTGAAGTCCTGGCTGCCATGGTACTCCGCAGCAGTGTACTTACCTGCGCTGCACCCGCCGGGCGCTCCTTCATGACGTCACAGGTCCCCGTGGCGCATAGATCAATGCGCCGCCTGGACCTGTGACGTCATGAAGGAGCGCCCGAAGGCCGCAGCGCAGGTAAGTACACTGCTGCGGAGTACTTACCATGGCAGCCAGGACTTCAGTAGCTTACACTGGGACCCCGATCGGAACTGCTGCTGCGCATGCGCAGAGCTAAACGTCGGATCCGGCGATGCACCGAAACGACGTTTAGCTTAATGCCGGATCCGGATTAATGCACTTCAATGGGTATTAATTCCGGATCCGGCGTTACGGCATGTCTTCTAGATTTTTGGACGGAGACAAATCCGCAGCATGCTACGGTTTTGTCAACGTCCAAAAAACATTCACATACTGAACGGAAGACATCCTGATGCATCCTGAACGGATTTCTCTCCATTCAGAAAGCATTGGGATAATCCTGATCAGTATCTTTCCGTCCTAGAGCCCCGAGGACAGAACTCTAGGACAGAAAGCAAAAGCGCAAGTGTGAAAGAGGCCTTAGTGAGCACTTCTCCTTTGCCGGGATAATCCATCCCACCTCACAGGTGTGGCATATCAAGGTGCTGATTAGACACCATGAATATTGCACAGGTGTGTCTTAGACTACCCACAATAAAAGACAACTCTGAAATGTGCAGTTTGATCCCACAGCACAATGCCACAGATGTCGCAACATTTGATGAAGCATGTAATTGGCATGCTGACTGCAGGAATGTCTACCAGAGCTGGTGCCCATGCAATGAATGTTTATTATTCTGCCATAAGCCGTCTCCAAAAGTGTCCTAGGTGAGCTCCACATGTTCTCCCAGCCTCAATGCTGTGATGAATCAATAGCTGCTGGCCGCCTGTCTGCAGATCCTCCCTCCTTCTGCTCCCATAGAAGCAGCAAACTGGTCAGCTCATTATAAGTACACTGAGATAAGCAGTACTGCTCTCAATCAAGCACTGGTGTAAGATACTCGAAAATGACCTATTTAGCAGAATTCAGCCTCTATGTGCATGCAAGCGTCAACAGGGAGGCTGCCTCCTTCCTCCTCAATAAAGAAAATCTAGCATCAGAAATTACTAAATCATCTTTTTGTATTTTACAACTTTTGGTGCTATTTTTTTTCCCCTTCCAATTTTCCATGTTGCTTTCTATATTAAGAGAGATCACACTTTCCTATTCTGTAGAGATCACTTCTCAGCAGTCATCTCATTATCATCACATATAGGAATACAATGGAAGGTAATGGCTATTTTAAATCCGGATGCAGATAAGACAGGATCATGCCATCGATAATAGGTGTTGTAGGCAGCTCACCTCCTCCTCAAGCTCCCTGCACAGTGACATTTACACAAGTCGAAGAGCAAGACCACATTCTTCTACAGGTCATTTTTGTTCGTTATGTCCATGTGACGTTTGTAAAGCAAATTTCAGAGCAGAAGCTCAGGCAATATGGCCAACCCCAAAATCATGTACAGAAATAAAAAAAATATATATATAAATACATATATTGATAGATTCCCTTTAAATTTCCTGATATGTGGGGTTGTCTCACGAAAAATATTCTTCAGTTTTCAAACCAGCACCTGGATCTGAATACTTTTGTAATTTCATGTAATTTTAAATGTATTATAGCGACTGCGTTATTCACTGAAATCTATCTGTATATCGCCACCTGCTGTTTTTCTTATTTCTTTGACCTGGTCACTGAGAAGGCCGCACATGCTCAGTTTCATCCTTCAACTGCCTCCCCGCACAATGACCTTTGCACATGTCACAGAGCATGCCCCCATAGGTCATTTTGTGACTGAGCTTCTTTACGTCCATGTGACGGATGAAAAGCATATCTCAGAGCTGAATTCCAGGCAATATGGCCGACCCTAAAATCATTTACAGAAAATAGAATTTAAAATATATATAGGGCAATACATTCCCTATAGAGTGACAATTTCCTAATTTACGCTGCTCTGCAAGTAATGTCTTAAGGCTGCATATTAGATGTGTCAAATGAGAAGAAGAAGAATTGGATTATTAGCAGATAAATATATAAATAAATCAATAAATCAGGATTTTCCAGCGCCATTGTTTACCACGTCCTTAGGATTCCATTATCTAGGCCAGAGTGAATAATGGCGAATATTGCTCATTACTCAAAATAACCTCTTCATGTGGTCTAAAAATACACCCGGCGCAGAAAAAAACTGAGAAATCAGTAATTACAGAGCTCGATGGGGCCTTTAATCTATGATTACATTTCCCTACATATAACTACATTTGCCAAGTGGATGATGATCTTTTTGTACATTAGTTATTATTTAATGACTGTAATGATTATAATTAAAAGGATTTCGTGAGATAAAACAGTTGCCCCTCTGTCCCCAAAAAATAAAAATTTCAGAACACAATGAGATTCCTGCGACCCCTTAATGATGGAACGCATTTTGCCGGATCGGAGTGGTAGTGGCTCTGCCTGCAAGAGCTATTCACATTGGCAATCCTCACACCAGTGCTCTCTGGGGTCAGGCAGTGACAGGAGGACACTTTCTTCACTCAGGGTACACACTGATGTTGAAGCTCCTGCCTGATAGTAGTGCAACGAGCCCCATGCAGAGGATGGGGGTGGTAGTGGCCCTCATGAAGTGTTGTGTCACACTGGTACCAGTAAGGAGTGGAGAGGCAGAGTGGATGGCTGCAATGTAATTGTTGTCGGTGTAGATATCCACTATATGGTCTAGACTTGAACATTAACTTGTCTAGTAGTTGTCTTGGTGATGGGTGTCTTAACCGTAGTCCTTCACTTTAAGCAGTGTCTTTAAAGCAGGGGTTAGTTGTTCACTCTGCTGTCTGGCTTCTCAAGGATTTGCTTCAGGATGAATCGAGTTGATCTCTCTGGAGAATTCTTTACAGGAGCAGGAGATCTGCAGTGTGCATCCTCTCCTCCCTGTATCTCAACAGAAGCTCCCTCTCTGGCAGGAAGCAGGACCAGTCCATTGCTCTCAAGAAGGGAGCCCCATTTCCTTACTGCAACATACAACCAAAAACATGGAGTATATACCATAGATAACTATTTACAATTATTGCAGATACTCCCACGTCTGGGGTACTGCAGTAGTCCTGGCTGCCTTTGGTGTTATAAGTGCTGTATGGGTGCTAGGCCGGAGATGTGGGTGCAGTGGCCAGCGAACGGTTCGGGAGTCAGTAACCAGGCTAGTTTTACAAAATAGACAAGTCTCTTTTTTCTAAAGTGCAGAATGGGAGTTGTAGTACATCTCAGAACACACTTCCAAACAATTCACAGTGCAGATTTTCACAGCTAGCGATGTATGAATATAAGCAAGATAGGGGGTTGTAGTACTTCTTCCCTCTAACTCTCCAAAGTCTCTCTTTGCAGAATCTAAGGCTGACAGTAAGGTTCCTGCAAAACTAGTCTGTCAATTCCAGGCTGAAGGACACAAATACGACTGGCCTGGTCCATGTCAAAGTGTGGAAGGGTGTATTAGCAATGTCCCTTTCACCGCAGTAAAGTCTTTGTCAGCTTTAAACTGCGAATACCTCGCTGACTGATTCCAGTGCTCGGCCATGGGGACAAAAGTCCTGCATTTTGTCTCCGCTCCAAAATCATCTTCTGAGCGGACACCTAATGGGCCCCATTATAGTCTATGGGGTCCTTAGGCTCCGTTCGGCTCAGTTATTTGCCGAATCCGTCCTTTCCGTTCTTCTGATCCTAAACGCAGCAGGAGAACTGAAAGGCTGAACGGTGATGTGAACGAGCCCTTATGTAAAAAAAATTGGAAATCATATTCTGTTCTGTATTTTATGGCCGCAGCTTAGACTGAATGATTGTATTTAAATGAGTCTCATTTTAATTAAATATGTACCAGTAATTACTCCACAGCCTCCATTGTGCATTTTGTACCTCGTTCAGGGTATAAAAGTAAATCGTTTTTATAGGTATTTGGCTATATAGGCACAGACCATGGAGGTCCCAAAGCACATCATAGACGTGAACATATTTCTACATCCGTCCTGCATTGCATCAACCAAATCCTCACGACCTGCCAGTGGTCAGGTTAAAGAAATGGAGCTCATCGCCTATTTTGTGAAACACTCCAGTGCAGTCCAGTACAGGGCCTGGTGCAAGAAGGTGGGTTGGGAGGAGGATACAAAAGTAGGAGTCCTGCCAAATGCCAAAGGTCCCTCTGCCACATAAGTAGACACCAGTACTGCAAATGGAACATGATAATGTGGGATCCTGTTACAGATTTTGCATTGAGATCCAGAAACTTCATCATACCCAGGGGTGTAACTACCATAGCGGCAGACCATGCGACTGCTATGGGGCCCAGGGCAAGAGGGGGTCCAGTCTTAGTTGGGACTATCTCCTTTTCTACTGGAGGCGAAAACTTGGTCAGGACTCTACCCACTAAAGGAACTACTTTTAGCAAACGAGGCTTTGGAAAAATGGCCCAAGGGTCATTAAAAAGGGTTTAGGCAGAAACCCTTCTGTCCTGTGTGGGGGGCCCGGTTTGATCCTTGCTATGGGGCCCTAACTTCTCTTTGTACCCCACTGATCTTACCCCATTTTCTTATTTTATGCCCCACCCCGAAATTCTTCCCTGCAGTTTCCTTTAGTGTTATTTTCATAAACTGCACATCTCAGGCCTCCTGTAACATTTGGTTTGGGATCCAGTGATCACCAAATGGTCAATCTTGATTTTCAGTTCCTCGCTCTATGTCTCTTTTAGGTTTTTCATCCTTCTTTTTGTGTTTTGTACCCCAATATACTTCAGATTACAGATACATAGTAACCAAGGTTAAAGGTACCTCTACACAAGCCGATTATCATGTACATGATCGGTGAATTCAGCAAAACTACGTGATTACTGAGCAGTGTAAAAGCAGTGAACGACAGAGCGACAACCAACAACAGTATATTTCTTGTTGGTCCAATCGTTTGTGTGGACACAAAAATCATCATTGGATGTTAACGATTCATACGAATCGTTTACTGGACGCACGATTACAGACGATTCATTTGTCCACAACATAATGCAACAGTCTGCTTTACAAATGATTAGTGTAATTTTTATCGCGAATCTCGGCACTTCGAGAATTCGCGAATATTTTGGATATAGAACGAATATTCGTGTTTTTTGTTTTTTTTCATCTGAACCCATTACCTAGTATACCTACCTGCTTCTTGCTTGTGGGCCAATGTGAGAAGGCTGCAATATTGTAGTCTGTAGTGAATTAGAATATTTTTCATTATTTCATTTATTTTCTCTTATACGAAAAATCGGCAATGTAATATTCGCGTAAGGCTAATATTATAAAACACGAATATATAGCACTATAGAATATAGTGCTATATATTCGTTTTTTAGAATATGTCATTTTTTTCCATCTGAAGTCATGATTCCTCCCTGCTTGCTTTTGAGGCCAATGACAGTTCACATTAAATTGGAAAAAATGACGAATATTCTAAAAAACAAATATATAGCACTATATTCTATAGTGGTATATATTCGTGTTTTAGAATATTCGCATTATGCAAATATTACATTGCCGATTTTTCGCAATCAATAGAATAATCTTGAATACGAATAAACGCGAATTCAAATATTGCCCCTGCCGCTCATCACTACAAACGATGGAATATGCGATCGAAATTAAGATTTTGTGAACGATAATTGGTGCATCTAAAGGGTCATTGTTGAAATGTTCATCACTCAATCATACCGATATTTCGCCTCTTGTACAGGTACCTAAATAACCCACTTATCCATTAAAGGTCAATCTAACTGGCTCAGATCTAGTAAAAAGCCAAATTTGACACACGTGGGAAATAAAAGTTCTTCCTCACACCACAAAAATTGCTGGTTTAGGACTCGACTGCGTCTCTTGTAAACAGCTCTGGCCCTATAGATGACATCACACAAAATGGCTCCATAGGCTTTTCCGATGCTGCCTGCATTGCGCACCCCCATCCTGCCATCTACTGCAGACTCCACATCAAGAGTTCCACGTCTGCACAGTAAAAACAATTCTCTGCCTCCAGTGCCGTCCAATGTGTGCATGTGTGAAAAACACTGCTATCCACAAAAGGACTTGGCCGAACTGGAATACGTGTAGTCTAGTGGTCTGCAAGGCTTCATGTACTTGTGATAAGCAGTACAAACCAAGATCAGAAAAAGTATAGGTCGGAGCAGGCCTATAAGGGGAGGCCTGGTATGATGGGCTTTAAAGGTAGTGGAACAAGGCAGTAACCTGTGGGGTTAACAGATTCCTGGGAGTGGTGCAAGAGCCAAAGGGTCCTTTAAAGCTATAGGAATGGGAGAAAAGCGGCATCTGAGAAGAATCTCCCTCCCACCCTCCGTTTAGTTCAGCCATTGTTGAGGGAGGCAACCTTGTAGGAGTAGATTAATTGGCTAAGGAGTTGGGGGGCTCAGCCAATTGATCCAGTTTTTTTGTCATGGCGGTCTGGGTTGTCCTTGGCGCTCCCATGTTTTGGTAAAGAATAGAGGTCTGGCAGAAGTCTGTGTGAGTTTTATAAGCCAGGATGTATTTAGATGTCATGTGCTTTTGAAGGGTTTTGTGAGACTGGGAACCCGAAAGGGCGCACTGCAAAGATTAAAAAATAGACCTGTCACAGGTGCTCTGGTTCTAGCACTGAACTCCCTTCTTCTGTGCTTCAGGTACCCGCTGGCCAATGGCGTGCCTAGGGTGTTTGGCACCTAGGGCGGGTCCTTTTATCTGACCCCCCCAATACAAAAAAAATTGTACCCCTTCACAGTAGTAATGCCCTAATTGTACTACCTTTACAGTAGTTTTGTACAGATGTGTGCCTCTTCACAGTAGTTATGCCTGAATTGTGCCCACTCATAGTAGTCTCTGTGCCCCTTTTACAGTTGTAATGCCCTCTTTGTGCCCCCTTCACAGTAATAATCCCTTTTGTTCCCCCTTCACAGTAATAATCCCCATTGTGTCCCCTTTATAATAATAATGCCCATTTTGCCCCTTCACAGTAATGAGGCCCATTGTGCCGCCTTTATAGTAATAATGGCCATTGTGCCCCCTTAATAGTAGTAATGCCCACTGTGCTAGTAATGCCCTTTGTGTTCCCTTCATAGTAGAAATCCCCATTGTGCCCCCTTCACAGTAATAATGCCCATTGTGCCCCCTTAATAGTAGTAATGCCCACTGTGCTAGTAATGCCCTCTGTGTTCCCTTCATAGTAGAAATCCCCATTGTGCCCCTTTCACGGTAATAATGCCCACTGTGCCCCCTTCATTGTAGTAATGCCCTATGGCTCTGTGCCCCCTCCATTGTAGAAATTACCATTGTGCCCCCTTCACATTAGTAATGCCCTCTGTGCCCCCTCCATAGTAGTAATTCCCTCTGTGCTCCCAGCTGTTCGAAGAGAGGGCAGCGCACATATAAGAGCTGCTTTTTCTGTTCTGTTCACCTGCTCGACGTAGCATTTGCAGTGATAAGCAGGTAAACAGAGCAGAGAAGGCAGCGCTCATACAAAAAAAAAAGCGGACAACCCCATTAAAGACATACTTGGAAAACATTACATACAGCGCTACAGAACATACAGGGGGATACAGCTCCACATACCTCTTACATCCAGTGACTTCTCTTCTCTGATGTAGATGTTCTCTTTCCTCTTCTTCTCCTGTTAGACCAGACCACCATGGTGACTTCTTTCAGCCGTGCCTTGTCTCTGCAGAGTTTAACAAACAGACATGTTAGTTTCCTACTTTTCCATCATCCTCCCACCTTCTCAATACCCCATCCTGTCACCCCCAATACTGTGCCCATTGTGCTCCCCAATACTTTTCTGCAGAAACAGTCCCCCTGAAAATACTGGTACAACACAGATAGTGCGTCAGTACAAAAGCACCACTTTATATTGTGCGCTAATAATAAAAAAAAAAACCTTCCTTTCAGTAAATACCATCACACTATCTCTTCAGCCCCCTCCAATATACAGTCTCATGTTAATAACATCACCTCCTCCCCAGCTGCCTGCAACATAGAGTCCCAAGTAACTAAAATCACCCCCTCCCCAGGCGTCTCAACATGCAATCCCAAAAACATCACCCACTCAACATTCAGTCCCATGTAAGTAACATCATTCCCCCCCAACCAGTCATCTTCAACATACAGTACCATGTAAATAACATCGCCCCCTCAACATTCAGTCCCATGTAAATAACATCACTCCCTCCCACAGCCACCTCCAATATACAGTCCCATGTAAACAACATAATACCCTCCCACAGCTGCCTTCAACATAAAGTCCCATGTAAATAACATCACCCTGCCCCAGCCCCCTTCAACATCCAGTCCCATGTAAATAACATCACCCTGCCCAGCCCCCTTCAACATACAGCCCCATGTAAATAACATCATTCCCTCCCCCAGCCACCTCCAACATTCAGTCCCATGTAAATAACATCACCCTGCCCCAGCCACCTCCAACATTCAGTACCATGTAAATAACATTACTCCCTAACACAGCCGCCATCAACATACAGTCCCATGTAAATAACATCCCTCCCTTCAGCCTTAACATACAGCCCCAGGTAAATAACCACAACTCCCAGCATTGCTGTGCCTCTCCCTACACTTACCTCTCCTCATGTACAAACATAACCCCAGCTTTTTCCTCCAGGACGTCTCCTCTTCACTGCCATCCTCTCCTGCACTGGTCACATGATGGTGACATCATCGCAGGTCCTTTCAACCCCTGCCCGTTTTACTGGTCACATGACCTGTGATGTCATCAAAGGTCCTTCAGCTCTTCCAGTGCATTAGATTCAATTGTATCGCCCTCCTGAGGACAGGAATACAGTTGTGTCTAGCTGGCAGGCAGGACATATAGGACCTGGGACAAAACATCAGGGGCTCAGGCCCCGAATTTTTTAACCTAGCAACGCCCCTGGGTTTAGGTTTGCATCCTCTGAAAGTAGTCAAGAGTGTTCTCATTCACTGATACCATTACCAAACACATATCGTGAAAATAGTGAGCACTGGAAACATAAAGGCCCTGATTTATCATGCCTTCACTTCAGAATTCTGGCTTCAAAAATTTTACACCACTGGGTAGGAAAGTGGGTTATCTCTGTTAGGGATCATACACACGGCCATTTTGTGCATTTGGGGACCGCAATTTGTGGTCCCCAATGTATGGGCAACATCCGTGCAGTTTCCGCAGACAAATGCAGACCCAATCAACTTGAGTGGGTCCGTGATCCGTCCACACCGCAAAAAAATAGAACAAGTGCGGAGGCACGGATTGCGGACCCATTCATGTGAATTGGTTCACATCCATGATGCGGTGCACAATGGTCGGGCCCGTACATTGCGGACTCCGCTGTTAGCAGGCCTCAATACGGGGTCTGGCCCGCACACGTTCGTGTGCATGAACTCCTAATGAATTTCATCCCAGATTTATCACAGAGATTTTTTTTTAAAGTAGTTAAAAATTTGCAATCTCATAGGGCGGAGTAGAAAACTGAGTAGCTTCTAGACAAAAATGTTAGGTTTAAAGGGGTTATCCGAGACTGAAAATCTGGAAACGACCTCCCCCCATATGCCCAGGCGCTCACACTTGGCTAGCATGGATACTCACATAGCAGAGCTCATTATGATGCACATCCTTTATATAGACGTGCAATAAATCACTCAAACACATGAAATGCATGCATGTAAGACAGAAGTAGTTTATTAATTCCCATGTACAGACTGTACTGCTTTACTGCATGTAACCTTCATTCCTTGACCTTCTGACCCAGAAATATTGAAGGCTTAATTCTCCATTTTATTGCTTTCTAAGAAAATTCGGCAAAAGCTGCTAGTGGGATTAAAATGAAGGACTGAATACTTCATCATATTTATAGGTAAGTACATGGGGCGTGTGCGGTAACTCTGTAATACTGCCACTGAGATGTTTATCACTGCAATCTCTCCGAGGTCCCGAATATTAAAAATGAATGTGTCGATATCTGGCATCCTACACAATGTCAATGGGAGGGAGGATCAGCAGATTTTATTCCATAGAATCTACGTTTTATTTTATTTTTTAATTTTGTACATTTGATTTTATTTTATTTTTTGCCGTTTTTACT
Source organism: Bufotes viridis (assembly GCA_033119425.1). Taxonomy (NCBI): domain Eukaryota; kingdom Metazoa; phylum Chordata; class Amphibia; order Anura; family Bufonidae; genus Bufotes; species Bufotes viridis. The sequence goes on from CM065589.1 coordinate 28,002,277, forward strand.
TGAAAAAAATAGGATATATTACTGCACTTTACCAAAGCACTATACTATGATATAAATGTATAATTAATTTGACAGTAATTACGCCGTGTGCAGGTGCCAATGCAAATAATGGGATGATTGTGCCAAGCTCTGGACAATGAGAAGGACAGTAAACCTAAGCAATTGGTTGAAACGCAATGCATTACAGTCGTGAATTAAAATGTAATACTGCCAAAAACTAGTCAGGAGGAGGACTGGGCCTAATTTATTTTAAGGTTATGTTCAACTTCACCTTAGAACACAATTTTACAGGATAGATAGTGATTGCCCAAGCAGCCAAAGGTACTTCCATAAACTTCAAGTCAGTGAGCCATACACATTCTCCAGCTCTTTTCCATCTGCAGTATCTCACAAAAGTGAGTCCACCGCTCACATTTTTGTAAATATTTTATTCTATCTTTTCATGGGGACAACATTGAAGATATGACACTTTGATACAATGTAAAGTAGTCAGTGCACAGCTGGTATAACAGTGTAAAAGTGAATTGCCCTCAAAATAACTCAACACAGCCATTAATGTCTAAACCACTGGCAACAAACATGAGTACACCCCTAAGTGAAAATGGCCAAATTGTGCCCAATGTGTCAATATTTTGTGTGGCCACCATTATTTGCCAGCACTGCCTTAACTCTCTTGGGCATGGAGTTCAATAGAGCTTCACAGATTGCCACTGGAATCCTCTTCCACTCCTCCATGATGACATCACTGAGCTGCGCTCCTTGCGCTCCTCTGCCTTCCGTTCGAAGATGCCCTACAGATGCTCAATAGGGTTTGGATCTGGAGGCATGTTTGACGAGTCCAGCATCCTTACGGTCAGTTTCTTGAGCAAAGCCAATGGTCGTCTTGGAGGTGCGTTTGGGATCATTATCATGTTGGAATACTGCCCTGCGTCCCAGTATCCGAAGGTAGGGGATCATGCTCTGCTTCAGTATGTCACAATACACGTTGGCATTCATGGTTCCCTCAATGAACTGTAGCTCCCCACAGCTGTCAGCACTCATGCAGCCCCAAAACATGACACTCCCACCACCATGCTTGACTGTAGGCAACCCCCTAACCCCTTTAAACTCTGCAGCAATGCTGGCAGTACTCATACAACCTCTGGATATGACACTGAGCACGTGCACTCAACTTCTTTGGTCGACCATGGCGAGGCATGTTCTGAGTGGAACCTGTCTTGTTAAACCGCTGTATGGTCTTCGCCACCGTCCTGCAACTGTTTCAGGGTGTTGTCAATCTTCTTATAGCCTAGGCCATCTTTATGTAGAGCAACAATTCTTTTTTTCAAATCCTCAGAGAGTTCTTTGCCATGAGGAGCCATGTTGAACTTCCAGTGACTAGTATGAGAGAGTGTGAGAGCGATAACACCAAATATAATACACCTGCTCCCCATTCACACCTGAGACCTTCTAACACTAAAGATTCACTTGACACTGGGGAGGAGAAATGGCTAATTGGGCACAATTTGGCCATTTTCACTTAGGGGTGTACTTACTTTTGATGCCAGCGGTTTAGGGTACTTTCACACTAAAGGAGTAAAGATGAACCAACATCGCACTCGATTGAATCGTGTGTTCCTTTATTGTTGATAAAAGATCCATACAGCGACAGCACAACCTCAGTGTTCCAGATGTATAGACATCTCTAGACAGTCATGAATAAGAACATGTATGTTCGAAACGCGTAGACATCTGGAACACTGAGGTTATGCTGTCGCTGTATGGATCTTTTTATTGACAATAAAGGAACACACGATTCAATCGAAGTTGCGGTGCTGGATTAATCTTTGCTCCTTTATATTCGCGTGGTCTTACCTAAGTTTCCGTGCGCCAGGAAGTGAACAAATGGGATAGAGATAGCAGATGAGCTGGTTTTTGCATGTGATATCGTTACTTTCACACTAGCATTAAAGTTTTCCAGTATTGAGTTCTGTCACAGGGGCTTAATACCGGAAAAAAAACGCTTACATTTTATCCTAATGCATTCTGAATGGAAAGCAATACGTTCAGTATGCATTAGGATGTCTTTAGGATGTCTTTATGGTATGCTGCGGTATTTTCTCCGGCGAAAATTCCAGAACACTTGCAGGGATGCTGGGTCTGGCATTAATTTCCATTGAAATGTATTAATGCAGGATCCGGTACCAAGTGTTCTGCAAAACCGGATCTGGTTTCCCAATCTGCGCATGCGCAGACCTTTAAAAGTCTTTAAAAATAAATACCGGATCCGTTTTTCCGGATGACACCGGAGAGACAGATCCGGTGTTTCAATGCATTTGTCAGCCGGATCCGCATCTGGCGGCAGAACTGCCTGCCAGAATCCAACAACGCAAGTGTGAAAGTAGCCTTAGACATTAATGGCTGTTTGTTGAGTTATTTTGAGGGCACATTAAATTTACACTGTTATACAAGCTGTACACAGACTACTTTACATTGTATCAAAGTGTAATATCTTCAGTGTGTAATAAAATATTTACAAAAATGTGAGGGGTGTACTCACTTTTGTGAGATACTATATATGTAGATGTATGGTGTGCTGCCCCTAGTTACCTCCATGTGCATCAGCAATCGGTGGGAGGAGAGACACACACACCTATATGTACCACCTTAATCAAGGTCACCTGTTAGATAGGTCGGGCAAAAGTGCACTTGAATATCACTTTTTTATTTATTAAGGTGGTACATATAGGTGTGTGTGTCTCTCCTCCCACCGTTTGCTGATGCACATGGAGGTAACAAGGGGCAGCACACCATATGTGCGGGGACTGTGCTCCTGAAAAATGCGCTACAGCATAAATAGGTTAGTATAGGAACCCGCCTGAACTGAGACCACCTTGTCGCCGGTAGGTGGGCTTAGATGTATTTTGATCAAAATGTATTGACCAAGTGTCTCAGATTTTATCTAGTGAGGGCTTAGTCCATATGTTATGCTTGCATCCATTTGTAGAGTGCAATATTTTCTGTGATTTTGTATTATGTAGCCATATACATCCGCACATTTAATACCATATCGTGCAGGATGGTTTATATATAGTTTTTTCTGTGATTTCTTGATTTGTCTTGAAGGAGTGGCACCTTCATGTGTGAATACGCTCCTACACTGGGAGTGATATTCAAGTGCACTTTTGCCCCACCTATCTAACAGGTGACCTTGATTAAGGTGGTACATATAGGTGTGTGTGTCTCTCCTCCCACCGGTTGCTGATGCACATGGAGGTAACTAGGGGCAGCACACCAAATGTGCGCGGACTGTGCTCCTGAAAAATGCGCTACAGCATAAATAGGTTAGTATAGTAACCCAGGAAATCTATTTATTCGAAGTAGGTGGCTCTACCAGTATAAAAGAGAGACCTAATTGGTGCTCTATATCCGTTGATACCAGCTTCTATGTATCTGAATGAATTTGGAACTTTTAGACAAGAAAGGATATGGCACTCAAACTCTGAAGTATCAAAAATCACAAACTAGTTTAATAACAATTAAAAGTAAACCTTATATAATGACTTAAAATTACAACATAAAACCAAATGGAGGATAACCACATTCAAAAAGACAGTCCTCTAATTACTCCCAACTTTCAAGCTATCTATAATTATCTTGCGATTATTCTATATAATTTATATTGTATACGATTTTTCCTGTATGCGATTTTTGAATATGCGGAATTTGTCTTCGCGACTGCTACCCTCGTTCTTTTATTCAGCTGGTATCACTGGAAATGCTCTTTAAACATCAATATATGACTCCACCAGGTTTTATATAAAAAGTGAAAAGGAAATCCTTCTGCGTTTTTTGTGCGGTTTTTTGAACACATGCGTTTTCTTTAAATTGGGTTGCAGAAAGGGATTTATAACATGTCCGATAGAGAAATATATACTAAATCACAATATGTCCAGTCCAGATCTATAGATCTTTATAAATTCACAGTGCTGTCTAATCATTTATGTTCAATTTGTTGTCTAATCACTTGTATTCAATTTCCCAGTAGCAATAGTCAAAGCAGCAGTTAACAGAAATACAAATGTCCTTTTCAGACCTATAGGTCCTTATAGATTCACAATATTATGTAATCACTTTCATTCGTTTTCCCAGGTACGGTATTCAAAGCAGTAATTTGCAGGGATATAGGTAGGACATTTATATGAACAATTGGTGGCGTCCCACCATTAGAAAGGAAAAGTTCTTCCTCCTACCTTCTCTTGCAGTCGCTTGTATGTGATCGCTTACCGAGCTTGCCGGACTGGCTGCAACTGGTTCAAAATTTCGTAGCTTGAATAATCAGGTTTTTCAGCTGGGTAGACTACCTTCTGGCGTCTCCTCGTATAGTTCCACATGCGATCAGGTGTCTCCTCATGTGTCTCCTCAGGTATCAAGCTTTTTCTTTTTGTTTAGGTCGAGGATCTACCAATCATCGACTCTTTAGTGCGCACTAAAAGAACTTGATGTCACGGAGATTAAAAATTCCGCATATTCAAAAATCGCATACAGGAAAAATCGTATACGATATAAATTATATAGAATAATCACAAGATAATTATAGATAGCTTGAAAGTTGGGAGTAATTAGAAGACTGTCTTTTTGAATGTGGTTATCCTCCATTTGGTTTTATGTTGTAATTTTAAGTCATTATATAAGGTTTACTTTTAATTGTTATTAAACTAGTTTGTGATTTTTGATACTTCAGAGTTTGAGTGCCATATCCTTTCTTGTCTAATAGTATAGTAACCCGCCTGAACTGAGACCACCTTGTCGCCGGTAGATGGGCTTAGATGTATTTTGATCAAAATGTATTGACCAAGTGTCTCAGATTTTATCTAGTGAGGGCTTAGTCCATATGTTATGCTTGCATCCATTTGTAGAGTGCATTATTCTCTATGATTTTGTATTATGTAGCCATATACATCCGCACATTTAATACCATATCGTGCAGGATGGTTTATATATAGTTTTTTCTGTGCATTCTAAAAAGTTCTTAGAGATCGGCCAGGCCAATAGGACATGGCCTCTGTCCAGAAAAGAGTAAACACTTTGAGTAGGCAAAAATAATCATAATATATAATTCATGATAGAAAACGAAATGACTTCCTTGCTGTTATATACCCTTCCTAGAGGTGCTTTCATAGGGTTGGAAAAATTGTGGGCTTGCCCCTATTTTTTTTTATTTCAGAACAGAAAAAATAGATGACATATAGACCAAAAAAAGTTGTAGTCTAGACACAGCACTTGCATCTAGAATCCGTCGGCCATCGAGTAATTTTTTTTTTGGTGCATGTCCCTTGAATGGTAGTGTTACGAAGTGCGCTATGCTAGACGGGTCTTTTTGGGGTTGTTTTTTTCAGACACTTTTTGTCTACACATAATTTGCACATGATTTGTTCCCTATCTTGTCCTGGACTAAGACTCAGGTCCTGATCCTTATAGTAGACATCGGGATAGAAGTTAGATGGAGCATTGGGTCAGAACCAGAACATCAATCCAGATTTCAGGCCTAGAAATACATCAAAGGACAGAAATTCAAAGGCAAAATCGAGTGAAAAAAAGAGTCCAACACTGGCAGTCAATTGTAACAGGCTAGAGACAGTGACTGGATAAAAACTGACAAAAAGTCAAGTCCTTGCCTGTACAAATCCAATATTGTCATTACCATGTGTCAGTTGCCATGGCAATGCACATTCTGCGACAGGGGTCAAAAACGGCATTGGAACAAGGAGTGGTACATAACAAAAATTAAATAAAGATGATTTTTAAAAAAGCTTCAAATTATTTTACAAAATACAAAAATGACAGAGAAGGATTGAGTGATTTCGTTTCATTCTTTTTCTTAAAAAAAAACAACTAAACAAACTAAAATCCTTCATTCTGGAATAAAAATATCGAACTACTCATATCTGATTTCCTAAATTAATTATGAGTCTTAGTAGAAAATGACTGATGTCTACCTTTTTATATTCCCTTAAAAAATAATCAATTTTTTTAAAAACAAAAAATGTGAAAGACATCCAAGTTTAATGCGAGCAATTAAAGCAATCATGGAAATAAGTGCTGGTAAGTAATGTGAGTAATTATCTACATGCTGATTATGCAGTTGTGCATTGTATGTTGGAGCCGCAGTTTACAGCACTAGCTTCTACCATTCGTGATAAGGAATGACATTTTAATTAGGAATAATAATCGTAATAAAGAAATCGTGACAGAATGAATGATTTAGACTTGTTTACAGCGACTTTTACAGCACCAAAAATTATTTGGATCCATGTTGCTGCAAATATACCTTCTGAATGTGAATCCTGCATTCTTATCAGTAGAATTTCAGGGGTTATTAAAGGGGTTTTCTTGCTCCCCTAAATACAGCAGACCCTTCTGCAGTAGGGATGCAATGTCCTCTGGTGGTCTAGCTGCTCACCTCACCGTCTGGTCTCCATCTAGATGCCGTGACAATGATTTTTGAACTGTTAAAATTAGAGATGAACAAATCGATTCTGACATTCGGAAATTTTACCCAAACTTTTCAAACAAAAATCTGTTGTGTGAGAGTAAGAACACTTTTGATTCGGGTAGAATTTATTTGGATCTGATTTGAATCAAATGGGTGATTCGGCAGAATTGGATCAGAGTAAAATGTTAAGAAATTTGCTAATTTCTAGTCAAAATATTATTCATGTTCTTGGGCAATTTGAGATTTGTTATTTTTTTTACTATATTATTTATATTATTTACTTTATTTTTTATTTTTTTATATAGAACCAGATCAGTTTCATATTAAAGGGGATTTCTCATCAAGACATCCTCTTCCATACTCCCTATCAGGGCATATACAGAGGTGCCTGCCCTTACCTTTCCACAAATTTTTCACAACAAAAAATTGACACATAGAGCACATTTATTAAGACTGGCATTTTAGACGCCAGTCTTAATAAAGCCCCATAGCTGGCGCAGGCCTCTCTATAACTTCTGCGCATCCAGCACCAGTTCGAGCTGTCTAACATTTACACCATTTTCCATGCCTAAAATAGGCGTAGAAAATGATGAATGAGATGGGCCGGCCGGCCCTTCCCTGCCCATGCCATACCCCCAATTTTAATTGAAGAAGTACCACGGCACTCAGGTTTTTTGATGCAAGTATATCAAATAGGTTTATTTGTCATCCATCCACATAATCATATTAGATAACATTGATAAATAATTTGTAGTCTGGCCAGACTACAAATTATATATCAATGTTAACTAATATGATTATGTGGATGGATGACAAATAAACCTATTTGATATACTTGCATCAAAAAACCTGAGTGCCGTGGTACTTCTTCAATTATATGACAATTTTTTACCACTGAGCACCACCGATACTAGGAGGAGTGCCGTTCAACACAACAAAATATACCCCCAATTTTAGACCTGGCGTAAGTGGGAAGAAGTCGCAGATAGCAACACAACTAACAGTTGCGCCACCACCTGCGCCTGAAATATGGCGCATTTCAGCATCATAAATGATCCCCATAATTCGGGCATGCTAGCAAAACCATTGACAGTTTGCCTTCTACATCACATCCACTGGATGGCTACTTATGAATGTGCAACGGCAGGGTAGTACCTGGGGTCCCTTAGGCCTATTTCACACAGGCGTCCCGGATTTGCTCCAGATGCGTCCCAAGTGAATTGCGGGAAACCAACGCGATTGCGCACGTAATTTCAGTCAGTTTTGACTGCGATTGAGTTGCGTTGTTCAGTTTTTTCCACACAAATGAAATGCGTTTTGCAGGACCTGCGCTGGACCGAGAAGATGAATCTGCTGTGGATTACAAAAGAAAGGCTCTAGAGGTAGATGTTCAAATTCTTCCTGATCGGCAGGAATCTCTCTCCTCTACTGTTGCAACATCACTGACACAACTGCATCAAGAGATTGCATACTGTGGCCGAAGCTTAAATGTTTGTTACAGAAGAATGCATCGGTTCGTTGGTGGAAGATTATGCTCGCCTGCAAGCAGAATGCCACAATTGGTGCTAGAGAACAAAAACATGGCGGACAAGAGCATTGATTTAGAAAATCGTTCCCAGAGGAACAATCTTCAGATAGTTGGGCTGCCCAAATCCGTACCACTACAAGATCTTCCCGCCATATATGAACAAAAGCTGTCTAAAGCCTCGGGCCTGTATGTTGCATGCAAGATGGGGAGGGCTCACAGAGTAGGCCCGGATACTGCTCCCACCAACGTCCCTTGGAAAAGAGGTTCCACATCCAGCACTTTGACAACGCCCAAGGCAGGTCATGGTATGCTATCTAGATTTCACAGAGAAAGCTTTGTTGCTTCGCACCTTCAAGAGATTCAAAACACCCCTCAAAATCGGTGGTCACCAAATGATTCTCTTTGAGGACTTTTCTTTGGTGGTCACACGATGCAGAAGAGAATTCTCTTCACTTTGGTCCAAGTTGTATTACAACCAAGTGAAATTTGCATTCCTTTATCCAGCGATCTTACGGATCTACAATAAAGATGGCTCTACTGAAACCTATCACTCTCCACGTGAAGCTAAATAGGTGCCACAGGGAAACCCCTCCCCCATCACGCTGAGGAGCTGGTGTCCAGGAATTGGCATGATAGATGTTCTCCAATGTGGGTAAAGGTAGCGAGCAGGAGCCTAAAGAACAACAGAAGCAATCCCGGGCACAATCAGGTTCTTAATGGTTCTCTTCGCCACTACTGTTTGCGGTCGATAGGCTGCTATAATGCTGACACGGAGCCACCAGCCTACTCATTTAAGGTATGAGGGTGTGGAGGGGAAGCTGGTTACTCTCTGCTAGAAAAGACTTTCCTCTGTGTCACACGGAACAAAACTGATAATGGTATATATGTATCAATATACTGCTACCGACTGCAGGGCAGGGCCCCATATATACGTTCTGTTGTCCTATTACTGGAACAATGTTTTTGTTCTTTCTATGTTTCTATTCCAGAGCAGCCGTTGTAGTTCACTATCTACATGAACACGTTTTGTAGTTGTATGGCTTTCACCATACTAGGAAGAGGGGAAGTCCAGGCAGGAGTTTATGTGTATACTACTTATCTGTTTCTTTCTAATTTCACATTGCCTAAACTGTTCATACTGTTACGTGTGTTAGATTGGGATTGTTTGTTGAGGAGAATGTTTGGGATTCAGTTTCATTATATCAGTTATGTCAAGCCCATGGCATCCTTACTTGCAATTTAAACAAAAATCGCTATAAACAAAATTGGAATACCACTGATGGGTGTTAAAGAAAGAAGAAATAGACAGAACATGGAGGGAGCGAGCCTCTTTAAATATGGCAACAAACCTGGAAAGTTGTTGACGTCATTAGTAGTGTTGATCGCGAATATTCTAATCGTGAATTTTTAATATAGGCACTTCGAGAATTCCCGAAGATCTAGAATATAGTGCTATATCTTCGCAATCGTGAATATTCCATATTTTTTTTTTCATCAGTACTACTGCTTCTTGCTTGTGGGCCAATGAGAAGGCTGCAAGATCTTTGTCTGAGCTTACCAACATTCCTAGCAACCAATAGGAAAGTTCCCTACCCCTTACTATATAAGAACCTCCCCAGCAGCCATTTTCTGCAGTTTTTTGCAGTTCTGAACGTTTTTCGCAATCAAGAAAATAATGACTGGAGATCATGATTTCTAGAATTTGCAAATTTATGGCGAATATTAGGCCAAAAATTCACGAAATATTGCAAAAAAGAATCTTGCTAATGCTGCTCATCACTAGTCATTAGCTAGAGGCAGGTGACTGCCCTCCCTAATCACGTCCTTAAAAAATATGCAGGCTAGACAGTATACCATTATCTAAGGTAACCCCAGCAGATCTCCAATCTTTAAATCTACCTATAACAGTAGAGGAAGTAAAGAGTGCAATCAAACAGTCTGCAACTGGCAACGCACCAGGGCCAAGTGGCTACACTAACAAATTTCATAAAATCCTGCCACCTCAGCTTGCACCAATGTTAGCATCTCTCTATAATCAAATCCTACAGGGTTTCCTCGATCCTACCCGAAATGAACACAGCTTATATTACAGGTGCTCTTGAAGCTGGGCAAAGATGCAACTTTGGCAACCTCTTGCATCCGATTTCTTTAATCGACAATTACCTTAAGAACCTCTCAAACATACTAGCCGATAGGCTGGCAGTCTTTCTTCTGAAACTCATAACGCCTGCCAAGTGGGTTTTGTCCAAGGTAGGGCAGCGGTATCCAACATAAGGAAAGTTCTGGCTGTCCTAAATGAAGTTAAGATGCGTCCACATCTTCACCTATCCCCAGCTCTCCTAACAATTGATGCTGAAAAAGTATTTGACAACAGGAACTGGGGGTGACTAAACGAAGTTCTGGATGCCATGGGCTATGATGGCACTTATATTATGGCAATGTATGCTTCACCTTTGGCAGGAGTCTACACATCAGGCTTCCTGTCCTCAACCTTTAAAATACAGAAGGGCACTGAAGAGGGTTGCCTTCTTTCTCCTAGGCACTTGAACCGCTATTGAGGGCACTCAGCTTGAGAAGCATATTCAAGGTATCACCATCAATAAACACAAACTTAAACATGCCATCTTTGCCAATGATCTTGTCTTGTCTGGAACATCCTCAGAGAGATCTTCAAACCTTGTTTGATCTTGTTTCTCATTTTGGGTCCTTATCAGGTTTTAAAATGAACATTACCAAATGCAGGCACTTGGATTTATCACCAAAACAAGCTATGCATAACTTGCGATCTCAAGACATCCCGGGTTGCCTTTGAATTACCTTGCATTATTTAAAAGCTTCTTACAGATCTCCATGCATGGTCTAATCTCCCAATCACATTGCTTGGTAGATACCCCTAAATTGAAGATGATGGGTTTTTAGCAAATTATTATTATATCAACTACAGACCCTTCTGGTCCTCTTGAAGCATACGGATATTAAACTCTTGAAGAAGGCCTTTAGGGACTTTATCTGGTAGTCTTGACATAGAAGAATAACTATGACCAAACTGATTAGACATAGAGATGAAGGAGGACTGGGTCTACTGGATATTAGAGGGTACAATCGAACTAGTCTGTTGCGACATGGCCTGGATTTGCTATGTGATACCAATCATTACTTGGTTCTGCCCTAGAAACCAAGCTTGCTCGACCCTGGATCCTAAATGCTCTTCTACATATGCAGCCATACCTGGTCATATTAAACATAGTGTCCTCCTCAAGGATACAATTGCAGCATGGAAGGTTATTCGTAAAATGCATGGCCTTTCCTACTTTCTAAACACCTTTTCCCATGGAAGCATCTGGAATTCCGAGCGGCTTCTTTGAATAAGCAGTTTCAAACATGGGCTGAAAAAGGGATACGAGTGGTGAAACATCTTTGGAGCGCCAAGGAACACAGATATAGCACATTCTTGGAACTGAGGGATACTTATACTTTAACTCATTTCTTGCTTACCATCAAGTCTTAGCTTTTCTGTGCCCTAAGGTGTTAAATTTGACACAGGTACCCTTTAAATCCATTTGATCGATTAGTAAATAGCCAAGATAGAAAGAAAAGCCTTTTGGAACTGAATGGGAGTTTGGGAGAGATACAATCCCAGAAGGGTGATAACGCCCTCTTTAGAGCCTGGTTGTCTGACTTTCCAGAATTAGACCTCTCTTCCGAGATATTGGATGTTTGGGCTAGGCTTTGGAAAATTATCAGCAGTGAGGCATGAAGAGAGTTCTTTTTTAATATTATCCATCGAGCCATATATGAATTCTACAAGCCACAAGATGCACATACTGTAGCAACGTGGAAAGATGGATCACTCATTGTCCAAAATGACGCTTGTCCAATACTGACCTCACTCATAGCTTATGGTCCTGTCCAGTGGTGCAGACATACTGGCAGTCTCTAATTACCTTGATTAAGGAGAAATGTAAGCTATGGGTTCCACTATCACCAATAATTCTATTATTCCATTCTGGGAAAGATGTCACCATTCTTTCTCCTGCTTCGCATATCATCATTTTAGTGGCTACATGATGTCTGCTGCTTCATTAGCTTCACCCTAATGTACCACCTCTCCAAGAAGTCATGGATCAGTTTTGCACCGGGGCCCCATGGATTGTGTGTACGCCACTGGATGTGCCTGCACTTTCGGCCACATAATATTATTTCCTGTTAGAGTCTATGTGGCCGCGGACTCAGCTGCGCCGGCCGCTGCTTCTGCGGCTTGCTGTCAGCGGAGGATAACTACGCAATGCTATGGGGCTGGTATGTAACTTTTTCCAGGGCTGGCTTTCATACCCAGTCCAGCCCTGACTTGAGAGACCTTGGTTGATCACTCCAGCAGAATACTTCTCGCCTAGGCCGTGAGATGTCATCATTGTTCAACATGTCGGTCCCAGTGGTCAGAAATTGCAAAGAGAGCTGCCAGCAGCTGATCTTGATGATTTGTGAGCCTAAGTGCATTTAGCATGGCAGAAATTTCCTGAGATAACCCTTAATGGCCCCACTGATAGGATTCCAAGGTATTTAAGTGAGTATATTTTTGGGCGTGGTGCTTGTACTCGATACTGAATAAATTGAAATGTTTTGAAAATTTTGTTTTCATTTTTTATTATTAACATCTCCATCGTCTATCTATCCTTTAGATTTAGATAATCCCATTACTTTTCCATCTTGGTGTTGCAATTTCAATGTTGAGAAGTGTGGATAGTATAATGTCATGGCTAAAAGTTTTGAAAGTGACGCAAATTTTGGTCTCCGCAAAGTTTGCTGCTTCAGTCTTTTTTTTTATCTTTTTATCAGATGTTTCTATGGTATACTGAAGTACAATTATAAGCTTTTCTAAGTTTTTTTTTTTTTTTTACTTTTATTGGCAAATACATCAATTTTATGCAAAAGATTTAATAATTCCAGTGTTGACCCTGCTTTTTCAAAACTTCTGGAATTCGCCCAGACATGCTAGTTATCAGAATTTGGAACAAATCCTGACTGATGACAACTCATTCTATCCTAACCAGTACTTGGAAGTTATCACAGTTTCTGTGTTTTTGTTTGTCCACCCACTTTTTGAGGATTGATCACAGGTTCTCAATGGTATTTAGGTCTGGGTAGTTGTCTGACCATGAACCCAAACCCATACCTTAATGGTCGCAGGATGCTTTACTGTTGGCAGGACACAGGACTCATGCTAACGTTCACCTATTCTTCTCCAGACAATCATTTTTCAGATGTCCTGAATAGTCTTAAGGGGGTTTCATAGGAGAAAATAACTTTACCCCAGTCCTCTGCAGTCCAATCTCTGTATTTCCTTTTAGAATATCAGTCTGTCTGTCTTTGTTGTTTTTCTTGGAGCAAATTGGTTTCTCTGCTGCCCTTCTTGACATCAGGCCACCCTCCAAAAGCTTTCACCTTACTGTGCGTGCAGATGCACTCATACCTGCCTGCTGCCATTCCTGAGCAAGCTCTGGAATGGTGGTGACCCAAGACCCATAGCTGAATCCTCTTTAGGAAACCATCCTGGCACTTACTGACCTTGGGTGCCCTGAAGCCTTCTTTGCAGCAATTGAATCTGTCCTTAAATTTCTTGACGATTCAATACATGGTTGATTAGGTGCAATTGTACAAGCAGCAATGTCTTTGCCAGTGAACCCCTTTTGATGCAAAGCAATGATGACTGCACGTGTTTCCTTGGAGGTAACCATGGCTAACAGAGGAAGACAATAATTTCAGGCACTACCTCCCTTTTAAATCAACCAGTCTGCTCTTCTAATTTAATCAGCATGGCAGAGTCATATTAGCTGCTTTGTACTTGCTAGCAATTTCTCCTGAGCTAATGAGAATATGACTAAAATGATGTAAGCAGGTCGTTTTGTGGCAGGACTGAAATGTAGTGGAAATTTTATTAAGTTAATTTTCATGGTAAGGAACAACTACGCAATTAACTGCACTTCATCTGATCACTTTTCATAACAATCCAGATTTAATGTAAATTGCCATCATAATAGCTGAAGCAGCAAACTTTGCGAAAACAAACATTTCTGTCAATCTTTAAACTTTTGGCCACAACTGTGCATGCCAGGAACTTAATTAGCCATATTCCAGCACACAAATGTTCTAGGATGGCTGCTATGCTGACTAGCCAAGCTCCGGGGGGTTGGCCCATTAGTGGGCCTGGATGCCATGCCAATCAGGTCTCTGGCTCTGCGTCCAATCCCAGAGTTAGGTGTGGGAATTTGTCAGTGCCTGTGATTTTTGATTCCTGGCTCTAATTTACCTTCTGCTCAGAGCAGTGCTGCATATCTGTTGGACCATCCTGTGTGTTGACCATGTTTCATGATTTACCCCCTGTCTACTGATTAGGCTTCTACTGATTCTTCTGGCATTGACTCCTTGGCTTGAGTCTGTATTTAACGCATGTCTATTGATTTGGCTTCTACTGATTTTCCTGGCCTAGACTCCTCAGCTTGTTTCTGGTTTAACCCTGTCTACTGTTTTGGCTTCTACTGAATCTCCTGGCTTAGACTCTGGTTTGTTCTTCTTTCCTGCTACTCACTGGCACCTGATCTTCTATCTATGAGTTTGCATCTGCTTACGATTGCTTTACTCTGTATTTGTAACCTGGGTCCCTAGCAGTCAAGTCAAACCAGTCTCAATGTGGACTGAATTCCTATGGGTAGCCTTAGATCTACTTAGCCTATGGATGGCATAAGAAAGTAAGTAGCGATTTAAGAGTTTGCTAAAGGCAGTTTTGGATGGTGACCCTGTATTTTTTCTTACCTCTGTATTCTTAACATAATATATAATGCTCATGTGTGGGGACTAGGGTTGAGCGAACTTGTATTTTAAGTTCAGCGTCCAAAGTTCGGGTTGGGGTTATCGAAGAATCCCATTATGGATTCCGCTACCACGGACCATAATGGAATTTTTAATCTATAAGGGGATTCTTCGATGAACCCGAACCTTGGACAACACTATGGACCTGGGGTGATATCACTGTCATGTGATCAGTGCAGGGGGCGTGGCTCAGTACTGGATTGGATAAGAGGTGGTAAAGGGCCTGGTATAATGATCATGTGACATGAGGGGAGGAGCTTATGTGCTCTGTGTGGAGAAGAAGGAAGTAGAGCAGTGAAAGACGGTTGCGCAAACTTGTTTTTTAAGTTCAGCGTTTAGGTTCATTGAAGAATCCCCTTATGGATTCTAAATACCGTTATGGTCCGTGGTAGCGGAATCCATAACAGGATTCTTCGATAACCCGAACCCGAACTTTGGATGCCGAACTTAAAATACAAGTTTGCTCAACCCTAGTGGGGACCCCTTTTCTTTAGAAAATGAGGATCCCCTAATAGTCATTTGGGTCTCTCTTTTGAAGTGTTAGAGGGTTTCTGGCTCAGCTGTCACCTCCTCAATTTCAGTAGAGAGGTTTATGGGCATGTAGACACCTGTTCTATAGATACAGTAGCTACTATAAGTGACCATGCAGTATGGGTTCCACCCTTACCAAATGTACATTCCTTGTGCTTTTGTGCTTCGCAAATTACTGACCAGTGCTGCTGTAATATATAGTACTGCAGGGGGTGCCAAGTGGACAGCAAAACTGCTGCAGTACCTCTGCATCCTGTATAGCTATGCCCCAGCTGTCATGTTTCTCAATTGTCACCTATACTCCAACCTCCCTGGGGATGCTATCTTCCGTATTGTTATCTCTATGTGCTTTGATTTCAGAAATAATTTCATTAGCTCAGTCTAGCTGTAAATATATTCCATGGTTCTAATTATTACAAAGTAAACATTAATACAGTCCACTCCACTCCCTGGAAATGAATAGACTTGCATCTAGACACATAATATGCGGACAGACTAAATAGCAATTTACAGTTATTTGAAAATCTGCCCAACTCCTGTCAGGATCTCTGCATTCTATCGTCTTTTAAAGTTTCTAATTAGCAATTGTTTAGGACAGGGCACATCTGTAGATTTACTCTAACAAGCCTACTTTCCATGTGAGCACTTATTTTTGGCATTGCTGTGTTATGCAATTATCATAAAAAGGGTTGTTTTGCCAAATGCGGTCAAAGAATATTTGAACTAGACCAGACTGTAAGGACGTACGCAACAGTAATGTGAAAGTGAAGACCCACCTCAAAATCTGCTATTCAAAAAGCTAGACATTTGCCTCAAAAAACCATCTTACATGCTTTTTACCAAAATCTAATTCTTACAGCCAAAAACTCAATATAAAGTGAGGATTTGGCACTGCCAATGGTCACCTACTTCTCTGCTCTAAACTCCAATGCTTCCAGTGATCCACTTAAAAACCTCTGATATGTAATTTAAGTTTTAAGTTACAATAAAAATGAGTGTTCTGTGCATTATGTGTTAAAATATTTGAAGGCACCATACTACATTCATTTCAATTTGTAGGCAGAGTAAGAAAAGATTTATTGCAGTCCTTTACTTCCTCCCTGCTGAAAAATAGATAGATTGGTAGATACTTAGATCAACTGATTGACAGATAGCTACAATAGATAGCTAGTGAGTTGGACAGATAGACAGTAATAATAAATGGAATATTTTACCCAAAGATGGAATTACGGATTCTCTGTACAGAGTACTTGCTAGTCAACATGATCCTGTTATCACAGCAGCATCTGCACTAATTCAAACAGGCAATTTTTGGTATATGATGGGGCGATATCATAGGAGTATACTTAGAAGGCAGAACAGAGGGGGAAAGAGAAATAACTATAAATATACTATTGGTAGAAACAGTAACTGGTGACTAGAGAAGAGCGAATCAAAGTTGACAAAGTGGAATTCCATCTGAATTTCTGGAAATTCCGAATTTCTTAATGCTTCGTGGTAACGAATCACATTTTTTCTTAAAATGGCTGCTGCACGTGCTAGTACATGGAGAAAGGAACTCTGGGAACGAGGGATCACCCACAATGCCATTCATGCAGCCAATCAGCAGCCAGCCAAGCCCTGTGATGTCACAGCCCTATAAATAGCCTCAGCCATCTTGGATTCAGCCATTTTCCAGTGTACTTAGGGCAGGGAGAGACGTCAGCAGGCGCTAGGGACAGTGGTAGAAAAGACTTTAAAACTTTTATTTTGCTGTATAGAAGTTCAGGGAAAGGACATGGATGAATCATTCCACAGTATTAAAGCAGAACAGTGTTCAGTAGGGGAGTTTACAGCCTGGGTAATAGGAACAATCCTATTACACCTTGCTGCACTGACTGGGGATCCAAATTGCCATTATACAGCTCTGTAATTCCAGCAAATCGTTCTGGTTATTGGGGTGCAAGTGCTGTTTGATACAGCCATTAACAGGGTTTATTACAAGGAAATGTTTCTACGTCAAGGCCACTTTCACACTTGCATTTTGGGCGAATCCGTCATGGATCTGCAAAAACGGATCATTTACAATAATACAACCGCATGCATCCATTATGAACGGATCCGTTTGTATTATCTGTAACATAGCCAAGACGGATCCGTCATGAACTCCATTGAAAGTCAATGGGAGACAGATCCGTTTTCTATTGTGCCAGATTGTGTCAGAGATAATTGTAACGGATCAATGGGTATGGACCCGCTGTGCAACTTACCGCTTTGACTTTGTGCCAAACTTGGGAGCGGAGTCTAAGTGTCCCCCTGGTTTTGACCCTTTATCCCGCTCCAGGATGCGGAAGCTGGACTCAGCTGCAGGGGAGACACCAGGTCGCTACCGCAAGAGTGGTCCCGTTTAAGTGGCAGCTGGCCGGGCAGGCCAGAAAGCCCCAATGCTAGCACCGGGGAACAGGCAATATAGCAGACAGCCGCAGGAAAGATGCTCAGCTGAACAAGCGGTATAGCAGAGCTAGTGCTGTGAGAACATCAGAGCTGAGTTAGTCCAGGTGGAGCTGGTGTAACGATCTGCACAGCAGACAGAGGCGTGGTCGACAGTCCGGGTCTTTAACTTGAGAGCAGCGAGGTACAAGAGGATCAAGCAGAGACTAGGTCAGGATACAGACAGAGGTCATAAGCAGGATATCAAATGCAGGAACAGCAGGAGCCTTAGCTGTAGGAAGTACAATATTGCTCAGGCATTGCAGGAAGGGGGAAGCACCCTTATAAAGGTGGTGCCTGGCTAGGATTGGAGAGAGGGCGGAATCAGGGGCGTGCATTAACCCTTAAGGTACCAGGATGCCTGCGGCTCCTACAAGATACAACAGAAGCTGTCTAAGCCTGCGACAGCGCAGGAAAGCGGGTCCGGAGCCTGCAGCGAAGAGGAGGAGCCCCGCGTGCAGCTCGACTGAGGTACGTAGTCGGACGCACTGCACGCTGGCGGCTGACAACTGCCATTGTTACAGTATCCCCCCTCTCACGCCCCTTCTTTTTGGCCTTGATGCACTGAAAAAATATTCTGAGAAGATTCAGAGCATGTACATTCTCCTCCGGCTCCCAGGAACGTTCCTCAGGACCATAATTTTTCCAGTCTACAAGGAAGTACCTTTTACCACCAACAACCTTGGAATCGAGGATGTTCTGTACTTCAAATTCAGGCTCACCGTCAGTAGGCACGGAAGTAGAGGTGGAGGGAGGCCTGGAAAAGGAGTTGAGGACCAACGGTTTCAGAAGAGATACACGAAAAGAATTTGGAATCCGGAGAGAAGGAGGCAACCGGAGTTTATAAGAAACACGGTTGATACGCTCAAGGACCTCAAACGGGCCCAGAAACCGTGGAGCAAATTTGTAACAGGGTACCTTCATGCGGATGTTCCGGGAGGAAAGCCAGACTTTGTCGCTAGGAGAGAACTGAGGAGGAGGTTTACGTCTGGTATCCGCATTTTTCTTCATACGAGTAACAGCCTGAGAGATGGAATCCTTAGTCTGTCTCCAGATGCTGAGGAAGTCTCTGAACAAAGAATTAGCAGCCTGTACCTCGGAAGATGCGGACAGGGGTAAAGGAGCATGAGGGTGTAGTCCATACACTATGTAGAAGGGAGAAGAGCCCGTGGATTCTCCGGAATGGCTGTTGTACGAGAATTCCACCCAAGGCAGGAGCTGCACCCAATAATCATGCTGAGCAGAGACAAAGTGACGTAGGTAGTTCTCCAAAGTCTGATTAACTCGTTCAACTTGCCCATTAGACTGAGGGTGGTATCCAGAAGAGAAGTCCAACTTGACCTCAAGTAGCTCACAGAGCGCTCTCCAGAATTTGGAAGTAAATTGTACCCCTCGATCGGACACAATGTGCAGAGGTAGGCCATGAAGGCGGATGATGTGTTCGAAGAACAGACAGGCTAGTCGCTTAGCAGAGGGCAATCCAGGAAGCGGAATAAAATGTGCCATTTTGGAGAATCTGTCTACCACTACCCAGATTACAGAACAGCCAGCAGAGGACGGGAGGTCTGTGATAAAGTCCATAGCAACATGTTGCCAGGGAACTTCCGGAATGGGTAATGGTAGTAGCAACCCTGCTGGTTTGGTTCGGGGAACCTTGTTGCGGGCACAGGAGGTACAGGCAGACACAAATTCCCGGACATCTTTGGGTAGGGTCGGCCACCAGTAGTGACGGGACAGCAACTCAAGGGTCTTACGTACCCCAGGGTGACCAGCATACTTGGAACAATGTCCCCAGAAGAGAATCTTCTTCCTCTTGGCTTGCGGAACAAAAATCTTCCCCGGAGGAATATATTTTACTCGAACTGGCGCCATATGTTGAGGTTCCTCAATCTGATCTGCTGGGTCAAAGGAACGGGAAAGCGCATCAGCCCTCACATTTTTGTCTGCCGGTCGAAAATGCAGAAGGTAATTGAATCGGGCAAAGAAGAGTGCCCATCGAGCCTGACGTGGATTAAGACGCTGTGCAGACTGCAGATAAGTCAGATTCTTGTGGTCAGTGTATATAACCACTGGATGCAAAGCCCCCTCCAGAAGGTATCTCCATTCTTCCAAGGCCATCTTGATAGAAAGCAGTTCTCTATCACCGATGGAGTCGTTTCTTTCTGCAGAAGAGAAGAGCTTGGAGAAGAAACCACACGAGACAAATTTCCCTTTGGAGGTCTTCTGTAGCAGGACTGCACCTGCACCAATAGAAGAAGCATCCACTTCTAGGAAGAACTGTTTGGAAGTGTCTGGATGACGGAGGACAGGAGAAGCAGCAAAGCAATCTTTGAGTTGTCGGAATGCAGACTCTGCTTCAGGGGTCCATTTCTTTGCATCCGCCCCTTTCTTAGTCAGCGCAGAAATAGGGGCTGTGAGAGAAGAAAAGTTTGGAATGAACTGCCTATAGAAGTTGGCAAATCCCAGAAATCTTTGAATGGCACGGAGACCTTGAGGACGGGGCCAATTCTGGATGGCAGAGATCTTGTCGGGGTCCATTTGCAGACCAGTGCAGGAAACAATGTACCCCAGAAAGGGTAAGGAAGACTGCTCAAAGATACACTTTTTGAGCTTGGCAAACAGACCATTGTCCCTTAGGCGCTGCAGAACCAGGCGCACTTGTCTCCGGTGAGTGGACAAGTCGGTTGAATAAATGAGAATATCGTCGAGATACACTACTACACACTTGTATAACAGGTCCCGGAAGATGTAATTTACAAATTGTTGGAAGACTGCAGGAGCGTTGCAAAGGCCGAACGGCATAACCAAGTACTCATAGTGGCCATCACGGGTATTGAATGCCGTCTTCCACTCGTCGCCTTCACGGATTCGGATCAGGTTATATGCACCACGTACAGTTGTGTTCAAAATTATTCAACCCCCACTGAAATTGAGTGTTTTGGCCAGTTTGACATTGATTTTGATCATTTCAGTCATCTTGTTTACAATTAAATCAAAGAGGCACTTGTAAGTCAGACAAATATAACATAACATTTATAATGAAATAACCACAAATGTCTTTTCTGTGCTCACATCATTATCAGTTTTATTCAACCCCCAAGTGACATTCAATCTTAGAACTTAGTACAACATCCTTTTCCAGTTATAACAGCTTTTAAACGTGAAGCATAGCTTGACACAAGTGTCTTGCAGCGATCTACGGGTATCTTCGCCCATTCTTCATGGGCAAAAGCCTCCAGTTCAGTCACATTCTTAGGCTTGTGCGCTGCAACTGCTTTCTTTAAGTCCCACCAGAGGTTCTCAATCGGATTTAAGTCTGGTGACTGCGATGGCCACTTCAAAATGTTCCAGCCTTTAATCTGCAACCATGCTCTAGTGGACTTGGAGGTATGCTTGGGATCATTGTCCTGTTGAAAGGTCCAACGCCTCCCAAGCCTCAGGTTTGTGACGGACTGCATCACATTTTCATCCAATATCTCCTGGTACTGAAGAGAATTCATGGTACCTTGCACACGCTGAAGCTTCCCTGTACCTGTAGAAGCAAAACAGCCCCAAAGCATGATTGACCCCCCGCCATGCTTCACAGTTGGCAAGGTGTTCTTTTTTTCATAGGCCTTGTTCTTCCTCCTCCAAACATAGCGTTGATCCATGGGCCCAAACTGTTCTAATTTTGTTTCATCAGTCCACAGAACACTATCCCAAAACTTTTGTGGTTTTTCCACATGACTTTTGGCATACTGCAGTCGACTCTTCTTATTCTTTGGAGACAGCAAGGGGGTGCGCCTGGGAGTTCTGGCATGGAGGCCTTCATTACGCAGTGTGCGCCTTATTGTCTGAGCTGAAACTTCAGTACCCGCATCTGACAAATCTTTTTTCAGTTCCTCAGCAGTCACACGGGGACTTTTCTCCACTTTGAGATTCAGGTAGCGCACAGCAGTCGAAGTCAGCATCTTCTTTCTGCCACGACCAGGTAGCGTTTCAACAGTGCCCTTTGCCTTGAATTTGCAAATGATGCTTCTATGGTGCCTCTTGGTATGTTTAACATCTTTGCAATCTTCTTATAGCCATTGCCCTTCCTGTGAAGAGAAATCACCTCTTCTCTCGTCTTCCTGGACCATTCTCTTGACTTCACCATGTTTGTAAACACACCAGTAAATGTCTAGAAGGAGCTGAGTATCACAGTCATTTTAAATCTGCCGAATTGGTGCTTATTATGCTTGATTGCTGCTCCTTGACATCCAGAGGTGTTTTCATTACCTGATCGAAAACACTTGAATGAACCTCTGTTCTTAAGAGTGGTCGTCTTTAAGGGGTTGAATAATTGTGTCAATGAAGAAATCACAAAACAATCATTTAATACTGTATTACAAAAACAATTGATGTCATTTTAGTTGCATTTGATTCTTCAAAAAGTCCTTGTAAGATTTCATTCTGAACACAATTACAAATGTACACTAACTTACCTAAAACCCTTTACAGCATTGGGGGTTGAATCATTTTGAACACAACTGTAGATCCAATTTAGAAAATATCTGTGCGCCTCGGATACGGTCAAACAATTCAGACATCAGGGGCAGAGGATACTTGTTCTTGACTGTGATCTTGTTCAGTCCACGCTTGGACTTATGCATGGACGGAGTGACCCGTCTTTCTTGGACATGAAGAAAAAACCGGCTCCAGCCGGCGAGGTAGACTTTTGGATAAACCCCCTCTCCAGGTTCTCCTTAATATACTCGGCCATAGCCTGTGTCTCAGGCAGGGATAATGGATAAACCCTTCCACGAGGAGGAGAAGTCCCAGTTAGATGATCGATCGGGCAGTCATAAGTCCGATGAGGTGGTAAAGTCTCTGCCTTCTTCTTACAGAAAACATCTCCAAAGGATGCAAATTGCGGAGGCAGACCAGGCAGGTTCACAGGAACTGGACGAGGAGACATTGGTTGGACCATCGACAGGCAGGAGGTTTGGCACTGAGGCCCCCAGCGGAGAATATCCCCCTTTTGCCAGTCTAAGACGGGAGAATGTTGCTGTAGCCAGGGCAATCCCAGAATCACTGGGTCCGTGGAATCTGGCAGGACATAGAAGGATATTTCTTCAGAATGTAGCACCCCGACTTGGAGTTTCACAGGAGCAGTGATGAACTGAATAGGTTTGGGTGAGGCTTGTCCATTAACAATCGTTGCCACCAGAGGCTTCGCCAGACGGGTAGTGGAAAGCTGGCACTGGGTCATCAGGGCTTGATTAACAAAATTCCCGACAGCGCCAGAATCCAGGAAGGCAGGTACCGATATACTGGTTTTCCCAGCAGACACCATTACAGGGATAAGAAGTTTGGGAGAATTGTCTTTTTCACCTAGGGTCACTTCTCCCAATGAGCCTAGGCGCTGAAGTTTCCCGCCTTCTGGGGGCAGGTACGAACAACATGTTCCTTTCCACTGCAGTAGAGGCACAAGTTCTCTGCTCGCCGTCGCTGGCGTTCCTGATCAGTGAGCTTCAGGCGATCCACCTGCATAGGCTCTTCAGACGTAATCGCAGCAGGAGTCTGAACAGTCCTCTGGAAGACAGGTGCAAGTTTAGACGTCTGCTTCATCCTTGCGGCTTGAGAAAAACGTTCACGAAACCGCATGTCTATGCGTGTGGCCAACGTGATCAAAGCGTCCAGAGAGCCAGGGGTGTCCCTTCCCGCTAGTTCATCTTTGATGCGGTCACACAGACCCTCCCAGAATACGGCTCGTTGAGCTTCATCATTCCAGGACAGTTCTGCGGCCAGTGTACGGAACTGGATTGCGTATTGGCCTACTGTCCTAGCGCCTTGACGCAGACGAAGAAGAGCAGAGGCTGCAGACGAGGCACGGCCAGGTTCCTCAAATACTGTACAGAAAACAGTTAAGAAGGTCTGTAGGCTTGCAGTCTCGGGTCCGCTTCGCTCCCATATAGGATTAGCCCAAGCAAGAGCTTCTCCAGAGAGCTGAGATACAATGAAAGCTACTTTTGCTCGGTCAGACTGGAACTTGTCTCCATGTAGCTCAAAGTGGATCAAGCATTGATTCAGGAACCCTCTGCAGGCCTTTGACTCACCGCTGAAACGTGGAGGCAAGGGAAGTTGGACAGCAGACGTGCCTTGGTATGCAGACGATGCAACGGAATTAGTAGGAGTTTCTGGGACCTGTAGTGCTGCAGGATCAGTAGTGGGTAAAGCATCCAGACGTGCAGAAATTGTGTTCAGACACTGCAGCAGGACATCTTGGCGTTCGCTCTGGTGTTGCAGCTCTCGGTATAAATCTTGTACCACAGGCTTGGGCTTGCCAGCGGGGTCCATGGTCTGAGCAAACTGTAACGGATCAACGGGTGTGGACCGCTGTGCTACTTACCGGTTTGACTTTGGGCCAAACTTGGGAGCGGAGTCTAAGTGTCCCCCTGGTTTTCACCCTTTATCCCGCTCCAGGATGCGGAAGCTGGACTCAGCTGCAGGGGAGACACCAGGTCGCTACCGCAAGAGTGGTCCCGGTTAAGTGGCAGCTGGCCGGGCAGGCCAGAAAGCCCCGATGCTAGCACCGGGGAACAGGCAATATAGCAGACAGCCGCAGGAAAGATGCTGAGCTGAACAAGCGGTATAGAAGAGCTAGTGCTGTGAGAACAGCAGAGCTGAGTTAGTCCAGGTGGAGCTGGTGTAACGATCTGCACAGCAGACAGAGGCGTGGTCGACAGTCCGGGTCTTTAACTTGAGAGCAGCGAGGTACAAGAGGATTAAGCAGAGACTAGGTCAGGATACAGGCAGAGGTCATAAGCAGGATATCAAATGCAGGAACAGCAGGAGCCTTAGCTATAGGAAGTACAATATTGCTCAGGCATTGCAGGAAGGGGGAAGCACCCTTATAAAGGTGGTGCCTGGCTAGGATTGGAGAGAGGGCAGAATCAGGGGCGTGCATTAACCCTTAAGGTACCAGGATGCCTGCGGCTCCTACAAGATACAACAGAAGCTGTCACAGCCTGCGACAGCGCAGGAAAGCGGGTCCGGAGCCTGCAGCGAAGAGGAGGAGCCTCGCGTGCAGCTCGACTGAGGTACGTAGTCGGACGCACTGCACGCTGGCGGCTGCCAACTGCCATTGTTACAATAACGAATCCCTTCCCATTGACTTTCATTGTGTGGCTCAGTTTCGTTTTGGTGTCCGCCTCCAGAGAGGAATAAAGACTGAAGGCAAACTAATGCATTCAGAGCGGATCCTTTTCCATTCAGAATGCATTGGGGCAAAACTGATCCGTTTGGACCGCTTAGAGTTGTGCGGACACCTGGAAGTTTTGGGTTCGACGGGTTCGGCCGAACTTCACCCGAACAGACGTTTTTACCAAATTTGGTTCCCTGTCAGCAACGCACAGCAGGGGTTTTTCATTGGCAAAACTGCGTTCATGTCACCCACCAATGGAACAGGCGATTTTTAGAAATGTAGGCCCCTGGCATCCAGGCAGAGCAGGGGTTTATGCACGGCAAAAATGGTAATTTTGCAGCCAACAATTTAAAAGAAGATTTTTCTAATTTTCGGTCCCTGTAACCTATGCAGAGCAGGGGTTTGTACCCGGCAAAAATGGCAATATTGCACCCAACAATTTAAAAGAATATTTTTCAAATTTTCGGTCCCTGTCACCTATGCAGAGCAGGGGTTTGTACCCGGCAAAAATGGTAATATTTCACCCAACAATTTAAAAGACGATTTTCCGCATTTTCGTTCTCTGTCACCTATGCAGTGCAGGGTTACTTGACAGCAGAAAATTGGAATATATCAACCCCTGAACTCCCAGACGGAATAACTATATTATTGTCCCCGACACATATGCAGCACAGGCCGCAAAGGTAATTCCGGGCCTTAAAAAATATGATTTTTTCACCACCCATGAAAAACATGGATTTAAGTGGTATATTTTGGGGTGTAGGACCTCATCGTTCTCAACATTATCTTCCACCCAGTCTTCAACCCTGCCCTCTTTGTCGGTCTGCACACCACAGAAAGCTGCAGCAGTTTGACCTGTGTTTCGTCATCATCAGAGACGTGCTGCGGTTGTCTTCCCCTGTCCTCATCCTCAAACCTAAGTGGTTGGGCATCTGTGCACTCAATCTCTTCCAATTCTGGGGCAGGGCTATGGTTATGGCCCTGGGAAACCCTGTCAGCAGAGTCATCAAAAAGCATAAGAGACTGCTGCATGACTTGGGGCTCAGACTGCTTGGCTGATTTGCAAGGGGGTGAGGTGAAAGATAGATGAACATGGGCTGCAGGTGCCAACTCTGTGCTTTCAGCAGGGGACGGGGTGGGAGACAGCATGAAGGAACTGGAGGCACTGTCAGCCACCCAATCCACTATCGCCTGTACTTGTTCTGGCCTCACCATCCATAGAGCGGCATTCAGGTCTACCAAATAACAGTGGAGGTTCTGTCGCCTACTCACACCTGAGGAAGGTGTTTCACTTGGACCTGTAGTTGGCGCAGAACGGCCACGTCCTCTCCCAGCAACAGGAGCCCCACTAACACCATCACGACCATGTCCATGTCCCGTATTTGATCTTCTTCTCATTATTTGCGTTCACCCACCAAACTAACAGATGGTTTATCTCGGGTATCAATTTAACTGCCAATAGTCAACAATTAAGTTCACCAACAGTAAGGCAGTGCCCGTGTGATAAACAGAATACATTCCTTTAGGTCACACAACAGTGTAATGGAGCAATTCAAAACAATTACTCCACTATTACCAAAAATGTGATTTTTCAAACCAACAATGTAACAGCAGAAGTTAACGGTTTAATTTGACTGTCAGAAATGCAGCGTACACCGCTAATGTGCTATCTACCACAAAACCAGTGTGTTTGCAACCAACTATGTAAATGTGGAGTTCAAAAGATTGCTTAAAATGACTGAAATACAGGGTAGGCCTCAGATCTGCTATGTAGCACAAAACCAGTGTTTATTGCAACAAACCAAAAATTATAAAACAGGTTTTTCCGTGTTGTATGCAAACGTGCTCTGTGGCACAACAGTACGGGTTTATTCCCCCAAATACAGAAATGCAGTTTTTCACCGCTAAATTTTAAAACAGTTTTTTCAGCGTTCTATGCAAAAGTGCTCTGTGGCACAACAGTACGGGTTTATTCCCCGAAATACAGAAATGCAGTATGTCACTGCAAAATTACAAAAAAAGTTTTTTCAGCGCTGTATGCAAACGTGCTATGTAGTACGACAGTACGGGTTTATTCCCAAACTACACAAATGCACTATGTCACCGCTAAATTATAAAATAGGTAATATAGGGGGACTTGACCTGCCAGAAAAAAGGAATTTTTCCCCCAGTAAGCTACCAAAAAATAATTAGACTGATGTCCCCGGCAGGCTGGCACACATGCAGGTCACATGAAGTTCCAAGGACACTGCAGTTTCTAAAATGGCTGCCGACCCCACCTCAGTAACAGATGGATTAAAAATTATTTTGCAGTATCACTGGGCTCAGCGCTGGGTACAAATATGTAGCATAGCACCCTCAATAATTGCTGTAGTTTGAAGAGTTAACACCACCAAGTTCAACAGATTTCTTCCCTAATCTCTCCTTCACAGCAGCATCCTATCCCTACACTGAGAAGAGCAGAGTGACGTGCGGCGCTACGTGACTCCAGCTTATATAGAGGCTGGGTCACATGCCACACTTAGTAGGCATGGCTGTGATGGCTTCTTAGGGCAAAGTAGTGAAACGCTTGTTGATTGGCTGCCCTGCAGCCTTTCAAAAAGCGGAATAAATCGCCGCACAACGAACCCGAACCCGAAATTTTACGGAAATGTTCTGGTTCGGGTCCGGGTGCGGAAAACCGTAAAGTTCGGTACGATCCCGAACTATACAGTTCAGGTTCGCTCAACTCTACTTGTGAGAGCCCATGACGGATCTCACAAACGGAAAGCCAAAACGCGAGTGTGAAAGTAGCCTTATTTGCCCTTGTGCGGTGCATTTATATGTTTTAAAGCATTTTTTGGCTTGTATTAGTGGGGAAAAAAAGGGCTTATTAGCCGTTGTGTGGTGAAGTGAGATAATTACAGCCCTTTTTGGTGTGTATTAGTGGCAAAAAATATATATTATTTGACGTTCAGAGGTGTAGTTATATGTTCTAAAGCCATTTTTGGCGTGTATTAGTGGAAAAAAAATATATATTATTTGCCATTCAGAAGTGCAGTTATATGTTCTAAAGCCCTTTTTGGCGTGTATTAGTGGCACAAAAAAAAGTATTTGCCGTTGTGTGGTGAAGTGAGAAAATGACAGCCCTTTTTGGCATGTATTAGTGGCAAAAAAATATATATTTGTCGTTCAGCGCTGAAGTTATATTTTCTAAAGCCCTTTTTGGTGTGTATTAGTGGCAAAAAATATATATTTGCCTTTCAGCGGTGCAGTTATATGTTCTAAAGCCTTCTTTGGTGTGTATTAGTGGGGAAAAAAAGGGCTTATTAGCTGTTGTGTGGTGAAGTGAGAAAATTACAGATATTTTTGCGGTGTTTTAATTTCCTTTTATTTATTTATTTGATCTAACAGTATGTCAGGCAGAGAAGTGCCAGGCCCTGCACAGGGGAGTGGCAGAGGCCTAAATGTTTCTGGTGCAGGCACAGGTCGCAGCAGAGTGAGGTGGCATGGCAGCAGTAGTCGTAGCGAGAGGCCTGAGCTCCTGGTGTCATCTAGCTGTCGTGTCTTGACCAGGTACCCAGCGGTTCTTGAATGGTTGACTCGGTCATCGACCTGGTCCCAAGTGACATCAGACACCCCCAGACAAGAGTCGAAGGGTTCGTCAGAGACAACCCTTAGTTGCTATAGTTTGAAGAGTTAACACCACCATGTTCAACAGATTTCTTCCCTAATCTCCCCTTCACAGCAGCATCCTATTCCTACACTGAGAAGAGCAGAGTGACGTGCGGTGCTACGTGACTCCAGCTTATATAGAGGCTGGGTCACATGCTACACTTGGCCAATCACAGCCATGCCAATAGTAGGCATGGCTGTGATGGCTTCTTAGGGCAAAGTAGTGAAACGCTTGTTGATTGGCTGCCCTGCAGCATTTTAAAAAACGGAATAAATCGCCGAACAACGAACCCGAACCTGAAATTTTTACGGAAATGTTCGGGTTCAGGTTCGGGTCCGGGTGCGGAAAACTGTAAAGTTCGGTACAATCCCGAACTATACAGTTCAGGTTCGCTCAACTCTACTTGTGAGAGCCCATGACGGATCTCACAAACGGAAAGCCAAAACGCGAGTGTGAAAGTAGCCTTATTTGCCCTTGTGCGGTACATTTATACGTTCTAAAGCATTTTTTGGCTTGTATTAGTGGGGGAAAAAAGGGCTATTTTAGCCGTTGTGTGGTGAAGTGAGATAATTACAGCCCTTTTTGGTGTGTATTAGTGGCAAAAAAATATATATTATTTGACGTTCAGAGGTGCAGTTATATGTTCTAAAGCCATTTTTGGCGTGTATTAGTGGAAAAAAATATATATTATTTGCCATTCAGAAGTGCAGTTATATATTCTAAAGCCCTTTTTGGCGTGTATTAGTGGCACAAATAAATATATTTGTCATTCAGCGGTGCAGTTACATGTTCTAAAGCCCTTTTTGGCGTGTATTAGTGGCACAAAAAAAAGTATTTGCCGTTGTGTGGTGAAGTGAGAAAATGACAGCCCTTTTTGGCATGTATTAGTGGCAAAAAAATATATATTTGTCGTTCAGCGCTGAAGTTATATTTTCTATAAGCCCTTTTTGGTGTGTATTAGTGGCAAAAAATATATATTTGCCTTTCAGCAGTGCAGTTATATGTTCTAAAGCCTTCTTTGGTGTGTATTAGTGGGGAAAAAAAGAACTTATTAGCTGTTGTGTGGTGAAGTGAGAAAATTACAGATATTTTTGGGGTGTTTTAATTTCCTTTTTATTTATTTATTTGATCTAACAGTATGTCAGACAGAGAAGTGCCAGGCCCTGCACAGGGGAGTGGCAGAGGCCTAAATGTTTCTGGTGCAGGCACAGGTCGCAGCAGAGTGAGGTGGCATGGCAGCAGTAGTCGTAGCGAGAGGCCTGAGCTCCTGGTGTCATCTAGCTGTCGTGTCTTGACCAGGTACCCAGCGGTTCTTGAATGGTTGACTCGGTCATCGACCTGGTCCCAAGTGACATCAGACACCCCCAGACAAGAGTCGAAGGGTTCGTCTGAGACAACCCTTAGTTGGCATGACTTGAGGAGCAGGCCCTGTGCCCTCACCTGTCCTCAACCTGCCTCTGTCCTTTTCTGTTCCCTCAGCCAGACAAGTATTATATGCTGTTGGCTCAGCTCCGCTATACAGCGAGGACAATCTACTAGAGGAAAGTAAGCAGCTACTGGCCAGCCAAGATGAGGAGACATCCGCCACTTCCTCCGGTAAGCAGACAAATTGTGATGAGGAGAGTGGCATGGGAGCTGGTGTTGTGAGCAGTCAGGCTCCTGACCCAGAGACCGTTGAGGAGGACATTAGTGATGTGCAGACAGTACTCGATGATGTAGCTGATCACACTTGGGAGCCAGGTAAATTAGGGGCTTCATCATCATCGGGAAAAGAGGGTGGCAGCTTGCCCGTGAGGCAGTGGCAGAGTCAGCAAGTCACTAGTGTGGCCGGGAGTCAGCAGTGGGAAGTCGGGAGCCAAACGTGCCTGGGGTAGACCACCCTCTTTGCAGGAGTCTACCCACCCGGAAAGTAGTGGTGCAGGGGTTCACTGAGGCAGTGGCGGTAGCAGTCAGTCAGTACGGAGTGTTGGGGGTAAAATCACCTACTGCGGTGTGGCAGTTTTTTGTTAAGCCACTGGAGGAGGTGAACATGGCCATTTGTAGAATCTGTTGGCAGAAGGTGAAGCATGGCCAAGGTGTGAATGTTGGCATCACTGCCCTGCGTCAACATATGCAGCTTCACCATAAAGAGGCCTGGGAGAACTGTGGCTCCGATGTGGTGGTCCAACCTGCCACAGCAACCGCTGCACTACTCAGTGGCATGCACCCAAGTTCAGGCAGTCAAGACTCCACCACCTCAGCTGAAGAGAGCTGTCTGTCCTTCCCATCATCTGCTTGTCCTTATGCTCCTGCTCCTCCTCCTACTCTTCGTCAGTCATTCCGTCAGCAATCGATCATCAAAGCGATTGCCAAGAGACAACAGTATGCATGCACTTGTCCAACGGCGCAGAAGCTGAATGTGCTTCTGCCAAAGTTGCTGGTGCTGCAGTCCCTCCCTTTCCAAGTGGTGGACTCCGCACCTTTCAGAGAACTGATGGCTTGTGCCAAGCTGAGGTGGAGAGTCCCAATCCGTCATTTCTTTGCCAAAAAGGCAGTACCAGCCCTGAACATGTATGTAGAACAGAAGGTGGGCCAGTCCTTGAGCCTGTCGGTGTCCACCAAGGTTTTACGGCAGCGCCGGCATGTGGAGCTGTAACTACGGGCAGGGACAATACATGTCCTTTACGGCTCACTGGGTGAATGTGGTTCCTGCACAGCCACACCAGCAACTTGGCCAGGTGATGCCGCTTCCGCCTCAACGTCCTCACGCTGTTGGTCCTGCGACAATGTCCGCCTCTTCCTCCTCATCGTCCACTGTGTCCTCAGCCTCCACTGCAGGGACAATTCACGGTGCCCCTCCAGCATACCATATGTGCAGGGCATGGCGGTGTCACGCTGTTCTGCACCTCGTTTGCCTGCTTACCGAATGGAGTCACACAGGGGAGGTACTGCTCCATGTCCTTCATCAAGAAATCGAATCTTGGCTTTCTCTTTTAACAAATCAAAATCGGAACCATGGTGACCTACAACGGGAAGAACATAGTGTCGGCGCTGCTTCAAGGGGGGCTGAGCCATGCACCCTGCATGGCACACGTGTTCAGTCTGGTTGTCAAGCGA
Organism: Bufotes viridis; assembly: GCA_033119425.1. Classification (NCBI taxonomy): domain Eukaryota; kingdom Metazoa; phylum Chordata; class Amphibia; order Anura; family Bufonidae; genus Bufotes; species Bufotes viridis. The sequence goes on from CM065589.1 coordinate 28,034,063, forward strand.
TTCCTGAAGTCTTCCACCCATCTGCAAGAAATCCTAAAAATAGCCAGGAAATTTTGTATGCACTTTTGCCACTCGTACACCGCAAAGCACACCCTCCTTGAGCTGCAGCGGCAGAACTGCATCCCCCATCATAGGCTGTAATGCAACGTTTGCACCAGTTGGAATTCCATCCTCCATATTTTGGACCGACTATACGAATAGAGAAAGGCCATAAACGATTTCTCGATGCTCTAAATGGACAGGAGTATCCAGCTGTGTAACTTCAATGTCAGCCAGTAGCAGCTCATGTGTGACACCTGCCGTTTGCTCAGGCCGTTTGAGAAGGCCACGTTATTTGTCAGACACCAGGACTACAGGATGAACAACGTAATTCCACTGCTTCATGTCCTGAAATAGATGCTGGTAAATCTGTCTGGTCAGGGGACTGAAGACATGGCGCCTACATCTAACTGCCATATGAGCCCTGTGGGGGTTGAACTGGAGGAGGAGGACATTGGAGCACAACTAATGTGCACAAATGGCCCGATGTATGCTCACTGGCTTGCGTAGTGACAGCCGAATTGTAAGCATTCGGTAGCAGGAGGGGTGTTGAGAAGGTGGGAGGATGATGGAAAAGTAGGAGAGTAAGATGTCTGTTTGTTGAACTTTGCACTTTGAGACGAGGTGCGACTGAAAGAAGTCACCATGGTGGTCTGGCCTAACAGGAGAAGAAGAGGAAAGAGAATATCTACATCAGAGAAGAGAAGTCACTGGATGTAAGAGGTATGTGTCGCTGTATCACCCTGTATGTTCTGTAGCGCTGTATGTAATGTTTTCCATGTCTTTAAAGGGGTTGTCCGCTTTTTTTTTGTATGAGCGCTGCCTTCTCTGAGAGATTTTGTTGTTTTCATAGTGAGAAAGGGGCGGATTCTAGAGATATTTTTGAGGTGCAGGCAACATAAATGGGCGATTAAATATGTGGTGTGAAGGAAAGATCAGTGTCAAACATAACACCGAGACAGCGGGAGTGCTGCCTAGGTGTCATGGTTGTGCCACACACTTAGATGGAGATATGTGGTTTAGGTAGGTTAGTATGAGTGCTGCCTTCTCTGCTCTGTTTACCTGCTTATCAGTGCAAATGCTACGGCGAGCAGGTGAACAGAACAGGGAAATCAGCTTTCATATGAGCGCTGCCCTCTCTTCAAACACCTGGGGGCACAGAGGCAATTACTACTATGGAGGGGGCACAGAGGGCCTTACTAATGTGAAGGGGGCACAATAGGCAATTCTACTATAGAGGGGGCACAGAGCCAGAGGGCATTACTACAATGAAGGGGGCACAGTGGGCATTATTACTGTGAAGGCGCACAGTGGGCATTATTACTGTAAAGGGGCACAATGAGCATTATTACTGTGAAGGGGGCACAATGTTGATTTCTACTATGGAGGCGGCACAAAGGGCAGTACTAGCACAGTGGGCATTACTACTATTAAGGGGCACAATGGGCATTATTAATGTGGAGGGGGCAAAATGGGCATTATTACTATGAAGGGGGCACAGTGCGCATTATTACTATAAAGGGGGCACAATGGGGATTATTACTATGAAGGGGACACAATGAGGATTATTACAGTGAATGGGGTAAAATGGGCATTATTACAGTGAAGGGGGCACAGTGCACATTATTACTATAAAGGGGACACAATGGGGATTATTACTGTGAAGGGGGCACAAAGAGGAAAGTACAACTGTGAAAGCAGCCCAGAGAGGGCGTAACTACTGTGAGAGGGCACAATGTGGGCATAACTACTGGGTTTCTACTGGGTACCTGCCTCAGCTACTATTCTGATGCTGCCACCCACCTGATGCCACACATCTGATGCCAAATGCTCCTTCTTTCACCCACCATCTTCAGCTGGTACTGGTATTGCCACCCACCTCTCCACTCTGTTAACGGGTCACTCTGTTGTCTCCTGATGCTGCTACCACCTCACCACTCAGGTCTTCTGATGCTGATGCTGCCACCTCCACACTGTCATTCTACAACTCTGTGGCCTCCTCCTGATGCTGCTGATGCCACCAACTTCACACTCTGTCATTGTGCCACTCTGTGGCCTCCTGATGCTGCTGCCACCTCCACACTGTCATTGTGCCAACCTGTGGCCTCCTCCTCATACTGCTGCTTCCGCCACCTTTACACTCTGTCATGGTGCCACTCTGTGGCCTCCTGATGCTGCTGCTGCCACCTCCACTCTGTCATTGTGCCACCCTGTGGCCACTTCCTGATGCTGCTGCTGCTGCCACCTCCACACTGTCATTTTGCCACTCTGTGGCGTCCTCCTGATGCTGCGGTCACATCTAGACTCTGTCATTGGGCCACTCTGTGGTCTTCCCATGCTGCTTCCACCTCACCACTATGTCATAGGGCCACTCTGTGGACTTCTCATGCTGTTCCCTCCCTCCCCACTTCATGACGGTGCCACTACTTTGCCTTTCGGCCTGGCTGACATCATCATTTATTTGACCCTTCTTCTGATCTGTCAGAAGGAAGGTAAAATGAGAGGCATAATGGATCCTGTCTATGTAATAGATGTAAGGCCTAAATGACATGGTCCCTGTTTTGCATCAGTATTGGCTTATGATTTGGTAGCCAAAAGACATGCAAATATTCCATACACATGTCATCTCTGTTTTGGATCCACTCCTGTTTTTTTTTGCTTTAGCAATACTGATGGATTACTGACCGAATGCTGGCCGAGTGAAGGCGGATGCTCCATTGACAGAATCAGTTTTTTGAGGGTTATTGTTCTGACAAACTTATTGTTGACACCCACTCCACTCTGTCGGGGGGGCTCTACTTGTATAATAGAACAGGTTCTGTAGAAATCTATGTGCGCTCTTTCACGCTATAGTAGGATCTTGGGCCTCTGCATGGTTTTTTAATTATACCTGGAGCTAACATTGACTTGTAAGGCTGAGTTCACACTTAGGTATTTGGTCAGTTTTGGCCCCGTGACTGCCCAAATAAGTGAAGTGTGCAGTGATTCTAAGAGCGACGCCTGTCATCTACATGTCATAATGACTCACAGTATTGTTTCACTACCACAGCAGACTCCCTGTGCGTGTTACTGCAAGACACAGTGTTCTACACCACTATACAGGTTCTCTGCAGCCAGGAAATAGCCGTTTTTTAAAGTGATTCGCCACAAATTAATTCGTATCAAACCAAATTTTTTCGGAAAATTCGGCGAACCAGCTGAATCGAATTTTTGAGAAATTCGCTCATCTCTACTGGTGACTGTACGAAAGCCTTACTGCCAGACATGGCAGAATGTCTATGGATTTGTGGTTTCTGCACCACAAATCCACAACAATTTACAATACATTTTTTTTTTTCAAAACCCCATCCTTACATAATGGAAGCGATTTGGGCAAAACTATAAACATGGTGGATTTTCAAATTTGCAGCAAGCTATGGCAATATTGTAGCCAGATAAACTACAAAATCTGCATGAACGAATCATCCTCACTTCTCGAGTTACCTAACGTTAGGGACATAGCGGACAATGAGAACATCATGTTAATAAATTTGGAAGACAGAAAGGACAACAGCACAAACTTCAGAGCTTTGAAAGGAAAGACATCACAAAGGTTCGGTACACGAGGATCTAAGAGCTCTGTGAAGTTTGATTTTTCTCTGTACACACTGTATGCTTTAATACCGGTGTTTGTTGCCTCTGTTTAATTACTCTTTTTGTCTCTACCTTCCATGACCTCAATCTACATTTTACTTTATCTAATCTCAGCTTACCTTAAATGTCTGGTCAAGAAACAGACTTACATCGAGGTAACCCATGATAAGGCACATGTGGTTGGGGGATGTATGTATGTTGTAAGTTTGACATGCATTTTATTACTGGCTTTGTGGTTTTGTGTTAGGCCTCTTTCACACTTGCATTCTGAGGATCCGGCAGGCACTTCTGTCCCGCCGGATCCGTCAGAACGCAAGTCGCCTGAAAGCATTAGAAGACTGATCAGGATCCTGATCAGTCTTAGAAATGCTTTCAGGTTACCATGGCAGCCAGGATGCTACTGAAGTCCTGGCTGCCATGGTACTCCGCAGCAGTGTACTTAACTGCGCTGCGGCCGGCGGGCGCTCCTTCATGAAGTCACAGGTCCCTGCGGCGCATAGATCAATGCGCCGCCCGGACCTGTGATGTCATGAAGGAGCGTCCGGAGGCCGCAGCGCAGGTAAGTACATTGCTGCGGAGTACTTACCATGGCAGCCGAATGCGATGCGCCGAAACAACGTTTAGCTTAATTCCAGATCCGGATTAATACACTTCAATAGGCATTAATTCCGGATCCGGCGTTACGGCATGTCTTCCGGTTTTTTGGCTGTAGACAAATCCACAGCATGCTGCGGTTTTGTCAACGTCCCAAAAATGTTCACATACTGAACGGAAGACATCCTGATGCATCCTGAACAGATTTCTCTCCATTCAGAATGCATTGGGATAATCCTGATCAGTATCTTTCCGTCCTAGAGTCCCGAGGACAGAACTCTAGGACGGAAAGCAAAAACACTGATGTGAAAGGGGCCTTAACTGTACTTTTAAGACTCTAGTGGTGGGCACACAATTTAGCTGAGGTTAAAGGGTCACATGTGGACACTGCAGCACTGCATTACACAGGTTATGTCCTAGGTGAGGTTATAAATAGGCAATTACAAAGCACAAACTACGCCTTGAATCTGCACTGATTGGGCTAGCTGAAGTGAATGCTTACTCTGGGAGAGGAGACCTCCCTGCATAACGCACCATGAGGAGGCCGAAACCTGATTGTCTGGCGTGAGTAGTGAGCAGAGATTGTTACTCAGTCAGCCTGCTGGACAATGCAGCCGCTCACTGTGCGCGTGCCTAAGACCTGTGAATGGAATACCATAAGACACACTGTGCCTGGAGTAAAGAGACTGCCCTGTGGCTAGTCGTGACTGCTTGTTATGGCTGTTGTGAGTGTGGAAAATAGTTTAGGAAATTTCCCAGTGGGCCAATGCCTAGGAGCCCAAGCCCTCCTCATGGCCACCAGCCAGATTCATAATGATCTTATTCTCTCTTATGCAGATGGCCAGTAGCCACAGGTGCCCTCCTGAATTTAACTGTATTGACTTCCTCAGGACAGAAATACAGTTGAATATTGTGCTGCAGCAGTATTTTGTGCTGCACTGTGGTATTTGGTGAATTACTAAAGTGGTATATCTGCACTACGGTATTGCTGGCCCTGCCTACTTTGGTTGTCCCTGCCTACATATGTTGACTCTGCCTCATTATGTTGCCCCGCATTCGGTCAATTTGGATCCACCTGCAACATGATGGGATCACTTATAGTTCCCATTCCCTGCCTGTTACAGTTGGAGATGGCCTTTGGATGTATTCAGAAAACTGCATATAGAGGCTGTTCTGTTGCTATTGATATGTGCCATGTTCTGTGCCGAGCCTCACATTTATGTTTGTGTGTAACTTACAAACTTTATGCCTCTCATTTATGTATATGTAACCACCAAGCTCTGTGCCTCTCATTTATGTATGTGTAACCACCAAGCTCTGTGCTTCTCATTTATGTATGTGTAACCACCAAGCTCTGTGCCTCTCATTCATGTATGTGAAACCATCAAGCTCTGTCTGTGCCTCTTATTTATGTATGTGTAACCACCAAGCTCTGTGCCACTCATTCATGTATGTGAAACCATCAAGGTCTGTCTGTGCCTCTTATTTATGTATGTGTAACTACCAAGCTCTGTGCCTCTCATTTATGTATGTGAAACCACCAAGCTCTGTGCCTCTTATGTATATAAAAACCTAAGTTTAAGGGATTTTGAAATCTTCCCCTTAAAACTGCTCTCAGTCGGGTATGGACTTACCCATTCCACATAGGATATGTCCTCTGAGAAGTCTCCAATAGCAGGTGCTGTTGCTTTGCAGATGGTATTTCCAAAAATAATAATAATAATAATATAATAATAATAATAATCTTTATTTATATAGCGCCAACATATTCCGCAGCGCTTTACAGTTCAGAGGTTCATGTACCAACAGTCAAAAATAACATAGCAACAGACAAGTCAATAATTAGAATAAGAGGAATGAAGACCCTGTTTGCAAGAGCTTACAATCTAAACTAGGGGAGTCCATATAAAACTGCATAAGCCGTTACCATATGCTATCTGTAGTGCTTCTGGGTGCGGTGGAGAGTTTGGTTGAAGATCACATTCAGGAACTGATGATAATTGGTCTATATATGGAGAGGAGTTAGATCAGGGGATGTGATAGGCCACCCTAATAAGATGTGTTTTTAGGGAGCACCTAAAACTATGTTTATCCAATTTAACCTAATTTCTTGTAGTGGGGCACTCCAGAGAACTGGTGCAGCTTAGGAGAAGTCTTAGAGTCGGAAGTGAGAGGTTCGGATTATGGTGGATGTCAGTTGTAAGTTGTTTTCAGAGGGTAAAGCACGGGAAGGGTGGTAGATAGAGATGAGGGAAGAGATATAAGGGGGTGCAGCACTATGGAGAGCTTTGTGGGTGAGAGCAAGGAGTTTAAATTGGATTCTCTACTGTATGGGCAACCATGGCAATGACTGGAACAGAGTGGAGGCATCGGAGAAGCAGTTAGATAGGTGAACCTAGCTGCTGCATTATGGATAGATCGGAGAGAGGAGAGTCTGGTGAGGGGGAGGCCAATTAATAATGAGCTACAGTAATCAAGGCGGTAATGCATCAGGGCAACAATGAGGGATTTTGTTGTTTTCATAGTGAGAAAGGGGCGGATTCTAGAGATGATTTTGAGGTGCAGGCGACATAAATGGGCGAGAGATTGAATATGTGGTGTGAAGGAAAGATCAGTGTCAAACATAACACCGAGACAGCGGGAGTGCTGCCTAGGTGTTATGGTTGTGCCACACACTGAGATGGAGATATCTGGTTTAGGTAGGTTAGATGGAGAGAACACAAGTCAGTTTTTTTAAAAGATTCCATCTCAGATAGAGAGAGAGGACATGTTAGAGACGGCAGAAAGACAGTCACTGGTGTTCTGTACTACAGTAGGGGGTAGGTCACGGGAAGAAGTATATAGTTATTGTCATCAGCATAGAGATGGTACCGGAAACCAATCTGTTGATGGTCTGTCCGATTAGGGCTGTGTAGATAGAGAAGAGGAGAGTGCCTGGGACTGAACCTTGAAGAACCCCAACAGCAAGAGGGCGAGGAAAAGAAGTGGAGTGGTCAGAGAGATATAAAGAAAACCAGTAGAGGGCAGTGTCCATTAGGCCGATAGATTGGAGCATAGTGAGTAGGAGATGGAGGTCTACAGTGTCAAAAGCTGCAGAGAGGTCAAGGAGAATGAGCAAAGTAATCAATATAGAAGCGTGGTCATAATTCAAACTCAAGAGCGGCAGAGTTCACGTTACACAATAAGACAAGTCAGGGCAGGCAGTGATGCAAAGACAGGAACCAAAAATAGCTAACAACACCTTCAGAAATGCTCAGAGACCAATAAACTGTGGTCATGCAAAATGTAGCAGCTCTGAGCAGGTGTATATGATCAGAAGTGACCGGGCACAGAGATACTGACCAGGTTCTAACATTTTACGTTAGGTCTTCCCCAGGACTCTGTGGAAGTGATTTATTGTAGAATATAAATTACTGCTAGTGATTTCACAGAGACTTATATCTAGCAATAAATCGCTCCGCACAGTCTAGATGCAGTGCTATCCGTAACTGACTCAGGAAGAGGTTGCTGTCATGCAAGAACATTAGCACGTGCGTAGTAGAAACCTAGGATCATACTGGGTGAAGAGTCACAGGGCATTATGAGACACCTGACATCTACTGAGCTACAAAATCCAATGAAAATTACATTTTCAGACTTGCATGCTCTGCGGGATACTTTTGTGGATCAGTTTTTAAAAATTGTGGGCAAATTCTATCATGGAGCTATTAATGATTAAAAAAAAAATGCCCACAATGTTCTTAAAGATAGTGATACTGCACGTGAGATCATTCAATTGTATGTATAGTGATTGTAGCGTGAACCTAAAAATCACTAGGATTGCACGACAGACAGTCTAGGCCTAGCGGCAGCTTTAGGCGGTTTTTGTGGCATTTTTTGAGACAAAAACAGGAGCGGTTGGCTAAAAAAATTGCAAGTGCTTTTCCAGGTTAAACTATAGCAGAGCTCGCCTGCATACTGCTATGGAGGGACAGTGAGAGGAAAGTTTTCCACATCGGAAAGCGCGTGGCCAGTGGCCGGTTATAGTATGTAACCTCGTCTTCCATGCCTTCAAGCTCAGATGCCGCATAACTTGACTTAAAAACCATTGACTTTCATCTCAGGCCTCCTCTTCTCATTATCTTCCTTCGCCTGATCCTTACTCATGGAACGCTGAAGACATTTGTTAGGTTAACGCCGCATTCATCATTTTAACCATTGCAGAATTAACTGGCATAATCTGATAAATAGCAATCGATAGGAACATTAAAATACCTCGTTGAAGGCTACAGTCTGACTGACAGCTGGTGCTGAATGCCAATGAGTTCGGAGGTGTTATGCCAGCATGCTCTTCATAGCTTACTGCTAGCGACTACCCAGAGATTCATTAAGGGGCTGTTAATATGTGATGCTGCCATGAATAACACCTTTCAGGGCTAATTAGTGCCCTTAAGATTTTAAGGTGAGTGTAAGGATAAATACAACTTTTTAACGTGAAATAGGTCCAGGAGTTTTTGCACTGTCTCTTTTATTTTTGGATGAGTGATACCTTTTCCAGGGCATATAATCTTTAAGGAGATTAACCTCTGGGTGGTCTCTGAGATGTCTCAGCCATAGGAAATACCTAAAATGCAACATTTCTAAATTATTGGCAATCCTTAGTCAGTGTTACTGAAGAGGTGCCGTTTTTGGTTGGCATATTTCCTGTTCAGTGAAGTTTGCAGTTAACACCGGCTAGGCCCCCCCGGCATGTTATTCCTTCCTGTTAAAGTCTTGAATGGTACCTGCTCTGATATTTTCCGATTAACCTCTTTGAGAATAAATTGCAGAACCTATCCATGAATCTATCTGTGCCCTGAACTACAGAATTAAGACATTTTTATCATAATTAGTGCTGCTTTTTTTTGTCAGCAGTTTTTAACTTTAAACAATTTTTAGGCTTATTGTTTTAAAAAAATGTAAAAAAGTTTTTTAAAAAATATGTAAAAATGTAAATATATATATATATATATATATATACAAAAGAGGAAAAGAGGCAGCACTACCAAAAAATAAAACTGAAGATTTATTCAAACATGTGCAACCGCGACGTTTCGGCTCGTGTCACGAGCCTTTCTCAAGCAAGTGTTAGGTATCAAAGTGAGGTATTTAACAGGTGTACAATTAATACATGATTACAACAATAAATCGTGAACAAAATAAAATCAGTTACAAATACAATCATACTCGTGATCATCAAGTGAAATCCTTCTCAAAAATACATCATACATAAAATTTATATATATAAAATGTGTATAGAAACCGTGCAGACATGATTATTAGATAATTAGTGAACATTTACAGGTGTGGGTTTAATACAAGGAGGAGGTACCTTAATAAACTATTAGCGTGCTGAGTGACTAGCATGGTGGAAAGCTCCGCGTCCAGCTGTACAGAGTGCGCATGACAGGGATTCCTGTGTAGCGCATCATGTGACACAACAGGAAACAGCAATGCGGCCATATTGGATAAGGGCAAACGCCCAAAGTTCTATAATAAATGTATAGATGAACCCTAGTGCGTAAAAACTTTATGCCAATGAGTCCATATTACATGGAGGTGTGTATACACACCTGGGGTCAGGACAGCATTATACATAGATATTCATAATATCTATGCATATTATGAATATCTATGTATAATGCTGTCCATGTTGGTTTTTCACAGAATTGCGATTTTTGAACCAAGTGTGTTCCTTTGCCATAAAGAGGAGATCCCTCATTGGGGTATTGGTTCTGCATTCCGTATCTGTGATAGCTGATGGAGGTCCCGTGACAGGGGTTGTCCATTCGGCTACCGCATACTGTTGTTTGGTCGTGACATTGACGGTGCCACGGCCCTACTGACAGGGATGTTTGATGCCTGACCCCAGGTGTGTATACACACCTCCATGTAATATGGACTCATTGGCATAAAGTTTTTACGCACTAGGGTTCATCTATACATTTATTATAGAACTTTGGGCGTTGCCCTTATCCAATATGGCCGCATTGCTGTTTCCTGTTGTGTCACATGATGCGCTACACAGGAATCCCTGTCATGCGCACTCTGTACAGCTGGACGCGGAGCTTTCCACCATGCTAGTCACTCAGCACGCTAATAGTTTATTAAGGTACCTCCTCCTTGTATTAAATCCACACCTGTAAATGTTCACTAATTATCTAATAATCATGTCTGCACGGTTTCTATACACATTTTATATATATAAATTTTATGTATGATGTATTTTTGAGAAGGATTTCACTTGATGATCACGAGTATGATTGTATTTGTAACTGATTTTATTTTGTTCACGATTTATTGTTGTAATCATGTATTAATTGTACACCTGTTAAATACCTCACTTTGATACCTAACACTTGCTTGAGAAAGGCTCGTGACACGAGCCGAAACGTCGCGGTTGCACATGTTTGAATAAATCTTCAGTTTTATTTTTTGGTAGTGCTGCCTCTTTTCCTCTTTTGTATATTTGGGACTTACGCTAGTCCTGAGGCTTAGCACCCGCCCGTTCTTAGTAGTGCTGCCAGCATTATTTCTTTACTATATATATATATATATATATATATATATATATATATATTGTGTTTTTGTTTTTCACATTTCCACTGTAACTGGAGCTCCTGTGTCTGGTATGACCTATTTAACTTAAATATGGCAATATGTTTTGATACCAGACACCAGTCTATGGCTACAATGAAAAAGGCAGATGTTTTTTCTGGAAATAAAGCATGCAAACACAAGGAGAACATACAGACTCCATGCATATATAGTCTTTGGTCAAGGGACAAGTGGTAACCAACAGCCCGCCTCTACATCTGCCTTCCTGCTTTGCATCCATACACTCCACCACCAGGTTGGAGACCCCCAAAGTCCAGGGTGTGGCCAGATTAGAAAAAAGGGTGCACCCTCCAACTACTGCAAGCACAGGGTGTAGGACTGCTGGAGAGAAGGATTCACCACCAACTATAACCACCCTCATTGCCACCATCACCAACCCCATCCCTTCCAACAGAGCTAGCCACCATGCCTATCCCCCCCCCCCTAAAATTCTAATGTGGTGCACCACCCAGTATCAATGTGACCCTGCTTCAATATATCCCCTGCTGCAGAACTCACAATAAAGGGGACACCACCTTGTGTGATCATTGACAAAGCACCACTATCAGTTTATCCTCAGCTCAGTTGCATCAAGTTGTCTACATGTTCTCTTGTTATTTTCCAGTAGTTTATTTGGACACAAAACAGCCATGTAAAGTCACCTTGGAAAAAAAGCCACAAGTATACAGGAAAGATGATGACCCAGAAATTCTGCTGTAACATCCATCTCCAGCAGAGGGTGCCAGATCCATCGTCAGGATGGCCAGGTAAGAAAATTCAGCACAGACAGGAAGTGAGCAGGGTATACTGCTCCAGTGTGTGCTCGTGTGTGCAGGGACTGGTGTGGAGAACCTGAGCCATTAGATGAAAAGACACGGTCTGGTGTTTCCAGTACAGAGTAATAGCAGCTGCTTGTTAGAACCAACCAGATACCAGAGCAGTTGGTGATAAGAGGAACTTAAAGGAGCCTAGATTGTACAAGAGAAGACAAGTCCCAGCCTCAGGACAGACACCCCAGAAAAGGGCTGAAGTCATCCTCAGCTATAGTGTCGGACTGGTGTGCCAAGGGCCCACCAGTAAAATTTATTTTGGGTGCCCACTGTACGGATACATTCAAATATTACCTGCTCACACAGCAGCAAGATGCTACCAGATGATTGAATATGGGGGTCCCTGCAGCAACTTTGAGAAGGTAGGTCCTGAGGAGAAGAGGACACTGGTAGCTTTCCTCTATACCTAGAAGTCATCTCGGTTCTGATCGTGTCTATAATAATAAACTGGGGAGTTTCTTTAATAATTTATCAAGTTTTTATATGAACATAGGCTGGTGGAGGTGCTGTTCATTGAATACATGTATGTAGTGCAGTAAGTCTACTGTGTGCCACTTGTGCAGTCGGTGGGAGACTAGGGGCCCACCTTGTTCAGGGGCTCACCAAGGGATTCACCTGTACCAATGTGGGCCAGTCCAAGCCTGCTCAGCTAAATCAAGAGTGATTGTTAAGAGCAGAGACCAATCAAGCATTATATTATCCTGATGGAGAGCTATAAAAAGACAGTTCGATACGTAGATGCATCTTGCCTGTCACAGTTTACATCTGTTTATTGCGTCCTCTTCACTAAAGAAAGAGTTAGTCATAGCAGAGAATTTGCAGCCCCTCCACCATCATCTTACAGAGACATACAGCAGAAAGAAGTTAGATGCAGCAAAGTGAGAACAGGGGATATCTGTACACTCTTATATACCGGTTAAGTGACAGATTGACTGAAGACAGGTCTACGTAGCCTCCAAAATGGCTGATTGTGGTTGCCACATCCTATCCACCATTACAGTAGAAAAAGCAACGCTAGAACAGCAGCTCGAACAATTAAGATTCTTCTAGAAATGCAGAAAGGGGCATTTAAAGGCAGTGGTATATATATATATATACTGAATAAAGGGTCCATCGCAAAGGTGAAAATGATGCCAGGTTTTGGGACCCAGGACAGAAGGATCTTCTTGTGTTTATTTCTCGGACCATTTCTTCTCCACTTAACATGAGCGAGCTGATTAGTCACAAATTGAATCTGACGGGCAACAAAGGGAAACAAATTTTGGTAAATTTGCTCATCTCTACTCACCCCCATGCTTGGTACAAAGCAGAAGGGAGGCCTGCACAGGTTCTCATGACCCACTAACAAAGGGGTTAAGATCAACTGGAGCTAGGTTCTCTTGCTCCAAGGACCACCTAGCAGCTGGTATGGTATATAGACCCCTAGTTTTGTGCAATTATTAAATGCAGATTTATATATATATATATATATATATATATATATATGTATATGTTCCAAAATATAATTTTTGTACACACCCCATGAATAGGTGCATTGTACAGAAGCATTCAGAGTTGTGCTGCTATGAGATCTTACTACTTGGCCCATACGACCCTCAGCTCGGCAGCACTGTCTTTAATTTGTCTCTAATGACATTAGCTGGCTGAGAGTTCATGGTTACTGATTCTGGAGAAAATAAAGCGACAGAGATTACTGTGAAATCATGTTTTATTTTTGGAGACCTCATAAAGTCTTTCACGTCGACTAGATATATGACCAGGTCAAGAGAAAAGGGTGAACAACTTAAAAGCATCATTGTCCTCCCATAAATAATGGCGCACACCCTATCAGTATGGAGGGGCATGAAGAAGACACTTTATATCAATAATTGTGAACTAGGACATGAACATTAATCACGAGAAGGTCCCATGATTAAATGTACATGTTCTAAGGATAGGTTATTCCGCACTGATAAAAGCCAAGCTCTAATGTTGTAATGCCTGGGGCCAGACATAGCCCTCCATGTATTCTTTGGGGACCTCAATCATCTTGGCACAAACATACTTCTCTGTGTCTAGTGGCTACATACCATATTATGGGAGGAGTGCTAGGTAAGTGCTAATGGTAAAAAGGATGGGCTTGGCATTTTTGGAGCCCCTAGAAAAGTTATGTCTGGGGGTCCTAATCAGGACAGCCCACCAGGAATTGCTATTCCAGGCAATGGTTCCCTGTCTGTCCACAATTTTATCTGCATCATCAGGAAGAAGACACAGTTGATTGCTGTTGCCCGGAAGAATTCCAGCTTTGCTGCCTGAAGTGACAATGGAAATGGCGCCTCAAATTCTCAATCCAACCCCTCCTGACAATCCTTATTACTAAAGGCATACTTGAATTGGATATTACATTCAGCACCACATACCTGTTATATTCAGTGATGCCTCCTCTGATGTAGACATTCTCTTTCCCCTTTTTCTCCATTCAGACCATACCGCTGTGACAAATTATTTCAGCCATGTCTCGCAGAGGTTGCCATACAGACATAATAATCCGGAGAGGCAGAGGGGTCTGCCTTTATGTAAAGTCCTATCTAAAGCCGACAGTCCGAGAAGATATAAGTGAGGGACATGAACATGTGGAGTCACTGTGGGTAGAAATACATGGAGGCAAAAATGATAATAAAATACTAATAATAGTTTATTATGAGCCACCTAATATACCAGAGTCCACAGAAAATCTGCTACTAAATGAGATTGATGAGGCGGCAGATCATAATGAGGTCGTTATTATTGGGGAATTGAACTACCCAGATATAGACTGGGAAACTGAAAGCTGTACATCTCATTATGGAAACAGGTTCTTGGCAATAACCAAAGACAAACCTTTTCCAACTGGTTCAGGACCCGACTAGAGGGACGGCCATACTGGACTTAGTATTAACCAATAGACCTGACAGAACAACAGACGTGCAGGTTGGGGACACCTGGGAAATAGTGACCATAAAGTAATAACCTTCCAATTGTCATTCAAAAGAGTGTTTCTTCAGGGAGGAACAAAAATACCAAACTTCAAAAAAGCTAAATTTAGCCAACTAAGAGAGGCCATAGACCTAATTAACTGGGACAAAGGCCTCAAAAATAACAATACAGCCACAAAATGGGATATTTTTAAAAGCATCATAAAATCTAATTGTGAGAGGTACATATCTTATGGGAATAAAAGGTTAAAGAACAAGAAAAAAACAATGTGGATAAATAGAACTGTAAAGAAAGCAATAAATGACAAACAGAAAGCATTTAAATCACTAAAACAGGAGGGTAGCTAGGAAGCATTGAAAAACTATAAGGAAAAAAAATATGTAAAAAACATATAAAAGCAATATTTTTTTTTGTCCACTGTATTCACTGAGGAAAATAAACTGTCAGAGAAATGCAGAATGTAAAAGTGAATTCCCCATTAAAAGTGTCCTGTCTGACCCAGGAAGAAGTACAGCGGCGTCTTAAAAAGATTAAAATAGACAAATCGCCAGGACCAGATGGCATACACCCCGTATCCTAAGATAATTTTTGGAGCCCCTAGAAAAGTTATGTCTGGGGGTCCTAATCAGGACAGCCCACCAGGAATTGCTATTCCAGGCAATGGTTCCCTGTCTGTCCACAATTTTATCTGCATCATCAGGAAGAAGACACAGTTGATTGCTGTTGCCCGGAAGAATTCCAGCTTTGCTGCCTGAAGTGACAATGGAAATGGCGCCTCAAATTCTCAATCCAACCCCTCCTGACAATCCTTATTACTAAAGGCATACTTGAATTGGATATTACATTCAGCACCACATACCTGTTATATTCAGTGATGCCTCCTCTGATGTAGACATTCTCTTTCCCCTTTTTCTCCATTCAGACCATACCGCTGTGACAAATTATTTCAGCCATGTCTCGCAGAGTTTGCCATACAGACATAATAATCCGGAGAGGCAGAGGGGTCTGCCTTTATGTAAAGTCCTATCTAAAGCCGACAGTCCGAGAAGATATAAGTGAGGGACATGAACATGTGGAGTCACTGTGGGTAGAAATACATGGAGGCAAAAATGATAATAAAATACTAATAATAGTTTATTATGAGCCACCTAATATACCAGAGTCCACAGAAAATCTGCTACTAAATGAGATTGATGAGGCGGCAGATCATAATGAGGTCGTTATTATTGGGGAATTG
Source organism: Bufotes viridis (assembly GCA_033119425.1). Taxonomy (NCBI): domain Eukaryota; kingdom Metazoa; phylum Chordata; class Amphibia; order Anura; family Bufonidae; genus Bufotes; species Bufotes viridis. The sequence continues at coordinate 28,049,966 of CM065589.1, forward strand.
AACTACCCAGATATAGACTGGGAAACTGAAAGCTGTACATCTCATTATGGAAACAGGTTCTTGGCAATAACCAAAGACAAACCTTTTCCAACTGGTTCAGGACCCGACTAGAGGGACGGCCATACTGGACTTAGTATTAACCAATAGACCTGACAGAACAACAGACGTGCAGGTTGGGGACACCTGGGAAATAGTGACCATAAAGTAATAACCTTCCAATTGTCATTCAAAAGAGTGTTTCTTCAGGGAGGAACAAAAATACCAAACTTCAAAAAAGCTAAATTTAGCCAACTAAGAGAGGCCATAGACCTAATTAACTGGGACAAAGGCCTCAAAAATAACAATACAGCCACAAAATGGGATATTTTTAAAAGCATCATAAAATCTAATTGTGAGAGGTACATATCTTATGGGAATAAAAGGTTAAAGAACAAGAAAAAAACAATGTGGATAAATAGAACTGTAAAGAAAGCAATAAATGACAAACAGAAAGCATTTAAATCACTAAAACAGGAGGGTAGCTAGGAAGCATTGAAAAACTATAAGGAAAAAAAAATATGTAAAAAACATATAAAAGCAATATTTTTTTTTGTCCACTGTATTCACTGAGGAAAATAAACTGTCAGAGAAATGCAGAATGTAAAAGTGAATTCCCCATTAAAAGTGTCCTGTCTGACCCAGGAAGAAGTACAGCGGCGTCTTAAAAAGATTAAAATAGACAAATCGCCAGGACCAGATGGCATACACCCCGTATCCTAAGATAATTGAGTAATGTCATAGCAAGACCCTTATTTCTGATATTTAAGGACTCTATACTGACAGGGAGTGTTCCACAGGATTGGCACATAGCAAATATGGCGCCAATATTCAAAAAGGGTCCAAAAACAGTGCCCGAAAACTATAGGCCAGTAAGTTTAACATCTGTCGTAGGTAAACTGTTTGAAGGTTTTCTAAGAGATGCTATCTTGGAGTACCTCAATGAAAATAAGCAAATACCGTATTTTTTGCCCTATAAGACGCACCGGCCCATAAGACAATGTTAATCAGACCTCAGCTTACAGCCCCAATCAGACCCCAGGACTGTGACTGTGATGAGGGGACATCCTCTGCGTCTGGAGGAAAGAAGGTTTGTACACAAACATAGAAAAGGATTCTTCACTGTAAGAGCAGTGAGACTATGAAACTCTCTGCCTGAGGAGGTGGTGATGGTGAGTACAATAAAGGAATTCAAAAGGGGCCTGGATGTATTTCTGGAGTGTAATAATATTACAGGCTACAGCTACTAGAGAGGGGTCGCTGATCCAGGGAGTTATTCTGATGCCTGATTGGAGTCGGGAAGGAATTTTTTCCCCTAAAGTGGGGAAAATTGGCTTCTACCTCATGTTTTTTTTTTTTTTTTTTTTGCCACCCTTTTTTCGGCCTTATACATATGTTACTATGTTAGTATGTCCCCAGCAGTGCCACCCTGCATCAGTATGTCCCCCAGCAGTGCCCCCTGTATTCGTATGTATCCTAGCAGTGCTCCCTGCATTATTATGTCCCCTAGCAGTGCCCCCTGCATTAGTATGTTCCCTAGCACTACTCCCTGCATTAGTATGTCCTCCAGCAGTGCCTCTCCTGCATCATTATAATGCCCTCAGTAGTGCCCCTGCTTTAGTAAAATATTCCCTAGTAGTGCACCCTGCATTAGTATAATGGCCCCCAACAGTACCCCCAGTATTAGCATAATGGTCCCAGCAGTGCCTCAATGCCCTCAGTAGTGCCCCAGTGCCACCCCAATAGTAACCCCTACATCAGTATTTCCTCCATCAGTGCTCCAATACCCACAGTAGTACCCCCATGCATTAGTACTTCCTCCATCAGGGCCCCAAATACCCCCAGTAATGCCCCCTGCATTAGTATGTCCTCCAGCAGTGTCCGTTGCATTAGTATAATGTCTCCTAATGTCCCAAGTAGTGCCCCCTGCATTAATATATTGTCCCCCACCAGTGCCCCAATGCCCCCAGTACTTCCCCCACCATTAGTATAATGTCATCCACCCCCATTAGTCTGCCAATACTCCCAGCAGTGAACCCTGCATTAGTATACTGTCCTCCAGCTATAGCAATGCCCCATGCATTAGTCCCAGTAGTGCTGGCTGGGAAATTGAAAAAAAAAAAAAAGACTTACCTCATTAGCACTCCATGACACCTATCCCATGGGCCTGAACTGCCTGTGTGCCATCTTCTAAGACCCGGGGCAGGAGGTAGTGTTATGTGACTGCCTGTACTAGTATACTTCCTCATAATTCCACGCCTTGTGGCCTGAAGCACATGAGATTGAATGGTGGGGATGAGAGCCATAGGCTCCCATTCCCCGCTGTCAACTGGCACTGTCAGTGGGCCCCACGCAATTACGAGGTTTGATGGTAAACTGTGAGGCCATCTTTGGTATGTAAATATTTTGACACCATGGTGTCTCATGACCTGTGTGGTTCCACCATGAATGAGTAGATGAGGCAGGGAGGTGGCTATGAGCTCATGTGGCTATAATTATGGGTCTCTTCCTTTCTTGAATATAAACAGAGAAGAAGGCATCATCAGGGGACGAGTCTTGGGTGCTTGTCTCTCCCTGCACAATTGCGCTGAAGCTGGAGATCTCGCAGCTGGAGCCCGGATAGGTAAGTTTATGAAAGTAGTAAACAGAAGAGGAAGTCCCCATTGTCTAATTCTGATGTCACACTTGGGGCTGGGGTATTACTCCTCCTCCTGCTACAGTGTTCCAAAGGCTGATGCATGGACGTTGGATCCTTTTCTCCCCAGTTGCACTAGCCATACTGCTTCTTCTCTTAATGGACCTGACTCTCATCTTCATCAGTCACATGCACACTGGCATCTCAGCAGCAGGTTGTTCTATCGCCTGCAGCTGTCTCCTGCAGTACAGTTGATCTGTGGCGAGGGATACTCCCTCTCCTCTCATGCTACTGGGTTGTCATGTGCACATAGACTCTGCTGTGGGCCTGGTCTGTAGCCTCATCTTGGCTGGGCCAGGTCTGCAGCCTTGTCTTTAGTGCACCCCCTGGCTGGGTGATGCGTGTAGTATGTCCCGCACTACTGATCTACTTGTTTACCATGGAACAGTTTCCCTGTCTCTGCTTCCTTATAGCTGGAACAGGCATTTTCCCTGCACTCTGTGTTTAGCTCACATGGTCCAGTGGCTGCTGCAGCAGGCCTTGTTCATTGCTCACCCCCAGCACTCATGTATTCTACACAAGAGTAGCTTTAAAAGGAACCACCTGACCATGCCATCTGTGGGGCAGCATGATGGAACAGCAGTGCGGTTTATTTCTTCAGGAGGGGCTTCTTTCCATAAGGTGGGCATTCACTGGGATTTTCAGTATCTGGCCCATTGTAAGAATAGGTAGACAATTCTTGTGAGCACTGCAGCACTGTTGTTCTGATGACCCTGAAGTCAGTCTATACCTGAACACACATAAATGACCTATCCTGAGGATAGGCCAAAACTGAAAACCCAGATAAACCCTTTAAGTAGACTTGCTTTGAAAATGATTTTTATTTTGTTTATTTTCAACTTAGGGCCTCCCAACCACCTTTTTATATGTGAAAGCAATACATCTGTAGAGATGACTCGAAAAACAGACTGGTGCTTTACTTTCAGTAGTTTGTGATGTCTTTGTTCATGGTTTGGTACACACACAGTAATTTAAGGTTTTATGTGATGAAAGGCACCTTTGTTCCCATAGGGTACAGCTACATTATAAATAGGACTGAAAAGAGTATAACGCTTTAAGGTTGATCATATTCATTTTCATAAGAGCTTGATGAAAAACAGTTCAACTTTTACACCCTGTCCACATGGAAAAAATCCTATTTTAAAGCATTGGCCTCTTTATATATTGTGCACAAAATATTGGGTAAGCAGCTCGAAATATGTAACTTGATCATATTAATGCAGTGACTGGATTTGGGATTGTCCAAACACTATGCTGGTTCCCCCAGACACTGTCTTGGTATCACCATGTGTTACTGTCCTCTGGATGCCTAGTTCACCCCCTATGGAAAATAAATCCAGAGAGTTAGGGTTTGCAGTAAACCTATGTGCTTCCTTACTGATCTTGCTTCACTGATCCTGATCTTGCTTCTCCAGTCTCCTCCCTAGCTAGCTGTCCTTCTCTCTCTCTCTCTCTCTCTCTCTCTCTCGCTCTCTTTCTCTTAGAATGTGTTCTCTGGCCAAAGAGCTGGGGGCCCAGAGTTTGTGTCTCAGTCTTCTGGCTGTTTCTCTGGTCAAAGGGCTGGTGGTGACCCATGGTGTGTGGCAGAGTATCCCTGTCTCAGCAACTTCTGGTTACTCATGCAGTCTAGGAGAGTCTCTTCTACTAAACACTGGTCCTTATCTGCCGGGCTCTGTTTGCTCTCTTTATATATAGTTTCTAACTGAACTAGAACCTTCTAGTGGGAGGGTGGAGTGGAGAAGTACAGTCTAACATAAACAATGTTGCAATTTCAGTCTGTCATAGACTTGTATAGCATTTCAATACAAGTCTACGGGAATGACTAAGCAGTTTTCCAGACACAGACATGTCTTGAGACGTAAATAATAGAGTCAAACCAGACAGTCAAAAGGTCAATCTGTCATTTTTATTTTTGGCTGGAACACTTTGCTCTGAATATTCTCACAACTGTAACTAGCTTCTCAGTGCATGGGTAGAAAGTCCCCATGTCTCTCACTATTAGCTGGAAGTGCATTAACCCTTTCCACACTGCAGTGAAGATATTGTGCAAGAACAGTGCAAATGAACTGGATATATTACAATAAAAAAATAAAATGCAGTTCAATAATATAAAACAGTATCAGTGCATACAACAGCGTAACAGCATCTAAAATGCACTAAAATAGTGGATTAATGTATTTGCAAAATAGTAACAGGGGCAAATATCCACAGACATCCATAAGCCAAAGTATCTTTGATCCAGGGCACCACACTCTTCCCAACTGAAGGTTATAAGCAGACATCAGGATCGTTATCAGAATGGTCATCACTGGTCACTTCTGGGCAAGGGCGGATTGGGAACCTAAAGTGGCCCTGGGGAAAAAAAAAAAAAAGGCCTCATGTTGTAGGTGTGTCCAAATTGACATAAGACGGGGCAAAACAAGTAGGCGGGGACAGCAGAAGTGGCCAGGGCCTACAATACCACAGTGCAGCACAAAGTACTCTCCCACCAGAACCAAGTACCACAGGGCAGACAAAATATTGCCGCCCCCAACCACAGCATTCAACTGTATCACCGTCATGAGGACGGTAATACAGTTGAGTTCAGGAGGGCACCTGTGGCTGTTGAGCATCAGATCATTATGTACCTGGCCTGCGGCCATCAAGAGGGCTTACCTGGCCCCCTGGGCATCGGCCCACCGGGAAATTTCCCTGTAGAGTCTATGGCCAATCCGCCCCTGCTGCTGGGGCACAACAGGATAGCAGGTACTACTGTGATCAGGTCACAGATCTCAGACATTTAGGGCTTGCGCTCCCCTACTCTTTCACTGGCACTCCAGCCAGTATCTGCACCTGCAGCAAAAGACTCAAAGGAACATCATTAACTGAACTAAACTTGCTACTGGTCTGGTACACAAACAACAACAGTACCTCCAACATAGTCATCAAGTACAATCTACACAGTGTACATGACAAAAAGCTCCTTCTCAAGGCGGTTGTCATATCAACCATCATTCTTGCCATTTTTCTTTTTACCATTTTTAGGGCTGACTATAATGCTTTTGCCTTTTATCATACTGTAGCTGGCAATCTACTATACTTTCTAGTTAAATGTGACCATTACATAACTTGAGTGCATAGCTTTTAGCTAGAAAATAATATTTTTTCAGCTTCATTAGTACACTTTAATTTCATATGGGTTAATAAAGCACTCCCATATCTCGGAATTTAACTGAATGTTTCTAATTTGTAAGCGATATGAGCTAAAATATACTCCACCATTAAAAACAATAAAATCTGATCTGGTAAAAACTCAAGGGATTTCTTCCTTAGGTAAAATCACGGTAATAAACTTATTCTTCCCAAATTTGAAAATTGTTTTGGAAAATTTTCTATAGAACTCCCTCTATCATTTTTAGGGCCACAAATATTTTGATTTCATCAATCATTTAGGATTAGAAGTGCACAACTTTTTGATGTACTTTTGTCGCAGATTCAGTCGCAAGGGGAATCTACAGCCGAATCTGGGACTTTTCCCCACTCACGCCACTTTTCCGAGATGATGGAAAAATAAGGCATGGCGTGGGCGGTAAAGCGGGTGGGCCGACCGGCCCATCTCATTTATAATTTTCTACACCTGTTTTTGGTGTAGAAAATTATTTCAAGGGTTTATTCAACTCCTATAGTGACCCCCCCTAATGCCCGGGCACCTCATATAGGTTTTGCTTACCCCGCTACCCGGCACCAGTGCCGCTCCTGATCTCCACATAGCTGCCGCTGCATCTCCCGGTCGCTCGGATCAAAACATGCGGTGGCGGTGGGTGGGGATTAGCGTGGTGTCAGCCAATAGTAGGCCAAATGGGGATATGCCACCCTAGAGTCACCCACAAAGGGAAACTTGTCCCCATCGCAGCCTGCTATTGGCTACTTCCCCTGTCGCCGAATGTTTTCGGCAGTGCGGGGATCAGGAGAGACACGGTTGCCAGGCAGTGATGTAAGTATAACCTATATGAGGGGCCCAGGCATTAGGAGGGTCATTATAGGAGTAGTGTTGATAGCGAATATTCTAATCGCAAATTTTTATTGCAAATATTGGCACAGAATTCGCGAAGATCTAGAATATAGTGCTATATCTTCATAATCGCGAATATTCTAGATTTTTTTCCATCTGAACCCATGATCCCTCACTGCTTCTTGCTTGTGGGCCAATGAGAAGGCTGCAATGTTTTATCTGAGCTCATCAACATCCCTAGCAAACAATAGGAAAGTTGCCTACCCCTTACTATATAAGAAACTCCCCAGCAGCCATTTTCTGCAGTTTTTTGCAGTTCAGAGAGAGACAGCAGTGTCATTGCTGTGCTCTGTGCTTTCCTGTGTCACATTACATTATATAGTTAGTTAGCTCATCTATATACTACAGATAGTTAGTGGGAGATAGTCAGTGTAGGTTAGATAGTGAGATAGTGTAGCTGATAGGTTCCAGTGCAGGGTGTTAGGTAGTGTGATAGAAATTACTTTGCTGTGATACGGATTAGTGTCTTTGTCTTTCGTCTTTGAAAAAAAAAAAAGTACAGTGATCAGGACAGGAGTTCTTCCTCACAGTCACGGAAGTTGCTGCCAACCATTTTCTCCATTTTCTCAGGAAACTTCTAGCAGCTTAAAATGTAGCAAAAGTGATCCAGGCCTGTATTGCGCGCGCAATACGCGCATATTACATTGCTGATTTTCCCAATCAAGAAAATAATGACTGGAGATCACGAATTCTAGAATTTGTGAATTTATGGCGAATATTAGGCCAAAAATTTGCAAAATATTGCAAAAACTAATATTGCCTATGCTGCTCATCACTCTATAAGAGTTGGATAACTCCTTTAAATCTGGGCCAACAAGGGAGCTGGCATAGATTTAAGCAAGTCGCAAGGCCAGCGCCTAAGTTATGTAGCGCTTAAGGAGTTGATGGTGTGCTCTAAGCCTAACTACTTAGCTGTACTTATTTCTCAAAAAAACTAAAACAACCCTGCTTATAGCATGGCAGAGAATATGCCGGCTCCTTGCAATTGTCGCTGTGCGACAGAGTGCACATCCCTGTGCCGGAGACACCTGGATCAGCTTTTACAGGCAGGGACAGTACTTCGTGGCCCGCTAGGTAAATGTTTTTGCAACAGTGGCAAGGCAGCACCACAGCATGAAGGCCAGGTCTTTTTAACACCTCTATTTTAGTGTTGGTCTGGTTCCCACACCAAGCGCTTATCTGTCTCCTCCATGTCCTTCTCCATGGACATACTGCCATCCCCAACAGAAGCAGGGCAGAGCATTATTCCCACTCCCCCTCCCTCCTATCATATGTGTAAAGGGAAATGTTGCTGTGCCGTGTTAAATCTGATCAGCCTGGGCAAGACTGGCCACACAGTGGATCACTTGCTAAAATGCATCAAGCCACAAACATATCAGTGGCTGTCTCCCCAACTGCTCCAACTGGGCAAGAGGTCGGAGACAATGTCAGGAACGTGGCTGTGCTTCATTTGGGGGAAATAACACGAGCTCCCTGCTGACTATATCCATGAGGCTGTCCTCCAATGTCAGCTATTTTTATCTAAATTGCAGTAAAAGAATGTTCTTACAGTGCTTAATTTGCGATTGACCAAATTGCTGGAATTCCATCTTGCATATGCTAGTGTCTTAACAAGCAGCGTAAAGTGGTACATGATCTGATTATGTACTGGATAACCATGCTTTTAGACTCATGCTATCAAAGCAAAAGGGGGAATATTTTCCTGTAGCTGAGGCCAAATTCCATAATTACCGAAATGCACTGTGTACTCAACTTGTTGCAGCTTTCAGTCTGGCGCCAGTGTAGTGTCCTGGAGCAGAGGTACTGTGAAGTTTGGACATTTGTGGACATTTGTCCCAGTTTCCCCTAACAAAGTTTATTTAACTTGAAAGGGTCAACTTGCACTGTTTAATACTGCATTTTATATGTTGTGATATATATCCTTTTCATTTGCACAGTATTTGCAAGGCTCCGTGGAGCCTTTCTTGCTAGAAATGGTATATAAGGAGAACAGGACCTGTGCTTGGATGGGGAGACTCATGCCAGTCTGAAGAAGACGCTAACATGGGGACGCTAAACCACAGATGATGGGGGGACCAGCCCTGTGACCAAGTTGCCAACTGGACTACTGAGCTACAGACCATGGACCTCAAGCCTTTGGCCAGGCTACCAGCCTTCTGAGAGAGAGAGAGAGAGAGAGAGAGAGTGACAGCTAGCTCAGGCCTTTCCTAATCATCAAACCCTTGACCCTTCTTCTGCCAGGATGGAGACTGGAGAAGCCAGCCCTATGCCTCGCCTGTATTGTTTTGAACCTGAATTCCTCCAGTCAAGAAGCACCCTGGTTTACTGCAGACCCTGACTCTCTGGATTTATATTCCATTGGGGTGCACCATGCCTTACCATCCCTTCCGGAGAGCAGCAACAAGTGGTGAGACTTCGACGGTGTCCCGGGTCCCAGCATAGCGTTTGGGGCCACCCCAAACACGGCCACTGCACCAACATGTCTGAAGCCCCTCTACACCCTCCGCTGAGTCAGTCCCCTACCACTGTCTCCGTTAATACAAGTAGCTAAAGCTGCTGCAGCCAGTTTACAATCATCTGCATGATAGAGCAGTTTTTCATGGACTATAGCCTTTCTCTAGTGCATGCCATGTTCCCTCATGCCGTGAACTTCTGGGTAGATGGACTGGAAGAGTGGCTGAAACTGGCTCAGTATGCTCTCTCTGTTCTCCATGGTTCAGTCTCTGATGTCATTTCAGAAAGAGTTTTGAGTGCAGCAGGTGGTGTCACACCCAAACGGACAAACTTGTCCTCTGCCAGTGTACAAAACATCATTTTGTCAAAATGAACGAGGCATGGATCACACACCTCTAGCTGGGGCCGATAAATAGATCTATAATTTCTGACAGTCCCCATCATGTCACTGCCACTGTCTGCCTGCCTTCCATCATGTTCTGTACCATATGGCTTCTGCTGCTACTCTCTGATGTTAATCTTGCAACTGCCACTTTCATTACTCCTGCTGCCACTACAATTACTGTGGTAGCTGCCACTACTACAACTCCAACACAGCCGCACACACGTCTACTTACTGCCTTGTCTGTTCCATCCTGTGATGCTTCTGCTGGTGCTAATATTGCTGCCACTATTACTCCTACACACCTTACGCTTTCCACATCCACTGTGTACTTCTGCTGCTCCCAAATATAAGGGAGAATTTTTCTAGGCTTGTTCAGAACAAGCCACTCTTCATCTGACCATTAACACTTGTATAGGTCTAAATACAGGCAAGCATTCTGACCCCATTAGCACATACTTTTTGGATACTTGTGAAGAGCAAGCCACCGTGTGTCTGTATAATTGAGGGCAATGATAAGGGACAATTTTTGGAAGGTTTCTAATATTAAAAAGCATAACACATGCAACGGTGCAGTGTTCTCAAACAGGCTGTTTGTTAACATCGTCAACCATACATTTACCCATCACTATGTATGTCAGTGTCACTCAGACACTGACTTGCAATTGCTGTTATTGCCTTAAAGAGCTTTAAAGAGGGGGTGGGATTTGGGGTGGAGAAAGATCAAACATTAATTTTTTTTTAAAAATTGAGTCTTAGGAGACCTCACAGTGCCATGTACTATTTCTCAAGCCAAATAGAGAATATTTGATTCCTGTAGGATTTATTTCGACACAAATTGAATTGTTTGAGAAATTTGACAAATCAGACATGAAGAACATCAGAAATGAATTTTAAGAAGTTCTCTTATCTCTAATTATTTCATGTTATTTCTCTGTAACATTTTTCAGATACGGCATAGTGGTTATGATAAAGGAAGTGGAATTGCCACATTTTGCTAGTCCTAAAATTCAAGTAACATAAGTGCCATGTAAAGGTGCTGAATCCTAAAACTTCACAGCTTGTGGTTCATCTGTGCCCCTGAAGGACTGTGCTGAAGTAAAGCTATTGACTTACAAGAGAAGTTTCTTTTTGCTCAGACGTTACCTCTTGTGGATTTGTAGCTCTCCCGGGGTTTCTCAGAGTGCTGAATCTCTGCACACCCGGGAAGTGACACTTCGTCAGGTGTAACACTCCGCAGTCAGGTTGGCAGGGGGAACCACAGGGTGGAGAGAGGTGATAATTATCACTGAACACATAGCGCAGCACAGATTGTGCGCTTCATATTACAGCCAACACCAGAACACTGCACCCAATGTCATTATAATCACCTCCGTACATTATATACATTGCATCATATCAGCCTCATCTATATAACAGTGCAACATACATGCAGCTGAACCGTGAGCAACCAGACATGGAGGCTCTGTATATGTGAGGGATGTGTTAGATCACAATAATTACAAATTGTAATATCTACCTGTCTTCTATCTATCTATCTATCTATCTATCTAATTGCAAAGAAGACAGCAGCATAGTTAGAAAGCATAAAGATGGGTTCAAATCCTCAGGGAAGGTAGCTATTTCTTTCACTGATAAATCCAAAAAACAAAAAGTGACGCAGCACTCCAAAGATGATGAATGGGTGAAGAGTAGACCCGTTTATTACCGTTTATGCCTTGGGAATAAACGGGTCTTCACCCTTTCATCATATTTGGAGTGCTGCCTCACATTTAGTTTTTTGTATCTATTTATCTATCTATCTACCGCATTTTTCAGGGAAAAATTCCCCAGCATCTTATGGAGTGAATATGAATGAGCACTTCCATTATGGAAGCGCTCATTAGTACTGGAGGGCCGGGAAGCAGTGAAGGCTCTGTACTCATTGCTCTGTACTCAAGAAGAAGATAGAGCACTGGCGGTAAGTAGCAGCGGCGTCCAGAGCAGGAGAGGTAAGTGATTTTATTTTTATTTTATGTAATATGAGGCATATGGGGGCTGATAAGAGGCATCTGGGGGCTAATGAGAGGCATATGGGGGCTGATGAGAGACATATGGGGGCTGATGAGAGGCATGGGGGCTGATGAGAGGCATATGGGGGCTGATGAGAGGCATGGGGGCTGATGAGAGACATATGGGGGCTGATGAGAGACATATGGGGGCTGATGAGAGGCATGGGGCTAATGAGATGCATTTGGGGGGCTGATGAGGTCTGATTGGGGGTCATTCACATTGGAGTCTGAGCTGAGGTCTGATTGGGGGTCTGATCTGAGGTCTTATTGGGGTCTGATTAACACTGGGGGTCTGATTGGTGATCTGACCGGAGGTCTAATGAAAAATATTTTTTTTCTTATTGTCCTCCTCTAAAACCTAGATGCGTCTTATGGTCCGTTACGTCTTATATGGCGAAAAATACGATATCTATCTAACGATTTATCTATCTATCTATCTATCTATCTATCTATCTATGTATCTATCTATCTATCTATCTATCTCAAATCTATCTATTTATCAATTATCTCTCTATCTATCTGACTGTCTGTCATACAGATCTCTGATCAGACTCCAAAAATAACTACAGACACAGGGCACCTTACAGGGTTGTCCAGATTTATGAAATGTTTTCTATGTGGCTTACATTGGCTGGGGCAGGTCCCCAGTGATTGCTTGAGGGCCCTTTCCCTCTTTTCCGTTGCATCAAGAAAGTGGAGAACAGTGGGGACCAGAGCATCATGAGAACAGCAACAGCCGAGGATTCAGTATGTTTGAGTATGATTTTTTTAACCCACTGTTGGCCATATAAATAATACCATTTAAACCCCTTTAAATAAATACAGACACTGGCCCCTGATATCGCCCATACGGCACAGGTAGGTGAGTGTTAGGTCCCGAGCTACTTGAGAAACCTTGGCGTGGTGCTCGGGCTTAGACATGTCTTCCATAGCAAGACATGACTAATTCCCTAATTTTAACATCAGTTTGGGGGCTTAGTAAGACCGCAGTGTGCACCTGTTTTGTCATTTGTTATTGCTATACAGACACTAGACCAGACATTCTTATTAAATACAGATCCTAGATTAAATACAGACCCCCTATATAAATACATACCTCATACCCAATCCAAGAATATAGATCCTTGAAGAAATACTGTACATACTCCAGAATAAATTCAGGCCCCTAGATCAGACATCAAAATGAAATAACCTCCTAAACAATTTAGTATCCCCTAAATACAGTACAGACCCAAGACCACCTAAAACATATACAGGTAGACCCTAAACCCAGAACAGACTCCCTACAGAAATAAGGTCTCAGACCCCCCAAATAATGACCCCAGAACAGACCCCATAAATACAGACCCCAAACCCCTAAAAACAAAGACCCCTTAAATGCAGATCTCCAAGTGCCCTAAACATAGAACCCAGAACTGATCCCATAAATACAGACTACCAAACCCCCCCTAATTGAACCCCCAAAACAAAAACTTTAGACTGGCTAAATACAAACCACATAACACACCCCCCAAAAAAATAAGAGTGCTTTGATATTGACCCCAGAACAGGCCCCCTAAGTAAATAAAGATCCCTAGATACAGACCCAAGAACAGATCTCCTAAATTAACACAGACTCCCTAAATATAGACCTCCTTAACAAACTAAGACCCCAGGCACTTACACATATCAGGTCACAGCTTTGCAGATACACTTACTTTAAGAACTTCATAGATGGTCATGTAATCACAGGTTCTTCAACAATAAAAGACCCTGCACAAATATCCTCTATGGAGCCTATGCAATTGCCATTTGAAGCTATAGGTGTAGTGACCGGGTGGTTTACTGCTAACGGGTTAATGCCAGTAATGCTATGGTTTGCTCTGTTAAAATTGCCAAATGGTTTATTAACTTTATTCACTCCAAAACACTGTACACGTAAGTATCTCATCTAGAACTGCACCTTGCAGTTTGGTTATTGCAGATATCTTAGAAAAAGATTTGCATGTCTGTAGTCATTTGGGATGATTACATAGTGTAGAGATTTAAAGGGGATCATCATACTGCAGACCCTTATACACAGTCTTTGGGAAAAAGCCTGCCTTGTGATATTCCTCAGAACTGTATTTTCTACTGATAATTGTACTGTGCCACCCATCATCCTCAGGAAAGAGGCTGTTATTTATCGTAATCAAGCTGGCCTGGTAATTGCCTCCACCATCATTCAGCCCCTGCCCCTGTTGTCCTGCCTTGCACCCTGCCAACCATCCAACATCGAGGGCAGCCCCACTACCCCCAGAAAGTTTTAGCTTGTGTGTCCTAATCTTTTCTAATTAATGGCTGGTAACCTTGGGGTACTTATAGCACCTTCCGCCAGGGAAGGGTGCCTGAGCAATAGGTGTATCTACCTTGCTAGTTCCTGTGAGTGTACAGACCTATGCCTGATTCCTGACTCTGATTCTCTGCTGCCTGACTAGACCTCTGCCTGATTACTGTAAAGATCATTTTTGTAGCCTGCCTCCAACCTTCGGACTGTTTTATGGATTTTCATATACTATACCTGCCCTGACTTTGGCATGGTACTGCATATGAGTTTTCTCCGATTCCTCGGCGCTCCACACCAGTGTGTCTGACCCCCATGGATTGGCTGTCAATTACACATGGACTACTCCAAGAGATAGTGGCCTGGTGGCTCCCCTGCAGCATCCTTGCCTAGGGATAAAGGGTGAATACCAAATGACTGCCAGGATAAGGGCCTTAGGATTAGCCCAAAGTCAAACCCGTTGGTTGACGCAGTAGTTACATGGCCACTGTCTGCAACAATACCCTTTGGGCTGCCCTGAGGAGGAGGTTGGGGAGGAGGTTGGTGACCCCATGCATAGCTGTGTTGATGGCGGTGGTAATAGTGGCTCCTGTAGCCACACTATTTGCGGTTGGGGCAGCGACAATGGCAGTCGGGGAAAACGCAGAGCAGGGGCCCAGGAGCCGATCATGATATCTCACCGTCTGATCTGATCGGGTTAATGTCAGTATAACACTGACATAAAAATGCAATGCGCTATAGCGATAGTGCATTGTATTTTAAAATCAATCTAATATTGCCTGCTATAGTCCCCTTGGGGGACTATTAAGTGGTAAAAAAAAAACATTTATTAAATAAAAACAATTCCAATAAAAAATATCCTTTTTTTCCATTGAAAATGCACTTTTCAATTTAAAAAAAAATCTCCCCCACATGTTTGGCATCACTGCGTCTGTAATAACGCTGTAAAAAAAATGCTGAATTTATTCTTAGTCGCCACCGAAACAACTCAAAAAGCGTAATTTAATTTACCCCATGATAGCAATAAGAACAAGTCGTCCTGCAGAAATCAAGCCCTCACAAAACTCCATAGAAAGAAAAATAAAAAAGTTATGGGTCTTGGGAAGCGGAGATGCAAAAAGATTTTCTTCCTTTTGAAAAAAGGGGTTTTATTGCACAAAGTAGTAAAACGTACAAAAAAAATATATGTATTTGGTATCGCTGTAATCGTAATGACCCAAAGAATAAAGATATTATGCTGTTTTTACTGAAAAATGAACACTGTTAAAATTATTACGTAAAAACTCAGTGGTAGTATTAATCTCCCTCCCAGAAAGAGTTAATGAAAGTTAATCAGAAAGTTATGTGTACCCCAAAAGCTACAACTTGTCCAGGATAAAACAAGCCCTCATACAAAAAGTTGTAGCTCTTTGAAGCATACCTGTGATTACATTTTATCACAGTCAAGGCAATGCTGTGGCCTGCATCATTCCACTAATGCCTGAGGGTCAGTTTCCGTGCAATCACTTTCCACACAGTTAACATGTTTAAATTCATTATGGACGGGGGTTAACACGGTTTAACATTTTTTATCTTTTTGCCTCTCCGTTAGTTTTTTTGGAAGGTGCACTGGCGCCGCATAATTTTAGTGGATTAGGCTACTTTCACACTAGCGGCAGGATCCGTCCTGCTGTTAGTTCAAGTGTGTCGCCGGACTGCTGCTCCGTTCCCATTGACTGGTGGAGTTCTGGCGCAGCACGGCAGTGCTCGTCGAGAAGCCGCCGGACTAAATGTCGGAGATGTTGTAGATTTAGTCCGGTGGCCTCTCGCCATGTGCTGCCGTGCTGCACCGAAACTCTTCCCCCGCCCCTATTATAGTCAATGGGGACGAGTGGCAGTCCGGCGACACACGTGAACTAGCGTCAGGACGGATCCGACTGGCTGAACCGCCTGTTGGATCTGTCCTGCCGCTAGTGTGAAACTAGCCTTACTGCATAAATACTGCCATATTTTTACAGTCCAGGCAAAGTTGGAGCCTGCAATGCATCATGCCACTAATGCCTGTGGGTCAGTTTCTGTGTACTCACTTTACACTTGGTTGAAATACAATTTTTTGGGAGGGTGGGGGGGGATAAATTTCATGGGGCGGTATAGGAACCTGATTACTGTATTAATACAGACATTTTCTTACAGTCCAGGCAGGCTGTAGACCTCTACTTGCTGCCGGTGCCTCATCTTGCCACTCTTGTTATCTGTCTATCTGCCTGCCATCACGTTCTGTGCGGCTGCTGGTGCAACCCGCTTCATGCCACTAATGCCACTTGCCAACCAGCGCGTTCTCTCAAGCCATTTTTTTTAAATCTCATCGCACCGTGTGTGTTTAAACATCATCTGCCCCCGATAAGAGAGAATTTTGGGAATCTTTGGAATATGTGCCAGCGCGGTGTGTTTTTATACACGCTGTATGATAATACCGTCAAATGTGCGTTTCCCCATAGCTATCTATGGCAGTGTCACCCAGACATCATTTACTATTGCTGTCATTGGGTTCTAGAGATTGGGGAGGGGAAAAAAATCATAAAAATTAAACAAAAACATATAGGTTCTCCTAAAAAGGAGGCTAGAGGGGGTATATACCAACTTTCAGGGCCACTGCAGCAACTTTGGTTTGGCCCGAACCGATTTGGGTCTGAACAGAACCAAACTTTTTCAAAAATTTGGCGAACTGGACCCAAAATGACTCTCGAGTGGTTTGTCTATCTCTATATGAGTGCTGGGGTGTTATAAGAGCAGCGGCTGATATCAGTCACCTATGACGTAAGTGTCTCTGGATGTAGCTATATTATGATGATATGATGGCCGACCTGTGAGGGGGGGAAGATTGGCTATGTACCTTGCCCCTCACTTCACTCATTGTGGCAGCAGGTGACTGCCATGTGTATTGATGTGAGTGCGACAGGTCAAGGACAGTCTTGCTACAATCTCAGTATCCTGCTGCCAGCCCTTCTCCGGACAGTAGACAGTAGACCTACGACAGTAGGCCATCCGGTCCCATGACACCCAGCGGCTGGAAAGAAGTCACAACAGACTTACTGGTATTACTTTTTTAATGCTATTAACCCTACAGGGGGCAACATTATTGTGTGGGGGCAGCAATACTGTAAGGGGGGCACAACTACAATGTGGAGAAACTTACACTCTACAGGAGAGGTCCTTGTCCATAAGAGCTTACACTCTACAGGAGAGAGGTCCCTGCCCATAAGAGCTTACACTCTACAGGAGAGAGGTCCCTTCCCATAGGAGCTTACACTCCACAGGAGAGATGTCCCTGCCCATAACATCTTACACTCTACAGTAGAGAGGACCCTGCCTATAAGAACTTACACTCTACAGGAGAGAGGACCCTGCCCATAATAGCTTATACTGTACAGGAGACAGGTCCCTGCCCATAACATCTTACACTCTACAGGAGAGAAGTCCCAGCCCATAAGAGCTTACACTCTACAGGAGACAGGTCCCTGACCATAAGAGCCTACACTCTAAAGGAGAGAGGTCCCTGCCCATAAGAGCTTACATTCTACAGGAGACAGGTCCCTGCCCATAAGAGCTTACACTCTACAGGAGAGAGTTCCCTGCCCATAAGAGAGCTTACACTCTACAGGAGAAAGGTCACTGCCCATAATAGCTTACACTCTACAGGAGAGAGGTATCTGCCCATCAGAGTTTACACTCTACAGGAGACAGATCCCTGCCCATAAGAGCTTACACTCTACAGGAGAGAGGTCCCTGCCCATAAGAGCTTACACTCTACAGGAGAGAGGTCCCTGCCCATAAGAGCTTACACTACAGGAGAGAGGTCCCTGACCATAAGAGCCTACACTCTAAAGGAGAGAGGTCCCTGCCCATAAGAGCTTACACTCTACAGGAGACCGGTCCCTGCCCATAAGAGCTTACACTCTACAGGAGAGAGTTCCCTGCCCATAAGAGCTTACACTCTACAGGAGAGAGGACCCTGCCCATAAGAGCTTACACTCTACAGGAGAGAATTCCCTGCCCATAAGAGCTTACACTCTACAGGAGAGAGGACTCTGCCCATAAGAGCTTACACTCTACAGGAGAGAGTTCCCTGCCCATAAGAGCTTACACTCTACAGGAGAGAGTTCCCTGCCCATAAGAGCTTACACTCTACAGGAGAGAGTTCCCTGCCCATAAGAGCTTACACTCTACAGGAGAGAGGACTCTGCCCATAAGAGCTTACACTCTACAGGAGAGAGTTCCCTGCACATAAGAGCTTACACTCTACAGGAGAGAGGTCCCTGCCCATAAGAGCTTACACTCTACAGAAGGAAGTTCCTTGATATCTGTGGCCAGGCCAGGTTAGACTATGAATATTTGACATAGGCTTCCATAAAGAAACGCGCTTTCAAAACTTGCTTAGAACTGGAAATGTAAGTATCAGATATAATGGTTCTGGGCAGCGAGTGCAGCACGGGAGAAGCTCTGCAGACAGGAGTAAGAGTATAACAAGGGACTAAAAGTTACTTTAAGGTGATTTGATGCATTTGCAACATTTATAAGCACATATTATCTACACAGGACATGGTCGGGATGAGCTTAATAAATTACAATGTAAAATGCAGAAATGCCCCAGTGAGTACACACAAATCATCAAGAAAAACTGAAGTCGGCAAATATATTAAAATATCCAATTAATATTTATAGAATTTCAACCTTAATTTTCGGCACACTTGTATAAGCGCCGTTGTAATTCAGTGTGGCTTCAGCTGCCAGTGTCTTCCAGTTTATTGAATCAGGCAATGAATTTACTTTGTTACATTGTTTCAAGAGCTCCTCTACAGATGATAACGTAATTGTTGGCTTGGAAAATTACCTTTTTTTTCTGTAAATCTGATAAATGTTAAATGAAAAATAAAACGCTTTGTGTTGCAGGTAATTAAAGCTGTCTACATTTCACATCACACCACCCGCTGTGGAAAACAATCTCCACTT
This sequence comes from Bufotes viridis, assembly GCA_033119425.1. Taxonomy (NCBI): domain Eukaryota; kingdom Metazoa; phylum Chordata; class Amphibia; order Anura; family Bufonidae; genus Bufotes; species Bufotes viridis. Next base: position 28,068,926 of record CM065589.1, read on the forward strand.
TTAGGATTTCTAAGAATTTGCTTGATGAATGTTCCCTTGTCTCTTCTAAACCAAGAGGATCTACAACACTGCAAATATTTTAAAGCTATATTCACCTTCAACTTAAAAGGGGTTTTCCGAGATTTTTCCCTTAGGATGGTTGCACGTGCATTATCGATGGGAGCTTCGTTCTCGAGACAGGTCCCAGACTTGGGTCCCAGAGGTATTGATACGCCACCAAGGTTTGAGGTGAGGCAACCCCTTTAAGTGCCCTAAAGGTTGGTCCTAGCCACTGTATTCATCCTTGTTCCTCCTGGCTTCCTATATCAGACTCTTCTTCCTGATTGAGAAGGTCAGGCGAAATGACTATGAAGGAATCTGGAAGGAGAGGAACGAGGCTGGCAGAGAAAGTAGGAGGAGCAAGGGTGCACAAAGTGGCTTAGGGCCGCCCTCAGTGCACTTAACTGCTTATTTGCATATGGATTAAACATACTTTATCTCCAAAGTGAAACAACGGATCCCTAAGTGAAAGATATCATTACATTCAGCTGCGTTAGCCCTAAAGGGGACTGTGTCTGGTTTATCTGTGAACTTCCTTTACAAAATATTAGTGGTTTCCCGCCCTGTAATGAACTGATGCTCTGCAGTCACGAGGCCCACTGATATTTCTAGGTACTCACAAACAATGCCTCCTCCTCAGCATTAAGACAACTCGAAATTCCCTGTGATCTCACAAGGCTTATCTGTCACTCCACATTAAAGGGCATAGCATTTAACACCGTCTTTCCAGCTGACACATTGGAACATTGCTGCATTTACAGAAAGTCAAGTGGATTTACCGGTTGTGCGTCTGCAGTCATCTCTCATCTGAAATACCGGGGAGTGTTTGTGCGTGCTCTTAATACGTGAATAAGAATCTTCAGATGTGCAGATGTGTCAATATAAAGGAGAACAATCAACAAAGGGTTAAAGGGGCTGATCAGTTGGGTCCCGACCGCTGAGACCCCCACTGATCCTGTGGTCCTGTTCCACCAGTCTGATGGAGCCGAAGGTCACGCGTGCTCCATGCATTCTCTATGGGACCGCTGGAATAGCCGGGCGTTGTATCGGCTGTCGGCTATCTTTGGCAGTCCCAATGAGAATGGATGGAGCGAATGGGCGCATGCTCACACTACCGCTCCACAATTTAGAAGAGGAGCACATAGATGCCTTCTATTGATGCCTCGGCCTTATGGTTCATCGTATGGTGCTCAAATCATACAATCATATAGTACAATAATACGATCAAGTGGTGCACAAATAATACATTCATACCGTGCCCACATGGCATTGCCCAGCACTGTCCCAAGTTCTGGGAACCAAGGCCAGAGAGGTTGCACACATTTCCAGCCAGCTCTACGCGCATCACATTTGCAAAGTAGGGTCAGGGGCGCGCCACCAATGAGGCCAGGTGAGGCAACACCAGGTAGCGGCAAAAGGAGGGCAGCGGAAGGGCCATGGGCAATGAGCGCTTTCATTGTGGCAAAGGGGTTAGGTTAAGAAATTGGCATGGGGGGGGGGGTGCTGTTTCAGTTTTCGCCTAAGACATCCTTAGGTACAGAATCTTTTTGAACAAATCGCTTCAACCTGCTTTTATTTCAGTGTTCTCTCTTTTTTTTTGTAATTCACTAACTTGAAGTTGTTATGATTGCCTGCCTTGTTACAGACACAGTATAGCTACAGCCCGGTCATGGGTCACTATGTCTTCTGCCTCTTATTTCACTTCTCTGTTATTTATATAGGTTTCCTTTCTTTTCTATTTGCCATATTCTTTCTGGTCATAAATAAAATTCTTCCTGTAATTTTTCCTCCCTTGTCTTTATATTTTTTTTAATCCTTCGAAATTGTGTATAGTGCAAAATTAAGATTGTGGGATGCTATCTGTCTACCGAATAGCCATGACCTCAAACAAACCTGGCCTTCACGGTGAGCCTTCTGGAGGGTGAATCCACTGCCTCATTATGTGGGCCACACCAGGGACAGAATCTAGGGATTGTTTGCTCTTAACCTTAAGATGTTCCTCATAGGGATGTGGACATCTTGACGAGTCTCCGAAGACGAGAGCTGATATGAAGGGGCAGAGAGCTTAGCTTTTGAGCTTCGGGCCATTTGTTTTTCTTATCGATGGTGGAGATCTTTACTTTATTGGCTTGGATCAAACATGGTTGACTTATCAATACCAGAAGATACTCATAGCCTGGACATTACTTACCTGGCAGGCTTGCCTTTTAAGATGAAAGAGACCAGTTCTTTCGACACTTAGTAGATAGGCAAGGGTGATGACAAGGACCAGAGCTTAAACGGGAATCAGAAAGGGATGCCAACCTCCTCAGTCAGAATACTAGCCTCCTGTTATACAGGAACTCTAAGTGTGGTCACTCAGACAGGAAGTCAAATTGTTGCTAGGCAACCTGAACTTATACAATCTACAAAATGTACCAAGGAAGGGGTGTAGAAAGTGAAGTAAACAAGGATCCGATAAAGTTATAAAATATTTATTTGGGTTCATTCATCACCGTTTTGCTTTCCGTTCTTCTGATCCATCAGAAGAAGAGAGAAAGAAAGAAAAGCAGCATTTCCGTCTGAGATCCATTTTTTTAGATGGAAACAAAAGTACAGCATGCAGTTTTGTCCTGTGTAAAAAAAAAACAGATCTCAGACGGAAATGGCTCAAACGGATGACAACTGATGCAACAGGATCCTTTTTTTTTACTGGATCCTGTTTTTTTTTCCTCACTCTCTCTTCTTCTGATGGATCAGAAGAACGGAAAGCTAAACAGTGATGAATGACCCCTTTCACATCTGCATTGTGAGGATCTGGCGTGCACTTCCTTCTCCAGAAATGCCCGCCGGATCCGTCACAACGCAAGACAACTGAAAGCATTTGAAGACTGATCAGTCTTCAATATGCTTTCAGGTAACCATGGCAGCCAGGATGCTACTAAAGTCCTGGCTGCCATGGAAAAGAAGCGGGGAGCCGGGGGAGAAGCTACTTACCTTCCATGCGGCGGCGGGGCACTCCTCGATGACGTCACCGGGTCCCTGCGTCGCATGGATCACATAGCTATGCTATGTGAGCAATGCGCCATACAATCCATTTGGCGCATTGCTCACATAGCATAGCTATGTGAACCATGCGACGCAGAGCCACATAGCAGACGATGTTGTCAATACATAAATAACTGGAGATATAAGTTTCATTTGATTGCATAAAATTTATCGTTACCTGTTTTTGATTAATTAGTTCTGAAAGTTGCTTTATTTCTTACCTAGTTTCAATAGAGAAGACTCTAACGCTTTGCAATTAATAATGTGATTTATCGTTGTCACCTACGCGATTGTCTCTACCTTGACTCCACTTCAACAATAACCGAAAATAGACTTTCATCTCATTGATTGTCACCTTGTATGGAGTTATTTTTTCTTTATATCTTTTTTTTCCCTTTTTTATTTTCGTTCACGGTCTATGGAATCAAGATCTGTTCTCAGCTATCTCTCTTAGTCCCATACATAGAAAGTGAATGGAGTGGGGGCGCACATGCTTGACCGTTGCTCTATTCCAGGGATGCTCAACCTGTGGCCCTCTAGCTGTTGTAAAAATACAGCTCCCACCATGCCCTGCTGCAGGCTGATAGCTGTTGACTGTCTGGGAATGCTGGGAGTTGTAGTTTTGCAACAGCTGGAGGGCTGCATGTTGAGCATGCCTGCTCTATTCAGATAGGCGACTCAGGATCCTCCACACATGTAACAGTGATCCCCTATCCCGTGCACTGTGTATTACAGGAATACTCCTTTAAAAAAAGGATCAAGCTCATTCACCTACACTCCTGCAGCGTCAAATGGGATCTCTGCTCTAACCAGTCAAGGGCCCCCAGAGGCATAAGTTGAAGATCCCGGGCCCCAAAGCAAAACCTGTAACTGGGCCCACGCTGTTGTGGTCAGGGACTCAATATGTGGATACTCTAAGCGCGCAATATGTGTGGTGCGAACTGTGGAGTCTAAGAAATCTCCTGGTCTTCACCATTAACCTCCATAAGAAGGTGGGGAGTTTAATGCAAGAAGATCATCCAGCTTGTTCCCCAGAATCAGGGCCGGGATGACTGGCCCCATCTAAGCCACCACCTTGCTAGCTAGAAGTGGGGGCGCAATCATGACCGCATCTGTGTCCATTCCGTCTCATAGGCTTTAGGCTTCAGACTCGAGGCAGTAGAGCGTCTCACCATGATCACCGCCTACTCCACCAGGACGCAGCAACACAGGCCACAGATCAGAAGAGGTCTGTGAACTCAATGAAGACGACGACAGGAGAATGGGAGTGAGGTAAGTGTTTTTTTTTTTTTACCCTAAGCAATGGCCTACTAGGGGCACCGAGGAAGGGGGCAGAGGAGCATCATATATATAGTACCTGCACTATATGGAGGAGGGGGAGGCATTATTTACTGGAACTAGGGTAGAGGAGAGCATTATATATTTAGAAGATTTAGATCCAGGAGTATAACAAAAGGTACCACTTAGATGATCTGAGGAACAGGAGCATAGTCAGAAACAAGGTCAGGATATATTTCAAGAGCCAAACGTGATAGCGAAAACACACAAACAAGATCAAAGACAACAAGAACCTCAAATTGCCAGGTGGCACATTAGAAACAGACTGCCTTTCAAGTCACTGGCATGGCTGGACCAGCAGTACTACCATGCAGTATGGCGGCTTCTTATGTGGTAGGGGCAGCAAATCGTTAGTGCAATTGCTACCTCCCCTCGTCTACACCTGTGAAGGAGAATGTCAGTAGAGTACTCCCCTTTATGACATCCATATGCTCTATTATGATAAATGGACAAAAGCAGTCCGAATGTCCAGATTTACCAGCTCTCCAGAAAAAAAATCTAAGAACGTGAAATATGGTTACTTTACTTTAGGCTTAAAGCCAATTGTTCACTAAGGTGTTAAAGGTGTACAGTGTTCCAGTACAATACAAAAGCTTCCCTATGGCTTGCAAATGGTTAAAAAAAAATAAAGAAGCTTTGTCAAACCTCGCCAATCCCCTGCCGCTGCCATACTGACTGTGCTCCACTTCCTGCTTATGTTCTTAACGTGGCATGAAATAGCTGGGAATGTGCTCAGTCAATCTCTGATTGCAACGATGACTCGCTTCAGCTAGGGATTGGCTGAGCTATATTTGCAGTACCCCAGACCTGTTTTATTGTATATAGTTATGTATCGTAATGTTTTGACTATAAAATTTCCAGTGAAAGGATATGGATGGCAAAGGGCTGGAAGAAACAGGGCTAACTACCCTGTTCCTCCACTCTTGGTGGGAATCTTCGAGGAGAGGAAGCACACTGCAGAGCTCATGCTCCTGGAAGAGATTCTCCAGAGAGAATGACTAAAGTCAGCCTCAAGAAAAAACTGGAGAGACCAGACAGCAGAGTGAACAGCTGAACACCTGCTTTACAGACATTGCTGTGAGGTGAGGGACTATGACTCAGACACCCATCACCCAGAATACTACTAGTCTAGACCTGATAGTGGATGTCCACTGCCAAAAGTGCTAAGTTGCAGCCATCCAACCTGCCTCCGTACTTTCTTACCGGTGCCAGGAATTGCACTTTCAATCCACTGCTGTTGAATGTACAGTACCAGAAGTTATATGTTGCACTTAGTAAAAAGAGACTGTTATACGTTCACTTCTGGCCTCATTCTTCAAACTACATTTCCACTGCACCGACCACCAGGGAGCAGCGGCCTGAGAGAGTACACCGTGACACAACACCTCATCAGGGCCACTACCACTCCCCTCCTCGACTCCCTGCATCGGCTGCGGCTGGGGGATCAATGAGGTGAGTATAAGATGAGAGGCAGTAAGAGAGCTTAAGTATTGTACTAGAAAAGCCCTTTAAGTCTTATTGTCTCTTTCACCAGAGGAACAAATATATAATTAGGGTTTACAATGCGGAGAGCAGATGCTTAACTGTGCATGTAAAGCAAGCGAGGCTTTAGCTTATGATTCATGGAGAGAATGGCCTTTTAAAGCTGACTTCATAAAGATTGCTGTAAATGCGCACAATTGAAAAGTAAAAGCTTTCTGCCACAAGTAATAACCAGTTTAGATTGTTCCGGGGTATCAATCAGCAGAGTTCAATTTAGTAATAAGACAGTGGAATGGGTATAGAGGAAAAGCATAGTAAACGTAATTATAGGACTACTCTCAAAGTGTATAAAGGACTGTGCCGAGAAGAGCAGTGGTGACGTCACCGGGGTCGATGGGGCCTAGGAACCAATCTTTCTGGCTATTATTGTAATTTCTTCCAGGCCTCTCATCTGCTATGGCACCTGTTATGAAGGAAAAGGTAATCCTTGACTCTCCAATCATAGATTCCCAATGATGAGTTTTTGCTTCTATCAATTCATGGTAGTATGCTACTGCAACTTGTAGCACTCCTGCACCCCTCCAATCTATCCTCAGCTCTGCTGCCCGACTAATCCACCTCTCACCCTGCTACTCCTCTGCTTCGCCCCTCTGACAATCCCTTCACTGGCTCCCCATTGCCCAGCGAATTCAGTTAAAAAAACTAACAAATACATCCAAGGCCGTCCATAACCTGTCCCCCCCTACATCTCTGAGCTACTTTCCCGATACATCCCCACATGCAATCTCCGATCCCCTCAAGACCTCCTTCTCTCCTCTCCTCTTATCACCTCTTCCCACAATTACCTCCAAGATTTCTCCCGTGCATCCCCCACACTCTGGAACTCGCTACCCCAACATATCAGACTCACCAATATAGTGGAATCCCTCAAAAGAAACCTAAAAACCCACCTCTTCAGACAGGCCTACAACCAGTGACCCTGCTGCCTCTATACCGCCATGACCAGCTTCACCTTCACCTACTGTGTCCTCCTCCCATACCATGTAGATTGTAAGCCCTCGCGGGCAGGGTCCTCTCTCCTTCTGTACCAGTCTGTAACCCGTCTTGTTCATGCTAAGTGCAATTGTCTGTATTATGTATGTGCACCGCTTATCATATGTACAGTGCTATGGAATGAATGGCGATTTAATAATAAATAAAAATAATAACTTGTGCGTTCTTGGTTTATGAGTGTAAGGGCTCATTCACTGGCTGTGTGCACACTGTATCACGGATACAGAACCATTCCCTTGAATGGGTCCTCAATCCAGAAGGAGATGTGCAGAACGGAGGCACAGAAGCTCTACGGAGGGCTTCCATGGGGTTTCTCTTCGTGGCCCGCACCGCAAAAAAGTAGTGCATGCACTACTTCAAGTGAATGGGTCCCGCATCCGCATACGGTTTCCATGTATTGGGGCCAGCACACGTTGTGCATGAGCCCTAAAGGAGATTGCACATCATCTTGGTCCCATCTTGATTTTGGCTATAAAGCTTTTTCTTCCTGTAGTAACAATACAGCTTACTAGATGCATAGTAGTCATCTAAAAACTGTGCTAACAGTCCTCAGATATGTCTACTTATGATCCCATATTCTCCAAGACTTTCCAATATTGTGGGACAAGGAAGAAAAAAAAAGCTGGAATAATATTTTTGTGTGGATCTGCATCTGGTTTGGTGTGTTACTAGTTTTCACAATTCTAAAGGATATTGCCCTTGAAGTAAAGGATGAGAAGGTGTGGACAGCACAGTAGAGTGACGTGAAGTCAGTCTATCGCTGTTGTGTGCACCAAATTAAATAAATCTGTAAATGTTCATTGTCTGGGGCTCCTGTAGTGTCATTTCTAAATAGATAAGGGGGGGCATTTATTTATCATATGCTGTTTTTGTGTCATTTTTAAGTCGATCTTTGCTTTGTGTGTCTACGCCAAATTTATGAAATGGTGTACCTTAATATATGTGACGTGAGTGCAATGTGGTTTCCAGCTTTACGTGTAATTGTACACTGGGGGTTTCCTGGCGTAGGTTGTGACTGTTTTGAGACATTTGCAGAAGTCACACATAATAAATGAGCCATATTCCTGGTCTAATCTCACTTTTAGCTCTTACACGTCGACCACTATGAAAAGTTGAGAGGAACATAAAACTTTGCTAAATTTTACTAAATGTAGCAGAAAACTGATTTGATTTGATAAATGTACCACAAAATGTTTAGTAAATAAATCCTTCTTTCCTTCCTTTCTTTATTCCCTCCCTTTGTCCTTCCTTATGTCCTTAACTTTCCTTCCCTATTTTCATTTCCATCCCTGCTTCCCTTTTATCTCTCCCTTTACTTCTGTTCTTCCTTCTTTCCTCCCTCCTTCCAGTTTCTCTCCTTTCATTTCCTTTGCCCTCATTTTCTTCTCTCCTTTCCTTTCATTCTCTGTCTTCCTTTCCTCCCCTTCTATTTTCTTTCTTTTCCTTTTCTTCTCTCCCCATCTCTTTCTCTTTCTTTCATTTTATTTACTTTTATTTGATTTCCGTCCCTCTGCTTTTCTTTTCATTCCAACTACTTTCCTTTCTTTTCCTTGCCTTTCCTTTTCCTCTTGTATTTACTTTTGTTTCCTTGTCTTCCCTTTCCTTTACTCTTCATTTTTCCTTCTTCTATCCTTTCCCTCTCTACTTTTCCCCCCTTGTTTCATTCTTTTCTCTCTCAGGGTAATAATCTTCTTGTCCAGGTTGCATGGGATATGGAACAGGGGGCATTGTAGTTCTTGTCTCAAGATGAAGAACACCACCATGAGACCTTACCTTGCCCTACAGGCTAGGTGTGACAGAGAGGAAGGATGAGGCTGAACTCCAGTGGGATGCTTCTATCTGCTCTGTCTCCTTGCATGGCAGAGCAGAGAGAACTGGCTTAACTGGGTGAGAGGCCTAGGTCAGGATTTTGGGGGGATACTATTTCTCTTTTCCCCCCAAATCTAGCCCTATATACTATTGGCAGTGCATACTGTATATTAATGACACACATTTATTATAATCAAATTATTTGCACTTACTTATCATACTTACCTGGCAGGAGAGATACCATGATCACTAAGGTGGTTCTCACGGAAGTGGTTATGGTGCTCCCAAGCTAAGGTAGCTTCCTGGTCTTGTGGCTTAGATCACGTGGAGTATCTGTTCTTATCAGTGGTATGACTGGGTCACTAAGATGGAGCAGAGAAACACACAGGTTAACCAGGTGACCTCGGGCCTCTGGGTCGGAGTCTTGAGCCAGGATGTTTGAAAGTCCGAGGTGCCGGAGTGATGACCCTGGGATGCCTGAACTCACTGAGGGTGGAAGCTCACTGAGTGATGGCATATTTGCACACACTTCACTTTCTCACATTTTGAGTACACTCATCTCTCTTTGCCCGAGTCTCAATGCTTGGCAAGATGAGAAATTTTAATAATTACGGCTAAATGTCTGTAATAGCACACATTCTCCTTATTTATTTTTGGCTTACTCTCTGTTTTCACTTTCCACGTTTGTTTTTTGTCACTAGGACCGACGAGGGTTCAGCACCCTAACCCCTTGAAGGTCTAGAGAAAAGAGGGTGGCCACCTGGTTCCTCACCCACCTTGGCTTGGCCACTCGTTGACTTTGGCTCTTGGCCAACACCTGGCGAGGCAATTCAGGTGGAAGCCAGACCAAGACCGTCACTCCCTTGGCTTACACAGGAAGTGAGGTCAGCCGGCGCTCGCCGATGATGCGGTGCTGCGGGAAGGAGCGTAGCTCCACGTAATAGTGACGAAGAGATCCCAGCACTCAAACTTGCTTTTGAATCAATGCTTCTTGATTATTATTTTTCCTTCATATGGTTTCTGGTAACGCGTTTTGGCGATCAGCCTTTGTCATCAGGTACATTGGTAGGCGGTGTCATCTGAGCTCATTTGTGTTCATTCTCTATATATTTGTGACACACTATAGCTATGTACCTGATGACAAAGGCTGATCGCCGAAACGCGTTACCAGAAACCATATGAAGGAAAAATAATAAAAAAGAAGCATTGATTCAAAAGCAAGTTTGTGTGCTGGGATCTCTTCGTCACTCCCTTGGCTTAGTCTGAGGACTGGTCCTAGATCCTTGCAGGAGCCTTCTGGCATGGAGGGTCAGGAATTGGCTTATGAGGGCCCCTTCTATTATGGAGCAGGCCTGTAATAGACTGTATCCTTGTGCATTTTTTTGTGTGGCACGCTGCACTTTTTTAGTTGCATGGGTTGAAGAAAGTCACGTTTTTTGGGGAAAAAAGAAGCAGCAAATTATTTGCAATGTTAAATTCTATAGATCTTACCACGAGGCTGCACAAACCGTCAACCAGCAGCTCATACAGATTCAACAGTAGAAACCGTGAATTGCTATAGGTATCCTTTGATGTACAGTGTGAAAGGTAATCACTCACAGACATCTCTCTTTTATGGCTGTAAACACTAATTTGCTGCCTGGCAAATGTCTGAAGATTTTACTGAGCACAGGTGTTCATTGTGTATTGGAATTCACGGGAGGACTGAAGAGCGTGAAGCGTGGTAAGTAATAACACGTATACTGACAATTTAATTCTGCTGAACGCCATAAGCTACTATATTCATCCTGATTTTATTTCTCAGTCTACCAAGGATAGCATCAAAACATCAAAGATCAAGTCATAGCTTCACATTTGAACCCAATAAGGAAACATTGCTTTATTTTAGCATGAATAGTGTCAAGGCTGGCTATCAGACTCCTGTATTCCATGCTTCAGGCTGCAGGCTGGCTGCTAGGTCTCTTTCTGTGTGCATGTATTAGTGTCTATTCATTACTCTCCCTGCAGCACTGCTAGGGTTAATTCCTCTTTCTGTGCTGCGCCCAGCTGTTTTTACCAATGAGCTCATCAGCCCCCTTATATATACTGGGCTGTTTGTTCCACCTCTGGCCTGATGAATAGGTTCCATTAGATTCCTATAGCTTTCACTTGCTTGCTAGGTCCTTCAAAAGAGCTGTAAATGGCAGATGAGGTTTAACACTGACAAATGTAAAGTTATGCACATGGGAAGGAATAATGCAAGTCACCCGTACAAATTAAATGGTAAAACACTTAGTAACACTGACATGGAAAAGGATCTAGGAATTTTAATAAACAGCAAACTAAGCTGGAAAAACCAGTGTCAGGCAGCTACTGCCAAGGCCAATAAGATAATGGGTTGCATCAAAAGGGGCATAGACGCCCGTGATGAGAACATAGTCCTATCACTTTACAAATCACTAGTCAGACCACACATGGAGTACTGTGTACAGTTCTGGGCTCCTGTGAACAAGACAGACATAGCAGAGCTGGAGAGGGTTCAGAGGAGGGCAACTAAAGTAATAACTGGAATGAGGGATCTACAGTACCCTGAAAGGTTATCAAAATTAGGGTTATTCACTTTAGAAAAAAGACGACTGAGGGGAGATCTAATAACTATGTATAAATATATCAGGGGTCAGTACGAGATCTGTCCCATCATCTATTTATCCCCAGGACTGTGACTGTGACGAGGGGACATCCTCTGCGTCTGGAGGAAAGAAGGTTTGTACACAAACATAGAAAAGGATTCTTCACTGTAAGAGCAGTGAGACTATGGAACTCTCTGCCTGAGGAGGTGGTGATGGTGAGTACAATAAAGGAATTCAAGAGGGGCCTGGATGTATTTCTGGAGTGTAATAATATTACAGGCTATAGCTACTAGAGAGGGGTCGTTGATCCAGGGAGTTATTCTGATTGCCTGATTGGAGTCGGGAAGGAATTTTTTTCCCCTTTAAGTGAGGAAAATTGGCTTCTGCCTCACAGGGGTTTTTTTTTGCCTTCCTCTGGATCAACTTGTAGGAAACAGGTCGAACTGGATGGTCAAATGTCTTTTTTCGGTCTTATATACTATGTTACTATGTTACTATGTTAATCTGTTTGTTTGTGAACCAACCTCTGTTTGTTTCTGAATCCTGACTTGACCTGTATCTGACCATGAGCCGTCTGACCTCACCTCTGGACTGTTTCTCCGATTTACATGTACTCTACCTGCCCTGACTTCTGCCTGTTTCCTGACTACATGTATTACCTGATTGCTTTCAACCAGTGGGTCAGCGACCAACCACACCGGGGCAATTTCAAGAGGTAGAGGCCTGCTAGATCCTTGTAAAGGAGTTAAAGAGTTAAAACGAGGGGACTGCCAGGATAATGCCCTCGGGACAAGCGTAAAGTTAAACCAGTTGGTTGGCACTGTGGGTCTACAAACCCTACCGTAACCAATGACACTGGAATATTAAATATTATGGATCATCAGAATAAAATGTTAAAGTGGTTGACACAAGGTATAAACAAGACAGGGGATAAGTGTCTGATCGATAGAAGTCCAACAGCTGGGCCCCCACCAATAATTAGACTGGAGCGGTAGTTGTACAGTACATGCGAGATAGCAGAGCAGTGTACTCGATCTCCGACAATCCTATAGATAATGAATGGAGCATCAGTGCGCCTACTTGACTGCCACTTCATTCACTCTGAGAAAGCGAGCCCTCTTTTTCATTAACAGTGGGGGTCCAAGTCCGTATATCCTGGCTGATCAGGATACGTAATAAATGAGTACTTCCTATGGGCTCTAATGATTACTAAAATGGAGGTTCGTGAACCGCCATTATGGAAGAGTTTGAATAGAGCACTGGTCGCGCGTGTGCCCTGTCGCCCCATTCAATGTCTATGGGACTAGCTATGTTGTTCCCATTCCACTTCTCTTCTGAAACTTCTTCATGATGGGGCCTTGGGATCAATGCTACTCGAAGAATAACCTATTTAACCTATTGACTTCTTCCCCTACGTAACAGTCTGATTTTATACAAAAAGAATCAAGCAATTTCATCTATGGTACCCACTTTCTCATGACTTCTGTCCAGCTGGCCATATACATTAGATTAATATTGGGTAATCTATACCAGTGTTTCCCAACCAGTGTGCCTCCAGCTGTTGCAAAACTATAACTCCCAGCATGCCTGCACAGCCAAAGGCTGTCCGGGCATGCTAGGAGTTGTAGTTTTGCAAAACTGGAGACACGCTGGTTGGGAAACACTGATCTATACAATTATAGGAGCCCCAGATAGAAAGCAGCCAGCTGAGGTCACATCAGTCAGGGGCAGAGGTGATCTGTTAAGACCCTGCATGTGCTGCCATGCCTGGGGGCACTTGGAGATCACATAATGCCCAGGTCCATTAAAGGACCCACCATTTAGAACTGTTTTATCTTCAATAGGAAACTTCTTAACAGCTTCTGTCCTTTCCTCAGGGTCCCCGACCGTCTCTGAAAGATAGACAAGCATCTTGCTCAAAAGCCTCAGTAAAGTTGGGTGCAAGCCTGAAAGGTTGGGCCAAAACCTTCTCAATAACGAAGACGCAGTGCTCCAAAGTAGATTCATGTACAGCACAGTTATTTGTCCCTCTCTATGAAATTACGATATTCTCGAGCCAATTTCCAGTTTTGAAATAAGACATCTTCGTCTTTATTGGGTTATCCCATGATTAATGTAAAAATGGATTTATATCAAGCTGACAGCTCAAGGTAGTGCCCTTTCTCAGGGGAGCATCTCCTTTTTGCCGCAACTGGTGTCAATTGAAGGATGGAAGTGAGCATGTGCGTCCACCTCAGTGAGGTGGACACAAAAATGAGAAAAATAGCAAACAGCAGGTGGTGCAATACAGAGAGATTTTATTGAATAACTTAAATGTTTAATGACATGCAATAAAAAAACATTTAGATCCAGGTGCTGGTTTGAAAACAGTTTTTCATGGGACAACCCCTCTAAGGAGTCTGAGGGCTTTAGGTAGTAATGGTGATGCCCAAGTTTGTTGTTAGCTTAGCTTACCCCGGAGTTGATCGAGTTCTAATTCAAGGAAATTTATGATTTTATGATGTTATGGGAGGCAGAAAGTTTTTGTTAACCCTCTCCTTGACCCTTGGGCCACCCTCTGCTTACAAGGCAGCTCCTGCAGAGAGAGGAGTCCTCACAGTTGGGATGGGACAACCAAGACTGGACTCTCTCTCTCCAAGGGCCACCCAGCAGCCACGTGATCCGTCACATGCATTGACAGTGAACATGTTGAAAGGATATATTTTTAAGGGGATCATGAGAAGATTTTTTTCCTCTTCTTTAGTCAAAGGAGCCTGGATTAATTCCTTCACAGTGCTTTTCTCCAAGCTCTCCTTCCCTCGATGAAAGACTGTCAGATCCAAACGTTGATTGTAATTTCCTCATGCACTGGGTCTCCGCTGTGCATTTAATAGCGCGATCAAGCAATTTAATAAACTTGCATTGCTGCATATTCCGTAGAGCGATACAATCTTGCTTATTCCTTCAAGTGCCCTTCAAGTCTATGACATTTACCGATTGATAGAGAAGCCTTTTCTTATTCAGCCTCCTACCAAGACGAATGGCACCTTTTGACTTTCTAAAACCTAAAAATATTCCATTCTTTTCGGATTGATGTTTCTTTTACAACGGGATATAATGAATATCAAAAATCAACTCGACACGTCTCACAATTCCCTTTCATATGATAATAGGCGGGTTTAGCGGAGGAATGCTGCACTTTAGGTGGCTGTGCTTGCTCGCAAATGGCAAGGCATGGGATAAAAAATGGTTAATGGGCTCTGTGCACAAAGTGTCATTAAGATCATTAAAAGAGCACAATTACTGGGGAAGATGAAAGGCGTTTCAATATTGAAAAGAAAAACCAAGGAAAAAGAATATTAGAAATTATTATTTGTATAGAAAAGTATAGAATACAGATCTATCCCTCTTCCCTATCATACCCAGAGTAATAGATGTAGCAGAGCTGAATTTATCACATTAAGTATCAGAGTCAGGTATTGATGGACCTATAGGTATAACTCTCTGTGATTATGGCCGTCCATGCCTGCCGCTTTTCTTCTGATACCAATGGGCACAGATACCTGATTGCTTACCCCATTACCCCCTCCAGTGCTCTGGCTTTCTCTCTGTTCCTTAGTGGTAGGCATAGATTAACCTTACTTCATCCACTCCACACTGACCGCCATGTCTTAGTGCGCATATGCTCTCCCAGCCTGTTAAAGAGCCAGTGTGCTCACACCCTAAACTTTCCAGTTTGTGGCTAGCCTCTCTGCAGTAACAGAACACATTCTCCGGGATGAGCAAACTAGACAAATCTATTGTTCAGGCACCCTCCCTAAGTAGCCCGAGGTGGCTGGCCATAGTATGGGGAAGACGGGGTACATAGGCCCTTTAGGAGCTGGGGTATGCTCACACACACCCTACGAGCAGGCAGGAGAGGCCTAGCCGGCAAGGACAGGCTGCGGCCTGCAGTGCAGTACCAAACATGGGATTCCGGTGATCAGACCCACTACTGGTGGGGAGAGAAAGGCGGGTGGGTGTAAAGGGGGAATATTAATTATTAATATTTATGCAAATATCACTAATCAATATTCATAAATAGGCGTAAGCTGTCTTTAGATAACCACGCCTATTTATAACCTTAACCTGTACTTTCTATTGCCTAACACAACACACGGTCACTAACACTTTCTACCTGCATGCGCCTAACTAACTAACTACCGCCAATAAGTACACGCTACACAGTAGGTACAAATAACACACAATATTTATTACTACCTACGGTACAGTGAATAATGATGCATACAATACAGTATATACACTAAAATACAGTACTAACTACACCACACAATCCCAAATTCCACCCCACAAACTAGCTAATACAAGTTACACACACACACACTATAGCCGCCCGCCCAATCCTGACATCAAACTATCCCCATGGATTGCAATAATAAAGGGATAAAGCAGCAGGGAAGGGGTTAATGGGGCCATTATAAAGGGGAATACACCGTTGGTGGTATAGTGGTGAGGGGCTCAGGGATACAGCAGGGGGGCTGGGGTCACACAATAGCAGGAAGGAATGATCTGCTGCTCTGACTGCAGCAGATAGGTTATAGGGTCTGGCAGGGAAGGGGTTAATAAATGCAGGGGCAAAGCGTTGGTGGGGTAGTGGGGTATAAAGGGTTAATAAATGCAGTGCCTTGAACCAAATTGCATCAGTGTGAATGCTTGGGGCGGATTTTATATATATATATATGAAAAGGGGACATAATAAGGGTACATTACTATAAGAGGGGCCAACAAGGGGCACATTACCACAGGGGCAGCAATGAGCCCCTGGGGAGTACTAAGGGCAGATGTGCGCAGATGCTGGGCAGGTCTGCGCACATCATCCTATTATGTGCCTATATATATGCATATATATTACATATGCATGCATGTGTTCAGATGCATATACATATATATGCATATATTTCAACCCTTCCTCAACAGTGGGTCAAGACCACTTGGACATCAGTGGCAGCAAAAGTGTAAATGCCGTGGCACCTGTGCCCGCCTAGGGAAGTCAGATGGAGGCCAGCATGGGCCCCCAATTTAACAGCCACAGTGCCCAGATAAGTAGTTTTACTCAGTGCCCCTATAAACAATGCCACACAGTGGAAGGTAAATAATGTCACACAGTTTCTGGTAAATACTATCACATAGTGACCAGATAAATTATGCCACACAGTGCCCAGATAAATAATGTCACACAGTGCCCAGATAAATAATGTCACACAGTGCCCAGATAAATAATGTCACACAGTGCCCAGGTAAATATTGTCACACAATGTCCAGATAAATTATGCCACACAGTGCCCAGATGAATAATGTCACACAGTGCCCAGATAAATTATGTCACACAGTGCCCAGATGAATAATGTCACACAGTTCCCAGATAAATAATGTCACACAGTGCCCAGATAAATAATGTCACACAGTGCCCAGATAAATAATGTCACACAGTGCCCAGGTAAATATTGTCACACAATGTCCAGATAAATAATGCCACACAGTGCCTAGGTGAATAATGCTACACAGTGGTAACGATACAATGAAAGCCAGATATCCCTCAAAGGAAGGAAAACCGCGCAAAGGGGTGTCTCCATTACAGAGATCACCAAATCTACCATATAGTCTCTGAGGCATTGCTCCCGGTTAGCCAGAATCCTACTCCACACTGATGAGGGGCAACACCCCGAAACAGCTGTCTGTGGATGGATAACTTGCTTAGGTTTTCCCCGTCACATCCTTAAAGCTTGTAAAAAAGTGGGATCCTGACATAGGGGCCACTTAATATGGTGGATTTGGTGATCTCTGTAATGGAGACACCCCTTTGCTCGGTTTTCCTTCCTTTGAGGGATATCTGGCTTTCATTGTGTTGTAGACCCATAACTGGGGCTCCACATTTATTTTGCATATTCCTGTTTCCCAGGGAGCTTTGCACTTCGGATTGCTGTGTTGAGACTCTTAGCTGAGGCTCCGCAGTGTTTTTTGTAGCTGGTCTCCCTGAGTAGTGTTGAGCGCGAATATTCGAAAAGCGAATTTTTTTAGCGAATATCGGCACTTCGCTAATTCGTGAATATTTCGAATATAGCGCTATAAATTCGCTATTTCGAATATTCGTTTTTTTGTTTGTTTTTTTTAGTTAGATTTTTTTCTTTCCCACTTCCCAAAAGTAGTTCTTACCTGTCCTGAGGATTCCAGGCTTCCTGGCTGCTCTAGTCAGTTCCCGTTGCCGCTTCTGCCGACTTCCGTGCTCATGGAGCGTCCCCATCCATGGGAACGTCTCCATATACTAAAATGTACTGTCGGATTTGAGGAATTATGTTGAAATCGCAATGCGATTAATTCAAGTTCTATTAATCGCATTGCGATTACAACTTAGCACTGCTATCTTACATAGGCTAGAATTAACGAATATGGAATATAGCTATGCACTAGCAGTGCTAAGTTGAAATCGCAATGCGAATACTTTGTTAAATTAATCGCATTGCGATTTCAACTTAGCACTGCTGCTATATTCCATATTCGTTAACTTCGTTAATTCTACCAAGCTGACCCATTATAAACCCAGCTCTAAGTTGAAATCGCAATGCGATTAATATAACTTGAATTAATCGCATTGCGATTTCAACGTAATTCCTCAAATCCGATTCGTTTTAGCTACCTATTCGTCATCGTCAACTTCGCTATTCGCTAATTCTAGCAATCAAATAGGAAGGTTGACTTACCAGACAGCTGTGTTAAATTCGCTATGCGATTTTTTTATTTTTTTTTAATACAATAATTATATTATTTGATAAAATTATTATAAGTATTCTATTTATTAAAAAAAAAAAAAAAAAAATCGCATAGCGAATTTAACACAGCTGTCTCTATAGTCAACCTTCCTATTTGATTGCTAGAATTAGCGAAGTTGACGAATAGGTAGCTAAAACGAAGATGTAGAATACTTCGTTATCTTCGTTTTGAGGAATATGACGAATACATACGTCATATCCGTCATCCTCGCTAATTCTAGATATGAAACCAATAGGAAAGTAGCCTTAAGTTAAAATCGCAATACGCGATTATTTAAATCGCATATTAATCACGATAACTAGAAAAATGACGAATATTCGATTTCGACGAATATGAAACGAATATTCATTCGAATATTCGCGAATTTCGTCGAAATCGAATATGGCACCTGCCGCTCATCACTATCCCTGAGATCAGCTATTGTTTTGTTACAGTGGTAACGATATAGTACCTGTTTTTTTCCATAGAAAGTGTACTTATTTAAAAGCAATGCACAGAAAATAGTGCATTCACTTCCCACATTACTATTCCCTTATAGTGTTACACATTGTCTAGATAGGGAGCCATACAATTGGTTTTCTCAAAACCCACTGGGTCATATAGCAGTACTGCATCCGTACTTGAACAGCTAAACAGTTGGGAAAATCTCTGCAAAACATGCATTTTTTGTTGCTGAGCTCAAAGTGCTAGTTCGATGGAAATGGCCGCTGTTAGAGATGCCCCCATTTATCAGTGACTTTGGTTTATTAGGATAAATTACCCCCTTCCTGTTTATCGTGAGTTGGCGGTAAGGCTCCTTGAGTAGCAAGCAAAATGCTAAGGATCTATGTTGGAATGGACGTTGATGATGACCACTGAAGGCAATAAATAGATCCTCTTAATTTACAATCTAATACAGAAAACCAGCAAAGAGAAGCAGCTTTATCCATG
The DNA here is from genome assembly GCA_033119425.1 of Bufotes viridis. NCBI lineage: Eukaryota > Metazoa > Chordata > Amphibia > Anura > Bufonidae > Bufotes > Bufotes viridis. The sequence continues at coordinate 28,088,020 of CM065589.1, forward strand.
AACACGCAAATAGCAATATTTCCATTGCCATTAAGGCACATAAGTTATGCATTAATTAGTTTTTTTATTTATTTTATTCAATCAGCTATTTCCTTATCACACGTGTGTTTTTTGCCTTCTTCTGGATCAACACAGAAGAGACACTGATAATGTAGGTTGACCATAAAGGGGCTGTATGGAGCAGGTAGGACATTAAAGGAGTTCTCAGGGAATTAACCCCTTAAGGACCCATGGCATAGCTGTATGTCATGGGTCCGGTCCCTAAGCATGGCGAGCCGCGGGTGGCCGCCTGCTAATGTCCGCGACCGGCAGTAATGCCGGTTGTGGACATTTAACCCCTCAAATGCCGCGGTTTCAGTTTTTCTACGGCTCCCCCGTGTGGCGATCGGAGGAGCCGGAGCGTGTATGCAGCAGCCTGTGTCTTTGTGAATGACTCAAGCTGCTGCATAGTATTTCCTAAGGAGCTCTAGAATGTAATAGAACGCCATAGGAAATAAGCAATTTTCTCATATATTCCAATGCTAGTGCATTGGAGTATATGAGAATAGCAATCAGATGATTGATTGTTATAGATAGAAAAGTGTAAAAAAAAAAAGATTAAAAAAATAAAATAAATAAAAAACACATTAAAGTTCAAATCACCCCCCGTTTCCCAAAATAAAAATGAAAGAACCAAAAAAATTAAAGAAAATACACATCATAGGTGCCGCAATGTGCGAAAACGCCCATAGTATAAGCATATAAAAATATATTTCCGACAAACAGAAAAACGGAAAAAAGCGTCCAAATGGGGATTCGCCATCTTTGGACGCTATATTTACTCCAAAAAACTGAATAAAACATGATCAAAAAGTCATACACACCCCAGAATGGTATCAATGGAAAGTTAAGATTGCCGCGCAAAAAATGATACAGCTCCGTACACATATTTACAAAAAAGTTATAGGGGTCAAAATGTGGCGAGAAAAATTAAACAGCTTGTTTTCCCACTTTTCAATTTTTTTCACTAACAAAACGCAAGAAAAACTATACATATTGGGTATCGCCGGATTTGTACTGACCTGTAGAATAAAACGAACTGTCAGTTTTATCACACATCAAATGTCGGAATTTAAAAACCCGTAAAACTGTGATGGAACTGCTTTTTTTTTTGCAATTTCACACCATTTGGAATTTTTTTCTTGCTCCCCACTACATCATACACAATATTAAAGAGCAAAACGAAAACGCAAAAATTAAAAATCCCAGGGTTCTTAAAGGGTTAAGAACATGAAAATACTTAAATATTACTTCATTATAAATATATTACCATTATTTGTAATGGCTCGTTTGGTCAGGGGAGCAATTATTAGGAAACATAAAATGGTCGCCATCCTACTAGTCCAGACAAAACCTGTCCTAATTATGTAGGAGGACAAGTTAAAGAGCTGCACCATCTTCCTCTCTTACTTGTCAGAGTCTATGATCCTGAATACAGTTTAATATGATCTTCAGATGAATCTCTGTAGGAATGGAGTTTATTAGGAGATAAAAAGTACAGAGAGTATAGTGGGGGTGTAGATAATGAGCAGCAGCACTTGTATGCAGTCTCCATTACCACAATCTGTCCTGTCCGTCCTCTCTGTACTTCATGTCTCCTCATGAACTCCATTCCTACAGAGATTCAGCTGAAGATCTTATCATCTGTATTCAGGGTCATAATCCCTGAAAAGCAGAGCAGACAGGAGGATGAAGCAGCTCTTTACCTCAGTCTTGTAAAGTAACTTGTCCTGCTGTGTGATTAGTAGTGTTGGGCGTGAATATTCGAATCCCGAAATTTAATTGCAAATATCGCCACTTCGAGAATTCGCAAAGATTTAGAATATAGTGCTATATATTTGTATTCTAGATTTTTTTTCATCTGAACCCATGATCCCTCCCTGCTTCTTGCTTGTGGGCCAATGAGAAGGCGGCAATGTCTTTGTCTGAGCTTAGCAACATCCCTAGCAACCAATAGGAAAGCTACCTACCCCTTACTATATAAGAACCTCCTCAGCAGCCATTTTCTGCAGTTTTTTGAAGTTCTGAGGGAGACAGCAGTGTCATTGCTGTGCTCTGTGCTTTCCTGTGTCACATTACATTAGTTAGTTAGTTAGTTAGTTAGTTAGTTAGTTTATATATATAATACAGAGAGTTAGTGGGAGATAGTCAGTGTAGGTTAGATAGTGATATAGTGTAGCTGATAGGTTCCAGTGCAGGGTGTTAGGTAGTGTGATAGGTTCTGCTGTCCATGCATACATGCTACATACAGACATAGTGCTCTGATGTCACAAGTTCACAACAATACTTAGTGCACCAATCAGTAATATGTAGTCAGACCTGCTAAAATGTGAAGTTGCTCGTATTGCGCCAAAGTATGTATGACATGTGAGAGTGAAACTGGATCGCACATCCTCAATACTATGCTTTTGATATAACAACTGTTTCTAAGCATAATTACATGGCTTCTCTGCCCAATTTGTAATAAAGTATGCGCATCATTAATTGCCGATTTGCACAGTCGCGAATACATAGGAACACTCTATCTGCATATAAAGCTATTGTACCGTTCTGCCATGCCAACCATTTTCTCCAGTCTCTTCTACCAGCTTGAAAAATGTAGCAAAAGCGACCCACGCCTGTATTGCACGCGCAATACGCACATATTACATTGCCGATTTTCACAAGCAAGAAAATAATGGTGGATTCTCAAATTCGTGAATTTATGACGAATATTCACCCAAATATTCATGAAATATCGCGAATTTGAATATTGCCCCTGCCGCTCATCACTTGTGATTAGGACAGATTTTGTGTGTGCTAATAGGACGGCAGCCATTTTATTTCTCCTAATGAATGCTCCCCAGACAAAATTTTCATTTTCTTAATTTCTTGAGAACCCCTTTAAAGGACACTTAAACCTTTGGGCACGTCATTGTAACTTGTCAGAAGTTTTGATCACCGATGATCCAGGAGCAGAGACCCCCAGCGATCTCTAAATCAAAGAGTCAGAAACACGGAGTGAGCAGAATACAGATACGTAGAAAGATGAGTCTGTATACTGATTGTCTCACTTCAGTAAGGGGCATTTATAATGTAGAGAAAGTTAATAGAAGCCACTTACTAATGTATTGTTATTGTTATTCATTTTTCCATCACATTATACCCTGCTCGTTTCCATGGTTATGACCACCCTGCAATCCATCAGTGGTGGTCGTGCTTGCACTATAAGAAAAAGTGTCAGCCTCTTTGGTGGCCGGGACAATAGGAGCGCACATAGGCTAGTACTTTTTCCTATATTGTACAAGCGCGACCACCAATGATGGATTGCAGGGTGGTCGTAACCATGGAAACGAGCAGTGTATATTGTGATAGAAAAATGAATCCAGCCAGCAAAGGAGGCAATATGGAGAAACACTATACATTAGTAAGATGCTTCTATTAACATTCTCTACATCAGCGGTCCCCAACCGCTGGTCCGCGGCCCAGAACCGGGCCCTAGAGGATTGTTTGCCGGGCCGCAGCAATATCGGAACGGAGAAGCCAGCCTACAGTGAGAAGGCTCATGTCCCGCCCAGAGTCGGACAACAGAACGAGCGCGCCCTTATGAATCCCCAGGGCGCGCATGCAAGTAGGAACCCCCACCCACCTTCCCGAAGCCCCGCCCACCTACCAGGCGGGAAATACACTGCGGAGCCGGAGGCCAAGAAGAAGATGGCTACCGCTGTGTGCCGCTTCAGGACTGCACAGGCAGTTTGAATGAGGGTCCAGTGACACTGACAGTGAGTCAGTCAGAGTTGTCAGAATGTCAGTGTGACAGCTCCCTGATAGGTGTGGGGTGACCAGGCGGTATATTAAGTAAGGGTAATACTGGTAGTACAGCTGGACAGCAGAGATGGCATCCAGTCTGGGCATTATGTCTCTGGTCATCCTTCACCAGCACCCTGACTGCCAACTCCTTGGCTATCAGCAGTGAGTTACAGTCAGTGTCACAGTGTGACGGAGTTACTCCCTGAGTCTTAGGTGTGGGGTGAGTCAGGGTGCTGGTGACGGATGACCAGAGACAGTAATGCCCAGAGGATGCCATCTCTGCTGTCCGTATACTAGGCCTACCAGTATTACCCCTTCATATACTGCCTGCCCCTAATCAAATAATGGGCAACTTAATGTGAGGTACACATGATGAGGTTACCTACTATTAATGTGAGGTACATGCAGGTCCAAATTGATAACACGATGTGCCTCATATTAACAGCAAGTTACTCCAGATAGATGGAACTTCCTTAGATGGAACGGAAGCAAGCCCAGTGCTCCCACTGACTCTGCATTATGGTGAGTTGAGTCACATTTAAATACTAAATATAATCCTTATATAGTGTTATATATTTTAATATGCACCTTGTGTTTTTTTATGCGTGTGAATCAGTCAGCGCTGACCAGCGCCCCTAAGCCCCACCCCCTAAGCCCCGCCCAGAACCCCCACCCCACCCGGTCCCTGTGAAAATTATCTGGCATGAAACTGGTCCTTGGGGCAAAAAAGGTTGGGGACCACTGCTCTACATGATAAATACCACTTACTATGTGCAAACAGCGGACCATTCACTTAAATGGGTCGGCAATCTGGATGGTGCGGTGCAGAACGGAGGCACGGACTGCTTCCGTAGTGTTTCCGTCCGCGCCTCGGCAGCGCCAAAAAAATAGAACATGTTCTATTTGTATGCGGTGCGGACGGATCACGGACCTAGTTAAGTTAAATAGGTCTGTATCTGTCTGCGGCAATCGCAGGAGAGGTGACAGGTCTTTTTTAAAGAGCATCTGTCAGCATGATCAACCCATGCTACCTGGTAAAGTCGATCATTCTGCATAAAATGATACCTTTGTTATGTCTTTACACTGAACCGTTGCTGAGATATCTGCTTTTTTATTAACATGCAAATCAGCAAGTTCAAGCACTGTGGGGCTGGACTGGAACCTTGGAGCACTGCTTTTGTAACACCTCTGCGCTAGAAAATCAAGCAAGGGGAGTGCCCAGATCAAAGGGGTGTTACAAAAGTGGTGCTCCAAGGGCTCAGTCTGTGCCCTTGGTGCACGAACCAGCTTATTTGCATATTACTAAAAACTCAGATATCTCGGCAACGGTTCTACCTACAGTCATAATAAAGGTATCGTTTTAATCAGCAGGATCAACCCCTTTAGGTAGGGTTGATCATGCTGACAGATGCTCTTTAAGTAATACAGATCATGCTACGTTTATAAAGTTACTCCATTGGATACGAATGTTGCAGAAAAGTCATACAGTTTTCAGGAAAAATATCACTGAACTGGTAAAAGTGTTAAATTCTAAAATTTTTAATGTCAGGTGTAGAAGTCAGCACCTAATCAGTCTCTGCATATGATGTAGAAAGCACTTATTTCCGCAGATTGTTCTTTCCTCTTACGCCAGAGATCACTTTTATGAGAAATAGACAAGGATATAATGGATCTCTGAAGATTATACCAGAGGTGTCTCATGACTGACATTGTGCTAACAGTATGTCATGGGTCACAGCCCCTGCTAAATTTTTAAAGACCTCTTTGACTCCTCACCTGCTTTAACATTCATCTCTAGCAAAAATCAAACTCACAAAACTGAGAGAAGACAATACGTTAAAAATCTGTCTTTTACCTTACAGAAAATGGGCAATTGTTAAGAAATTACATATTATACAGCACAGTAACTTCCTACAGATTTAGAAGGATAATCTGGTTTACAAAGCTCATTTTCATGCATCCTACTTAGGGAATTTTGGTAAAATAAAGGAGGGGGCTTATTCGGGACCCTCATCTATTAGCCAAGTCGGAAAGAGTCTTGCACTCTGGAGGACCCCGCAGATTTATGCATTACATGGACATTCCATCGATTTCAAAGTGAACAGTGCAATGCTGCATTTCTCCTGTGGTGGCGCTGTGTGTAAACTGAAGACTTGCTGCATATTAAAGAGGACCTTTCATTGGTTTGAGTATTATAAACTGGTATGCCTACCACATGTAAAAGCTTTTTTTTTTTTATCCAAAAATGCTGCTCCGTAGGGATGCTGTGCCACCCTCTAGTTTTGATGCCTCATATGATAAAGAGGTTTTCCGGGCTTTTAATATTGATGACTTATCCTCAGGATAGGTCATCAATATCAGATCAGCCGCTTGAGGAGAAGGCGTGCGCAGTGTGCACGTGCCGTCTCTCGTCTCTCTGCCTGTCCATTGCTGCTGTCTATAGCAAAGCAGAGGTGAACAGGAAGAGAGAAGGGAGACAGCACGTGCCGTCTCCTCGTACAGATGATCGTCAGAGGTGCCGATTGTCAGACCCCCACCAATCTGATATTGATGACCTATCCTGAGGATAGGTCCTTAATATTAAAAGCCCTGACAACCCCTTTAATTTCCACCATTGGTACAGGGAGAAGGAGACGCCAAGGTTTCTCAATTGGCGTCTACTTCTCCTGCCTGTGACGCCATGCAGTCGCATCGGAGCACATCACAGCTAGGGAGAAGGTGAGTTATTTTTTCTCCCTCCCTGTCATGGGCTCTGCTGGACGGCGTCACAGGCAGGGAGAAGGAGACGCCCATTGAGAAACCCTGGAATCTCCTCCTCTCCTCCTACCCTTGACCACCAGGGCTGTTTGCATTAAACACTTTACCACACTAGATCACCAGGGATGTTCACTTGAATGGGGCTGAGGTGCAATACCAGACACAACTGGTAAATCTGGTGGTGCTGCTTTTAAACCTTTTTTTATGGTCACATAAACCCTTCTTCAACCAGTGACCTGAATATTTGCCATTGACAACACCTTCAATTTCCAAAGACATGGCCCGATGCTCTGCTAAGTGACTGGAAAAGCCTTAAAGGGGTTGTCCATGAATTAAATTTTGATGATCTATCCTCAGCATAGGAATATCAAAATCAGATCAGTGGGGATCTGACTCCTGGTACTCCCGCTGATTAGTTGTTGGAAGGATCCCCGGTGATCAGGCGAGTGCTTGTGACTAGAGATGAGCGAACTTTAAAAAAAAGTCCGGTGTTCGGCGTTCGGGTTGTGGTAAGTCGCGCATCCCGTTATGGATTCCACTATAGCGGCATATGGAATCCATAAGGGGCGGCTGCCACCAACCCGAACTGTTGAACAGCCGAAGGACCTGGGGTGATGTCACTGTCATGTGATCAGTGCAGGGGGCGTGGCTCAGCACTGGATTTGATCCTTTTTTTTAAAGTTCACTCATCTCTACTTGTGACGTCACATGGCCTTTGTGCATCTCTGTCCCATTCAAGTGACTAGGATTGAGCAGCAATGACCTTTGCTATACAGCTAGAAAAGTGCTGCTTTTTCTTATAATAATAATAAGTACTTTTTTCAATTAATAATAATGGAAAAATAAGATGTACGATAAAATTATGTTTAAAAAAGTAAATAAAAAAAAAATAAGTTAAAAAGCTAAAAATAAAAGCAAACAAAAAATAAAATAAGACATAATAAACTTAAAAAACATAATTATAAAAAGCTAAATAAAAACGGCATTAGAAATGCGACTAATTAGAAACATCAGAATTTCAGGTAAAATGATGTTGCTATTATTATTATTATTAATGGAAAATTGTAAATATACCCTTGCGAAGCAGGGTCATTCAGCTAGAAAAAAATAATAATAATACTATGACTAATAATTATTCATAATATTCATAATAATATAAGTAATCATGCCAAAAAAAGGTAAAATTTGATTTAAAAAGTAAAAATATAAAAATAAACTAAAAAGTTAAAAATAAAAGCAATAACAAAACAAACAAAACATAATCATAAAAAGTAAAAAAAAATGGCATTTGGAATGCGACTAATCCGAAAACATTAGAATTTCAAGTAAAATTATGTTGCTTTTAATTATTATTATTATTATTATTATTATTAATGAAAAAGTGTAAATATATCCGTGCGAAGCAGGGTCATTCTGCTAGAAAATAATAATAATTATAATTTATAATATTGATATTAATATAAGTAATCATGCCAAAAATAAGATGAAAGCAAAAATTTTATTTAAAAAGTAAAAAAAAAAAAGTTTAAAAAAAAAACAATAAAAAAAATAATAATAATAATATAAAAAAATAAAATAAAAATGGCATTTGAATTTAGATCATCTGGAGTATAACTAATAATGAAATATAGAATTTCTGGTCAAATACGAGTAAGATTAATGGAGCCAATTATTCTAATCATTCCTGAAAAGTCTACCATGAATATTTTGGGCCAATATCAAAGCAATTAACAAGACTCCTTAATTTGTTTAACCTTTATTTCTTACTGAAAAAAAAAATAAGTTTTTACTTTTGTCCTTTCATGAGAAAACCTGCTGCCACTAATACTCAGAGCCATTAAAAAAATTATTATTATTTTGCATTTCCTTGCATTATTTTATGCTGCACAGTAGTAGCCGGCACGGGGAGCGAAGATTAAAAAAAAAAAAAAAAAAAAAAGAGACAAAGTGTTTTAATTAAGTTTAAAGTCTTGTGACCTCCTTCTCTTCGCCGCAGAGTTGGATTGAGTTTACTTTAAAAGGAAGCAAGTGTCACAGGAGAAGCAGCATGACAGGCTGGGAGCTGTAATTCATTCTCAGGATGCTAGTGACAGGCAGTTCCCAGCCTTGGCCCATAGAGGGCGCTCCTGCTTAGGATTTTGAATCCAGTGGCACTGAACAAAGGCTGAATTGCAAAGTGTTTTCTGTCCCTCTCACTGCAATCCTCATTACAACCCAGTTCCTTTCCCCTTTCCCATCTCCACATTTTCACTCCCAGCCTCTCCACGTCTCCAGATCAATGGATGCATGCATCTGATTCTAAGCACACATACACTGCTGGTGGACTAGTAACAAGTGAGAGCTTTTAACCTGCTTTTTGCAAGGGAAAAGGATCCATCAGCTTGTACTGGATTTTCTTTTTTTTTATTTCTTTTTTTTGCTCTTACTTTTTTCCTTTTTTTAAAAAAATATATATAGATATATATCAGTATCCTATTTTTTTTATTGCATTTTTTTTCCTGCAGTCTGGAAATGGAAGTAACTACCAAGATTTCATGCACCAGGATTTAATTCTTCTTTAGGATTTGGGATCTTCTTGGATGGATTTCTTGGACCCTGCCATTGGCTTTTTGAGTTAGTTTCTTGGATTTAGAAATCTTGCAGGGCACTGGACTGACAAAAAAATTTAAGTTTGTGTGCAGCAAATAGGAAAATACAAGATAATACCTGTCCCCCCCCCCCCCCCCCATACACCCCCTCTCCTTCACCCCTCTCCAAAAAATTAACTGAGCTGTCCATGTGTGCAGGGCTCACTGTGCAGCTATCCAGAGGTGTTTGCTGAAATATGGAGACTTGTCTAGGATTGTATTCACTACCAAAGCTGCTCTATGTCATCTTCGCCTATACATTGCATAGCACCCATCTATCACTAGCAGGTAAGTGCTGCTGTCTATGAACCTATTGTACTTTCTGCCCTATGGATGCCTCCAAGGAGCTGTTTCATTCCATTTTTCTGCACTTTCTTGCCTTGTAAGATGTTTCTGTAGACATAGTGGGTTGACTTGATATTGCATTTGCTGCAGTCTTGTATTTAAAGCAAAGGGGGGTGATCCACATGCATATTAAGAACCTACAAAAAGGAGGGGGGGGGATCATGCACCTGAAGGATGGAATGAGTAATTTATACCCCCCCCCCCTTCAAGACACTAAATAAAGATGCTTTGGTTGCAATGATTGTATCTTGCAGATCACTTTCCCCTACATTATCATCAAGGAGGGTAATTGCTATTCCATATTCATAGGGTGTAGGTTCTTCTGAGGACCAAGTGTCAAGGCTGCAAACTAGGGGTATGGCAAGAGGGGGTGCACAAGGTGCATTAGTGCCATGGCTGGGGTGCAGGACTGAATGCCCTATTGCATTGCAATCTGAATGCTTGCTGTAGTGCTGCCTGCCTCTGGTAGTCAGTTGTCAGGGAAGGTAGAGTAGCAGCACCCGGGGCTCTGCAATCCTCCACAGCAGTGCAGAGGAGAAGACTGCTGGGATTGAGCTGGCAGCTGCATGATGGAGGTTGTAGTCAGTCCCTGCACAGCTGTGTGCAAATGGCAGGATCATTCACTATGGAGAAGCCAATAGAGGGCACGATGGGGAGGACTAAGTCTAAGGATAGCCTCAAGCCTGTGGATAGGATAGAAGGTGGTATTCCATGCTGGGAGATGTAGTGCCCAACAGCCACAGGTAGCCTAGGATGCATCCACAGTGTGGTGCTGAATGGACAGCTCCAAGGATCATGGCTGACTGTGATCCCCAGGCAAAGTCCCACAGAGAAGGGGATTCTTACAAGTTTGTCTGCTGCTGATCTCTCTCCCAAGGAGTAAAGCATCTTAACTACAAAGTTAGTGACCCCCCCTGGCTGTGAAAGCGTGGTACAGTATATGGCAGTAATGGTTAACCTCCGGCACAAACTACGACTCCCAGCATGCTCCATTCATTTCTGAGAGCAGCCAAGCAAGTGTGCATCTTGGGAGTTGTGGTTTCACCACAGCTGGAGTGCGGAAGGTCAGCCATCACTGGTATATGGCAATGCTGAGGTCTGTGCATTCAGATTCCTGCTCCTGGGGGCGATGGAGAATGAATGGTAGTAAATGGAGAGAAGCAGTAGGAGGTGCTGAGAGGAGAAATGACCATAGGGGCTCTAATTAGGGATTGCTCTGCGGGATCCTATAGAACGTGGAGTCCTATGCCCCATGATCCTGCACAATTAGCAATGCATTAGATCAGCCTTTATTATTACAGGGCAGTGATTATAGTCAATGTCTGCTAATCCTGCATTTTATTAATCCAGAAAAACTGATAATCTGCCACCGTTAATTTTATATAACTTCTAATAAATGTCATAAAATCAGAGCCCGCCGTAGCGGTTATATCCTATTTTATGTAACAGTTTCATGATTTATTTATTATATTTATTATTTTATTTTATTTATTTATTTTGCATTGTGTTATATAACTCTTTACGGCTGATGATAATCTGGTAATGATCAAGTGCCAGGTCAATTTTTTCTTACACATTCTGTATTTTATAGATTTAACCTTTTACTAGTGGAAACTTTTCAGGTGCTGCTTCATATGAATCCATGCATGCCCTTCCCCCTTTCCCTTGAGTACCATTTGTAACATGAATTGGCGGCTGGATCTTGTTAGGTTTGCCGGTGCATGTTCCTGGATCGCCCAGCCCTGACACTTCTGAGCATCTGCTAGACCCTGGTTATTGCTGCCCACTGTGTACTGCAAGGTGTGAACACTGCTCATGCCTTATTGGGAAGGGGGGGTAACAATGCAACAGTCTTGTCTTCTCCATAACCTGATCTTCATTTTATAGCATGGCAAACTGCTGGGTTCATGCGATGAGCTAATTGTGGGATGTCAGACGGGTTGTATGGATCAATGTCCCCCAGCTGAGTAATGGCCTGGGGATTTATTGGGAAATCAAATGCATTTTAATAGGAGGGCCGAGGGTTATGTTCCTTCTAAGGCTATGAATAGTGCAATGCATTAACACGTAAGTGTTGAATATTCAATTACCGTCCTACTTGCATGGGGCGGTGGTGTCCGAAGAGCCCCATGCATGGGTAGCAGGCATAGCCAAAGAAACCGGGACAAGGAAGGGGAGAGTGGAAGAGGCTGTGGGAAATGAAACGCTTACTACAAGTAAACCAAAGGAGGAAAAAAAAAATACAGTCTTGTGGTGGCACAGGTGGCCCTATATAACACCCTAGGTGCCACTTGGGACCCTTGAAGAAGAGAAGTCCTCTACTATCTATAAGGGGGTCTGCAGGACAGATGACTGTGCAGGAATCTGGCTCTGTCCATCTAGAAGGAGAGTAAGCAGGAGGAGCAAGGGTGCACAGAGTGGTTTGGGCCCCCCCTTCAGTGCACTTATTTGCTCATTTGCATATGGATTAAAAGTACTTCTTCTCCAGAATGAAGCAACAGATCGCTAAGTGAAAGGTGTCATTACATTCACCCTACAAGGTGCTGTGCCTGGTTTATCAGGGAATAGTACTGCCCCCTGCTGTCTACCTGATGACATGTGAAGGGCCTCACTCATTCCTGTCTATAGCTTTCATTTGGTGGTGGGATTTCTGGAGTCCTGTGAAGGAGATGATCGATGACTAGCGCTCTGCTGGAATGACAAGGTGCCCACATACTGTTTCTGCATATCGGTCTGCAGTCAGTCCCTGCCGCTATGTGGTGGAGCGGAGCCCATGTCTAGATTTGCAGAGGAGCCCATGGCTTACAGTTCTCGTTACCACCTCGGTGGCCTGGCTGGTGCTTGCCTGTGGTTGGACTGAGGACCTCAATGGATTTTACTGCGGAAGATTCTGAAAAAGTATAGATTTCTGCTCTACTATCTATCTATCTATCTATCTATCTATCTATCTATCTATCTATCTATCTATCTCATATCTATCTATCTATCTATCTATCTCATCATATCTATCTATCTATCTATCTATCTATCCATCCCATATCCTCAGTCTATATATCTATCTGATATCTATCTCATTTCTATCTATTTATCTATCTATCTCTCTATCTATCCATCCATCTAGTTATCTAGTACGAATTAGGACTCATGCACACAACCGTTGGATGCTTTGCATTCCGTATTTTGTGGAATGGAACAGCCGGCCCCTAATAGAACAGTCTTATCTTTGCCCGTAATACAGACCATAATAGCATATGTTCTATTTTTTTGCGTAACGCCCATGCAGACATACGGACACGTAATGCACAGGGAGTCATTTCCGTTTTTTGCTGCCCCATTGAAGTGAATGGCTCAGCAAAAAAACGGGCCGCAAAAAAAAAAAACAGAATGGACACGGGGAAAAAATACGTTTGTGTGCATAAGAACAGCAGAGTAGATCCATGTGGTAGTGGTGCGCCGGCAGCTGAGAACGTGTCTAAACAATGAAAGGCCAAGGTATTAATTAATACATAAGTTAAAAAAAGTACATCCAGTGTATAAGATATCACACATTGTGTATACAATACATATAATGGTATAAATGTACCCTAAATATATATATATGAAACGTGTACCATCCATGCTAATTCATTGTAAAATATCCATAAGATAAATAATAATCATCTGTGATCGATATTAGAATATCAGAAACCACGGAGCACTCCCCATGAGTATCGTCATGGTACATAATGTATGTGTCACGTTCGGGTGTGGGAGGGAAACACCACACCAAGCATAGGAGGTAAAGGGGTGAGGGAATAAGGCCTAGAAACTAGGGAAAGGAGATGGACACTTCCTAGTAAAACCCTAATCAAAGTCCTGACTGACTACAAGTATGAACAGACCCCAGAGGTAGGTGAGTTCATACACAGGAATACCTAATGTTCTAACTCACCCTATAGGACCCTGGTACTAATGTCAGGACTGAGACAACCTGTTCCTTCAAAAGGAAGGACAAACAGGAGTCTCCCTCTGGACTTAATACAAATGACAGGGAAATGCAACACACAAAATAACCCAAACAAAATATAAAAGGGAAAGAAAACACTTAACTTCAAGTGGCTATGGCAGCACCAGGAACACAGCTGAGATCCACACACCAGCTATGCACTGGTCCAACAGAAGCTATAAACCGCACAGCATTGTGGGAGAAACAACACTAAATAGAGAAGGTTACATGACCATAATAGCCCTACCTGGGGAAAGAAGGTGTGGCAAGCACCAGAAACAACACAGACGTCATGTGATCCAAACGGAAAACATGTCGGATCAAACCATGTGTTGCCAGTTTCACAGATCTCCTGCCACCTGTCACGGGAACGTCCGTGACAGTATGGCGTCTATGGTGATGTCCCTTCTACCCATGTCGATTGGGCATAGATCAATTAAGGCGTTGTCCCATGAAAAAAATACTCTTCTGTTTTCAAACCAGCAGCTGGATCTGAATACTTTTGTAATTGCATGTAATTTAAAATTTAGTATAGCCAGTAAGCTTTTCAATAAAATGTATCTGTATAGCGCCACCTGCTGTTTGTTCTTTCTCTTATTTCTTTGACCTGCTTACTGAGATGGCCGCACATGCTCAGTTTAATCTGTCAACTGCCTCCTGAGCTGTGATAGGGAGAGCATGGACACGCCTCCTGAGCGATAGCAGAAAGGACACTCCCCCTCTGCAGATAGCAGAGCAGTGAATGTGGAGATCTCTGGATCCATGTGAGGTGCAGGGCCGGTTCTAGCTTTGTTAGAGATTATCATGTATTGTATGATGTCTGGTTTTCATTTTTTGCATTAGTCATGGGATAACCCCTAAGGATAGCCGACACCGAAATGTCAGACAAATAGCAGTTAACTAATTAAAAGTGCTTTCTGAGATTTATCATCAGTATCTGATCTGTGGGGGTCTGACATCCGGGACCCCCACCAATCACCTGTTTTGAAAAGGCACCGGTGCTCCTGTCAGTGCCGCGGCCTTCTCTCTGCTCCCCAAGCACAGCGCCATACATTGTATAGTGGCCGTGCTTGGTATTGCGCTCAGCCCCATTCACCTCTATGGGGCTGAGCTGCGCCTAGGTCATGTGACTGATGAACGTGTTGTCACTGGCCTAGGAAAAGCTGAGAGAAGGCTGCCGCGCTACTGTGAGCATCGGGGCCTTCTCAAGCAGCTGATCCTGGGTGTCAGACCGCCACTAATCACATACTGATGACCTATCCAAAGGGGATCAGTAGAAAAGTTCTGGAAAACCCCTTTAAGTTGTTACTATGATGATCCCCACCAATACCCATAGTGTGTAATGGAGAGGTGAACAGGACTAAGGCCAAACAGATCGCTCATAAAATATTACATGAAAGTGACAAGTTAACTATTTGTGGTGCCCCCGGTTGAGCTCCGGCTATCATCTTCTTTATTGGAGAAGTAGGGGCACAAAGGAAAACAGCCATAACCTTTAGGTAACTGTCCAAGGTGTGAAATCAACGTCTAAGCCCAAAGGTTTCAAGGTTTTCAGTTTAAAAATCCGCCCCCCCCCCTCCGTCCTCATTCTACCACCGCCCACACGTGAGATGGGAATGTGATAAATGACCATCACCATAGCAACCAATCAGCTTCCATCTTTCATTTTGGACAGCTCCTTTGGAAAATGTAAGGTGGAATCTGATTGGTTGCTATGGGCAACTAGGCCAGTTCTACTTTACACCAGTTTGATAAATGACCCCCAAAGTGTTTTGGTATGGGGGAATCCTTACGTCTTGTCTGGGTTGGTTAAGTAGCATTTTTAGGTCACACGTCGCCTCCCTAATATACGCCAGGGGACATCATGCACACATTGTATAGGTAGAATCACAGGTTAAATAACATTCGGCTTCCCCTTGTTACTCTCATGGAATATTTTATCAGCGATCTGGATCGGCCTTTGTCCTGTGCAGCGGGGTGCCCCCCATTACACACTATGGTTATTGGTGGGGTCATCACAGTGACAACTTACTTTACTGCTATTTTTCTGACATGCGCCGTGTCAGTTACTCTTAATAATCTATGTCCAATCATATCCGTGACGAGCCGGACATGCGCCGTAGGGACATCACCGTAGACGCCATACATTATGTACCGTGACGATGCTCTGGATTGTCAGTGGATACTGCGGAGTGCTCCGTGGCTTCTGCTTTTCTAATACTGAGCAGAGATGACTATTATTAATGTGATGGATATTTTATAATTAATTAATAAAGATGGTACACCTATCTATCTATCTATCTATCTATCTATCTATCTATCTATCTCATATCTATATATACCTATCAAATCAAATCAGCTTTATTGGCAGGACTAAATACATTTTAGCATTGCCAAAGCAAGTGGGAAATAATCGGGTAGGGTTGGGGGATTGGGACACATCCAGGGTGGGGATATAGGAGTCCATGTTACATCAGGCTCCTCTCAGTCTATGGCAGGCAGTAACATATTGTGCCGCTATGGCCGCCGTGTTCTCCTCTTCCCCCAGCAGTACGGAGAGTCTCTCTTCCTCCTCCATGGAGGTAAAGTCTGGGCAGAGATCAGACAGTCTCCTGAGGTGAAAGTCCCTCACTGCTGAGTATTTGGGGCACCGCAGCAGGAAATAAGCCTCATCTGCCACGGCCTCCTGGTCAGACTGCTGGCGCACTACTCTCCTTGGGCTGGTACCTCTGTCGGTGACGCCCGTATTCAATGAGCAGGCTGTGGGAATCTATCTATTATCTATCTATGTTTGTAGTATCTATCTATCTATCTATCTATCTATCTATCTATCTATCTATCTACAAGTGTGCATTGAGAAGGGAGGAAGAGATGTTCTATATCTTAGAAAGAGAAATGAGGCAGGAGATCCTGCTGTTTCTGTCTATCTACAGTATCTATCTATCTATCTATCTATCTATCTATCTATCAATCCTATATCTATCTATCTATCTATCTATCTATCTATCTCATATCTATCTATCTATCTATCGCATATCTATCCATATCTTTCTATCGCATATCTATCGATCTTTCTATTATCTATCTATCTCCTATCTATCTGATATCTATCTATCTATCTATCTATCTATCTATCTATCTATCTATCTATCTCATATCTATCTATCTTTCTATTATCTGTCTATCTTTTTATTATCTATCTATCTATCTATCTATCTATCTATCTCAGATCTATCTATCTTTCTATTATCTATCTATCTATCTTTCTATTATCTATCTATCTATCTATCTATCTATCTATCTATCTATCTATCTATCTATCTATCTATCTATCTATCTATCATCTATTATCTATCTATCTATCTATCTATCTATCTATCTATCTATCTATCTATCTATCTCAGATCTATCTATCTTGTAAATAAATTATGTTGCTTAGTTCTGTACTAGAGCCCCTTTTAGTTGGGGGTTGGGGTATTACTTCTATTAAATACTCTAATTGATATGATAATGTGAGGATTTGGTCTCTTCAGGTGGTATAAAGCTGAAGAAGAAAGTTCATGGACCCCACCATAGGTGACAGATGGAGTTCCCCGGGGGGTGAGCGCAGTCTGTCTCTATGACCAGGGGCGCCGTTATTGAAGCGCATTCAGCAATAAATGATGAAAAACCCCAGACGGTCTGCAATAAAATATTACATTAGAGAATTAATAAGCAGTTTCAGTTTCTAGGAGTTTTGAAGTTTACATCACATTATCCTATTCGATGCTTATGCTGCTAACTATTCTGTGTTTTAGGGGTTTTTTTTTGTCTGAAAACAGCGCCAATCTTGGCCATAGGCTGCTTGTGGTATTGCAGCTCACTTCCATTCAATTAAATAGGGCTAAGATGCAATACCAGAGACAGTCCACAGAGGGGAGCCGCACTGATTTTGTAAAATAAAAGATCCCTTCCTTTTCTACTTTGGTTTATATCTTTGGATATCTGGGGTACTCCCATTTGGTTTATGCTTGAAGCTCACGCTCCAATTGACAATATCGCCCTTAAGATGACTGTCCCCCTGTATAAGTACTGCTTAAGCTGCCAGGCCAGGCAGTGACGTCAGGCACCGTGTGACAGCTGGGTTGGGGGGATGGGGGTCTTCAGCTGACTGAAGGAACCAGCCGCAGATCTCAATCTATGGAATGCGTAAACTACATCCATAGCAGTTCGAGCCTCTATCTCTAAAACAATGCTCCCAAAGCAAAGCAGAGCAGACCGCACATGGGTGTTGCGCTCTCCATTCGCCTCTCTGAGAGTTCTGGAAAGAGCTAAGTGAGCACGCCGGGCTATTTCCGGAACGCCTACAGAAGTGAATAGAGAGCGCACTGCGCAAGCGCAGCCACCACTCCGTTCACCTCTATGGGAGTTCTAGAAGTAGCTGAGTCTGCGATGGGCAAACCCCTTTAAAGTATAAGCAACAGTCTAGTAATGTGGTGAGTGACAACCACAAATCATCACAGCCATAGGGGTAGCTATAGGGGGTGCAGAGGTAGCAGTCGCTACCGGGCCCAGGAGCCTGAGGGGGCCCAAAGACCCTTGTGCCGCATAAGAAGACACACAAAGCACTGAGGGAAGAGGGCCCAAGCTGAACTCTTGCACCAGGGCCCATGAGCCGTTAGCTACGCCCCTGATCACAGCCCTGTATTCTACTGTTATAGATGCTATGAGACTGTTGCCAACTAGTTTTCGCTGCTCCTGCCTGTTGTGGGCTGGATTTATACACTGCCTGTGACATGCTGCGTGCTGCTGCACAGAGCGCAGTCTGCATCCTCTCCTGGGCCTTTACCCTGAATTTTTGTCTCTCCAGCTTAATGCTCACAATTTGGAATTATTTCTATGACTATAGGTTCTATAAGATGGGATCCATCCAAATCCATACTTCTGGGGTCTGAATTCTTTTGGGTGGACGGACTAATGATTGATGATGATGATGATGAGGTATGAATTAGATTTGGGGTCTGATGAAAGGGTCTTTTAGGGAGATGAATAAGTCATGTGATCTAAATAAAAGAATTGGACACACGGCTAATATACTCTCGAATGTACCGTTTATCCGAAACTGGCAAGGATAGGCCACACCTCCCTATCTGATATCTGTGCAAGGCATTATGGGATACATAGTTACCAAAGTTGCAAAACGGTGGACAGATAAGTGATTATTCACTTCTCATGAGCAATTTAGATACACCTTAGAGGGCCAAAGAGAAGTCTACCATTCATTACATAACGTGGGCTAGGTTTGGGGGAGGGGCGGAGTTCCCCTTTAAATCCTTTACAGCACGCTTGTAAATGGCAGATACATTGTAATGAAGCCAGACATGTTTTATTGTGTTGTTAAGCTACTGACTTTGAGTTTGGTTCCAAGATTAAAGTACAGTAGCCCCCCACCAGGACTGGGAATGTGCCATATTCCAGCCTAGGAAAGCTTGGATGTGAGGGCTATTGGATTAGTACATCAGGTATGTATAGCGTTATCACACATGCATGTTTGCAGGGGCTTATCGCGGTTGGGCCTGTGCCATCCTGTAATGGGGCCCCTTGTAGTCTCCTATAAGGCAGCCCATACAGAACAGACATTTGCTTCGCTGGGAACGAGTGATAAGAGCGGCGGCCGGCTTATAATAGAACCATCTGCCGCATCCCGCCTATGGTGATGTACGTTACAGGGAAAATCCTTTCATTACACTAATTTAACCATTGATAAATCCGCTCTTTAAAAATCAATTTGGAAATAATGGAATATTTCAGGTCGGGTGATTGCCTCAATCCTTGGGATTATTTGGAATGGAGGATACGATTGTCCGGAACTAAAATGGCCTCATTTTTAGATATTTTAATATACCGTAAATCGCAAAAAAAACCTTTGGGAATTTTTTTTATTTAAATTTAAAATTTAAAATTGACATGGATTTATTGAACCAAGGGGTGAATTAACTGACGTTACAATTTTATCTTTTCCCACATAGAAAATTCTAATTTAGGTAATTTCAATTCACATAATGATTGTGCCAAAGATTTATTAAAGTGGTATACCAGAAGAATGTTTTTTTTAAAAAAAATATGGGTCAAAAAGGGTTAAAAATAGAGTTGAGTGAACTTCTATTTTTAGTTCGGCGTCAAAAGTTCGGGTTCGGGTTATCGTAGCATCCCGTTATGGATTCCGCTACCGCGGACCATAACGGCATTTGGAATCCATAAGGG
Source organism: Bufotes viridis (assembly GCA_033119425.1). Classification (NCBI taxonomy): domain Eukaryota; kingdom Metazoa; phylum Chordata; class Amphibia; order Anura; family Bufonidae; genus Bufotes; species Bufotes viridis. Next base: position 28,107,805 of record CM065589.1, read on the forward strand.
GCTGTTTCATTGAACCCGAACCTTGGACAACCCTAAGGACCTGGGGTGATGTCACCGTCATGTGATCAGTGCAGGGGGCGTGGCTCAGTACTGGATCACCTCTTATCCAATCCAGTGCTGAGCCACGCCCCCTGCACTGATCACATGACGGTAACATCGCCCCAGGTCCTTAGGGTTGTCCAAGGTTCGGGTTCATTATGGATTCCAAATGCTGTTATGGTCCGCGGTAGCGGAATCCATAACGGAATGCTACGATAACCCGAACTTTGGACGCCGAACTAAAAATTGAAGTTTGCTCAACTCAAAAATAGTAAAAAAAAAAAAACAGTCACTCACCTCTGCTGATACTTCTTTCTGCTGCTGTTTCGACACTGCTTTGGTCTCCACTTCCTGTCCCGCCTTGAGACCCCAGAAATGCCAGGAAAGGCCCAGTCAGCCAATCACTGGCCATAGTTGTGCCCTGCCATAGGCCTCTTGCACATCACCATATAGCTTTTTCAGTATTTTGTGGTCCGTTTTTAACGGATTTATTGTAACTTTTTTTGGATCCGTTGTGCTTTCGTTCCGTTTCCGTAGTTCCGATAAAAATCTCTGCATGGTTTCCATATGCTATCCGTTGTTTGCGTATCGCAAACAGAAACATCCATTTTTTAATCATTAGGTCTCATGCACACGACCGTATGTTGTTCGTGTCAGCTCCATTTTTTTTGCTAATAGGATGCAGACCCATTCATTTCAATGGGTCCGCAAAAAATGCGGACAGCACACCATGAGCTGTCCGCATCAGTATGTCTGTTCCGTAGCCCCGCAAGAAAAATAGAAGATGTCCTATTTTTTTCTAGTTTGCGGACAAAGATAGGCATTATTACAATGGACCTGCAAAAATAACCGATTTTTGATTTTCCCTGTCCAGCGGCACCCCCGGCCACCCAGCTAAGCAGGGAACTGCAAGCAGCCCCATTCAAATGAACCAAATGAAGGCCGCACAGCCGGGTGGCCAGGTTTGCCCCGCTGAAAATCTTAGAAGCTCCCACCAATCATTAACTGAGGCCATATCCGAGGGACATATCATCATGTTACAAGATGGAAATACCCATTTAGACAATGGATAACATGCCTTGGTTACAATCATGGGTATAACTACAGAGGTACAGAGGCTACAGCTGCAACCCGGTCCTGGCCACCGCACCCCATATGATTAGTTCAGTATTAGGGATCATGCACACAAACGTATTTTCTTTTTGTGTCCTCTCCGTTTTTTTTGCAGCCCCGATACGGAACCAGTCACTTCAATGAAATGAATCAGTGTGTATTCCATTTCCGTATGTCCGCAGGGCCGTTACGCAAAAAAAGATAGAACATGTAATACTCTCAAAGACAGGCATTGTTACAAAGGATCCGCCCAAAAAAAAATGAATGCAATACGGATGTCACACGGACGTCGTCCGTATTTCTTGCGGATCCGTGTTTTGCGTGACGTGTGCGCGAGACTTTAAGATGGACATTGCTATTAGGGCACTAGAGGGTCCCTGGATCTTCAAATGTCTTCAAATATAGTATTCTATCTGCTCTGCTGCACTTGACGACGTTAACCCTCACACGTCTGCCCGTCAAGACAGATGCGGTTGCACAGAAAGGACCTCTGCCATGTTTGCTAGATGCCTCGCTCGGTCATCTGTTCATTGCAATGCACGCTGCTCACTTTGCTGTGCATTTTTCAATTGAAATCATCTGTCCCCCAAGCCTGACATCTCCTAGGGCAGCGCCCGCCCCCACAATGGTGTAAGCAGCGGATATTTTTCTTCCTGCAGGGAAAAGGTTTCCATTTAATCCGTAAAAGCGATATGTGTGTCCTGCTCGGCTCATACCTGACTGCCCTCCGCTGCGATCTTCCCTGCTTAACATTCCCGCCAGCCCTCCATGCTGGATTTTTACACTTCCTTCAATGCCGTCGGTATTGCTATATACTTTTATTGGTAATCTGAACGGCTGTGCCTGGCGTAGTCCTGGGATTTTGTGGGGCCTCGTACTAGAAAATAAGACACTCAATTTTTTGACAGCATTGGCGCTCCTATAGCCGGGGCTGAGAATCCTTAGCGGGATTCATTGAGATGCATTATGTTTATGTTACAGTCGTGCTTTATATAGAGATTCTCGCAGAAGCAGAGGCGGAAGTCAGCGCTCCTGCACCCCAACGCATAACCTAAAGCAGGCCTCCCACCTACCATGTGCTAAGTATAACACTAGTGTCTTTGGATCCCCGCAGCTGCCTCTGCACCCCCTATAGCTATACCTGTGGCAGTAAGAAAATGACTTAAAGGGATTACAGTATTCCATGATGAAAAATAGCAAATTTGCAATTGTAATCATCTAGAATAGATATCGCTGTTGCATACTTGTTATAGCGCCCCCTGGTGTAATTTTGTGTTCCTTTCAGAAGATCCACTTAATGGAGCAGTATAGGACCACAAAGCATGGCTACTTTTTTTTTTTTAAACAGCGCCACACTTGTCTGCAGGACGCATGTGGTATTGCAGTTCAGACCCAATCCCTTTTAATGGAGCTTGGAGCTAAGCTGCAGTACCAGACACAACCCATGGGCAGGTCTGTCAATGGAAGGGAACACCTATCCTCCAGAAAGAGGTGGGAACCGAACCTTTTTTAAATTCAAGACACATTCAAATGGGTGAAAAAAAGCCAAACATCACTTTTGGTCCCTAATTTTGAAGAACATACAGATTCGTCCATCCTTTGATTTTTATGAATTTCATTAAAGGGGTATTCCCATCTCAGACAATGGGGCATATCGCTAGGATATGCCCCCATTGTCCGATAGGTGCGGGTCCCACCGCTGGCACCCGCACCTATATCAAGAACGGAGCCCCGAAAGTTAAGGAGGGCGCACTGCGCATGCGCAGCCGCCGCTCCATTTATTTTCTATGGGGCCGGCGAATATAGCCGAGCACTGGCTCGGCTATTTCCTTTGGCCACATAGAAATGAATGGGAGCATGGGCCGCACATGCGCGGTGCGCTCCCATTCACTTCTATGGGGGAGGCGGGGAGCAGCGATTGGTGGTGGACGGACCCCGGGAAAAGTGGGGTCCTCCAGCCACAGCGTCCAGCAGTAGGACCCGCACCTCTCAGACAATGAGGGCATATCCTAGCGATACGCCCCCATTGTCTGAGATGCGAATACCCCTTTACGGACTCTCAATATACACATTGAGTATAGGCTACAAAAGCTTTTGCCAGGCTGTAATTCACATTGCAACCACTGGGTGGCCACTGGGTTCATCTATGATTAGATATACGCCAGTTTTTCGTCCGCAAATCCCCTTTGCGACAGAATCTGCAACTTCTTACCCCGCCACGTAAGCCAGTTCTAAAAAAGTGTGTGTGGCATGGGTGGGGAGGAATGCGGGCCGGATGGCCTGTCTCATTTAATGTTTTCTACGCCAGTTTTTCTACCCCAAGGTAACTGGCGTAGAATTAAGGCTGTTAGGCGGTCGGCCCCTCTACATAACTTAGGCACATCAAGCACCAATGCAGGGGTATTAAGACCAGAGTTTTAATAAATGACCCCAATAAAGTATAAACAACCTTCAACAGACTATCGCAATACCATGTTTTATTTTGTTTGAGTTTTTTTTTTAGCAAAAGGGTAAGACCTCATTCACACGTCCGCAAATGGGTCCGCATCCGTTCTGCAATTCTGTGGAACGGGTGCGGACCCATTCATTCTCAATGGGGCCGGACGTGAATCGGAGAGCACACTATGTGCTCTCCGCTTCTGCATTTGCGGAGCGCGGCCTTGAACTTCCGGGTTTCGGCCCCGAACTTCCAGTCCGCGGCTCTGCAAAAGATAGAACATGTCCTATTCTTGTCCGCAGCTTGCGGACAGGAATAGGCATCTCTATGGGGAGTGCCGGACGGATCGGCAACACCTCACGGACGTGTGAATGGGGCCAAAAGAAGGAAACATCTGTATGTTCTATGCAATATTGCAGACCTCAAACGCATGCCTTAACTGAAACTTAGCTTGTCAGGATGACAAACTGCCTTTAGAGCTTTCCTACTGACATTGGTATGATATTATTTTTCTGTTGTTATCCATGATATGCACTGGATTACATGACCACTTGGGTAAGAAAACTGACTATTCACTGCTATAAGACGCTGCCATTTAGATGAGAACCAAGTTTCTGCTAAATTCTTATTCCAGAGGGGAACTTGCAACTGAAAATGAATTCGATGTTCTTTTTATAAATATCTTTCAGACATATTAACAACCCGACTGTGTAAAACGGTTGTCAGAGGTCATCTTAAATTAAAACGTGTAAAAGATGGGAACAGTTGTCAGAGTTAAGTAAAGTGTGTGACGGGCATAAATCTGTTCGATTACAAGTCTGTTACTGCTGAATTTTGGTAATTAGAAGATACGTGGAGGACCCACCGCCATCTGGCTCATCAACACAAAGTGGGTCACTAATGAATTGGAGAGTGATGTCTTGACATATCCAATCATTAATGTGAGTTTTGTATACTGATGGCCGTTACCTTATGACGAGCCTATTAAAAATGTATGAGCCGGGCACTGAAAACATAAAATAAGGTTTCCGTGCTCTTGAAACTTTTAAGACCCGATAGGACAATATGTATCATTCAGAATGAATTTGGGCATCTGAAAAGATTTACAATGTTGTCCTTTTTGGACAATGTTTTATCTGTTTTTGATTTTGTACACTCGTTGATCATCAGTGATTAGCTAAGATTTCTCATGATCAGTTTTAATCGGTAAGGGAACTTGACAACAAGTGTTTTGTTTTCCTGCAGCGCCACCACTGGGGAAATGAAGTATTACACAGTGTGTGTGTGAACTAACCAGTTTGACTGTGGGCTGGACTAGTCCTAAGGCTATTATCCCGGCAATCCCCTTTTTTTCACCCTTTAATCCCTATACAGGGATATGGCCTTCTCTACCCCATGGAATAGTTATTGTGTAGTTGGCAGCTGGCCCACAGGGGTCAAATACATCGGAGTCAGGCAATACTTGTAGTCGGTAAATGGGCAGAGATCAGGACAGGCAAACTTTGTGCAATCCTGAGAAACAACTCTGAGGACAGGGCAAGCTGCAAAGGGTCAGTACGGTAAACAGTCCAAGGTCAAGGCAGGCGTCAGAGTAACAGATTCGGTTAACAGGCAGAAGTTCAGTACTTGGGCAGACAATCATAATAACACCTTCACTGTTTAACTAGATAACTAGGAATCCAAAGCTCAGGCACCTTCCTCCAAGGGAAGGTGCATTTACTACCCACAGGTGTCCAACCATTGGCTGGCAAATATTTGAAACAGTTGGACACTGGCCCTTTTAAGAGTCAGGAGATGCATATATGTGCACTCTAAGACAGGCTGGAAGAGGCCATTCACCTGGTGCTGGCTGGAGCCTCCAATGTGGGACATAGGAATATGATGGCCATCCCAGCTACAAGAATATATCTAGCAGGGACCGGCCACCGAGATAGGTGAATGATGTGGTACCCATGCCCGCACCAGTTAGCGGGGCGGCGGCAGGCATGGATCGTCACCCTGACACACTGTGCCTGTCCATTGAAATCAATAGGCTGTAATGAACAGACATGTTCCTCCAAAGGTTCAGACGTGCTCTGTAGTTATTCTCCACTCTGGCTGATAGATGCGGCTTCTGAACAGGAGACCCCCCGCATTAGGGGGCATCACCATAATGTCTGGTAGGACTGGCCCTGCTTATTAACAACATACCTTCCTTCCCTCAATCCGTCGCTGTGTTTAGGAGAAATAGGTGTTAAAATATGAAAATTAGGGACAAAGTGCACTAACCAATCGGTGAATCTTAGCTCCTCTGATCTGCTTCCCTGGACAGTCCCTGGACTTCCAGTTGAAGGACGGAGGAGTGGGTTTCCAGTGTTGCATAGTGGAGGAGCTAAGGTGCACAGAGTTTCGTAGGCAAACCATCGGTGCACTTAATTTGGAGCTCTAATTTGCATATTAAAAAGGCACTTATTTCTACTAAATGCAGCAATGAATCATGGGAGGAAAGGTATATTTTGGAGCAGCAGGGTCGGCCATACCAAGCATTATGGTTCATTTAATAGAGTTGATCCTGCTGACATATGACCTTTAGCTCATAAAAATGGGTTTTCTAAACTAGGTAAAGCCTTTGACGGAACGTGGCGAGGTTACTGAAACCCAAAGTTATTCACTGAAGTCTCGCACGACTTCGGGCTTAACAAATTTTGCCTCTGCGAAGCACATACATTTTAATGCTGTATGGAGACAGGTCTCCGCACAGCATTAAAACAAAGTTCTGCAACAAATCGACTTCGGATCTTGGATCCGAAGCTCGATTAGCTCACCCCTAAGGATCAAATATGATTAGAATATGCCATAACTTTACGATTGGTGGGGGTCCAGTGCAGTGGAAATGCACTAAAGAGAATGCAGCACTACACGAGCATGGATGTACCTTCATTCTCAACATTGGTGGTGGTCTAAGAATTTGGACCTCCACTGATCATGAAGTGATGTCCTTTTCTAAAAATATGACATCGCCTGATGAGATGGTAATACCCCTTTAAAGGTAATTTCCACATTTGCTAATAGGTATTGATGCCTTTCAGTGCTTAGATCTTGTCTTTGAATTTGACCAAGGACCACATCTCCATCGAGTTAATTCGTTCTACCTTTGTTTATAGGGATTTCCTCTGAGTACTCTGGTTTCCTCCCTTCCTCCAAAAATAAACTTAATATGGAATTTAGATTGGGACCAGTGTAAGTGACGACCAGCTCTGTCTGGACCTCAATGTCATGAATGATCAACCCTTTAGAAGATCTGCAATCTACTATGTGATGGGTTCCAGTTGGTCAAACCTATATCCAACTGTAAACTGTCCATAATGACTTCATTTCAAAGGGTCAAGACTCAGAACATAGGTCCTGACTCAAAGAGACGATATAATGAAAATCACTCACATCTCCAATAAAGTATAAACAGAAGAAGATTGGAATTCATGTTGTAGGTTGAGAATGTCTCCATATTTTTTGCTCAGTGGAAGATGGAAGGAGTTAATGGGATCCATCTCCAACAGAGAAGTAAACCTTACAACTCCCCTCGCAGTAATTCTCTTGGCCGTGCAGTCCAATTCTTAAAAGGCTGATATTCTGCCACCTATGAAGAAAGCGTAAGCGTGCTGTTAATACATAATTCATTGCGTTCTTTATAGTCTTGGAAGTGTACCATGAAAGTCCCTTCATAGGGTAATTGGTAACTTAAATGAATAGTGAGTTAAATGTATTTTTCTCTTGCTCTGGACTGTACAGTGGACAAAAGTCATATTCGGCCACAAATCAAAGATTTCTGTTCTTGAAGCCACAGGCACGTTTAGTCTAAATCCATTTACTTTAACTAATTTAAAGGGGGAACTCTGGGCACAATTTCTTAGGAAGCCATATCCTATTGCTATGTTGTATGTTGACTGTTAGGGCGTGACTTTTGGGAGGTATAGGGTACAGATGTCTCCTTTCTTACCCTTCCGCAAATTTCATAATTTCTCACAATACAAATTCAATAGTCTATGTCCGCTGCTGTCCTGCTCTCCCCTGCGGGTCTAATACCTGGCCTTCTTGCCATGCTGCTGCCTCCATGCTTCTGCCTTGTGCTCCAGCCTATGTCTCCTTAGGGCGCTTCAGCCAAGGGTTGGGGAAGGAAGCGCTTTCAAATCCTTCCACAGCCATTGGCTGATGGTCCCTGGATATGTAAGTCTTCCTCATCAGGCACAGAGTGCCTGAGCTATAGGTTCCCTGGTAACCATCAAAGGTGTCTAGTGCTATTGTGAGTTATCCTGCGTTTGTTCCTGTCTGTGCTTCAGCTTGTACCTGCCCTGCCTGTGTGTTCCAGCACTTTAAGTTTCAGTTCTGTCCATGTTTAAGTTTACACTGTCCATCTACCTTGTTTGTGTTCCTGCCAAGTATTCACCCTGTCTGCCTGTTTATCATCATCATCTGCACTTCAAGTGTGCAGTCTGGATCTCAGAAAACTGCATTCTTAGTGACTGTTTTGACTAGACCTGTGGTTTTCTTGCATTTTTGGTGAGTTGTCTGTAACCTAAATTTCTGGTGTTTGCACCAGAGTCCCTAACCTCTGTGCGTCAGCTGCCAGAGCTATCCCAGGAGGTAGTTGCCTGGCTGCTTCCCTGCATCAAAGGCCAGATCTCTGTACAGGAGTTAAAGGGGTATCCCCATCACATACAATGGGGGCATATCGCTAGGATAAGCCCCTATTGTCTGATAGGTGTGGGTCCCACCTCTGGGACCCGCACCTACAAGGAGAACAAAGCGGGGAGAGCTGTGGCTGCTCCCGCTACTCCTATACAAGCGGCCCCTGCTCTAATTCAAGTCATTTATCCATGTCAATTCCCTTTAAATCGTGGCCTTGCATGGTAATGTATGGTATCTCTCAGAATGTAAATGGATGGAGGTGAGATTCTGAGGTTTTCATGTTATTGTAGAAGACTTTGCCAGCACTAACAAAACAAATCATTAACCAAAGCATCCGACTCTTCCAGGCCAAATACATCCAGAAGGATAATTGTATGTAGACTTTTACTGGAACGGCACTTTTTTTTAGGCTGACTCCACTATCATGGGCGGCCAAGCAGAACGACTCGATGCTTTTAAAGTAAGTAGCTTTAGAGGGAATCCAATTATAGTCCACTGTTTCTGAAATTGTCCTAATTAAGAGTCCTCTCACCAGTCATTCAGAAAAGCCTACAAAATATCACAATACTTAACAAGCAGGTAGAAAAGCTGCTGGAATTCAGAAGATGTGAAATTATGAAAATACCAGAAAATATGCAGCGTGGAGGGCTTCTCATTCTTGGAACCTAACCCCTCATGGTATAATTAGCCTTACATAACTATCCACAGTTTACCTCGGTTTATTTAACCACACATGGTATAATTATTAGTATTATATAACTTTCCATAGTCTACCCCAGTTTATGTTTTTGACTTCATTGGGTTGTTGTTTTTTTGAGCTGTGATACTTCAGTTTCTATGGTTACCACTGGACTTTCTATTTGGGTGACTACCATTTGGATAGGCGCTTGTTTTAATGTGTCTGCTATACAGTAGACTATCTCTCCATAGGTTTGTTTTAGGTCCCACGCACTCAGACATGGTAAGATAGGGCAAGAAAAAATTGGCATCAAGGATATCAACATTCAATGTGTGGCATTTTGTGGCTTTACTGTATACAGGGTGACCCTTGGATTGGTGAAGCCTCTTCATCCATTGACCAAATGCTGAGAAACTCCAAAGGTAAGGGGTGAGGGTTCCCGACAGGCGACCTTCATGAATTTACCATTTAGGGACAAGTTTTAGTAATGTCCTAGAGCTTTTAGCTTTCAACGAAAATTCCTTTAATGCATCATATATGGTCCAGCGTTTGTTTCACAATCTAGGAACTAATAATTCAGCATGTTGGATAATCCAACACCTCTGAGGTCTCAGTTAAGGTGGCTGCCCCCCCTAAAAAATAATATATACATAGCTCCACTCTGTCATTGAGTATGGTATTGCAGCTCATCTCTATGTTTTTCATTCAACTCATTAATGCATTGCAACGTACAATACCTGTCTGTCATCGGTGGATTGTTCCAGCACAATGCCGTAGATGTATGTCTGGTGACCAAGACCGCCAGTCAGTGTGATGGCCATTTAATCACTACTGAATGATGTACTGTCAAATGGAGGGGGTTCTTTATGTCAGGGTTCCTCAACTCCAGTCCTCAGGACCCCCCTGCCGGTCATGTTTTAAGGATTTCCTTAGTATTGAGCAGGTGATATAATTAGTGTCAGTGCACCAGGACTGTGGGATATTCTCAAATCATGACCAGTAGTTGGGTCCTGAGGACTGGAGTTGAGGAACACTGCTCTATGTCATCTCTCCTTCAGCCTTGATATTGCTATCATCAGGTCCAATGGTTTTATAATAATGTCCCAGACTGTCCAGCATTAGTGCCTGTTAGGACATACATTTGGAATGGCCTAACAATACAAATGATTGTGTGTTTTACACCCCTACTCACCCAGTGCCACACCTTATAACTATGCCCCTGTGGACACTTTATAAGTATCTTGTGGTTTCTTGTCACTATGAAGGTCTTGCGCACCAGCTACAGACTTCTCGCTTCCAACCTAGGCGCCCCTATCGACCATTCACAGAGGTCCACTCAGGTCTTCTCTGCATGCAATCAAACATTTACTCCTTTTTTCTGCTACGGGCCACAAAGGTAAATTGTTTTAGTTAAATCCCACAAACTGCAACCTCCATTAACCATCGGCTGACAGTCGGAGTATTTGGATATTACGCCTACAGTGATCTATAGCATAAATTAGTTCAACAAAGTAGAGCGCTGCGTCTTCATTAACAGTACAGGAAGTAATCATGGAAGCGTGCTCCAGCCTGTCGTAGTCGCGTTTATGAAAAATGGATGTTCAATACGGAATCTGTTCTAGGACATCCACACGATTGTGTTCAGAGATACTTTCTCCCTCCTACAAAATTATCAGGACTGGGTAGAGCTCTCTGTACTTTCTTGTGGGAAACATGTTTGAAGGAATGGCGATGAGTTCAGGTTGCTTAGTAAAAACATATGTGGATGACCACCATATGTACAGCAGCTAAATTTACAGGAGTCTTCATGGAAACTTCTGTCGGCTCTACAGTGGACTGCCTCTCTATGTTACACTTACTTGTTTCAGATCCTTCTCATTCTGGAAAAAGGAAGAATGAGACTGACCAATAACTATCATCCTGAGAGGTAGACTTGCTGTGGGGAATTCGAGAGGAGGGACACCAATGAGATTAGGGTACTAGTCAGAGTAGTAGAAAAGAAGTTCCTGAGGAGAAAAAAAATTCCATGTTCGTTGGTACTAGACATTGAGTAAATAAACAGGAGCAAACATGGGCGTCCTATGTTATTGGGAAGCACAGAGGGTTAACGTGAGATACAGAAAGAGATGTGGATAAACTGACGAGCAAAAAGGCTTTCAATGAATTGAGGTCTTGGTCTGCAGTCCACAGAGAGGAGGGTTGCAGTAGTCTACAGAAGATATGATAAGTGCCTAGTCCCATGTGTGAAGAAGGGGATGTGTGGGAGATGTTTTTGGGTTGATAGGGTAGAGAGTCCGTGTAAGGTTTGAATGAGAGTGAAGTAAGATGTTCCCTGATACTAAGTTTTGTTTTTCTATATTTATAGCGTTAGAGGTTTATAATTGCCCTTTCTGTCTCCCCTTCCCCTTCCCTTATTGAGATCGGTCATATGATCCCAATATAATTATTTCTACCTCCACGTCCTGCACCTGAGCTGTTATATCTTTACTCCGGTTTCCATGACCATGTGACCTAGGATCGGTCACATGATCACGGTCATGGATTTCGGCCCTACAATCTGCAACTTCCCTCACCCGGGGTGACACTTCTCCGTGCCGTGACCTCCGATCACGTGACCTAAGATCGGTCACATGACCTCGGCACCTACATCATCACATAGGCGTGCCTTACTCGGCTCGTCTTCCCTCCCCGTGGGTACACTAGTAGGAAGTGACGTTGGCGCTTCTGCGACTGGAAGCGTCATCTACCCTCGTCACTTCCGGGGATGCCTGTAAGTATCAGCGGGCTATTTAAACCTCATTTTGCGCTCGGGTAAGGTTACAGGAGGAGCGCGACTTACAGGAAACCAAGCCATGTGAGTACAGAAATCATATTTACCAGGAGACCACTTACTGCCCTAATTCATGCCTAATTATATATTTATGACCCTGTTTATCTACAGCACAAACTGGGTCCACACACTATATCAGGGACATCTACCCTGACTTGACTATCATCTGCTGACTCTACCAGTAAGGGCTTTGTATACTTTGATTAATTATCCCCTGGTATATCTCACTTGGCCTATTGAATTATGTATTTCTCTCCATCCTGTAGGTCCATTTGAATTTTGCCCTTTATTTAGGGCCTACTTCACTTCTCCTCCTGTCACCGGTCCCTCAAAACTTGGATGTATGGACCTTCATCATATTGCGAATAAATGCCTACAGGGGCTGCTAAGTATATTTTAAGTTAAGCCTTGTCAATATCAGACTGGCTCACGCTATCTGCTAATGTTTGCTATAATTATTTGAGTGACTGTTTCACATGTTTACACACAATACCTCCTGATGAACCCTTGTTTATTTTTGGGGGGAAACGCGTCGAGGTGTGTTTGCGAGGTGTGCTTCTAGAGGCGTACCTTGATACTTCAAGGTTTGTTTGTGAGGTGTGTTTATTGTGGCGTACCTTCATACTTCCTATTGGGTAGGATTACATCTATCACCTGCCCAACTTGCCATAGGACAACCTCCTGTTGTCCAGACCACTAGGGATTGTCTAGGGGCTCCCAGCCTAGGTACGAGGACGAGGAGTCCCCACCATCAGGGGACGTCCTCGGGCTGAGGACTAGTATAGGGGTACACTAGGGTTAGTTCCCTTATCTCCCTGCTGTTCGATCTATAGTGACTATCATTATCACCTGACAGTCCCTATTATGATCATCATCCTCTAGCTATCATACTGATAATAGTTTGTTTCACTTGGTGTTATCTGTGGGGTTATTTGTGACCTCTTTATTTTAACCTAATGGATTAAAAGTTAATTTTTATAGGGATTCATTATACTTGCTGGAATTTGAAGTAAGATGTTCCCCATAATCAGACAGATTTTTACTTCAGGTACGGAGGCAAGTTGTCCATGATGCAAAAACACATGATAGAGGACACAGTAGACCGAGTGTTAGGAGCACAAGATAATAATAGGATGCCAGGACTGACAGCGGAAACGTAAATTAGATTATACTTAAAGAGGACCTTTCACCGCTCCTGGCATTCCTGTTTTACCAGCCTCATGCATTCAACATGTAATAACAATTCTGTAACCTCTATTCTTATGTCTCTATGTTGTGCCATTCCTTTATTATTTCTACTAGAAGTTATGAAAGAATTGCTATTAGCCTTCAGTAAGGGTACAGAGGGAAGGTAACCAGTTGGGGGTGTGTCCCTGCACAGTGTGACTCTATCCAATCAGTGCTTCCATTTTCAGCCTGTGCAGGTACACCCCCAACTGGTTACCTCCCCTCTGTACCCTTACTGAAGGCTAATAGCAATTCTTTCATAACTTCTAGTAGAAATAGTAGTAATGGCACAACATACAGATATAAGAATAGATGCTCCAGAATTGTTATTACATGGGGCATGCATGAAGCTATTAAATAGACCTGTCAGGAGCGGTAACAGGTCCTCTTTAATGTCAATGAGCTGATGAGATTTTTCAAGCTCATGGATGTAGATGGAGAAGAGAAGGAGGTGAAGGACAGAGCCTTATTACATATTGTGGGCAAAGACATGAGGGGGCGAAGGAGACCACAAGTGTGCATTGAGAAGGGAGGAAGAGATGTTCTATATCTTAGAAAGAGAAATGAGGCAGGCGATCTATCTATCTCTCTATCTATCTAATTATCTATCTATTATTTGTTATTATTTAGTAGTAAAGCACCATTCTTTCCATGGCATTGTAGTTATGAAAAGAAATATGTATATATAATACAAAACAAATGTAATAAGCATAAACAAGATGAGATACAAACTGGAACGGAAGGTGAGAGGACCCTGTCCACGAGGGCCTACAATCTACAAGGTATGGAGGAAGGACACAGTAGATGAGGGTAAAGTTTGTCATGGAGTTATAGAGGCAGCGGGGTCACTGGTTGTAGGCTTGTGGGAATGGTGGGTTTTCAGGTTTCTTTTGAAGGTTTCCATGGTAGGTGAGCATCTGATATGTTGCAGTAGAGAGTTTCAGAGTATGAGGGAGGCACAGGAGAAATCATGGAGGTGATTGTGGGAGGAAGTGATAAGAGGAGAGGAGAGAAGGAGGTCTTGTGATAATCGGAAATTACGTTCAGGGATGTATGTGGGGATGTAGCTCAGAGATGTATGTTGGGGACAAGTTGTGGACGGCCTTATATGTATTTCTTTGTATATTAATCTGAATTCGTTGGGTAATAGGGAGCCAATGAAGGATTGGCAGAGGTGAGAAGCAGAGGAGTAGCAGGGGGAGAGGTGGATTAGTCGGGCAGCAGAGTTGAGGATAGATTGGAGGGGTGCGAGGGTGCTAGCTGGAAGGCCACAAAGGAGGATGTTACAGTAGTCTAGACGTGAGATGATGAGGGCACGTGTAAATATTTTTGCAGACTCTTGTTTGAAGAATGTGCATATTCAAGAGATATTTTAGAGTTGGAGGTGACAGGTGGTGGAAAGGGCTTGGATGTGCGGTTTGAAGAACATGGCGTGATTTCTGAGCCAGAGAGGTAAATTTGCGTGTCGTCGGCACAAAAATGATACTTAAATCCAAGGAACTCTATGAGTTGTCCCGGGCCAAAGGTGTAGATTGAGAAGAGCTAGGACAGAGCCTTGAGGGACACCAACAGCGAGGGAACAAGTCGAGGAGGTAGTGTGAGATTGGGAGACACTAAATATCAAGTCTGTGAGCTATCATGTGATCCAGGAGAGGGTCAAATCCGTAATGCCAAGGGATGAGAGAGTTTGTAATAGAATGGAGTGGTTGACAGTGTCAAAGGCAGAGGACAGGCCAAGGAGGAGGAGGACAGAGTAATATTGTTTGACTTTGGCAGTTAGCAGGTCATTGGTGGCTTTGGTAAGTGAAGTCTCAGTCGAGTGGTGGGGTCAGAAGTTGGACTGTAGTCGGTCAAAGAGGGAGCAAGAAGAGAGGTCAGAGCACATCTATCTATCTATCTATTTATCTATCTATCTATCTATCAATCTATTGTGGGGATTTGTTCTGGTAGACAGGTTAGCGGGCGCAGTATAGAGGCAAGGACCCAGGTAGTAAATCAAGCTTCAGTGTTTTATTCACACTCAGCAAAACAAAACAATCTTGGTGCTTGTTCTTGCACAGCAAAACAATGTTCACCTGGAATCCTAGGTGTCGGTTCACACCTGGCTGAATGTTCAGCCACACAAAGGTTCACTGGCAGGCTTCAAGGCGGCCTGCACGCCTGTTTGCAGTCTTCAGCCTTTAGCACAGAGGACTCCACAGCTTCACTGTCAGATGGAGGAGAACCCACCCCACCTGATGGTGCTGACTGCTTTTATAAGCCTTCCAAGACCCGGCCTGGAACGTGAGGAGTAGCCGCCCACTCAGCACTTTGGCTACTCCCAGTAAGAGCCGTCCTGGATTGGCTCTACAGCCATATAAACAGCTGAAGAGTCAGACTGCTCGGAACCTCGGTGACACATACCGACCATCAAAGAAGGCCCCTTGTTCCTTCCTACACTATCTATCTATCTATCTATCTATCTATCTATCTATCCATTAAGACTGACATTCTCCCTCCACGCCAGTCTTAAGTCTGTCTGGAGGAAGAGCCAAAGTTATGTGAAGTCTCAGGTCTCTACACTTTGGCGCTTCCTCCAGTAGGACGTGTGACAGACTTAAATCTACACCAGCTTCCTTGTTGGTAAAGGTTTAACGGTTTGGCCCACAAAAAACATTCTACATTTTTCAAAGAAGCACCTGAATCTGAATTCTTTTGTAATTCCATGTATTTAAAAATTTAGCATAGCCGCTGTATAGCACCACCTGCTATTTGTTCTTTTTCTTATTTCTTTGTCCTGCTCACTGAGATGGTCGCACATGCTCAGTTTCATCTTTCAGTTGCCTCTTGAGCTGTGATAGGCAGACCATGGACACGCCTCCTGAGCTGTGATAGGGAGATCATGGACACGCCTCCTGAGCTGTGATAGGGAGATCATGGACACGCCTCCTGAGCTGCAGTAGAAAAGACACTCCCCTTGAGCTTCCAGCTTGATATAAATCTAGCAGAGCAATGAATGGGGAGATCTCTGGATCCATGTGAGGTACAGGACTGGTTCTAACTTTGATAGAAAGATATTGTCATGTACTGTATGATGTCTGATTTTTATTTTTTACATTAGTCATGGGATAACCCATTTTCCATGCCAAAAACTGGCATGGAAAATGATACATTTCGCGGGCCTGCATTACCACCCGCTTCCACGCCCACGCTACTCCTTCTTTTCTCACCACTTCGGAAAAGTGGCGTGAGTGGGGAAAAGTTGCAGAGATTGCCACAAAATGATTTGTAACAAAATATGCGACGGATAAACGCCACAAAATGTATACATGTTCATAAATGACCCCCACAGTGTATACTCTGCTCAGCTACTTCAGTTTGCAGGCATATGCTATTAATATTGGCGGCACGGCTCCTCCTGTCTTGCGGTGAGGGCAGTGTCCGGGTTACTTCACACAATATGAATACCTCGCAGTGCGATGGAAACGGAAAATCTATTCTCATTATAACTTTTATTTGTACTAAATAATTCTCTAACAACTTTTCATTGATCATACAGTCAAGGAACAAAGACCGGATTAGATGGCTTTTGGGATCAACGCATGGAGGATAGAAATGTGTGTGCAAGTTAACCCATGATTTGCGGGCAGACACAGTTCATGCTAAGTAGAGCTCAGGACTTTTTCTACTCTTGGAGCTTGCAGTGATTTTGTGGTGATGTGTTTCAAGATTTTACTGTATTTCATTTCATCTCTAAAAGTTGTGTCACTTAGGCTACTTTCACACTAGCGTTTCTGCTGGATCAGGCAGGGCTCATCAAAAATGCTTCTGTTACTGATAATACAACTATCTGCATCCGTTATGAACGGATCCGGTTGTATTATTATTTTTAACATTGCCAAGACGGATCTGTCATGAAAACCATTGAAAGTCAATGGGGGATGGATCAGTTTTCTATTATGCCAGATTTTGTCAGAGAAAACGGATCCGTCACAATTGACTTGCATTTTGGGTCATGACGGATTCATCTTGCTCCGCATCCCAAGACGGAAAGAAAACCGCAGCATGCTGCAGTTCGCTTTCCGGTATGAGATCGGAATGCATTCTGGTGCACTCCGTTCTGTTCAGTTACGTTTTGTCCCCATTGACAATGAATAGTGACAAATGAAAGTGTTTTTTTCCGGTATTAAAACACGATGACGGATTACAATACCTAAAATAGAAATGCTAGTTTGAAAGTAGGCTTAGCGGGTGTCCTGAATAAGAGAAAAACAGGACTTTTTTTCTTCCAGGAACAGCGCCTCCCGGTGTCTGGTATTGCATATCAGCTTCATTGAAGGGAAAGGGACTAAGCTGCCATACCACACTCAACCTGTGGACAGGTGTGGCACTATGCTCATTCTGGGGATAGTCAGTGTAAACATGCAAAATATTCCTTACAGCCCCTAGTGGTCAACTATGCATCAGCTGAGATGTTGCAGAGCCAAGTGCACAAACCCGTACTGCTGCTGTGCCCTACGGTCATGGCTCCATCGGACTCCATGTCTAGACGACACGTCATAAATCTAGAGTTGTTTCCAAAGCCAGCCATATGTATAAGAAAAGTGATGGCTGGAAGGCAACTTATCGATCATCCACCGAGATGTTGGTATGAACAGTCTGAACATCAAGATGCGCTACTAAACTGGCAGATCAGGGAGGTACAAAAAAAAAAACATAATAGAGTGGTCTTGCATAAAGTTGCAAATATTTGGCTGATCATGCCATAGACTTGCATTTTTAGACAAGGGGCAAAATATTCCAACCTGACCGATCCTATTTTGGATAAATAATAGTCCTCTGTTGACTGAAATGGGCCGTTTTGGTGGAGAGTTATCTTATTTTTATGGCAGTTCAACTTTCGTACAGCTGTTTATGGGTTTATTAGTCTTCATCAGGTCACCAGGGACAAAAATGAAGCCTCCTTCTAACGATTAATTTCTGATTGAAGCAACATGTAAATGCCTTCTGCTTAAAGGGGATTTTGATATTGATATCTTCTCAGGATAGAGGATCATCAGTATCTGACTGTAGGGGTCTGTAGCTCTCAGATGAGCGCTGCTTTTTCTTCCAAGGCCTGTGATGTTGCGTCCATCGGTTACATGCAGCCTCTTGAATCACAGGCTTTGAATCACAGAACTAGACCCTAGTGGGAAATGATTGGTTGCAAAAGGTAGTTAAATATTAGGTTTTTTCCCCCATGGATTTTGGAGCCCTTTATAAGCATCAGAATAGGGCTGAGCTGCAATACTAAGCACCACCACTATACAATGTACGGCACTGTGCTTAGTAAACTGTGAGGAGCACCACGCCCTTTTCACGCAGCTGATCAGTGGTGATGCCGGAAGTTGGACCCCCACCAATCAGATATTGATGACCTATCCTGCTCAAAATCCTGGACAGTCATTTTAAAAGTTTATTTTTTTCTTTTCAAAAATAGTGGCAGAGGGCTCAAAGAGGTCTAAAAAGGTAAAATAACCCATACTCACCTCACCGATCCCCCACTCATGCCTTTCCAATTCTGTCCCCGCCAGTATCTACATCCTGTTCATAGCTTGACACACACAGAAAATGTCTTCTCAGCCAATCCTTGGTAGCAGTGATCCACCTTAGCCTGTGATTGGCTGAGTGGGCATTTCCTGTGTGTCAAGCTGGGTCAAGATAGTAAAGACCAGTGGAGAACTAAGCAGCGTGGGAAAGGGGGCAGCGTAGGATCAGTGAGTATTGTTTCTTTTATTACTTTTAACCTCATGTGAGCGACCACATTTTTTCATGCTAGAAAACGCCATTAAGAAGGGTTTACTGTTTTCCAAAATGCAACAGTTCCTCCTAGTTTTCACGTTAACCTTTCTCCTGCTCTAAGGGAAAAGTCTTTATCTGTATCAAAGTTAAAGGGCAATTTAAAGGAGCAGACCATGTAAAATATGTGATATCTGGTGCAGAGCCTGGTGGGGCAATGCCTGACACATGGATTCCCTCTGTGTCATGCACCACTCCTTCGAGCCTCATACTAGGGATGAAGACTCCTCTAGAGTGTACATACTATTATTAGTATTAATATCATCATTCTGATTCCATATTTTATGATTTGTGGTTATTTCTTCTTTCTCATGTTACAGCTTTTCCCGGTTGCAGCTCGCTCGCTTGTTTTACATGCAACGGGCGCCTCCCCCCCAAGGGCCCCTATATTGCGACCCCGGTTTAGTAGTAAATGCTGAGTGGTGTAGTGCCGCTTAAATTTCTCTTTATGTGTGTCACAGTGCCCCTACCTGGATCCTGCTGGACCCCAGGCTTTGGCTCTGAAGCAAAATAATAATAAAAAGGGGGAATAATCAAGGGATAGAGGAAAGATAACGTGAGTCCAGACCTTGAGATGAAGTTCAATGGCAGCCTTACTTGAATAAACATTTCTCCAAAACCATTTTAAGGCTTTGTCTTGTTTCCAGCAGGCTTTAGCATGAACTGGCAGGCAAACTCAAGTCTGCTTTCTCTCTTTCTCTCTGCTGTACTGACAAGCTAGCTTAGTATCTTTGATTTCTTCTTTATGCTACACTCCACTTTTTAGTCTGACTTAGTTTCAGCCGAGGGAATATTCTCCTGGCTCCTGAGGCTTCCAACCTTCTGCCTCCATGGCCAGCAGAGCTTAAGGTGCTCTGGCTGGCATGGGCAGTCAGGCAGTGACGTTTCCCTGCACTCCCTTCCCTTGTCTAGGAAAGACTAGAACTAACTGGAAACTTCTGCCCCACCCAGCAGGAAACAAGACTGACCCACTTTTGCCCAAAGGGGGGAGAATGGAATGGAAAGTTCCATTCTGTTGAACTATAGCTCTGCCATACACGCTGCCACCTGCTGGTGAACCAGGCATATTACATGAACATAACAGTTGCATCACAATAATAGCATTGCACAATGTAGAGGACCTGGAGAGAAATACAGATGACATTTAGGTTAGCCCAATAGAGATAGTAGCAGGGTGCAGGAGTGGTAACACTACTCTGTGGTGTTACACACACACTTTTTAATCACAATGGATTTGAATGCAATTTCATAGGGTGAAAGTCCCAAAAATCAACTCAGTCATTGACATCTCCATCTTTCCGAGGCCAGAAGATCAGTTAAGAGCAAGAGACTCATTTATCTCCCTCGTCGTAGACAAAGATAATTTCCTTCTTGGTGATCAATATGCTGAGCAGGTGGGAAAACAATAGAGTCTGAGATGACTGCAGGCTTTGAAGAAAGCTTCGATTTCCAAATGGAAGCCATGGGGATCTACTGCATTGTTATTACCTTGATTGTCAAGAGGTTTGAAGACGGGGATGGTTTGTTTAAAACTGCTCGAGGGGATTTGTTCCTTGTTACTTAAAATATTAATCCTAGTCGCAGAAGGCTATTGATAGACCAGAACTCCAACGCAACTCTGCCATCCATTATCTTTCATAAGAGGTGATGTCATTGTGCTCAGTTGTATAGAAAAGGTTATGGTAATTAGTGCTTAATTTGTGTTAAAACCCTGCATGGCACCAATAACAGACAACAGCATAGTCCGTAGACATGCTGAGGTCAGGCCGGGCAGAGTTCATTCAATCTAGTAAACAGGCCAAAGGACAGGGCAGGTGCCACAGGGTCAGTATGATAAACAGGCAGAGGTCAGGGTGGGAGGAAGAGGTACAATACAGGAAACAGGCAGAGATCAGGCACAGAGCATTAGATGACACTAAACACCTTTGCAGGGATTAGGCAAGCTAGGAACCTTCTTGCTCAGGCACCCTTCCATAGGGAAAGGCCCCTTAAATACCTTGGGAAGGCTAGTCCTAGGTTAGGGACTCATTAGGATGTGTGCTGTGCATTTAAGAACACATACGGACACAGAAGACAGCAGGGAGGAAGCAAAGAGGATGAAATGACCTAACATGGACCAGGCAGAGCTACCAGTACTTCTGAGGCTGTGCCAGCTGTCGTACATTTCGAAGTGGCGGTGGATCTGCCAAAGTTATGTAGAGGCCAGCGCCTCTTCATAACTGTGGCGGATCCACCGCCAGTGTAGGTCTTTATTAAGACCGGTATCTAAAACGCCGGTCCTAATAAATGTGCCCCAAAGACACATATATTAAAAACAAACCTTGACAGAGTAACCCAAAATCTAGTTTATTTTCAAAGCTGGTCATCTTAAGATAAGTTGAGTCAAGAGGAAAGGTAAGGATGGACACATCTGTCTATTTGTAGAGACTCTAAGATTTTCTGACCCCAAATTAGTCATTATCCATCAAGATAGACCCCATTTTTTATGGTTGAACATCACAGGTTGATTTCTGGATGCACCTAAAATTTCGACACAGTCAAAAAGCGAGACCTTGGTATGTATGACCTCCACCAGCGAAGCAGTGACATTTTATGGATTAAATAATTATAAGCCGCATGAATTAATTATATGTGAATTTATGAAGGTCATTCCTAGTCACAGCTGCTGATTAGAACAGCTTTACTGGAACTAGTAAAAAGAGTCCCCTGGGATGAGTTAAAGAGTCCTGCGTCTTCTCATCAGTGTAAATGCTTAGAATAGGATTACATTGTAACGCTCCAGTTTACTGCAGCACTCGGAGCGGCGTTACTTCAGATTCGTAACGTGATGCTTTTACAGCAAAATAAAAAGATTTGTAAGAGAGAAACGGGAAGGAACTGAAAACACAAAAACATTTCTGCAATAGATCCTGTAGTAAAATACGTGTCGGATTTGTCGGAGCTACAGGGGAGTTGAACACTTGCTGATTTGATCCCTCGAATATTACAGTTTATTGCTAGGATTGTTACCTGTGGGGTCAGATAATTTTTGAGTGTCCCTTCTAAGAAAAAGGAATTGTTTAAAATATATTAACAGTACACTTTTTATGACTGCATTTTACTCATTTTGGGCTAAAAATCTTTTCTTTTTTTTACTTTTCAGCAATTTTTTGTTATGAAGGATTAACTCTTTGCCTAGCTGTGAGCATCTTACTTTAACTTTGAGCTGTTAACTGCGGCTATGTTTCAACTACTAACAGCTCATATACACTTATATGAGCCATATTCTAAAATATGAGCTATAATGTTTATGAGGTCAGGAGATCAGAGATAAGGAACCCTTAGCTGACCTGCCTGACCGGAAACAATATAAGCACAGAACCTGGTTTTAGATAATCTCAAGTCAATACAGAGAAAAAGGCTGAACATTTTTTAATGAAGACCAATTGAAAAAAATTATTTTAGCTCAAAATGAGTACAATACAATAGTAATACAGTAATAATAATGATAATAATAAAAAATGTCCCCAAAGGTGTCCACAGTCTCTAAAGCAGACAAGACGCTGACGTTCTCTATCAATACTACTTTGGACAGAGACAAAGTAGTAAGTGATTACAGCTCTTCTGCTAGGCCACTTCTCCTCCCCTTAAAAGACAGGTCCAGACGTCTTGTTTGGCCCTGTAATCTTGTGCCTGTGCCTTAGATTACACTATTGGCGCTATCTGCTTCTTCTTCCCAAGCATCGCGGATGACTACCCAAATGAAGCTGAGTGTCTCCTCGTCCTGGTGAAGGATGATGCTATTGGTGCATGTGCAGTAGTCTTCTGTGCTGCTAAGGAAGCAGAACTACTGTGAATATGCCAAAAGTGTAATTGACTGCGCAACCGCGAGGGTCCTGAAGGGTAAATATTAGCAATTAGTAATATTAACATATTAATTAAAAAAGGAAATTATTTAGGCACAACACAATGGTGCATAATTGAGGCTTCGTTTAACTAAGCAGTATCAACCCTACAATGATGTATGCCTGGTTGACCCCGCTGACAGATGCTCTTTATAAAGTATAACATTTTGTCCACCTGAAGCCACCACTAGAGGGAACTGAGGAGCTCACTGCATACTGGGTTATTATTGAGTTCAATGTAGGCACAGTATGCAGATTCCTCCTAAGCTCCCTCTTGTGGTGGCTGCAGGAAACTATAAAATTATTAGTTAGCTATGTCCATGCAAGTGATTTGAGGATCTGTAAAACAAAAATAGAGCTCCTACACACAATAAAGGTAAAGAAATAAATCAGCACAGTATTTTTATATATATTTTTTCAAAGTTAGACATTGTAGTGGAAGATTTGGATACGATAAAGAATTTATGATGTCTCCAGTTCTGACGGTTAAAACATCAGGGTGCACTTTTCCTTTAAGGCGACTCTTCTCATAAGACTCCAAACTGGCGATGAATCATGTAAAAGGGAAAAACGTAATCTAGTAACAGGAGG
This sequence comes from Bufotes viridis, assembly GCA_033119425.1. Lineage (NCBI taxonomy): Eukaryota > Metazoa > Chordata > Amphibia > Anura > Bufonidae > Bufotes > Bufotes viridis. The sequence continues at coordinate 28,131,087 of CM065589.1, forward strand.
TAGATGGAGTATAGTAGTAAAATGGATTAACACGGTATGGCGCCGGGCGCAACGGCAGGTGACTGGGATGCTGTGTGTGTCTTGTCATTGTTAAGTGTGAAATATGCCGACTTTCAGGGACGTCTACTATAATTAATGGAATTTTTGGCTTCAGTCCATTTTTGAAATTGGTTACTTTAGCTAGCTCATGGAGCTTCCAGACAAAAATCTTAAAATACGCTCTTCACCTTACAATCAGTGCGCTGATGAAAATACTCAGGGGGCTTAACAGTAAATGCAGGTTCATTAGATTTTATGGTGGATGCTGCTGTGAACGCCACGGGCTGATTAAAACAGTTTTGTAGACGGTACGAGGGCTTTATTGGAAATTAACGCGTCCCTTCCTTGCTTGTTTTTCATTTTGCTCTTTTTCATTGAATTATAAATGCTGTTTGTTATTTTTGTAGTGTTTTTTTTTTTTTTTACTATTATTGTACACCTTACACAAAACTCATTCATATCACTTCCCCGCTCAGTGAAGGGTAAGGACCAGTTTCCATGACAGCCGTAGGAGATGTAGCAGTGCTAAGTTTTCCATTGATCGTGAAGATCTATCTTTTCTTGCCTTTTGTCTTTACTCAACGTATACCAAGATGTGTGGCAAGAGATCACCACTTTAAAAAAACAACATGATTTTGTGATACTCTGTCATAAGAGGTCTATCCTATGTGTGTCTGTGTGGCCACCTAGTGGTTGCGTTGTGAATTGCAGCCTGTGAAGGGTTTTGCTAACATGTTGCCCTATTGAATAGGTTTCATGGGGCAATTGGAGTCTTTAACTACATTTGAGGTAAGGTGAGGGTGGACACATCTTTGGCATGAGGTATTATTTGTGAACATTTTTATTTTTTTACCGGTAAAATGATTGTATTTTGTTAATTTCTCACCAGGTACCAAACATGCAACGTCAGAGATGTCAGTGAGGCACACACAGAGCAGAGGCAGTTCCCATAGAAGCCAGTTGACCACATTTTTATCATTTAGCACCAAAGAAGACATTGTCAGGTGTAGGAGAGCTGCCCCGCTCTTCCCTGTGGGCACAGATGCCATGCTCCTGACTTTGCTGTCCCGCTTTCCTGCCGGCGACGCTTTCAGCTGCTGGCATCTTTCAATGGTTGTGCAGCCTATGGCCTGTGCATCTTTGGTTAGGCCTCGTGGTTTGCTCTATAGGATGCATGTGCCCACTCTCGGACTCTTGATAGGCCAGCATGTGCATGTCCAAATGTGTCCCTGGCCAATGGATACCTGTCCCTATGTATTTAAGGCACCTTCCCCAGTTGGAGGATGCCTGAGCTTTAGGTTCCTAGTCTCTACTTATCTACCAAAGGTGCAATATCTGTCTGACTACCCATGTACCGACCTCCTGCCTGACCAATTCTGCTTGCACACCATCTGCCTGACTCTAGCCAGTTTACTGTATTGCTTCTTTGCCACCTGTCCTGACCTCAGACTGGTTTCTTGGATTCGTTTATACGCAGCTTGCCCTGACCTCAGACTGTTATCTGACTATGTTTTTTGCCGGACTGCTAGTGCTTCACACTTGAGTCTCTGACCCCCATGCAAAAGATTTGTCAATAATTCTGTGCGAGTAGGCAAAGGAGAACTTTCACGAATTGGCAGACGAACCAGGACTTGCAGTCTTTTCGTATAAGTGGGTGAGGCTTCCTTTATGTAGGCCAAGCTTTCCCTAAGAATCCTGTAGGCAGATAAAAAGTTGAATCTAAAAGTACTGTAAGAATAATAATGCTAAAATACTAATGTAATCATAAAAAACAATGTATTACTGAACCCCACTTCTCACCCTCTACCCTGCGTTGCCTTCAGAAACCTGACAGAGCTAGAGTATTTTAATTACATACAATCTTGAAGACCTACCTACCAGGGAAGAGCCTGGCACCCAGGAGAGGGTGTTATTCACAAGAAATTAGTCTTTCCCAAGAGCAGGGGCATAGCTTTAAGAAATGTAGCATTAACAAGTCACACCTGAGCCCTATAGTCTGAGGAGGTACACCAGTATCATAAGTGACTCACGGTAGGTAGGCTATGTTAACGAGTATAGGCTGTGGCCCACTAGCTTGAAGTCATACCTAGCAGAATAGAGATCAGTGGTAGCATCTAAAAATGAAGCCCCCTTTAAGGGCAAATAAACAAACACACAACACAACAGAACATAAAATTTAATAAGTGGAAAAATCTCCAAATTGAAAATCCCACACCATACATTGTGTTCTGTCCCTGCAATTTTGAGTCTAAAAGGAAAAAAGCCCCCATTATCACCTCCTGTAGAACAGGAAACTTTGAGATGAGCCAGGATTCACGTCTGCAGAATTACCAAGCATTAATCACTTAAAGGAAATAGGATGAGAGCGCGGTGCACGTGCCGCGTGGCAGCTCCTTCACACCAATTATGTTTCTTTGTTTACCAAGGTGCTTTCCAAATGCCCTGCACAAAATTTCTTCTTATAGAACAAGGAAATTAATTCTTGTATCACACCTTGCCGGGGGTCTAACAAGCGGTGTTGTTGTATGAAGTGAACGGGCTACAACCTTCAAATGAAATATCTGAGACAAAGTCTAAAGTTAAAATGAGATGATTCAGAACAAAAATGGATGTGATATTGAGATTTAGGAATTTATCATTTAGCCAAAAATGTATTCCCCCTTGTCCTTCTAAGATGTGGCTCAAGTCAGAAGAACAGAGGGGTCTTGTACTGGATTGACCTCTCTATGCTTTGGTTTTGCATTGTCTCCTTCTACCCCTTTGGGAAGCGGAAGCAAGGTAACTCTGGGACACCCAATCCTTACATTTTGGAGAGTTGAGGTGGTTTTATGCCATCCAAAGGTTGGTTGGGGGCTTCGGGTGTCCATGCCATGTGGCTGCCACGGGCAAACTCTGGTTGGACCCATACCCTTTGCTTTGGGTGGTGAGAACATGTGCTCTTCTCCATTAGAAATGTAGCCAAACTGTTGACAAAAACTAAGACGGATTGGACCAAGGAATATGGAATTGCGAAAAAAAATCTCCCAACCTTTCTGTCCTGGTGGGTCAAATCTAACATCATAATGGAGGAGTTCTGTTAGTACCCCCTCTATGTACATAGCTAGACGACCAGTAAAAATCACTATGAACCAGAGGAAGTTGGCCCAATGGTTCAAGGGCATAAAAGAAAAAGAAACAACCAGCACTAATGCTCTAGGTGGCTTAGGCAAACCCTATAAACCTTAAGGCCCTTATAGATGCCATTGGGGGGGGGATGGGACACACCTAAATTTAATATGTGCGTAACTTACACTGGACACATTTTTCCGCATAAGCCGACTTTGAGACCCTGAAATGGTACAAAGCTTCTCTCCGCCAGTCCCATAACAGGCTCTCTACTGCATTTACTTACCAACATTACAATCCCAAAATGCTATTCATCATTTTAAGTCCCCCCCCTTCAATCTTCCCGTGAACACCCTTAAAGACACAGAAAACCCCCATTAATATACATTTACATCAACGACACTATATAGGTTCAGAGGGTAATAGTCTAGCAGTAAAATACTAACATGGGCTACTTGCCATTTGCATCACAGGAAGCACACATCTCAATGTATTATTAAAACTGTTACTGAGCTGCAATACCAGACACAACCACATGGACAAGAGTGGCGCTGTGGGTACTGCTGATTACGCACCGCCCACCCTGATGCACCATAATAAAGAGAAGATATCAGTATATTGTAAACTTGAATGTGGTTGAAATATGCAGTCATTGGCACCCCTCCAGCTGTACCCCTTTAATTTCCAGTGGCAGCTGTTTATATTAAGCCATTTTTGCCTAGAATCTGCCTTTCTCCAGAGAAGAAATCTGCTGTAACTTCTCCAGGTCTCCCCTCCCCGCGTCTGGTAAATGCAATTTATGCACAAGATAGAAAAATCATAATGCACACCTGCACTGAATAATGTGCGAGCCTGGCATCACACCGAGAGAAACTTGGCACCTTCTGCGGTAATTAGTGCCAAGCTAGAGTATCCTTCAAGTGTCTTATCAGATGATATTTCAATGCAGCCGCCACTCTGTTGCTAGCGAACGGTGACAGAGCTCAGCTCCACGCTGGGTGGCCGGCTCCTCCAATCCATGTTGTATACCGTCTAGAAACAAAGGGACAGAACGGTTATACAAAACAGAACAAAGGTAAGTTCTTAGGAAAACAGCTGTAATACACGGCGGCGCCCCCTACGTAGCGGTGGAGGGCAGAGAAAACTTTCATCTCTGGTTTACGACCCTTTCTGTGCTCTGATCAATACTGATCTTGGTGCATAAAGGTTGAGACTCCGCTCGTTGGCAGAAGCAAGCAGAGCAGCTGCTATGGGGCCCAACGACAAAGGGGGCCCATCTCCACTCAGATCTCAGCTGTGACTATGGATGAAGGGGGCATTATGGTTAGCAGGAATCCCGTGACATCACCGTGTGCATTATCCCACTATTGTGACATCACTGTGTGCATTATCCCTATACTGTCACATCACTGTGTATTTCCTGTACTGTCACTGTGCAGATTATGCTTCTACTGTGGCATCACTGTGTGCATTATGTCACTTACTTACCCGTCTGGCCGCACTATGGTGGTGCCGCCACCATTGCTCTGTTGTTACAGCAACCAGTCCCGCTGCTGGCCACAGTTGCCTGTGATTGGTATTTTTGCCTCACTAACTAGTTTTATGTTTGTTGCTCTGGATCGCTGACCTTTTGCCTGTTTCTCTGACTTTGCCACTGATTTTGCCTCTGATGTGACCTCTTGGTGTTTGCTTGTTATTTGACCTTATTTGATATTGGAAACTGTTTGGTATGAGACTCGTTTTTGACTTTCCCTTCCCCTGCTGACTTTATTTCCTAGTTTCACTCTGCTGTGTATTTGACTTAGCTTTTGGATTCTGTCCTGGTTTTGCCTGGTTTGGCCCTCTTTGTGTCAGACTGCACTTTACCCATTTAGGTTAAGCCCCGTCACTTAGTCAAGTCAGGGACCATTGCCAAGTTTTGGGCCTCCATTTAGAGTGGATCATGCAAGTAGATAGGGGCGCTGGTGCCAGTGGAGTACGGGGCTGCACTGTTCCCTACCTTTCATGATACAGTATCCCTGTACTATGACATCACTACGTGCATTATCTCACTATCGTGACATCACTGTGTGCATTATTCCCATAATGTGACATCAGTGTTTACATAATACCTGTCCTGTAATGTCACTGTGTAGATTATGCCTATGCTGCGGCTTCACCTGTTTGCTTTTTTCCTGTCCTGTGACCTCACTGTGTGCATTATCCCTGTCCTGTGACATCACTGGGGGCATAATTCCACTATTATTACAGCATTAAATGAATTATCTCTGTGCATTAGGGCTCATGCCCACGACCCTATGTACAGATGAAGTCCGGGTGCATTCCGTATTTTCCGGAACGGAACAGCTGGCCCCTAATAAAACAGTACTATCCGTGTCCGTTATGCGGACAATAATAGGACATGTTCTATCTTTTTGTGGAACGGACATACGGAAACAGAATGCACACGGAGTAACTTCAGTTTTTTGTTTTTTTTTGCGGACCCATTGAAATGAATGCATACGGTCCGCAAAAAAGATGGAAAGGACACGGAAAGAAAATACATTCGTGTGCATGAGCCCTTAGGGAAACCAAGATAATAAAAAAAAATTCATGTTCTGAACTTTCTCCTAAGGGTGACTGTGGTGGAAGGGGACCCATTCCAAGTTTTGATATGGGCCCCACGGTTATCTTTAACCCTCCCAGTAGAGGAGGGCCCTCTTTCATTGCACCACAGAGAATCTCATATCATGTATAGGCCAACAGTCCTGGTTTCCTGCCGATTACCGTGTCCCCATAATACTGCCACCCACAGAACTCACCAGTACCATAACCATCCATGGTGCCTTCATCCCAGTTCCATCCACCGCACCTCCCATCAAGTGCCATCCAAATTCCCCTAAAATACTATATAGCCAGCCTAATAGACCTCCGATAAAAGATCAGTTGCCAAATTCCAAGTGGCATGTGATTACACAACTTCCAATTAGAAATTTCCTAAAATTTGAATTGAGTCTGATTTAGCCAAATCGATCTACTGATTCGGGACTGAATAAATTGGACCTATATCGAAAGTGCCTGGAAAAGTCTGTGGCTTATGCAAAAAAAAGCCCCAAAGTGAGTATTTCCTTGAGGGGCAGATGTGGGATGGGGCTTAAAACTGTCCAGTAATTGGAAATGTAACATTTTTGAGATATTCAATGAAACACTTCATTAACCCGTTCAACCAGTAGGCACTGGGCCAATCCCCGTATGATAATTACCATTTTATTTGCACCAGGTAAAAATCCCGCTCTTCCCCCTTCCATGCCTCCTAATAAGCCTGTTCCTCTCCGGCTGTCACATTTCCACTACTCAAGGTAATTTTGAAGCTGGATAATTTATAATTTAAATTGTCCTTTCCCAACTTTTTCTGCTCGGAGTCTCATCTTAAAATTTCATGATCAATTTCGCCTTTCATCTTTCTGCATAATATGAAAGAGCCAATTATATTTTCTTAATAAAAATCTGGGGCTTGATTAATTGACTATGTAAAGAGATAGGAGATGTAAGGATGGAGCGATCTCTGGAACCACGCCGTGATTGATATCGCTGCCGGTGGGAAGGCTGTGCCGCATCCTGTACTTGGATTTATTTACCGGAGTTTTATATACTGACTTGTATTTAAAGGGACAGTAAACATTTTATTCTTTTTTCTCTAATTATTTAAAAGGGAAAATATTTCTGTACTCATGGGGGAGGCAAAAGATACTAACCCTGCCCGTTCATGGTGAATTCAATATTTTTAGATAGGTCTAACATGCCTCGAATATCCAAGAGACTCTCAAAAAAGGCATCATACCCCCAGATAAGTAGGTTTTTCTCTCCATTACATGTTACACCATTGGTGGTTAATTGATAGTGGCTGTTACTGGGGACATCGTGGCTGGCACTGTCAGGGAAAGGGTGTCTGGTCTGTGGCTGATACAGTTATGGGCAGTGTGGCTGGCACTCTTATGGGCAGTGTGGATGGAACTCATAGTAAGTGTGGCTGGCACTCTTATAGGCAGTATGGCTGGCACTCTGATGGACAGTGTGTCTGCCACTCTTATGGGCAGTGTAGCTAGCATTCTTACAGGCACTCTGATGGGCAGTGTAGCTGGCACTCCTATGGGCAGCATGGCTGGCACTCTGATGGGCCCTGTGGCTGACACAGTTATGGTCAGTGTAGCTGGCACTCTTGCAGACAGTGTGGATGGAACTCTTATAAGAGGTGTGGCTGGCACAGTTATGGGCAGTGTGGATGGAACTTATAGGAAGTGTGGCTGGCACTGTTATAGGCAGTATGGCTGGCACTCTTATGGTCAATGTGGCTGACAGTTATGGGCAGTGTAGCTGGCACTCTTACAAGTAGTGTGGATGGAATTCTTATAGGCAGTGTGCCTGGCACTGTTACGGGCAGTGTGGCTGGCACTCTTATAAGCAGTATGTCTGGCACTCTTATGGGCAGTGTGGCTGGCACTCTTATGGGCAGTGTGGCTGGCACTCTTATGGGCAGTGTAGCTGGTACTCTTAGGGGCAGTGAGGTTGGCACTGTTGTGGGGGCACTGTTGCTGTCACTGTTGTAGGTGTATTGTCGATGCCACTCTTCTCGGGCAGTGTGGCTGACAGTGCTATGAGGCCACTGCGTGGCAGTGTTATGGGGGCACTTTGGCTGTCACCGTTATGGGGCATCATAACTGGCACAATTGGAGGAATTTTTCAGAGGGTGAATTTTTGAAGTCAGTTTTATTCAGTCTGTGTTAATCATGCATTAATGTGTGAAATATCGCACATTGATACACTTGCATCTTTAAAGGGGTTGTCTCACTTGATTATGGAAGATGTGGCCCAATTTCCACTTAGAAAAACACCTTCTGTACATGCCACACATCAGATTGATTATGTGTTTTTGACACTGGACTGTTTCAAAATATTCTGAGAAAAGGGATGTCATTTGAAATGCACCTGGCAAGACCTACTGGGAGGTCCATGCCTGAACCTGTCAATGGAATCGGCAGTGCTACTCCAGATTCACATCTGACAACACCACAAAGCTGTTATTTCCCGACTGAGTACAAAGCTGATTTTTATCAGAGCATGGACATGCCCCTTTATCCTTGGACCTTTCTTGGAAGGTTCCACACCCTTTTAAGATATGTCATTCCCTTTAAGAGCACGTTTGGGCACTGAGGCTGCAATTAATGAAGCAAGAAACCTATGCCACACACAGTTAGAACTTGTGGAGGACTGTTTAAGGGGAGAAAGAGCTAGCTTAGGGCTAGCTCTTTCTGGAGTCAGGGAGATCTCCTCTTTTTGTAAAGCACCTGGACATTTCGGTGGCATTGTGCAGGACGTTGTGCCGGAATGAACCCAAGGGGGACATAAGAGGACACCAGTGGCACATACCCTAGTAGATGGCATTGGCAAGTAGTCTACAGGCGGTGCAGGACGTTGTGCTGGACTGAACCCAAGGGGGACATAAGAGGACACCAGTGGCACATATCCTAGTAGATGATGGGCCCACTGTGACCCAGGGTCTTACGTCTCTGGTCCTAAGGAGACCTCCTATCCGGTTGGAGTCTATAGGATTGAAGGCCTCGCAGATACTTCCAAAGCGTTTTCACAGGATGTCCTTTGACCTGTTGTTCAACAGAAAGGTTATCTACTCGAAATCTTGTAATACTAATACATCAATCCCTTAAAAAGTCTAAAAATTGATGATGCAAACTGTTTCATAAAGCGTGATACATCCACCACACCAACAGCTGACGTTATGCCAGAATCTGCTACGATATGCAGGAATTTTCCCTGTTAGAGCATTTCTTCCTCCTCTTTGTCAGACCCGCGGCCATTAACCGCACATATACTTTGAAAAGAGGAGCGGTAATTGATGTGAAGTTGAGGTTTAATGAAGTGACATTAAGCAGGCATCATTAGGCACTTAGCTTTTCTATTACTGTACGTCAGGCAGATGCTTGATAAATACGTTATGTTCTTCCGAAATGCGGGACAGACAGGGGCTGTTAGCTCTACAAAGTTTACAAAGTGGAGACGTGAGGACAACCAGTCATCAATTATGAGCACCTAATTTATGAAAGGCTTGGAAATTAAAGATGTTTAGTTCGGTTACATGATTCCTTAGGTGAGGGCTACAAAGAGGCTTGTGCTGTGCATTACTACAAGGCCGGGCGGTCCCATCCTGATAAACTGTTATGTGTCATCTACAATATGTGGAAGACATGATGCCATTTAGGCCCTATAGAGAGTGAAGACATTGAGGCCCCAGCTAGAGATGAGTCATTTTCTAGAAATGAGTGAATTTAATTTGGGTCTGATTTGGTTGTCCAGTTTGATTCGGGTCTGAATACTTTTGACCCAAATCAAAAGTGCTCTAGTTACCTTGAAAAGCGTCCTTCTCGTTTTCTCTCTGGTGGGTTTGATACAATCAATGTTTTGAAAAGCTTCGGACAAATTTTCGACTTTCACAATTGAGCCGCTCATCTCTAGATGCAACTGTTGGAAAATGCCAATAGGAGAATGGTACACAAAGTGTGTAGCTCGTTTCAAAATAACATTTTTGGATTAAAGAGGTTGTTCTGTCTGGACATTTATATGTCCATTGGGTGCAGGACCCACCTCTGGCAGCAGGGGCGTAACTCCCATAGCGGGAGACCATGCGACTGCTATGGGGCCCAGGGCAAGAGGGGGCCCAGTTGGGATCATCTCCTCTTCTACTAGGGGTGAGAACTTGGTCAGGACTCTACCCTCTAAAGAAACAACTTTTAGCAAACGAGGCAGTGGGAAAATGGCCCAAGGGTCATTGAAAGGGCTTTAGGCGTAAACCCTTCTGTCCAGTGTGGGGGGCCTGGTTTGATCCTTGTTATGGGGCCCTTATGCCACTGTCTGGGAGCCCTTCCTATGTGGAGAATAGACTCCGCTTCATACCTCCGGCGAATGGAGAGAGGTAGATGCTCATGGGTTACTCTCTCTATTTAATGGGAGTTCCAAAAATAGCTAAGTAAATGAGTTTGGTTATTTTCGGTAGACCTGTAAAAGTGAATAGAGAGAGACGTGCATTCCTGGCCGCTTCTTCATTTATGGTGGCACATGAATCTCACTTTTGTGAGACCTGCCCCTTGGACACATGTATGGTATATCCTGTGGATATGCCATGAATGTCCAGTTGGGACAATTTCTTTACTGCTGAACAGGAGGAAGGTTCGGCCAGATGACGGTACAGAAGGGTGTGAAGATGTTTTAGATAATGAAACTTCTGCTTGTTATTTCAACCTTGACAACCATCAATGTCCCAGTGGGATTAGGAGAAGACCCATCCACACTAGCCACCGGCTAAAAATGATACAGCTATACTATACATGCGCATTACATATAGTATAGTAAACTGTCGAGTGAACAAACAGTAATACGGTATCCAAATAATACCACCATACAATGCTCAAATACCGCTATCTGTCTATCTATCTATCTATCTATCTATCTATCTATCTATCTATTCTACAATATCTAACAACTACAGACTCATACAGTATTTTTTGGTGAATTTTACGTTCTGCGGGAACATTTCCATTGACATTGAACATTACAGGTAACATCCTGTCAGTCATGGCGCCCCCTGTCTTATATAATGCGTATTACTTCTCAATACCGTATAACCTCTACCCTGCTGGATCCAGCGTTCTTTTAGCTAAAGATGCTTTTACCATTCGGTTGGCGAGGCTGCGTCCGCTCTGGAAGTTTCCTTGAACTTCACTATTTTACTCACTTTGTGTCACTGACAGTTCATGAAATTCATCGGTAATATACAAGGTGATTGAACGCAGAGGGCGAACTCCTGGACATCAATCAGCCGGCCTGACTCAAGTGTAAGCAAAGGAGAAGGAGAGAAGGGAAAAGGGAGAGACGGCTGCCAGCGTTTATGCCTGGGAATTAGAATCTATACAATGAATCTGCTACATAGTAATACAACCATAGTAATATACAATCAGGATAGCTAACGCATTGATTTTGCATATCAGTTTCCCATATGTACTGAAGAATAGACCGGCACTTGCTGTAGATGATTAGTCTTCAGTTTCCCATATGTAGATTTGATACCAATTAGATGCAATTTATCACCTTTCTGTGCACCTGTGATACAGACTGAACAATCACTTATGTTACTCCTGAGAAAGAGCCATGCTTGGATGGAAACGTTGAGAATGAATTGTCTCTCTGTGTTCGCTCCGTATAAATACTATATGCTTCGGCATTAAATGTCTGTCGATATTTGGGTTTTGTGAAAATATCCCAGCAGGCGTGTATATATTTCAATCTTGCTTTTTTATTCTTGTATAACAAATGTAGTTAGGATTATCCCCAGACGCGCATGTCGATATTTGGGGGCTGTGGATTTGTGGATTTATAATATTTGACCATCACCTGCACTGATCCAGTGAAATAACAAGCAATCAACGACCTTTTCACAATTTGCCGGCGTCCTCTGCCCTTCTATCTTCTACTTGTATCTCCAGAAATATTACAAACTTTATTTTTCAGGAATCTTCGATTTATTATTCCTCCTTGAACTTCTTTTCTTAAATAAATGAGTCCAAATTTCTTGTTTAAATTTATATCTTTGTAAATAAACCTGTCACTGGAATTTTTGTGATTTTGTGATTTATATCTTTTCATCCATCCTTGTGTTTTATATCTATCTGTCTATTTGTCTATCTATCTTCAATCTATCTATCTATCATATCTATCTATCTATCTTATCTTTTCTATCTATCTATCTATCTATCCATCTATCTATCTTATCTATCTATCTTATCTTTTCTATCTATCTATCTATCTATCTATCTATCCATCTATCTGTCTATCTTCTATCTATCTATCTATCTATCTATCTATCTATGATTATCTATCTGTCTATCTATCTCATATCTATCATCTATCTATCTCTCTCTCTCTCTCTCTATCTATCTATCTATCTATCTCCTATCTATTTATCTATCTCTCTATCTATCTCTCTCTCTCTCTCTCTATCTATCTATCTATCTCATATCTATATATCTCATATCTATCTATCTATCTATCTATCTATCTATCTATCTATCTATCTATCTCTCTATCTATCTATCTATCTATCTATCTATCTATCTATCTATCTATCTATCTATCTATCTATCTCATATCTATCATCTATCTCTCTATCTATCTATCTATGATTATCTATCTATCTACCTTATATCTATCTAGTCAAAAATTATTGGTTAAAATATCTTTGTAAAATAACCTGTCAGGGGATTTTTTGTGATTGAGGTGACGGCACCCATTATAACACATGTTAGTAGGCTATAAGAATGACCTCATCGACATCTTGGATTCCAGTATCTTGGAGCAAAATACCTTTATTTTCTTTTTGGTGCCTGATGTATAAATGCATACCTGGACTCATGGGTGGCAGTGTTGAAGACCTGCTGAGACATGAAATCCTTGCTCTCATCCTGCTCATTCCCATGTCTTTTTCCCCAAACAGCGCCACATGTGTTCTCAGATTGTGCCTGGTACTACAACTAGACTCCATTCCGTCAATGGAGCTGAGCAGCGATGTGCACAACCTGACAGGTCGGTGTTGGTTTTCAAACCCTGTGCAAATCCTCTGCATTACCTGTTAGTCCTTGGAAAGTTCCCTGACTCTGACACCGCACACTCTGCAGTCTCTTCAGCCTGCCCTCTCCTCTGCTGGGCAGCAGAATGAGGCTGTTCATGATCCTGGACCCTGGCGATGCCCACCTAATGCCTGCTGGGTTTTAACAGATAATATTAACTAAAAGCACAAAATCTGAACTTGATTTTGGCAGAAGACAAACAGGCGGCTCTGCGGGTGACCATTTACTGAACAGTCCTGTCTGCACTTATTAGCGGTGGGATTCCTGCCATTTATCATAACCATCAGTCAAAAATGCTATTTTTGCTTCCATCTCCAATATAAAACTGCCACAATTAGTGCCATCTATCCATCTGTCTATCTATCTATCTATCTATCTATCTATCTATCTATCTATCTGTCAGTCTATCTATCTATCGATCTATCTATCTATCTATCTATCTATCTATCTATCTATCTGTCAGTCTATCTATCTATCTATCCCATTATCTATCTATCTATCTATCTATCTATCTATCTATCTATCTATTATCTATCTATCATCTATCTCATATCTATCTATCTATCTATCTATCTATCTATCTATCTCATATCTATCAATCTATCTATCTATCTATCTATCTATCTATCTCATATCTCCTATCTATCTATCTATCTATCTATCTATCAATCATATATCTGTTTATCTATCTATCCATCTATCTATCTATCAGTCTATCTATCTATCTATCTATTATCTATCTGTCTATCTATCTCTCAACCTATCTACCCATCTATACATCTCATATCTATCTATCTATCTATCTATCTATCTATCTATTTATTATCTATCTATCTATCTATCTATCTATCTATCCATCTATCAATTATCTATCTGTCTATCATCTATCTCATATCTATCTATCTATCTATCTATCTATGTATCATCTATCTCATATCTATCTATCTATCTATCTATCTATCATCTATCTCATATCTATCTATCTATCTCCTATCTATCTATCTATCTATCTATCTATCTATCTCATCTCATTCATCTATCTATCTATCATCTATCTCATCTATCTATCTATCTATCTATCTATCTCATCTATCTATCTATCTATCTATCTATCTCATATCTATCTATCTATCTATCTATCATCTATCTCATATCTATCTATCTATCTATCTATCTATCTATCTATCATCTATCTCATATCTATCTATCTATCTATCTATCTATCTATCTATCTATCTATCTATCTATCTATCGTCTAGTCACGGCGCCCCCTATCTTTGCTTCCCCCATTAGTCACTGCCTATAATGTATTTTCCATATTTAGTCTTTACATCAAACTGTAGGATCATTTCTTAGTCTTAAATAAGTAAAGAAAAAAAAGATCCATTAAAGCCTCTTCATCGGGGTAATTAGGAAGTTCCTTTAAGTTTGTATCCAGACGAACTCTGAATCGTCCCTACAGGCGCCGGCAGCTTTCTGCACTATTAAAGGCTATGCTAATTACAGGGTCTAAACTTAGTGCCTGCTAATTGTCATTATTTTACATGATTAGCTGCTAACGAGTACAAATGGCTTCTTTCATTCTGGTAAATAGAACCGTGAACTTGATGGGGAGATGGTTCCCCATGGTAGAAGAATTTCTTGTCTGGAGGGTCTTCTCCTCAGACAAGTCGCTTTAGCTTCTTCCATGTTGTCATCTAGACTACGGTATGTTCAGCTCATTAGCGACCCTTTGGCTTTATAGGATTGTAGATGAGCCCCGTTGTCATGGAGAAGCTGGCAGAAGGCCCACGTAAATGATCAATTTTGTCATGGCTAGATAACCCAATAATATACATGGGTTCACGTTTCAATTCTCACTCATTTCAGAAGTTTTCTGATACAGAGCTCTAAATCCATTGAATAGACATAAGAGTTAAAGAGGTTCTCCAACTGGACAACATTTTTTGGAAAGGTCTCAGAATGGGTTGATATTAATAAATCAGTACTAACCTCATTGATCCCCTGCCGTTCCAGTTCCAGCACCGTATCTCAATCTATATGGCGCAGTGAACTGGTTACATGGGTTGGCAATTCCTGTGTTGAGACAGGACCAGGAGGCAGAGACACCAGCTACAACCTGGTAAGCGTTGGAGGGGCAGGAGATCAGTAAGGCCTCTTTCACACGGGCGTCATGTTTGACACCCAGATCAGAGGCGGGTGCGTTGCGGGAAAATGCGTGATTTTTCCGCGCGTCTGCAAACGTTTTTAATGCGTTTTGCATGCGCGTGGCAAAAATCGTCATGTTTGGTACCCAGACCCGAAGCCGGACTTCATCACTGAAGTCCGGTTTCGGGTCTTCTGGAGATTTTATTATTTTCCCTTATAACATGGTTATAAGGGAAAATAATAGCATTCTTAATAAAGAATGCTTTGTAGAATGAGGATTAAGGGGTTAAAAATAAAAAACTTAACTTACCTTATCCACTTGATCGCGTAGTTGCGATCTGTCTTCTCTCTTCAAGCATTAGCTGTAGTCTAAAGGACCTGTGATGACGTCACATCACATGGTCCAATCACATGGTCCGTGTTATAAGGAAACATAATAAGGATCGGGTCCCGTCGCTTAGCAACCATGTGGGAAAATCGCACTGCATCCGCACTTGCTTTCGGATGCTTGCGATTTTCCCGCAGCCCCATTCACTTTTATGGGGCCTGCATTGTGCGAAAAATGCAGAAACTGGAGCATGCTGCGATTTTCACGCAACGTAGAAGTGATGCGTAAAAATCACCGCTCATGTGCACAGCCCCATAGAAATGAATGGGTCCGGATTCAGTGCAGGTGCAATGCGTTCTCCTCACGCATTGCACCGGCACAGAAAACTCGCCCGTGTGAAAGTGGCCTAAGTTGAGCATCAGGTCTTTTTTAGCCCACTTTGAGCCCAATTAAAAAAATTTGATTCGCCATGAAGCCGAATTTCCTTGTGCTTCGTGGTAACGAATCGATTTTCCGTGAAATGGTGTAAAAAACAAACACCAAAAAAATCACACTTACCTCATCCATTTGCTTGCGATGGGCTGGCCACCACCATCTTGATTGAAGATCTCGCACGATATCCTGTGCACAGTGACGTATGAATCACGCCGGCCGACGTGAAGAGGGCCACTTGAGATTTCACAGCAGATCTTCAATCAAGATGGGGGCGGCCGGCCTGTCGTGAGCCAATGGATGAGGTAAGTATGATTTTTGAAAAAAAAAATGTATACTCTGTTATTACTGTCAGATGCCGCAATCAGTTATAAGCGTGGCATCTATGCGGTATAATGATGGGAGTGGGCCCGATCACCGATCCCTGTCATTGCACCCACTACTTACAAAGAAATGCGCTTCGTGACAAAGTAATTCATCACAAAGCAAATTATTTTGTAAAATTCGGCAAAACAGCCAAATTGAATTTTTGAGTACTACACTCTTCTCTAGTAACAGACAGCAAACTCTATGTAGTCTGACCCAGTCATATTCTCTTCTGTGTTTTGTGTTTGATTGTTGGGGGTCCCACCATTGTGACCCCCACTGCCTACAACGGTCCCAAATGGGCGCTGTCTCTGTGGCACTGCTGAAGATGTCTTGGCTCTACTTGCAGTCCCATAGAGAATGAACGGAGAGACAGCGTGCGTGTATGACGGTCACTTCACTCTAACGGGGAACTCGGGACCCCTGATCGCTTTGGGTCGCTAAATCATTCAGGTTGGACGACCTCTTTAAAGAGGTTCTGCAGCTGATGGGTAGATCATCAGCATCTGATCGGCAGGGGTCCCACACTTGGGACCCCCGCCAATCAGCTGTTTGAGAAGGCAGCAGCGCTCTTTCTCACTGTTTACCGCTGGCCCAGTGACGTCACGACTTGTATCAACTGGGCGGTGCTAAGCTTCATTCACGTGAACAGAGTTTAGCCGCGCCCAGGCCATTGATACTAGTCGTGACGTCACTGGGCCGGCGGTAAACATTAAGAAGGCCGCAGCGCTCCAGGAGCGCCGCTTCCTTCTCAAACAGCTGATCGGCGGGGGTCCTGGGTGTCAGACTCCCACCGATCAGATGCTGATGATCTAACCAGAGGATCGATCATCAGTTTAAACAAACTGCAGAACCCCTTTAAAATAGTACAATTGGAAACAAAAGTTTTACCAGCCATTTTAGCTTGTTACTCATGCAGTGTCCCAGGGGGGTCAGTAGTGTAGCTTTAGGTATGCTGGGCTTTGTAGTGCAGGGCAACCCACTAACCTGGGACTGACTGTCACCTTCAATCGGGTCAGCACTGGAACAGGCAGGTGATGAATGTCGTGACGCCAGTGCCAATTGAACGGTGGCACACCGTGTAGTGACAGGTGGAATAATTGAGGAATCTTTATATACTTGAATAACAGGATAACTTTACTGAACGTAGTTGAAGATAGATGAACAGTCAGTAGGTACAGTTCCAGAATATTCCACACGTTACAATATAGTCGCAGCAGTGGTTCAAGTTAGTAATCACAGTCCCAAAAGGCTATCTTCAAGACAGGCCTCCTAAGATCGGGGCTTTCATCTTACTTTCAATGCAGCAATACACTTCAAGCAACATTCCTCTCTCTCCAGGGATCCTTGTCCCGTATGCAGCTTGACTAAGGAGCCAACACTTCTCCACTAGTTCTAGGGTCTGGACTGCTCCTCCTAGGGCATGAATCTTCCTAGGCTGGACCCTCTCAGGCTATAGTGCCTGGGCTGACTTCAGCAGGTACAAGGCCTGGCCTTAGACTTAGACTCAGACTAGACTCTCACAGGCTCAAGGCCTGAGCTAGACTTTCACAGGCACATGGCCTGGGCTTAACTTAGCCTTAGGCTCACACAAGACTGCTCACAGGCTCAAGGCCTGAGCCAGACTGCCTTTCCTTACCCTGACTGGGCCTATATATAAACTAGGGCTCCCTAGCTCCCTCTAGCGTCTTAGAGCTGGAATGACACCCCTAGCAGGCCTGCACATGGCAATATCACAGTAACAGGGAAATATAAGCATTGCATTACATGAAGTTGTTTTACACCAACCTCCCCATATTTGAGGGGAACGACCGCACACAAGTGACCCTTCTGTAGTGACGGGCATTACAGCTCCCGTACACTACACTCCCATCCGGCCATAGATGAGTTACTGCAGTGAATTTGGTGTATAACCCATAGGAGGAGGAGTCACAGAGGGGGAGGAGTCAGAAGAGAACAGGGACTCTCCATGAAGCCTGAGTGACCCTGTGACTAAGAAAAGAATCGGTAAGCAGGGGTGCACCACCAATGAGACCAGAGGGAGGCGATTACCTCAGGCAGCACCAGGTGGGGGCAAGAGGGGGGGAGCGGAAGGGCCATGGGCAATGAGCGCTTTCATGGTGGCAAAGGAGTAAGAATATGAAATTGGCATTGGGAGGGGGGGGGGCGCCGTTTCAGTTTTTGCCTTAGGCAGCAGAAAGGCTAGGTGTACCCCTGTCGGTAAGGTAGCTTGGTTACTTTCTTTGCCCAGCTACCAGAGGAAGAACTGGCCAACAGGAGAAAAGAATGATATAGCAATGAACATTCTCAGTTCTTGGGTTTGATTTTCCATTTCAGAGGCGCTTTACCTGTGACTCCACATGTTTGGAGTCTCGTATTCCGCATCTTCTGTAAGGAACAATCCCATTTGTTCTCATTTGTCATTCTCTGGGGCTTTATTTACTTGTGTAAATTAAATTGCAGCTGTAAAGCTTCGTCTTAAATATAGAACTCATATTTTCACAGAAGAAACTGGGGCAAATGTGAGTTTATTAAAGTCGCCTGCGCTGCCATTTATTTGACAAATGTTACATTGGATGTTATTACGTCTACGGCAAGATGCCTTCCTATTTCTATGTCTTCAGATCCGGTCTTTACAGATTTTTCATATGTTGTAGCACAGCTGAGTTTGTCATTGAATGGTTTCGCGTACACGTTGAATAAAATAAAAAACAGGATGAAACCTATTAAAGCAATAATACTGCCTGGTAAGGTTAATCCCGCTGATTAAAATGATACCTGTTGTGTGAAAATCGGTTGTGGCATTCCCAAGAAAACAGACTTTTATACTGTATGCAATTGAGAGTGTAAAAAGGGGTGTGGCCAGAACTGAACGCTAGGCCCCGCCCTTCAGTCCACTAAAGACATAATTTGCAGAAAGAATAATGTCTTTTTTCTCAGGAATGACACAAGCAATTTTCACAAAAGATGTATTGTCTTAATCAGCAGGATCAAACCTACCAGGCAGCATGCACGGTATAATAAGATTGATCCTAATGACATGTGCCCTTTAAGGGGGTATTCCACTCACAAATCCATTCTAAATACCATATGCCTGACTGCTGGGACTTTAGGAAGGACTGCCTCAATTTGTAGCAGGGTTTATAGTACCCCTGTTCTACTGATTAGCTGGACCTCTGCTGTTAAACCCCCACAGATCAGATATTTTTAGCATATCCTATGGGTAAATCAGAAATGTATGTCACTAGAACGGCCCTTTAAGTTAACTCAATAGGTACAGTATCCAATCCATGCAGGTTTAAATCCGCAGCATGTCCGTTGACCCTTCACCCTGTGCAATGCAGCAAATATCCATAATTTCAGCACCAAATTGGGCAAATTCAGCATTATTTCATCCACATTTTTCCACTGTGAATTTCAGCGAGATAAACTTTTGATTTTTCACAAAGGCCTCACATTGTTGTTTTTCTGAGTCTCCTTTAAAGGCTATGGACACCTTTAAAGGCTATGGCATTTTTTTTTACAATATTTAATGTTTTACTCATTTTGGGCCAAATTCTTTTTTTTTTTAGTTGGTCTTTATTAAAAATGTTCAGCTGTTTTTGAGTTACAGGGGTTAAAAATCAGTCTGTTTGCAGAGCATCAGTTCTCAGTCCCATCAGCTGAGAGCTCATGTGAAGCCTTATCTGTGATCTCCTGACCACAAAAACACTCATTTAAGCCATATTCTTATCAATTTGATAAATGTTTAACTACAATGATTGATTATGAGGTGAATATGAAGTATTTATTTCAATTTTCTATATATATATTTTTTAAAGTTCTATAGAGAAGGCAATGGAAAAAACACCAGAAAAAAATGCCATTTTGTAAAAAAACTACTTTGTATGTAGAACATTTTATATAGCCATATAGATTTTATCTTCAAAATAAAAAAGCAGATAAATACCCACAAAAATGCTCGAATAATAATACAGCTAATAGCTAATACATGGGTGGCCAACTAGATGGATCTGCAAAATAAAGAAGCCGCAGTGATCTCTGCATTACTCATCCATAAGGCTGGTTCAGCTCTGCCCTTTTCACTGGAGGGCCGCAGCACCTTCTTACTGCTGTTCGGAGGACGTATTGGAGGTCGCACCCCTATGAAGAAACATCTATGGTCCACGCTGAGGTCATAGCTGTAGGGGCAAACCTGGGACCTGATGAATAGAGGGGCCACGTATTAAGACACCAGCATTATAAAAGGCACATGGTGAGGGCCTTGTTACAGATTTTGTATTCCGGCCCAAATTTTTAGTCCTGGAATATCCCTTTAAACCAAGACATTATTATTATGCTGCAGCAGATGTCCCGTATCCGACCCAAGCTGCAATATACAGGCCATCGTTTTCATTATTTCATATCAAGATTCAACTGTCGGCTGTAGCGTCTCATGACCCATTGTGTCTGTGAGGCAGGAACGTGAGGCAGATGCGCAGGAAATGCCATTGATATTCCATCAGGACGCTCTTTTCTTCCATATTTCCGGTTTTCTGAATTACACTTGCATTTCATTTGAAATCACTGGAGATTATAGGCTGACACTGAGCGACGGTGGATGCAGAATTATAAAGACCCCAAATAGGAGCAGACGAGATTATCATCTGCAGTTGGGACCAGTCGCCGTCTGCCTTAGAAAATGAGCTGTCACAGATCTGGAGACTAGTAGGATGGGGCAGCTAATGCACAGAGATGGACTGACAAGGCTCGTGTGCTGTGCACAGCCGTACACTGACGGAGCAAAGGACAAAGGAGGACGAGAATAGATGGCTGGATGTAGCAGAGCTGAATTTGTCAGTTATTCTATTGAACTGTGTTAATTTACGTGGTTAACATAAATTGGTAATATACCTGCAGTTCTACAATGTCTATTATCTATCTATCTGTACATCTGTCTATCTATCTCTCATATCTATCTATTTATTTATTTTATACACTTATATAGTGCCGCCATATTCCGCAGCGCTTTACAGACATTAGCATCAAGCTGTGCCCAACAGGGCTCACAATGTAAGTTCCCTATCAGTATGTCTATCGCATATCTATCTATCTATCTATCTATCTATCTATCTATCTATCTATCCATTTCATATCTATCTATCTATCTATCTATCTCATATCTATCTATCTATCTATCTCATATCTATCATCTATCTGTCTCATATCTATCCTATCTATCTATCTATCTATCTATCTATGTTCTCTTTCCCTTTTTCCTTCCTTCCTTATTTCCTCCCTCCCTCCTTCCTTCTGTCTTTCTCATTACCACCCCCTGTAGACATCAGACACTTGCATGCATAGCTACATCTCCAGTATGTGGTTATGATGTCACTAGTGTTGAGCGCGAATATCCGAATTGCGTATTTTAATCGCGAATATCGCCACTTTGAGAATTTGCAAAAATTTAGAATATAGTGCTTTATATTCATATTCGTGAATAGTGTTAATTTATCGCGAATATCGGCACTGAGTAACATCCCTAGCAACCAATAGGAAAGTTGCCTACCCCTTAGTGTTGATCGCGAATATTCTAATCGCGAATTGTTATCACGAATATATTACATTGCCGATTTTCACAATCAAGTAAATAATCACTGGAGATCACGAATTCTCGAATTTGCGAATTTATGGCGAATATACAGCCAAAAATTCGCAAAATATCACGAATTCGAATATTGCCTATGCCGCTCATCTCTAGATGTCACATCATCGGCTAAGGTGAGCCATAATCTATCTTTCCTGCAAATGACAAACTCAGCCCTGCTGCATTGTACTAACCCTGCTGATATCGGGGTATTCGGGAGATTCCTGACTTTTGCCTCCGTCCATATAATATTCATGTATATATATTAAATTTTTAATGTGCGATATCTAAGAAGTGCAGCTTTCTGAGCCTTGAAGGATTTTCCTTATCTCTTTGCATCTCATAAATATGAATGCAATCGAAAATATTCTTTGAGGCGCGTATAATTGAGTCAGATCGGCGGCGGGATGAGTGTCACCTGAGTGACATGTTCTGATCTGCGGATAATAGGCTGTGGCTTCTCTCTCCTGGATGTCTGGCCCATCTCCTTTCTTGTGTCTGTCTCAGAGGCCGTCCAGACTCTTCATTAAATCCCACAGGGTAATATTGGGATCCTTGTCAGATTCCTCAAGACAATGTAACAATAGGTGAAGAAGAAGGTTGCAGTATTTCAGTGTTAGGTGGTTACATTGTAGCATTTTCCTTTCCTATTCCGTTTTGTGTTTGCAGCTCCCGTGCCGAGCTATGTGTCTCCTTGGTTACAGGAAAGCCCTCCTATCTGTTTGGTAAATACTTGCACCCCCCCCATGAAATTCTGGCCCCATGAGAATTTTGCTGCATATTCACCACTGATTTGTAGCGAATTCCACAGGTAGATTTTCGTAGTGTTTTTGTTTTTTGTTTTTTGTTTTTGCCCCATGTGGATAATTAAAGTCTTGAATTTAAGGGGTCTTCTGGTTACATCACTTATTAGATATATTAGATTGGTGGCTGCCCCACCGCTGAGACCCCCCCAATCACATAAACCGGGGCCCTGCGGGACCCCTGATATGAAGGGAATGGCAGGTCGAGCATGTGCGCTGCCGATCCTTTCCTCTCTATGGGACCACACTGGACTACTTCTGCCAGTCCCATAGAGATGAATGGAGGGGAAGTGCGAATGCTCCACCTACTGCTTCCTTCATTTTAGGATCTCTATTAGGCTACATGCACACGGCCGCATGTGTTTTGCGGTCTGCAAATTGCGGATCCGCAAAATATAAAACGTATGACATCCGTATGCCATCCATTTTTTATTTTTTTTGCATTGTAACAATGCCTAAAACGGACAAGAATAGGACATGTTCTATTTATTTGCGGGGCTACGGAACTGTCTGAATTTTTTGCGGACCCATTGAAATAAATGGGTCTGCATCCTATCCTCAAAAAACGGAACAGACACGGAAACAAACAACGTTCATGTGCATGTAGCCTTAGTGATGAGCAGAGTATTAAAAAACTTCGATTCGGCTGCTTTGCCAAATTGTACAAAAAAATTTGCTTTGCGATTAATTACTTTCTCATGAAGTGCATTTCTTTGTAAGTAGTGGGTGCAATGACAGGTAGATGCGATTGCGCCGCCCCCATCATTGTGCCCCTCAGATGCGGCGTTCATCGCTGATTGCGGAATCTGACATCAATAATACAGTGTAAAATAGAAAAAGTTATAATAAAATTATACTTACCTCACCCGTTTGAGCGAAAAGAGCCGGCCTCCTCCATCTTGATTGAAGATCTGGAGTGAAATCTTGCACGGCCGGTAATGACGTCATCACGTCGGTCAGCGTGGTGACGTCACGCGTCACCGCGCACGGGATTTCATGCATGATCTTTAATCAAGACGGCGGCGGCCGGCTCTTCGTGCTCAAATGGGAGAGGTAAGTGATTTTTATTTATTTTTACCCCCATTCAGGAAAAATTGATTTGCTACCATGAAGCACAAGGAAATTCAGGTTCGCGGAATAGCGAAAACGGAATGCATAAGGAGTACCTTCCGTTTTTTTTTGCTGACCCATTGAAATGAATGGTTCCATATACAGACCGAATATGGAACGCAAAAAACGGCCCGTACACTCGCAAAAAAAAAGTTTGTGTAAAAGAGGCCTTAGTCAGTGAAATCTATCTGTATAGCGCCACCTGTTGTTTGCTCTTTTTCTTTCTCTGTCCTGCTCACTGAGACGGAAACACATGCTCAGTTCCATACTTCAACTGCCACCAGCTACAGCAGAAAGGACGTGCCCCCTTAAAAAGGACACACTCCCTAAGCTGACAGCTTAGAATAAATCTAGCAGAATAATTGGAGCAATGAATAGGAAGATCTCAGGATCCATGTGTGGTACAGGGCTGGTTCTAGCTGTGTTAGAAAACGTTTATCATGTACATTATGGTGTCGGATTTTTATTTTTTTACATTATTCATGGGTTCCCTTTAATAGGTACCTAACGATAAAGAAAATAGATATTGGCAGGGTGCTTTTGGCCTCATGCACACGACAGTATTTTTTTTGCGGTCCGCAAAACGGGGTTCTGTTGCTTCGTGATCCGTGTCCATTTTTGCTTCCGTTGTGTTTCCGTGTGTCTTCCGATTTTTTTAGCGGACATGACCCAAAAGATATTACCAAAAGACAGGCTGACAATTTGCCAAATGACTGCCAAGGGATCTGCAAAAAAATGCGGACGCGGAACGCGGATGACACACGGATGGCCATCCGCATTTTTTCACTGTCCCTCTGACTTGAATGGGTCCGCGAACCATTATTTGCGGACAAGAACAGGACAGGTTATATTTTTTTGACGGACTGGAATCACGGACCACGGACGCGGAGGACAAACGGTGCATTTGCCGAGTTTTCCGCGGACCCATTGAAAACTAATGGTTCCGCAGAAAATCACGAAAAACGGAGCAACGGACACGGAATCAAACAACGGTAGTGTGCATGAGGCCTTTTATGGGGTTTTCAAAGAGTTAAATATTGATGACTTCTTTCTTAGGTACAGTAGCTCATCGATAGTGAATCGGTAGGTGTCCAGCCCCCAGCACCCCTGCCATTCAGCTTTTGGAAGGGGCTGCGGCACATCCATGATGTCACATGGCTTTAGTGTAGCTCAGTCCTATAGAAGAAAATGAGACTGAGCTGCAATACCCAGCTCAGCCAATATATGGCGCTGTGCTTGATACAGTATGAAGAAGACAAGTGCTACCTTTTCAAGCAGTCAATTGGTGGGGGTGCTGGGAGTCGAAACCCCCACCGCTCAGATATCCATCACCTATCTGGAGTAAAAGACCATAGGCAGGGGTGCACCTAGCCTTTCTGAAGGCTGAAACGGCGACTCCCCCTCCATGCTAAATTCTCAACTTAACCCCTTCCCTACAGAGCCCTACTGTTAAAGATGCAGAAATGTGCACTTCCACAATGGAAACGCTTATTGCCCATTGCTCCTCTGCTGCCCCACCTTGGCCCTACCTGGCGCCACCTGAGGCACCTCGCCTCATTGGCGGTACACCCCTGACCTCAGGCAATATTTAACTTCTTGGAAACCCCTTTAAGCTTGGCCATTCATAGAGATACTAAAATTCTTTCTTCCACTGCAAGCGATAGGGATAAATGGACTTTTGTATGCTTATAGCTGCCATTGTGTGGATGGTGGGCTCATACAATGAGTATAATACGATCCTCTATAACCTGAGATGCTTTTCTCTCTGCTACATAAAATATATTCGGAACAAGACGTTTCTATTAAAAGCTCCATTTCAAGAATAAATATTGTGTGAATGGTTCAGCGGGAATTTATGCAAATTCGAACACACGCCGGACGCCGGCGTTCACTGATATTTAATCACAAGAAAGTAAACCCCTGCCTCTACGGAGGTTTTTTTTTTTTTTATTATACTTTTTGACTGTGTTTTTGCATTTTATCTCATTGTTGACCTCTCGTCTCCTTCCTTTTCTCATCACTCCCTTTCTAAGAGGAGCCAGCTGAAGCCTTTTTCTTCCCTCTACGTTTTATGAGATGAACAGAGTAATCTTTCACACTGCTGATCTGGAACTGGGAGCGAAAAGAAAAAAAAAGACCCTCGTACGAATCGCGAGATGCTCTTCAGTCTGGTCACGTCTATCGGACTCAATTGTCTTGCTTGGTGCCTTCTCAAACATCTTCGCTCCGGCCTCGCGTTCTCAATGTTATCACTTGCATGTGGCCTTTATTTCTTTCTGGGGTCTGCTCGGGATTTTTTTTTTTTCTTCAGCTAGAGTCATCTATTCTGAATATTTATGAGTTGTTGTTTTTTTTAGCTTTTATGGAGATATTTATTATCGATGTCAACAGATCACAGAAAGGAAGTCTTTCAGGGTAAATCTCATCATTAGGATTTATTACATGGGATGATAACATTATAATAATCATTAAAAAAAATTTTGTATATCGGTTAAAAATGATAATCTAAGTCATATTCACTTTACCGATTCTCTGCAGCGTTTCCTGGCGCTCCCTTGTCCCTCTCAACACTCAGGAATGATGATTCAGCCAATCACTAGCCACAGTAATGACCCACCCCCAGACAGTGTTTGGGTAAGGGCAGTCGCGTATATAAAGAAGTAAGGGCCCCATAGCAAGGATCAAACCGGGGCCCCCCACAGGACAGAACAGTTTCTGCCTAGACCCTTTTCAATGACCCTTGAGCCATTTTTCCACTGCCTCGTTTGCTAAAAGTTGTTCTCTTAGAGCAGTGTTCCTCAACTCCAGTCCTCAGAGCTCACCTACCAGTCATGATTTGAGAATATCCCACAGAATGAATACCTGAGGTAAGTCCTGATGCACTGACACTAATTATATCACCTGCTCAATACTAAGGAAATCCTTAAAACGTGACCGCCAAGTGGTCCCTGAGGACTGGAGTTGAGGAACCTGTCTTAGAGGGTAGAGTCCTGACCAAGCTTTCAACCTCCAGTAGAAGAGGAGATAATCCCAACTAAGACTGGGCCCCTTCTTGTCCTTGGCCCCATAGCAGTCGCATGGTCTGCCACTATGGTAGTTACGCCCCTGGCTAAGGGGTCCACTGGGACATGAGGAACCAGGATGCAGAGAGAAGAATGGAACCGGAAGGTATTGGAACGGGAGCGGTAGGGGAGTGGTGAGGTGAGTATAACTTAATTTATAATTTTATATCATTTTAGACTTTAATGTTTCTAGTTTACCAAAAGTAGCAGTGAAACCATAGGGGGAGCAGAAGTTGCTGTGGCACATAGTTACATAGTCAATACGGTTGAAAAAAGATACAATCAACACATGGGTGGCTGGATTTATCACCTAACCATATGTCAAAAGAATTAAACCTGCTACGATCACTCCAAGATATATCAGAAGTGATCGTGAAGACTCTAAAGGCAAGAAGCTACTTAGTGCCCAAGTCCCCAGTATGAGAGTTGGCACATGCATAAGTTTCTACAGCCCTGCCTGAGCCCACCACCTCTAGTGTTGAGGGGCAGCGTGCTGGTGTGCAGTAATCGGCGCTATAATGGTTTAATTCTACTGACACATGGTTAGGTGATAAATCCCGCCACCCATGTGTTGATTGTATCTTTTTGGTGCTCTGGCTCCTGATGAAATATAGCCTTTGCTGTATGGAAACGCGTTGAGCCTAGCTATAATTAACGGTAGTACCTCGGGGGACCTACAACAGTCTAGCTTATATCAGGTCAGCAGGTCCCCCTTAGTTTCTACCGAGCACCTCTTTCTGGCGCCACTGTCCATTGCTTACTGTATAAGTACAAATGACGCTCTGGGCTTTATCCACCTGCGTTTAAGGTTCCATCCCTGTGTAAGGTGTACAGGTCGATCTGGTCTTGTGGGTCATATGTGGCTGCTACAACATCCTATTCAGTGGCCACACACTATATTCGCCTCATATACCCCTAGACTAGGTGCTGACACAAGTAAGCATCAGGGCGAAGTTGTTATAGGGTATCTACCCCGGTATTTTAATCTAAATGACGAATAAAGTTTATTATTTTATTTTAGCGTACCTCTCTTCACATTGTTGAATTTTGTCTAATCGAGGACGCATACTCGAGCATTTCTACTTGTGTATATTTTGTGGATCTTTGGAGCCCATTATTGTGTCAGAGCCTGGACCCATTAGAAGATCAGATCAGACTCTCAAAGCAGATCGTTAATAATCCAGACCACGAGATTGCCGTCTTGCTTTGGTAACGTCCATATAAGTGAATAGAAAGAGGCACACACATGTAATGTCACCTCTCCAGTCATTCTCCACCTGGATGCCTCACCAGGAGGTATAGATTTTCTGCCTCCATGATTGCTCAGGAGGGAATCCTTCATGTTGTGATGCGCTATTTGTTGCTCCTCCTCCCCTCTCACAGCAATATTCTCATACATACAGAGGGAAAACTGCAGCTGCATCTCCCCACTCCTCCCTCATCTTCTATTTATTGCATTACACTAGACTTACAAGGAGGCTGCATGCAGAGAAAGGGGAACTGCAGCCTAGAGGAGGATGCCACTTTCATATGTGTTTACACCTGCTACTGATTTATAGAGATGGCCCGAACTGTTCGCCGGCGAACAGTTCCCGGCGAATATAGCTTGTTCGCGTCCGCCGTGGCGGGCGAACATATTCGATGTTGGCGTTCGCCCCTATACTTTATCATTGAGTAAACTTTGACCCTGTACCTCACAGTCAGCAGACACATTCCAGCCAATCAGCATACCCTCCCTCCCAGACCCTCTCACCTCCTATCTAAACGCAAGGACAGCATCCATCTTAGATTCCTTCTGAAGCTGCAGTGTTAGTAATTGTAAATCGCAATGCGATTAATATAACCTGTATTATTCGCATTGCGATTGCAACTTAGATCTGAGTTCCTAATGGTTGTATTGCTAGAATATAACGAAGATAACGAATATAGCGCTATATTCTCAATCTTCGTTATATTCTAGCAATACAACAACCATTAGGAACCCAGCTCTAAGTTGAATTCGCAATGCGATTAATATAACCTGTATTAATCGCATTGCGATTACAACTTACCACACTCTGCGTCAACTACGTAATTTTCCATGGGAGTTTTGCCATGGATCCCCCTCCGGCATGCCACAGTCCAGGTGTTAGTCCCCTTGAAACAAAAATTTATGTTCGCGACATCACTACTGATTTATATGAGAATTATGAGCTTTAACATGACTCCCCTTTACTCCTCTCATCTCCATTTTATAAACCGTCCTTATTTGTTTTCTGAGATTTGGCATAGTTATTCCTAGTAAGAAGTGCCAATAGATTGGTTATATTTTAATGGCTTGCTTAACGATTGTTCAACCTATTCTTCCACTCTCCTCGGTCTTTGTATGAGTAATGAGAGCTGAAAAGCATACTGTACACTCCCTCGAGATGATGCTCAACCGTGGGATAATTACCAACACTAACAGCTTGTCCTACGCTTCTCATAGGGCTCCAAATCCCTTCCATAGACACCATCCCCGGAGTAACGCTGCAAAGGATTGTGTATCTGTCCTCATCTGTCTGTAGTCATAGAAAATTAGTTAAACGAAAAAAGGAAATATAATTTCAAAAAGAAGCCCTGGGGTTGAAACTTAAAGGAAATGACCACTGTATGACACCGTGTTGGATTTTAGGCCCAACATTCTAGGCTGATAAATTTCTTAATATATCTTTATAGTGGTCGGAACTTAGTTTCTGATACAGATCCCTTAAAAGGTAGATCCTGAAGGTTCCAACGACATGCAGCCATCAGTAGTGTAAGCTCAGGAGCTTACTGCATACAGATAGATACTGCCACCACCAAAGGGAGTTTAGGAGATTATTACATGCAGATATATACAGCCACCACTAGAGGGAGCTCAGAAGATTACTACGTAAAGATATATTCAGCCACCACTAGAGGGAGCTCAGGAGATTACTACATATAGATATATACAGCCACCACTAGACGGAGCTCAGGAGATTACTACATACAGATATATTCAGCCACCACTAGAGGGAGCTCAGGAGATTACTGCATACAGATATATACAGCCACTACTATAGGGAGCTCAGGAGATTACTGCATATAGATATATACAGCCACCACTACAGGAAACTCTGGAGATTACTACATACAGATATATACAGCCACCACTAGAGGGAGCTCAGGAGATTACTGCATACAGATATATACAGCCACCACTAGGGGGAGCTCAGGAGATTACTGCATGCTGAGATATACAGCCACCACTAGAGGGAGCTAAGGAGATTACTGCATACAGATATATACAGTCACCACTAAGGGGAGCTCAGGAGATTACTGCATACAGATATATACAGCCACCACTAGAGGGAGCTCAGGAGATTACTGCATACAGATATATACAGACACCGCTAGAGGGAGCTCAGTATATTTCTGCACACAGATATATACAGCCACCACTTGAGGGAGCTCAGGAGATTACTGCATGCTGAGATATATACAGCCACCACTTCAGGGAGCTCAGGAGATTACTACATACAGATATATACAGCCACCACTAGAGGGGACTCAGGAGATTATGGCATACAGATATATACACCCACCACTTGAGGGAGCTCAGGAGATTACTGCATACAGATATATACAGCCACCACTAGAGGGAGCTCAGGAGATTTCTGCATACAGATATATACAGCCACCACTAGAGGGGACTCAGGAGATTACGGCATACAGATATATACAGCCATCACTTGAGGGAGCTCAGAAGATTACTACATACAGATATATACAGCCACCACTAGAAGGGGCTCAGGAGATTACTGCATACAGATATATACAGCCACCACTAGAGGGAGCTCAGGAGATTACTGGATACAGATATATACAGCCTCAACTAGAGGAATCTCAGGAGATTATTACATACAGATATATATTCGGCCTCCACTAGAGGGAGCTCAGGAGCTTTCTGTATACAAATATATACGGCCTCAACTAGAGGAATCTCAGGAGATTACAGCATACAGATATATGAAGCCACCACTAGAGGGAGCTCAGAAGCCTACTACATACAGATATGTACAGCCACCACTAGAGGGAGCTCAGGAGATTACTACATACAGATATATATTCAGCCTCCACTAGAGAGAGCTCAGGAGCTTTCTGCATACAGATATACAGCCTCAACTAGAGGAATCTCAGGAGATTACAGCATACAGATATATGAAGCCACCACTAGAGGGAGCTCAGGAGATTACTACATACAGATATATACAGCCACCACTAGAGGGAGCTCAGGAGATTACTACATATAGATATATACAGCCACCCCTAGAGGGAGCTCAGGAGATTACTGCATACAGATACATACAGCCACCATTAAGAGGAGCTCAGGAGATAACTGCATACAGATATATACAGCCACCACTAGAGGGAGCTCAGGAGATTACTGCATACAGATATATACAGCCACCACTAGAGGGAGCTCAGGAGATAACTGCATACAGATATATACAGCCACCACGAGAAGGAGCTCAGCAGCATAATGCATACAGATATATACAGCCACCATTAGAAGGAGCTCAGGAGCTTATTGCATACTGCGTCATTGCGTTGAAATAAAACTATATTTAGTAAATGCCATCAAGACATAGGATTTAGCCTTTTGAATCTGCACTCTAAGCCTTTACCCTTAATGACCTGGTCAATTTTGTTTGGCTTTACCTTTCTGTATTTTGGCAGACCGCTTTGATCATAACGCTGCCACGATTAACCACAGCAATCAAAAGGTAAAATTGTCATGTCCTTAAAGGGATTTTCCACTAATATTATCCTCAGGGTAGGCATTAATATATGATAAGCACGGGGACCATCACTCTGCCAATCAGTTATTCGGGATTGCTATCCGCTGTGTAGTGGACAGAGCTGGTTACTGCAGTGCTATGCCTATTTTAAATGCCATTAGGGGGAGCTCACTGCATATTGATTTAGTATTGGGTTCAAAGGCAATTGTATCAATCCCTATACATTGAGCTCCATCTAGTGGCAACTGAATTTTTTCATTTTAAAGGGGTTTTCTAGAATCTAGACATGTAAACTTTACAAAATAATTAAATAAGTAATATTCAGTTACTGCTTGGAGGAAAGATTCTGTGTCTGCGCACTCTTTATAAGTGACCCATAATGAGTCATGGGTGTGTGGACTAGCAAGTTACTGTATATTTTTTAAGGGATGTTGATATTTGAAAGGAAATATAGTGCAGTATGCTAATAAATGCAGCTTACATCTGATGCGGGCCACAATTTTCTGATCTAGACAGTGATTCATGAGCCCCCTAGAGTTAAACAAGTCTCGAAATCTTCAATTTTGCAGTATTTGTTGCTGTGTCTAATACCCAATAAATCCATGACATCTCATCACATGCTGAGGATTAAGTGAAGCCTCTGAGTCAATATTGAAAGTCTGATGGTTCAGCCATTTTTTTTCCTCAGGTGCAAAAAAATCAAAACAAAAAAAAACATCCATATTCGTGGTGTTTGCAGCTTCCTGGCAGCAGCCGAGGTGACAAATGACAAATGACAGCTGATTGCGTTGCATGTCATTTTTGTACACCGGACATAACATCCAGATATCAAGTTGGTAAATGTCGACGTCACTTTAAATTATTTTTTGCATCAAATATTTCTAAGTCACCTGTGCATTGCACAATCTGAGATTATTCTTCTGACATATTTTGATTACACTGTAATTTAAATAGACCTCGGACCGAATGATGCAAAAGTCATCTAAATGGCATAGAAAAACAAAGAAAAATGGAACAATGTATCCAGAAAATGTTTCCTTTTCCCATGATGGAAGAGACCTGTACTATCATAGATCTAGAGATCTGTCCAGCCTTGTCTTTTCATACATTTCGTTATGGTCCCCAGTATCTTAGGAGGCATCGATACAGTGTCGCCACGTGCTAGCAAATTGTGATGAGTGAATTTCTGTAAATTTGATTGGGGTCTGATTTGACCGACTCAACCATCCAATTCAATTCAAACCCAAATTGGCCCGACAGGCTGAAAAGTTGATGACATTCTCTCTCTATTTTCCTAAAATTCTGGTCAAATTCTAATTCCATAAAAAATCTATTCACTCACCTCTACTAGCCAAGTCCTCGATTGACTGCAATCCATATCATCACCACTGGGCGGCCACATAGAGACCATTTTTTTTTCCAAACCTGGTCATTTAGTACTAGACATCCTAGGATATGTTAAGGCAAGAGAAAAGGTAAGGAAGAATGCATCTGAATACAGACAGCTAAAAATTTAAGGACCCTAGCATATTTACAAAACTAGGCCTATTTGATGCCATAGCAAAGCAGATAGAAACAGCTTTTCTAGTTGAGAGGCCTTTGGGGGAACTCTGGGTCGGTTTTATTTCTGTTATAGAGACCAGTTAGTATATGTGATGACTATTGTAGGCTAAGCAACGCTCTTCTTTCAGATTATCAGATAGGCTTTGGAAAGAAAATTTGAATATCCTTCCCAGAAACCCAGAGGGGCATTGCCTGGCCTACAATACTCCACACGTGTACTTTGCATACTCTGCGTTCTCCATACTGAGAGACAATGAATATACTATATATCGCTAAGAAACACTGAATAGCATACTGGTCTCTCTCTCTCTCTTATATAAGGAATTATGCACCAGGCCGTGCAATGCTGTACATAAACCCATAGACTTCAATGGGACACATGTTTTGATTTTGAAGTCATAGTATCTTCCAGTCTGTTTCCGTATGCATTTCTATGAATATCCACCTGATATCGTGACATTTGGGGCACCCACTCACTGGCAATCAGGTCCCATTGAAATGAACAGAAGATAATGAAACCTCTTAAAAAAAACTGATTTTCCTATGCTAAAACTTCAGAAAAACTCCTATGCAGAACCGATGAGCTAAAATATCATTAACTATATCAATGCCAGTGGGATCTGGGTCTACAATCCACCACTTTATCCTTTCATCGCCTTCGTTTTTACAGCGCATTGAAAGATTGAGGCTGTGAATTTCAGGAAGTAAAATAGAGATAAACGCGTCTTTCCTTCCTCAAGGGGATCATTTTATAAAATGTGCCTGTCTATTTCCTATATGATATTCTAAGTTACTGCCATATTCACGGGTTGCAGTTGTAAGTGTGGCAATCATTAACGTTAACATACGACTGGAATGCAAAAAACTGTCTCAGCATGCATTCTGACTGACTCCCTTAGTATGCTACAAAGCAGCTGTCTGCAACCTTGGCATGCCTTGAAAGCTACGAGCTGCAGATTTCATAGGTGTAGCTGGTTGCACTCATATCTGATTACTGGTGCCCAGAGCTTATACTGGCACAGAGCTTCAGTTTGTGGCTCAAGTCCTGTATCTAAATATCCTGGCCAAAGCAAAGTGACTTGTAGGCACTCAACAGCTGGTAATCAGCACCTGAGGCACGTGTCCTGGTTTTCTTCCCCCAACTATGCCACTGCTGGTTCCTCAGAGAGCCCAAAAGGCCTTTGCCACAAGACACAAGGAGGCCCAAAAGATTGAACTGACTTCTCTGTACTGATTAGTTTGTAATTTCCATTGCCATTTGATTCTGGTGCCAAAAGTTTGTAGACTGGGATGGGTAAAGACATCACCAAGAATCTCTACTTGTCTGTACTGAAGAGGAACCATAAGTCCCAAGCCCAAACATCTTCTGGTTATAGAATTAGTCCTTCACTTGTGCTAGGATATTGCCGAACACCTTTATTTCCATGTACTGGAAGGAGAAACATAAGTTCGGATATCTCCAGGTTTTGGTGGATCTTCCACCTGGGATTTGACATTACTTTAATGTATGTGGGGATTAAAAGAGCCCTAGATTTTTCATCACTCAACTAGGATGAATCTTCAGTAGAGATAGATAAGCGAACCTCTAAAAAATTTGATTCGGCCGAATTTTCAGAAAAGACTTGATTCGATCCGAATTTATTCATGGCGAATCACGTAAAAAAAAAAAAGCTATTTCCTGGCTGCAGAGAGCCTATATAGAGGTGTGGAACATTGTGCCGTGCAGTAACACGCATAGGGAGTCTGCTCTGGTAGTGAAACAATACTGTGAAGTTAGTATGACACACAGAAAGAGAGCCCCCGGAAAGAGTGGAGAGGGTGTCAGCAGTAAGTTTGTGTTGACGTCACTGATTATTTTACCCTTCCTCTGATCCATCAGAACAATAATCCCCACTCGGTCAGCATTTGGTCAGTAATCCATCAGTATTGCTAAAGCCAAAAAAAAAAACAGGAGTGGATCCAAAACAGAGATGACACTCGAATGGAATATATGCATGTCTTCTGTGTTTTGTACCCTTTTGGATACCAAATGATAAGCCAATTCTAATGCAAAACAGGGACCATATCATACAGGCCTTACAGCTGCTACATAGACAGGATCCTTTGTGCGTCTCATTTTTCCTTCCTTCTGAAAGATCAGAAGAAGGATCAAATAAATGATCATGTCAACCAGGCCAAAAAGGAAAAAAATAGTGTCCCAGTCATGGAGTGGGGAGGGTGGGAACAGCATGAAAAGTCCACAGAGCGGCCCAATGACAGTGGTGAAGGGTGGCAGCAGCATGAAGAGACCACAGAGTAGTGATGTTGCAGCAGCATGAGAAGACCACAGAGTGGTGATGTAGCAGCAGCATCAGGAGACCACAGAGTGGCACAATGACAGTGTGGAGGTGGCAGCAGCAGCATGACGAGGCCACAGACTGGGAAGGCGACATAGTGTTGAGGTGGCAGAAGCAGCATGAGGAGACTTGCCCCTCCCCTGTGCAGGGCCTGGCACTTCTCTGTCTGACACACTGTTAGATCAAAGAAATAAATAAAAAGGAAATTAATACACCCAAAAAAAGGCTTTTCTTTTGTCACTTCACCACACAACGGCTAACAAGCCCTTTTTTCCCACTAATACACCCAAAAAAGGCTTTAGAACATATAACTGCACCGCACAATGGCTAATAAGATGTGTTTCCTAGTAATAAACATTGGTAATGGCTGTATCACACAGCACTTGCACCACAATAACAAGCACGGTTTGCTGGAATTACAGAGGTATCATCTATTGCAAACCTAAAAGCAGCAGTATAATGGCAATTTTGATCCCCAGTCAGTGCAGCAAGGTGTAACAGAATTGCTCCTATTACCCAGGCTGTACACTCTCCTATTGAACCCTGTTCTGCTTTTATAGTGTGGAATAATTCCAAGACGGCTGAGGGTATTTATTGGGGCTGACTTACACAGGGCTGGCTGATGATTGGCTGCATGCATGGCATTGTGAGTAATCCCTCGTTCCCAGAGTTCTTTGCTCCATGTCCTAACACGTGCAGCAGCCATTTTAGGAAAAAATGAGATTCGTTACCACGAAGCGTGAGGAAATTCGGAGGGAATTTAATTTTTCCTAAAATTCGGATCGAATTCCACTTTGCGGGGGACATTGCTATCAAGCACTAGAACAGGGTCCTGTTCCTCCAAACGATGTAACCCTTTTATCATTACTGGACAGGATGGGTCCTCCACCTCGACTAAGGCATCCCTTATTGCCTCCAACACTTATTGCCAATTCTGGTGACAATTGTTTATTTCAGTGGCTGAACAAAAGATCACCATGGTGAAAACCATTCTTGCTGACCTTTGCCAGTAAAGAGTCGTGCACCCCCAAAAACATTTACCGGCCAATCTCACCAGAATCAAAACACTTGGCTGTTGTGTCTCTAATGTGTATAGACAATGTGGCTGCAGCTTCACATAATTTATCTTGGTATCTGTAAGTAGACCATGAACCAGCAGAGCTGTATTTTTTTTTATCAAACATTTGTGTATTGGTCCTGAGACTCCTGACTTAAAGGTTCTAGCCACCAAGAGGTCTCTGGAAAGTGCAAGAAGTATGTGAAGATGTCCACCATGATCTGTAGGGTTCCCCTTATGCGTGTGAAGATGTCCACCATGGGTAGGGTTCCCCTTATGTGTGTGAAGATATCCACCATGTATAGGGTTCCCCTTATGTGAGAACCTCAGGGGCGTAGCTATAGAAGGGTACAGAGATAACAGTCACCTATTGGAGGGTGCAGTGTTAACAGTCTCCTGACTGAGTCTCATTAAGAGACACCTGTATTAATAAGCACATGGTAGGTTGTCCCGTTGACTATTTTGCACTGGGGGCCCAGGAGCTTCAGGTGATGCCTCTGTTCCTGCTGATGATATAAATGTCAATTTGTTTCTGTTATTATTTACAGTGTTTTTTTTTCATGTAAGGGTACTTTCACACTAGCGTTTTGGATTCCGTTTGTGAGATCCGTTTCAGGGCTCTCACAAACGGTCCAAAACGGATCAGTTAAGCCCCAATGCATTCTGAATGGATAAGGATCCGTTCAGAATGCATCAGTTAGGCTCCGTTCCGCCTCTATTTCGTTTTGGAGGCGGACACCAAAACGCAGCAAGCAGCATTTTGGTGTCCGTCTGAAGAGGCGGAGCCTAACGGATCAGTTTTTTTTACAATGTAAGTCAATGGGTACGGATCCGTTGTCAGTGACACAATATGGTGCATTTTAAAACGGATCCGTTCCCCATTGACTTTCAATGTAATTCAAAACGGATCCGTTTTGGACTTTGTCATTTTTCTTTAAAGCTAATGCAAACGGATCCGTTCTGATATTTGTATCCGTACGAATACAAACGTTTGCATTAGAGGTGCAGATCCGTCTGTGCAAATAAACAGACGGATCCGCACCAACGCTAGTGTGAAAGTACCCTAAGACGAATGATGACAGCGCGAGCTGCTTTTTGTACAGAATCAGCGTATGTTGCTTTGATGTCCCATCTCTACGTACCGCACATTCTTAACAAATTTAACTTCACATAAAGGTGGCTTTCTAACAAGACAGCGTCAGTGCCGGCCTGTATTTTATACCTAGAATCTGTATTACCTGTGCAGGTTTCTTATCATCTCTCTTACGCCGCTTGCTTCGAAAATTCACTCTTTACAATTGACGACTTCTCATTAGCAAAGCAAAACTCAGAACATCATTCATTTTTAATAAAACTTTTGGCTTATGAAACTTTAATAACTCAGAAACTTTAATAACCCAAAAAATTAACAGGATAACGTAGACAATGTATTTTTACATGCACAAATAATAGTGTGCATGTAAAAGTAGTGGGTTATTTGAAGCAGAATCTTAGTCCTCGAGGATCCTCTGGCACGCTGATTTTGCCAGTCCTACTGTGTGTGTAGGAGTTTTTTCATTTCTTGTTTTGTATCATTTGCTTAACGTTGTAGTCACATATATTATTCTTCGAAGTAAAAAGGTGAGGAACTTTTTACCGAGCCTGAGTTACGTCCTGAATTATACTCCAGAGCTGCACTCACTATTCTGCTGGTGGAATCACTGTGTACATACAGTACATTACTTATTCTCTACTGAGCCTGAGTTACATCCTGTATTATACTCCAGAGCTGCACTCACTATTCGGCTGGTGGAATCACTGTCAAAATACAATTCATTACTTATCCTGTACTGATCCTGAGTTACATCCTTTATTATACTCCAGAGCTGCGCTCACTATTCTGCTGGTGCAGTCACTGTGTGTGTACACTGCAATACTTATCCTGTACTGATCCTGAGTTACATCCTGTATTATACTCCAGAGCTGCGCTCACTATTCTGCTGGTGCAGTCACTGTGTATGTACACTACATTACTTATCCTGTACTAATCCTGAGTTACATCCTGTATTATACTCCAGAGTTGCACTCACTATTCTGCTGGTGGAGTCACTATGTATATACATCACATTACTTATCCTGTACTGATTCTGAGTTACATCCTATATTATTCTCCAGAGCTGCACTCACTATTGCTACACACAGGAAGGCAACAACCCAGAGTTATTGGTTTACATGGCGAAAATGGGTCAGGAGAGGACAAACTGAGAAATAAAAAGAATGGGGAATATGTACACGAGGCAAGCAACTTTGTGAGCATGTCTCTAACTCTGGAAAACCCTTTAAACCTGGAAAACCGCTGGAAATTACAATCTCAGCTCTGCTACATACATATGTAACATATTTAACCTATTGCTAATATAACCTCCATCATAAAGGTAAATTATCAGCGGTGAGAGGTTTGTTTTTGCATCTGATTTCGGAGCTTCAGATTAATGAGCCTGGTAGCGTCCTGTGAGGTCGGTTACACATTATAATAAAAATCAGCTGGTTTGGAAATCTCTGCTCATCCAAGTGCATTTTCCCTGCGGTGGCATCATCGTATTTTATGAATGGGAGGGCACGACGAGAGACCGGAAGGGTTTGTCTGGTCAAAACTCCCCGAGCAAAATCGTCTAAACACGAGCGAGAGAAGAACGTAACTTAAGGAATCTGTTAGGAAGAAGTGGATCGGGGCTTTACTGTAATTATATAAATGATAAAAAGTATAAATCTGAAGGTGTCAGCTCTTTACAGAGTAATGAGGAGGGAGTTGCAGATAGCAATCAGCAGAAAGCAAAGCTATTGAAACATTTTTTTCTCCACTGTATTTACTGAAAAAAATAAACTGTCAGATGAAATGCAGAATGTAAAAGAAAATTCCCCATTAAAAGTGCCCTGTCTGACCCAGAAAGAAGTACAACAGGGTCTTAAAAAGATTAAAATAGACAAATCGCCAGGACCAGATGGCATACACCCCCATATCCTAGGAGAATTAAGTAATGTCATAGCTCAGACTCCTTTTTCTGATATTTAAGGACTCTATACTGACAGGGAATGTTCCACAGCATTGGCGCATAGCAAATGTGGTGCCAATATTCAAAAAGGGTCCAAAAACAGAGCCCAGAAACTATAGGCCAGTAAGTTTAACATCTGTCGTGGGTAAACTGTTTGAAGGTTTTCTAAGAGATGCTATCTTAGAGTACCTCAATGAAAATAAGCAAATAACGCTATATCAGCATGGCTTCATGAGTAGGGTTGAGCAAACACCTAGAAGTTCGAGTTCGGGACCCGAACTTGACCCCGAACCCCATTGAAGACAATGGGGACCCGAACTTTGGGGCACTAAAATGGCTCTAAAAAATTTATAGAAAGGGCTAGAGGGCTGCAAAAGGAAGCAAAATGGGGGTAAGAGCAGGACAATTGCCCTGCAAACAAATGTGGATAGGAGAATATAAAAAAAGTAAAAAATAATGATCTTGAACTAGGAGGTGGAAGTCAGCGTGGAGTAGGAGGTTGAGGAGGAGGTGGACGTGGCAGTGTAGGTGGAAGCGGTGGTGGAGGAGGAGGAGGTAGCCAACACTCTTCTTGTAGTTTTTTTATTTTTTCCTTTATTTGTTTATTTTTATTTATTTTTTTATAAATTTGGGAAGACCCCAAAATATTGGAAAATAGAAAACATCTGAGGTGCTGGTGGTGCCCCAGCTGCGTTGGCGACTTCTTCCTCCTCCTCTGCCTTCGCCTTGTGCTTTCACTGAGCCCCCGGTGTCAGGTGGGAATGCAATAAGCAGCGTGTCTAACAGCGTGCGCTTGTACTCGTGCATCTTCCGATCCCACTCCAGTGACGGAATTAAGGACGGCACGTTGTCCTTGTAACGGGGATCCAGCAGGGTGGCCACCCAGTAATCAGCACTGGTTAGAATGTGGGCAACTCGGCGGTAGTTGCGCAGTCACTGCAGCATGTAGTCGCTCATGTGTGCAAGGCTGACCAGAGGCAACGACAAGCTGTCCTCTGTGGGAGGTGTATTGTCTGTGTCCTCTATATCCCCCCAGCCACGCTCCATTGATGCACATGAGCTTCTTTGGGTGCCACCCTGCTGTTAACACAGTTCCTGCCCCTCATCATCCTCCTCCTCATCCTCCAGAACTGTGCCCTGGCTGAACAATTGTGTACTTGGCCTATGTTGGTGCAGGAACCCACCCTCCGAGCCACTTGTGAATGACTGGCCTGATAACTGTGGAAATGATCCCTCTTCCTCCTCCTCTTCCTCCTGTGTCACGTCCTCTTCCATTGTCGCCCAAAGCGTTTTTTCAAGGAGACATAGAAGGGATAGTAATGCTGAGGATGGCGTCATCGGAGCTGGCCATGTTGGTGGAGTACTCGAAACAGCGCAACATGGCACACACATCCTGCATGGAGGCCCACTCATTGGTGGTGAAGTGGTGCTGTTCCGCAGAGCAACTCACTCGTGCGTGCTGCAGCTGAAACACCACTATCGCCTGCTGCTGCTCGCACAGTCTCTTCAGCATGTGCAAGGTGGAGTTCCACCTTGTGGGCACATCACATATGAGGCAGAGCAGACAGGCGCGCAGCAGTAGGGTGAGAATGCCGAAGGCGTGCACAGACGGCCCGCACTTTCGGCAGCAGCTCTGACATATCGGGGTAATTTTTGAGGAACCTCTGCACCACCAAATTCAGCACATGCGCCAGGCAAGGGATGTGCTTCAAACCGGCTAGGCCCAGAGCTGCTATGAGATTTCGCCCATTAGCGCACACCACCAGGCCGGGCTTGAAGCTCAGTGGCACCCAGCGCTCATCGGTCTGTTGTTCCATGCCCGTCCACAGCTCCTGCGTGGTGTGGTTTTTCCCCCAAACAGATGAGTTTCAAACAGCCTGCTGTCATTTTCCCCTGATTGTGCTGAAGTGGTGAGGAGGCAGTAGAGGAGGAAGCAGAGTAGAAGTAGAAGGCAACATGAGGCAAAGAGAAACGTCCTGCAATCCTTGTGGAAGGACATGCGCCAAACTACAATCCGCCTCAAGCCCAGCCGCCACTGCATTTACCCAGTGTACAGTTAGGGAGATATAACGTCCCTGGCTGTGCTTACTGGTCCACATATCAGTGGTTATGTGGACCTTGCCACCGATGGCGTTGCGCATTGCACGCCTAATTTTCTCTGCCACTTGGTTGTACAGGGCAGGGATGGCTCGCCTGGAAAAGTAGTGGTGGCTGGGAACCATGTTCTGTGGGACAGCCACCGCCATAAGGTTTTTAAAAGTCTCCATCTCCACTAGACGGAATGACAGCATTTCAAAGGCCAGGAATTTTGAAATGCTGGCATTCATGGCCAGGGATCGTGGGCGGGTAGGGGGGTTCTTACTCTTTCTCTCCAGTGTTTGGGAGATGGACAGCTGAACGTTTCCATGGGACATTGTGGAGATGCTCGGGGGAAGATAACGGAGGTGATGGTGTTGCTGCCACATCCTCTGTTTGCGGAGTGGCACTGGTGCCACTGTCACTCCAGAGGGGGGAGGAAAAGGCCGAGACTGCAGCAGAAGAGGGAGTAAGAGGAGCCTTGTTTTGGAGGTGTTTACTCCACTGCAGCTCGTGCTTTGCACTTAGATGCCTGGTCATGCAGGTTGTGCTCAGGTTTAGAAAGTTTATGTCTCGCTTCAGGCTCTAATTGCACAGCGTGCAAACCACTCGGGTCTTGTCGTCAGCACATTGTCTGAAGAACTGCCATGCCAGGGAACTCTTTGGAGCTGGCTTTGATGTGCTCAGTCCCTGGGTGCGGTGGGCAGTAGCAGGCCTAGTGTCTAGGGGACTGACACTCTGCTTTTGCACCCTGCTCCCTCTTTTGCTGTGAAGCTGGCGCTGTG
Organism: Bufotes viridis; assembly: GCA_033119425.1. Lineage (NCBI taxonomy): Eukaryota > Metazoa > Chordata > Amphibia > Anura > Bufonidae > Bufotes > Bufotes viridis. The sequence goes on from CM065589.1 coordinate 28,173,410, forward strand.
TGACCACCACCTCTTTCTCCGAACTGCACATGTCACTCTCATGACCTTGATTCCATGTGGGGTCTAGGACCTCATCATCCTCCACATCATATTTCACCCACTCTTCACCCCTGCCCTCCTTGCTGGTCTGCACACTGCAGAAAGCTGCAGCAGTTGGCACCTGTGTTTCATTATCATCAGAGATGTGCTGCGGTGGTCCTCCCATGTCCACATCCTGAAACTCTTCCACTTCTGGGGCAGAGCTAGGTGGGCAGCCCACGGAAACCCTGTCAGCAGAGTCATCAAAAAGCATAAGAGACTGCTGCATGACTTGGGGCTCAGACTGCTTGGCTCATTTGCAAGGAGGTGAGGTGAAAGACAGATGGACATCGGCTGCAGGTGCCAACTCTGTGCTTTCAGCAGGGGACCGGGTGGAAGACAATGTGAAGGAACTGGAGGCACTGTCAGCCACCCAATCTACTACCGCCTCTACTTGTTCTGGCCTTATCATTCGTACACCAGTATTCGAGCCTACAAAATAACGCTGACCGTTCTGTCGCCTACATGCACCTGAAGAAGGTGTTTCATTTGGGTGTGTAGCTGGCACAAATTGTCCATGTCCTCTCCCTGCAACAGGAGCTCCACAAACACCAGCAACATGACCAGGGCCACGTCCCTTATGTGACGCTCTCCTCATTCTTTAAGGTCATCCACTGAACCTTGGATTAACTATATTCATTTCCCTGTCATGTATGCAGTGCAGGTGTACCTCACACAAAATTGGTTAGATGTCACCCGCCAATCTAACAGACGGATAAACTATATTATTTTCCCTGTCATGTATGCAGTGCAGGTGTACCTCACACAAAATTGGTTAGATGTCACCCGCCAATCTAACGGACAGATAAACTATATTATTTTCCCTGTCATTTATGCAGTGCAGGTGTACTTCACACAATAAATGGGTATATGTCGCCCACCTAACTAACAGATGGATTAACTATAGTTATTTCCCTGTCACGTATGCCTATTATATTTGTGTCAGGGGTACAAAGATGTTGCATTGCACCACAAAAAAATAGCTGTTGGCCACTCACAGAATTAACGGACAGATTTATTATTATCTTTCTGTGTCAGGGGTGCAAAGATGATGTATAGCACCCACAAAAAATTGCTATAGGTCACCCACAGAATTAACAGCCAGATGAGATTCCTAACACTCTCCCTTACTTCAGCTGCCTGCTTCCTGTCCCTGCAATACTCAGAGCTGATGGGCGGTGCTACACGTGATTCAGCTTATATAGAGGCTGGGTCACATAATGCATCGGCCAATCACAGCCATGCCATTAGTAGGCATGGCTGTGATGGCTTCTAGGCATGGCTGCAGCCTTTCAACAAGCTTTAATACCCGAGCACCGAACTTGAACCCAAACTTTTCTGGAAAAGTTCGGGTTCAGGTTTGCCCAACAGTATTTATGAGGGATCGGTCATGTCAGACTAATTTAATCAGTTTGTATGAGGAGGTAAGTTCTAGACTTGACCGCTGCGAATCAATGGATGCCATATATCTGGACATCTCCAAAGTATATAAACGGTTAGTATATAAAATGAGAATGCTTGGACTGGGGGAAAAGTCTGTATGTGGGTAAGTAACTGGCTCAGTGATAGAAAACAGAGGGTGGTTATTAACGGTACACACTCAGATTGGGTCACTGTCACTAGTGATGGAACTTGCCTGAACAGATCCTGACACAATCCGTATCTCTCATGTGAAAGGGGCCTTAGAGCTCGCTCACATCTGCCCAATTTTTCTAACATAATCTGCCTCAAGCTCCTTACATGCAAAACCAAGCACTGGCGCTATAAGTTGGCAAGATGGCAAAAATCGGAGCCACAGATTTATTTAGCTGATCTAGCCGTGTATTAAGTTTGTAGCGTGTTGGAACCCCCCGACATCCACCGCTCGGAGCACATTAGCACAATCCTCATCATTACCCTTGCCTTAAAGGGGTTGTCTGGGTTCAGAGCTGAACCCGAAAACAACCCGATCTGAACTCTTTCACCTTGAATAAGTGGAGCATCCGAGCTTTTATGCTCTTATGCTCCCCCTTGCCCTGCGCTGCATCGCACACGGCAAGCGCTGTTTGGTTACATTTGGACACTGCTAGGCAGAGCCTTCCACCTAGCAGTGATCCCGGTGACAGCACCGGCTCTTATGGGCAGTCTTTAGCACTGCCCTAGCCTGTAAAAACAGGCTAGGGCTGCGCCAATGACCAGGCATTAGTGCCAGTGAGATCACCAAGATTACTGCTAGGTGGAAGCCTCCTCCCAGCTTACCCATGGAGAGCCTGATATGTCACCGGATCTCAAGAAAATTCAGAATCGCTCAGGACAAGGGGGAGCATCAGAGTGTGAAAAGCTCCCATGTTCCACTCAGTCATGGTGAATGAGGGCAGATCGGGTTGTGTCTGAACCCGGACAAACCCTTTAAAGGGAACCTGTCATCAAGATATTCCATATTTAACTATGTGCACCACCTTATAATTTTAATCATGTCGTCCCGATGGTGCTATTGTTCTGGTTTTGTGCTCCATTTTTGTAGAGAAAATAAACTTTATTCCCCACTCTCACTGTATGCCGATGATCACTTTCAATTCAAGGAGGCTGGATCTTGCAACTTCCAAGTCATGGTGGTTATGCTCAAATCCGGCCTCCGTTTCACTGTCATCCCCTCGCTTCTCAATAGCTTGCACACATCTTGCTCAAGGGCCCTCGTCTCCTCCAGGGCGTCTGCACAGTGAAGCTTCTGGCATCAGTGCTATACAAGGAGGGCAGTGCACACTTCCAGGATGAACAGAGGACTGCCCACCTTGGCGCATGTGCAAAGAAGCACAGAAGCCAGGAGCTGCACACCCAGCTTCACTGCGCAGGCGCCCTTGAGGAGACAGAGTGGCCCTGTGTGAGATATGTTTGAGATAGGGAGAGGCGAGGGGATCACGTTGCCAGTGCCACCGCTCTAAAACATCAATCAAGGGTCAGTAGGCAGTATTTGGACGTTGCAAGAGCCAGCCTCCTTGATTTGCTCCACCCACTTGCTTACGGCATTGTCAATATTTGTGATATTTTGGATACAATGTAATTTGTTTACATCTACAGTAAATGAATGAAGGGGTAATGCTGGTGTTTTCTTGATTCCTGCACAATATCGTACATCCTCATTTGTACGAAAGCAAAAAAATCGTCAACGTAATGCAACTAGCTGTGCCCTCCAGTGATGTCTTCTGCTAATCCAAGCATTTTCTGTCTCTATGGTTTATTTATACTCTGCGCCATAACCAGAACTGCTGCCCCCCGCCCCCCCATTTATAACGGATTTAAGGTCTGTTTTATTCGCCTCATCTGGGCTTGTATTGCAGTGTTTGCTTTTGTATTCTAAGGATTGCCATTTAACCAGCTGTGACAAACCCAGACAGGAAAACAAGAATGTATAGATTGTTCAAGCATCAATGTTTACTCTGCAGATTGTTGTCCTGTGTGGGTGTTACACGGGGGCACTCGCCGCCGGAGATGTCGATATCGAGCTGTAGGACCTTGCTTTGCTTTGGTAGCGTTCAGTGCTACCGTTCAGACTCCCCCCTCTAGTTAACACATTTCCTATGCCCTGTTGATAATTTAAAGGGCAAATGTGTTGTATTGAAGTCTTAACACTTAAAGGAATAATATACCCAAACTCGTTGGCATGTGAAAAGGAGGCTTGTAAGACGAGCTGCTAATATCATTCACACATATGTATGTTAGTATATTTGATGGACCTGTAGATAGGTTGGGTAAAGGAGTGACCATGGGGGCAGACATTTTTCTAGCCCTTTCTTCACTATCATTAGTCAGGTTCTTCACATTTAAAATGTTTTCTTTCTTTGTTCCTACAGTAGATTGTGCTGATGAGCAATGTTAAATACTAATTAACTTAATCTTTAGTGTCCCTTTAAGTTATGACTGGGGAATATTGTATGAAAGTGTTTATATAGGTTGGACTGACAGTTAATTGAGATGTCTTCTGTTCTGGGGTTGTGGCCTATGCAGTGAGTCTCTTTAGTTCACCCTTCTGTCTCTAACCCCAGTCCATTACTCCATGTTTCCTCCACCTCTGGAACTTACACCATCATGAAGGTCTGTATTTAAAGTCAATCATGTTCCTACATGCCTCCAACCTCCATGTCTTCTTTTTCTTCTGCCATTGGGTGGCCTGTTCTTGATATGCTCTTCAGGTTCTTGGTTCTGGTTCTTGGCCTATCATGCCCTCTGGTTTATCACTTTATCTTTACTCTATGGCTGGCTCTACCACTTTGCTTTACATTCATCTTATTCTTGTGCCATTGGGTGGCCTGTTCTTTGTGTGCTCTTCTGGTTCTTGGTTTCTGGCTTACCAAGCCCTCTGGTTTATGCTGACTATATGTCTGGCTCCACCACTTTATTTTACAGTCTTCGAATCCTGTTTTACCCATCTATCTTCTAACTGTGTCCAATATCTGCATCATAAACTACTCCATGGACCAGGAGACTCTGGTGGAAAAGAGTCCAAAACATCCTGAGGTGGTCAAAAGTAAAGACCTGGCTCTTGGCTTAACCTATCTTGAAATATGTTGTGTGAGATGATAAGCTTTTTATTTATTTTTTAAAAACATGATTTTGTGATATTGTTTTATGAGATGTCTACATGGTCAGACTGGCCCACCAGAATACCAAAGGATGATCCAGTGGGCCCAGGCTCAAAATACCATAGTGGGCCCCAAAGTTCCACGAGAAAAAAAAACATTTGGCTGCCTTTTCAGCCATTTTCTTGCCACTAGGGTCTAATTTGTTGACTCAAAACCTATTAGGAGTTGGGCACCAAGAGTAATTTCCTCTCATGAGTCCAAGAAACCCCAGTCTGACACTTGCCTAGGTGCCACCACCCACTGATTGGGATGTGAATTGCGTCCTGTCAAGGGTTTTGCTACTATTTTATTGAATTTGTTTAGTGAGAAATCGGAGTCCTCTAACAAAATTAGAGGAAAGGTAAGGGTGGGCAGTGTAGTAATCGTTGTTTTTGGTGAAAAACTAGCCATAGATTTCCAATGCAATACCCTGCATAGTTGTAAAAAGAAGAAAAATGGATTCTTAAAGCAATATCATGGTGGTGGAATGACTCAAAATGCTCACCTGTGTAGATCGTGTTCACCCAGACATGATACTGTTGTAGGTGCATGAAACCAAAATGTGCAGCATCCGGACCTCAAAGCACTGTTATCACCGCGACCCTTGAAGTGATGACGCCGGCTTGGATAGTAGATCATGGCTTTTTTAGCACAGTCACCAGTTTGGCTCAGTCAGCTTGTCATAAACATAAAAGGCAATTCATGATGTAAAATCCAATTAATTACAGCGCATTTTGATGCTGTACCAGTGTCTTTCTCAAGGGTAATATGAGAAATATGCTGGTTCGGCACCCAAAACGCGTCGACAATAAATTATTCGTTGATGACCGATCAGGAGTTGCGCTTAATACTTCATTGCATTTTGATGCTGCACCAGTGTCAAGTGCAACATGAGACAGATGCTGGTCCAGCACTGAAACGTGTTGTATTCGTACAAAATGAAGCATTATTTCATGGTACACTTAGTGCCTCTGACAATTCAATGCCCTTTAATGGTTCTTAATTGAACCACGTGAAAGATGCTGGTCCAGCACCGACAAGAGTCGTATTGATCCAAAGTAAAGTATTCATTGATGGTATGTCATGAGTTACACTTAATATTTGTGACAAACTGATGTATTTCAATGCTGCACCAGCATCTTGCTCAAGTTCAGCATGAGAAAGATGCTGGTCTAGTCCTGAAACGCGTCATATTGTTCGAAAATGAAGTTTGAATTGATGTTACATCATGAGTTACGCTTAATGTTTGTGACAACTTGATACGTTTTGATGTTATAATTTTGTCTTTCTGAATAGCAAAATATGCTGGTCCAGCAACAAAACGCATGGTATTGATCCAAACTAAAGTATTCATTGGTAGTATATGAGCTGTGCTTAGAGGGATTGTCCAGGATAAGAAAAGCATGGTTTTCCAAAAAATAACACCTCACCTGTCCATAGGTTGAGTTTGGTACGGCAGCTCCTCTTCACTTAGGTGAGTGGGGTGAGCTGTAAATCCACAAGCAACCTATGGGCAGGTATAGTGCCATTTTTGAAGAAGGTAACCATGTTTTCTAACCCTGGACAACCACTTTTTGATGTTGAAACAATCTCTTTCTCAGGAGCAACATGAGAAAGATGCTTGTCCGGCACTAAAATACGTTGTATTGGCCCGAAATAAATTATTGATAAATGTTACATTATGAATTGCACTTAAAAGCACATCAGCAGGATCAACCTCATCAAACCAGGTATACTGTCTAATAGGGTTAAAGGGTTATCCTTATCCAACCCCTAAAATGCCTGTGAGATTGTACTTATTCTCCTCTTCGGGATCTGCAGTGCTTGCGACGTCTACACGGCCACTCCATCTCCCTGTCGTGCAAATGAAAAACATCCGGCGTCGTGGGGGTCTGGGTAGACGGTGCAGCCAATAACAGGTTACAACGGGAACAAACCTCCTTAGTATCAAGATTGACGCTATGGAGGCTTTTTCCAGTTGGGGCCTGCTATTGGCTGCAGCCCCCAAATATCCCCCCTTCCCCGCTCCGCATGCAGTGGCGGCCGTGCCAGTATGAAAAGCGATGCGGGTGCCTGGGAGCCAGGTAAGTACAATCTCTGTGAAGGGCCCGGGAGTATGGGGAGGCTTTTTAGGGGTTGGATAACACCTTAAATCCTGCCAATTAAAATGATACCTGTCTTGTGAAACTTGGTTGTTGAGTTCCAGATAAAACAAGATTTATTCTTTATACCACTGAGAGCCTCAGTGCACCAATGGGTGGAGCCTAGCCATTCAGTGCACCTCAGCTTGTCAATGATGGTCACGCCCCTTGGTGCACTGAGGCACTCAATTGCATAAAGAATAAAAGTATTTTTTCTTGGGACCACCACAATCGATTTTCCAAAGACGGGTAACGTTTTAATCAGTAGGGTCAGCCCTACATGGCAGTAGACCTGGGTTGATCCTGATGAATGATGCTCTTTAATATTTGTGACAAACTGAGTGATCCAAGCTTGTGACTGCACCCATATCTTCTATCCACATCGGCCGAGTAGTGAGGACAACCTTTGTAAAGAGCCATCAATAGATTTTTCTCTATGTTCTATATTCCAGAAGCCATAAGAACCTCAAGCTTCAGTTTCTACAATTCTTTAAACAAATGTGAGCCAAGGGTTAGTATGGAGTCCTTCCTCTCAAAGGACAATTCCAGTTAGGTTCAGAGCTAAAAAGATTAGTTGGCGCTTTCCAAATCATCCCTCTTGCCTTTTCCGTTTCATCTAATGAATTTTAGCCCATAATAAAAGGCTGGGGGCTTCATCAGAATTCAGTCCATGGACTCGGGTTTTCACGCGCTGCCTTTAAATGAGGCCTGCCTCATAAACTGTAGACATCCATCATAGGGAAGCAGCGAAGGCGTGCTACAGAAAGCTCTTTTCATGAAGTCAATCAAGTATTCTTATCACTTTGTGACGTCCCTTTCTGCACGGGTGGTGGCGGCGGTGGCGGCTCAAAAATTTGCATGTGTTTACAGGCTGCAGAGTGTATTATTAAGCCCTTGGCAGTCATATAATACAAACACTGACATAATAGTAATTGGAATAATTTTTGAAAACAAACAGTTTTTTTTTCCAAGCAGAATAAATCTCTTCCCGGGATCGTTTCTCCAAGCTTACTTATGTTCGAATTTGCACACAATGCGATCGATGCGGCTTGCAACACATTTTTATGAAGGTTTTAATAATGAATCAATAGTTCTAATGAATCAATAGTTCTAGAGGAACAGGTGTAGGTTTAAATCTAAACTTGCAAAAGAAGCAAGTCAAAATTATTTTACAAAAATGTATATATGAAAAAACCTTTCCTTTTTCCTATAGCGTTCATGTCTTGACATATTCCAATCAGAATAATGTATCTTACCAGAAAGTAGGCCAAAAGAACTAATTAAAAAACACAACACAAAGCTAAAAAAAAATATAAGAGACAAAAATTTGTTGCAAAATTTTAAGTGCATTAGACCATGTTAAAAATGGGAATTTATGGAAAAAGTGAAACTTACTCAGATTCTAAAAACGTTTCAAATGCTCTTTTTCCCTCGGCTTTACAACTGGTTGGCTCAGTTGGGTGTCGGATGATATGGTGTCTATACCTGAGGGGGAAGATTGGGGTATTATTAAATGGTCCATACAACTGCTCGCCTGGAAATCGAGGAAGGATTCGTTAGCTTTATGTCAGTGTAATTATTTTCTATCATTCTGTAGATGAAGCCAAACTTGGGTCATCTGATTGTACACATGGAGCAGAACTAAGTCATTGCGATATTACAAAGGTTTAAAAGGGTTGTTCAACCAAAACAAAGTATCACCTACTCGGCATGGGTCTGAGGACTTGGAGAATCACCAGTCATAAGAATGGGGGACCTGAGTCTCGCGATTGGGCAGAGTGATGGTTTCACTTCACATTTCCGCTCCATTCAGCTCTATGGTACCAGTGAAGAGAAGCTGATTACAGATAGTAAGAGCAGAAGACCGTTGTTTCATTCACTCAAGGCACTCAGGGACCCCTATTCTAGTGATGGGTGGGGGTCCCAGCAGCAACCTATGGTATGGATGGGTAACAAGCTGTAACAGTGGGCCAACCCCTTTAACTGATGTTTTTCATGCCATGTAGGTGACTACTTTATTGTCTTTAATGGGTAGCTCTGCTTTGAAAAATTCCCTTCTTAGAAATATCTAGTGATGATGAGCCAATAAAAATATTTTTTGATGCTAAGAACCCCGGTGATCGGGTGTAATCTGTGGAAGAACCTGAAATGAAATCTTATGTTTTCCTGCAGTGCCACCGCAGGCGAAAAAAAAGTATAACATCATTCTCATTCAAGGCAATTAACCTGCTTGGTTCTCCAAAGAAAGTTGGGTAATATTTGAAGCTACTCGGTGCCATTTCTAATTTATACATTCGTCTTCACTAGTCTCCTGAACTTGGCTCCTCTTATATTAAGTAAGAAAAATAAGTGAGTGAACCAGAAACCTCCATTAGAAAAAAATATCCCATGTTCCCTGGTCATTGGCCTTGGAATCTAACTCATCGCTAGAATCCCAATGTATAGTATGTGGTGAGATCTTAGAATATTTCTGTTTGATATAAATACACTGAAGATGGTGGAATAAATGGTCCGAGACTAGAGGATGTTGGATATGAGGCTCGTCCAGTGCCTCATCATGCGGATATATCTCACATTACACATTGGAATAAAATTAATGGAGAATATTGGGAGAAGAATCTTTCTAAAAAGAGGTTTATAGTCCTTGAAATGCTGACTTGTCCCATTTCACACTATGTAATCATTCTGGCTTCTGTAATCAGGATTCATTGCATGCACTAATCCACTCTTGGGGAGGGTAGTAAGGGTCTTGAATTTCCTTCCTTTGTGCACTGTCTGTCTAACTGTAGATTGGTGGAATCCAAACTACTTAGAGATTATTTTGTAACCCTTTTCCAGACTGATGAGCATCAACAACTCCTTTTCTGAGGTCCTCAGAAATCTCATTAGTACATGCCATAATACACTTCCACAATCATGTGTTGTAAAGATCAGACACTGCTAGATCCCTGTTCTTTACAAAAAACAGTTCACCCTCTCACACCTGATTGAAAACGCCTGTCTCTAATGTCCTCTTCAAATTTTCTGCTAACCCTAAAGGTTCACGTACTTTTGCCACTTACTAATATATGATATTGGATAATTTTCCTCAATAAATACATGATCAAGTCTAGTATTTTGGACTAATTTGAGTTGGTTATCTGTATTTACTTTTAGATCCTAGAGTTTATGGTCATTTTTATGCCAAAATATTTTCAAAAAGGTTCACAAACTTTCAAGCGCCATGTTATTTAGATAACATCTAATCATCTCCCTCACTAATCATACAGAGGGCTAAATCTAACAAAGGAGGACAATGAGTCCAGGAGAAAGATCCTCCAATGCTAAAGAGGCTTAAAGAAACACAGAAAAAAAAAATAATAAAATAAAAAACATAATAAAAAAAACTTCTAGATCTTCCTCCCTTGATCTCTTCCTTTCCCTTATCCTATTTGGCTCATAGATTATTTAAAACAGAGAAAATATATTTCTTCTCTCTGGGTCGAAGGAGTCCTGCCATGTCCCTTCTCCTCCTCCTCACTGTCCTATGACAAGCTGTAAGACAAGTGGTTGGAGCAGAAGCTTCTCTACTGTGTTCTGTCTACAATAGGATAAAAATATTGTTGAACCCCCACCCCTTGGCTTAGCCCCACCCCTACTTCTCCAGTTGAAGTTGGAGTCAATCATTAACCCTTTGACAAGACTCTTGTGTGGAAAGTGCTAGAGGCTGACGGTTAGGGCAACTATATTTCATATTTAATTTTAGCATTCATTGGTAGGATTACAGTCTCTTTAATCATTTGAGCTGCAGAAGTTGCAGTCATACCTTGGGGCCCCACAGATGGTACACTGACATGATGTTATTTAAGGGACCCTGTGACATAGTTCCACTGGGGCCAAGGAGCTTCAAGTTAAGCCTCAGGAAACAGAAATATCCCCCACGAGAAATATGTAGAAGCAAATCTTCCACGGTCCACAGATAGGAACTCAAAACTTCTCATTAATATGTAATAAGATAATCATATTATATTTAACACAAAATGTTTGGAGAAGGGAAGAACTTTGTTCCATTTTTTTTTTTGCGTGTGTTATTTAAATCATCAATAAAATATTAAGGTATGAACTCCTCCGGAGGTGAACCATGCATGACATCTTCAAGCCGAGGAAGTGCAAATAAATGTTTTCCTCTTCGCAGTCTAATTATAGAAACACTTAAAAATGTACAATAAAAAGTGTGGTTACTGGTTAGAAGGTAACACGTTTCCTTTCTGACATGAGTGACATAAAATGAATGCTTTTTAATAAAAAAAAAATATAATGATAAAGTAACACCTAAGATTCACATCAATTAGCACAATTAATTCTGTATATTTTAAAATCTGTCATTTTCGCACATTTTTGTGTTGCTGTCATCAAATCAACACTTTATAGTTGTTATATATATACTGTGCATTCAGAAATCCTTTATACCCTTTCACTTTTTTCACATTTTGTTATGTTGGTCCTTGTGCTAAAATCAAGTTTTCTCCCATCATTCTGCACTCAATGCCCCATAATGAGGAAGTAAAAACTCAATTTTAGAAATGTTGGCAAACGTATTAAAAAGGAAAAACTTAAATTTTGCATGGACACAAGCATTCAGACCCTTTGCTACGACACATGAATTAGCTCTTGGGCCTCCCATTTCTCTTGATCATCTTTGAGATGTTTCTACAGCTTGATTGGAGTCACCTGTGGTACACTCAGTTGATTGGATATGATTTGGCCTTGTCTATATAAGGTCTCACAGCTGACAATGTAGATCAGAGCAAAGACCAAGCCATGAGGAGGAAAGAACTGCCTGTAGAGATCAGAGACAGGACTGTGTGGACATAGATGTGGCACCGATCTAGAGAAAGGGACAAAAAAATTCTGCGGCACTGAAACGTCCCAAAACCACAGTGACCTCCACAATTTTTAAATGAAAGAGGTTTGCAACAACAAGGACTCTCCCACCAAACTAAGTAATCAGAGGAGAAAAGAGGTGACCAAGAACCCGATGGTCACTCTGGCTTAGCTCCAAAGATCCTGTGTGCAGAATGGAGAAACTTCCAGAAGGTCAACAATCACTGCAGCACTCCACCAATCTGGGCTTTATGGCAGTGGCCATAAAGAAGTCTCTCATCAGTAAAAGACAAATGAACGTTTGCAAAAAAGTACCTAAAGCATTCTCAGACTGTGAGGAAACCAGACACTGCCCAGTGCCATCTCTAGAGTGAAGCATAGTGGTAACAGCATTATACTGTGGGTGTGTTTTTCCGAGGCTGGAACAGGGAGACAGATCAGGGTTGAGGGATAGCGAAATGGAACAAAGTACAGAGATATTCTTGAGATTCTAGAGATAAACCTGATCCAGAATCCTCTGGACCTCAGACTGGGCTGGAGGTTCACCTTCCAACAAGACAATGACCTTAAGCACACGGCCAAGACAACACAGGAGAGGCTTAGGGACAACTCTGTTTATGTCCTTGAGTGGCCCAGCCAGAGCCCGAACATCTCTGGAGAGACCTGAAAATGGCTGCCCACCGACAGTCCCCATACAACCTGACAGAGCTTGAGAAGATCTGCAAAGAAGGATGCCAGAAAATTTCCAAATGCAGATGTGCAAAATAATACCCTATAAAAATGTAATAAGAATATAATATAGAGAGTGGCTCATATGGTAAGTAAAAGAACACCTATTTTTGACAAGTGTTTTAAGCATGGGCTGGGCATGGAGTAGAGAAGATAAAGCTGTGTCGGACACTATAGTAAACCACCTTTTTAGTGGCACAACTTGAAGCTCCTGTGACCCATTGAAAAACCATTAACACAACCACTACCTAGAATGTACCATTTATAATGCTGCTGTGACAATAGTGATCTACACCACCCCTTAGGCTACAGGTACGATTGCTGCGTCTGCATCACTTCTACTCCTTGTGACACCTATGGACTCCCTTTGTAGATTTCCACTGATACATTTTTTTATTTTTGGGCAGAAGAATGGAAACGACTAATAGAAACCAAATATTCTAGATTATTGAGATGATTATTGAACTCAAGATGATTGATGAACTAATTTAATCTGACTTTTTTTTTTTTGACTGGGGAGAGAAAGATAAAGAGAAAAAATTAGAAAAAAATTGCGGGGAGAAAGAGAAAAAAAATATTCCGTATTATTAAAAACTAGAGCTGAACTAATTGAATCTGACTCAAATTTTGTAAAAATTTCCAGTTGCATGCAGATCAAATCAGTCGTCCAATCTAAATTTTTAGTGATTCGCTCATCATAATCGAAGAATTATAGAAAATAGAGATGAACGAATTTATTCAAGATTCGATTCGGCTTATTCGCCGAATTTTACCCAAAAAATTGCTTTGTGATGAATTACTTCACCACGAAGCGCATTTTTTTTGTAAGTGGAGGGTGCAATGACAGGGAGCTGCAATAGCGCCGCTCCCCAAAATTGTACCCCTCAGGTGCCGCGATCATACATGATCATACTTACTGCCTCCATTTGCTCGTGACGGGCTGGCCCCACCATCTTGCTTGAAGATCTGGCGCTGCCCAAGATGACGTTGTCTAGCGGCTGGCCCATCGTGAGCAAATGGAGGAGGTAAGTATGATTTTTTTTTGTTTTTTCACACTATTTCAGGTTAAATCAATTCACTACCACGAAGCACAAGGAAATTCAGCTTCGTGGCTAATAGAATTTATCCTGAAATTCTGATCGAATTCCACTTCGTTGGGTGGGATTCGCTCAACTCTAATCGAAAACTATATCAAGTATAAAAAATGTCTCTAGAAGTATAGTCTGTCCTACAGCTCCTCTACGGGACACTGGTTTATGGCGGTATCGTGCTTCCAGGAGAATGCTGCATCTGGTAAAACATGACACAATAATTAACACATAGCTATGTATTTGTTTGCATTTTTGGAAAATCTTGAACTGAGAATTTAAATAATCTACAATCATCATTTGCTTTCTGAACTTTGTAATTTTTGCAATTTTATTGTTTTCATTTCCTTTCAATTGCTACAACCGTAGATCAGACTTTTCATGATGCGAACAAAGAATGTAAACCTTGGGTTCAGTCTAATCTGACAATGACAAGCGTTAGCACATCATCTGCATTTCATAAAATAGCATGTATGGATTCTGCACAAAGAAAGGAAGGAAGCCGGCGTGTCATTTTCTTTAACATTTTACATTTTGATTTTTTTGCAATTTTACATAATGCTGCTGAGCTTTGATTAAACGCTAACTTCAATCACGCTTAGGATCAGTACGTTAATGCCATTTCTATGTGAATTGTAATGAAGACTATACTATATAATATATCTATAAAAAAAAGGATAAAATACATTAAAAACCTTAATCTTAATCTTAACCCATTTTACATATTTATAACAATCAGAGCTCAGTTTACCCGGGGTGGGGGTGACATTTAAAAAAAGACGGTATGCACCATTTTGCACTTTTAGAAATTGATGAGAAAAGTGGGCAGGTTAATCAGGAGGGGCATAACCTCTGGTGACCAGACAGATGTACTATAAGTTAGATCAGAAACTGGTTCAAATTAGGGCATACATCTACACCTGCTTCTTTTTCTAGCACACTTGAAGGGGTTGACCAGGATTTTGATGTTCATGGCCTATCCTGAGATCATCAATATCAGTTCAGCAAAGGTCCACCACCCAATATCCTCATTGATCCTCCAGTGCCGGAAGTTGGTGCGAAACCTACATAGCTCCATCAATCGTGTAGATACTGCAGTATCCAAAGCCACTTTGCAGTAACCAGCTCATCCACTATACATTGGGTGGATTTGTGTAGTTCTGCTGCCGACCTTCAACGCCAATGCTACACAGTGTCGGGAGTGTGAGGTGTCGGACCCCCGCGAATCTCATCATGATGGCTTGTCCTGAGGATAGGCCATCAATATCAAAATCCTGGAAAACCCCTTTAAGAGTAAGGCCCCATTCACACGTCCGCAATTCCGTTCCGCATTTTGCGGAACGGAATTGCGGACCCATCATTTTGAATGGGGCCTAAGACTGTCATATTAAATGCCAGACTTAAAGGAGCTTTCCAGGAATTTAATATTGATAACTATCCACTGCAGCGCCACCTCAGGGGAAATAAAGCATTACATTTTTCCTGATTTCAGTCATTACCACTGGGTTGCCTGGTTATGCATGGACCTCTTCGAGAAACACTCCTTGAGATAGGATCCTGTGCGGTTGACTTCCCTCTATAAACTCTTAGGAATGCTTTTTGAAATTTTTTGGATTTATTCCTGTAAGAATCTGGGTTTGCAAAAAAATGTGTGGATAAGATATAAAGTCTTTGAACAAATAAGTAGGTGATGCCACTTCTCTGTGTGATTGCAGAAACTTGTCCTGAGATCCCCAGAGTATGACATCCACATCCGCTATGGAATCCTCTGCCATAAGCAGTGACGTCTACATCATTCACACCTGGGGCATCTACAGGGGATTGAAGGGAGATTCTACAGGATATACTGGATATACTGTATGGTCATTTCAGATGAGACCTATTTGTAGACTACCCTCCACATATATACAATGTCTTGGGGGAGCACAGCAATTAAAATTAGAAAACTATCGCAAATATAAAAAATCCCCTGGAAAGAATAAAGAACCTTTAAGTCAACCCAAAATCAAAAACGTCTTTAGGTCCATCTTATAAGGTCTTATCCCTACTCAATTGTTTATTAAATTGCAGGTTATCTTAAAAACTTATACTAGATACAGATGTTGGACCAAATGGATGTGAAATTCCTTTAATCTTGTATCAGATAATCCAAAAATCGGACACTTTTGACCTAGTACTTGGGTTTACCATATCATGGAATTTCACGGGTTCAGAAGCTGAAGATGGAGCAAAGAGAACCATGGGGGACGTAAGTCCCATATTGCAGTGGCGTAAGGTGGATTGCAGGACCGGTGGTAAGACAAGTATTGCGTGCCCTAACCTATAGTATACCAAGAACAACATTGCCAATAATAACACTATATAAAGCCAAATAATACCGCTCCACCATGATGACCATACCCATTTACAAGTAGATCCCAGTCATTAATAATCCCGTTTAGTCCCCTCTCAGTGACTTATAGGTGATTTCTCCTCTGACTGGAGTTGTTCACTTTTTCTTTTTTTATCGGTCCTGCACAGATCACTATGATGACTTCTCCTGACCACAACTTGTTCCTGCATAACGGGACACACAAAACACACCTATTTAGTGTTAATGCCTCCTTTTTGCCCCCACTCAGTAATCATCCTCATCTAGGCCTCAGTCCCACTCAATATTAATTTCCATTTAGGCCCCAGTAGATATAATGCCCCCAGTAGTGCCATCTGTACATATAATGCCCCCAGTAGTGCCATCTGTACATATAATGCCTCCAAGTCTCCTCTTAACACATAATGCCCCCAATACTGCTCTCTTTACATGGAATGCCCCAAGTAGTGCCTTCTGTATATATAATGCCACTGAGTAGTGCCCTCTTCACATATAATGACCCCCAATAGTGCCCTCTTTACTTATAATGCCCCCTATTAGTGTCCTGTTTATATATAATGCCCCAATAGTCTCCTTTTCACACATAATGCCCCCATTACTGCCCTCTCCACATAGAATGTCCCCCAGTAGTGCCTTCTTTATCTATAATGCCCCTGAGTATCGCCCTCTTCACATATAATTCCCCCCAATAGTCTCCTCTTCACATATAATGCCCCCAGTAGTGCCATCCTTACATACAATGCCCCAGTAGTGCCATCCTTACATATAATGCCCCAGTAGTGCCATCCTTACATATAATGCCCCCAGTAGTGCCATCCTTACATATAATGCCCCCAGTAGTGCCATCTTTACAGATAATGCCCCCACTGTGCCATATGTACATATTATGCCCCCCAGTAGTGGGCTCTTTACATAGAATGCCCTCTGTATATACAGTGAACCCCCCCCCCCCCCCATAGTGCCCCCTACAACAAACTCCCACAAAATACTTACCGCACTCCCATCGTCTGTGATGCAGGTCTCTTTTCCGTCGTTTGCAACCCTGTCTGCCTGTTTCTCAGTGCATGAGGTTGTGATGAAGTCATCGCAACCATCCTGCACCATTCCAGTGCCTGATATAAGGCTGAACGGCTGGGACAGGAACCATTGGCTCCTGTGCCCTGCAGTCCACGCAGGCGTCCCTTATAATTTGGCGCTTGGGGCAACCCCAACCCCCCACACACACACGCACACCCCGGATACCATATGAATCAGAGAAATATCATATAGGAGTCATATAACGGTATATTACGGACACATGGGCTGCAGTGGGTGTTGTATTATTATCTACTGTATTCCCAGCTCTCGCCATATTTTCCGAAATCTCTCCACAATTTCTCTTAAGATCTACCGCCTCGCGCTTTGATTTGACGTAAGTTATTGCTCCAGAGTTCTCTCCAAGTGTAATTCCTGGTAAATTTATAAGCAGGATTTAATGGCTCTTTCTTGTTCCTCTGAGCGTTACCGCAGGGAACAATGAATACAATCACAGATACATCTCTCGCACGACTTACAGGGGAAGTTAAATAAAATGCAGAAAATGAATTGTACGGCTGGAAGAGCGGCTTTGTTCTGGAAAGGGCTACTTCTAACTACGGCAACTTCTTCTCAACTGCTAATTGCAATGTCTTTGCTAAATTCCTGCTGCAGTCCGTGTAATTGAAAGCGCGGTACAAAAAAGCTGCCGCCCAGCTGATATTTCATTACATTCCCGCCTATGTGAAAAGTATCTCTGCAGAAGTACATAGTCCTTTGTAGTTAATAATTCTGTGGCCTAAGTCAGGAATAAAATAATCATAATGCATTAGTATGTAATAACTATTTCAATCTCCATTAGCATATCATACCTCCCAGCTCTGCCACTGAATGGACTGAGCTGCAGTACCAGGCACAGCCACTTGGCGACCCCTTCACCATTCTGATTGATAGGATTCCCAGAGGTTGGATCTCCGCCGATCAAACATTGATCACCTATTCTAAGGCCGGATCTAGACCTGTCCAGTTGTCGTGGATTTGCAGAGTGGATTCCGTACTGCAAATCAGCGGAAATTTGCAGCGCAGTACAGGAGGACGAGGGTTTTTAAAACTCTATTGATATAGGCCAAGGATGCCCAACCTGTGGCCCTCCAGCCGTTGCAAAACTACAACTCCCAGCATGCCCGGATCAGCCCCCACCAGGGCATGATGGGAGTTGTAGTTTTACAACAGCTGGAGGGCCACAGGTTGAGCATCTCTGATACAGGCCATTAATATTTGATCAGTGGGAGTCCAGTGCTGGAACTACACAGCGCCATCTGTTGTGTGGTGGACAAAGCTGGTAACTGCAGCCGGGCTCCTATTGAAGGGAATGAAAGTAGGGCTGCAGTAACTGGCTCTGGCCACTACACAATGGATGGAGCTGTGGAGTTCTAGCGACAAGGCGATTCCTGCACAGGTGATCAGTGGAGGTATTGAAGTTGGAAGTAAAATAATAATAGTTAAATCCTGGACAACCCCTTTAAGGCCGTGAACCATATATTAATTGGAACAATGTTTCTTGTTTTAAAGAGCTCCAATCTGCCTTCATTCAGGCATACAGTTAAAGGGGTCCTCTCACTTCAGCAAATAGCATTTATTATGCAGAGGAAGGTAATACCAGGCACTTACTAATATACTGTTATTACCCATATTGCCTCCTTTGCTGGCTGGATTCATTTTTCCATCACATTATACACTGCTCGTTTCCGTGGTCATGACCACCCTGGAATCCATCAGTGATGGTCGTGTTTGCACACTATAGGAAAAAGCACCGTCCTATGTGCACTCCCGTGGTCCTGGGCACCAGTGCTTTTTCCTACAATGTGCAAGTACGACCACCCATGAAGGATTTTAGGGTGGTCGTAATCATGGAAAAGAGCTGTGTATAATTTGATGGAAAAATGAATCCAGCGAGCAAAGGAAGCAATATGGACAATCAGAATACATCAGTAAGTGCCTTGTATTAACTTTCTCTACATGATAAATGCTATTTGCTGAAGTGAGACAACCTCCTTTAAATTATACAATTTTCCTGCCTGCAGCTGCCACTAGGGGGAGCTCTCTACATAGGGATTTGTTGAGCTTTTATTGAACAGAAGGTACATAGCTATGGGCTATGTAAAAAGGTACTCCTGGTGCCAGATTAAAAATTGGGTTTATAGCTGTCTAAAGAAAGAGGGAATGAAAGACACTTTCCTAAGTGAATCCTGTTCTTCTGATATTAGCCGGTTGGCCATTAGTTACTTTTATTGTATATTGTATTTATATAGTAAAAGTTTAGACAGAATCTAATACATCACTGCCTGTATAAGACGCTAAAAAAATTAAAAAATAAATTCTTTATAGGGAATAACAGTAAAAGGGGAAACGCCCAATAAACAGGCCTGTATCCGAGTACAATAAACTCTCTACGCCTAGCTCCAATGCCGATATGGGACTAGGTGTATGTACAGTATGGGACTAGGTGTATGTAGAGAGAATAGTCGTGCTAAACAAGAGCACTCAGATCACATCCGAGGTGTGTGCCGCCCAGTATTTAGTGGCGACGCTCATGTGGTGTGTAGCAGGGGTTGCAAAGTGGTCCCAGCTTCAAAGATGCTGAGTACGGAATAGGAAGGATAATTATATCCGCCTACATCACGATCTCTGCTAGTATTTACACCGGGACCCAGACGTACCCTGCTGCCTAATATAAGCACTCTTGGCTAGTATCAGGTTAAGGCCTAATTCACACGTCCGCAAAATGGATCCGCATCCCATCCGCAATTTTGCGGAAGGGTTGCAGACCCATTCATTTCAATGGGGCAGGAATGGATGTGGACAGCACACTATGTGATGTCCGCATTTATGCATCCACATTTCCGCATCCACGTTTCCGTTTCCGCAAAAAAATAGAACATGTCCTATTCTTGTCCGCAATTGAGGACAAGAAAAGGCATTCTCTATATAGTGCCAGCGATGTGCGGTCCGCAAAATGCGGAATGCACATTGCAGCAGTCCCTGTTTTGCGGCCTCATGCACACGACTGTATGTGTTTTGTGGTCCACAAATTGCGGATCCTCAAAATAAACGGATGACGTTCCGTATGGCATTCCGTTTTTTTTGCGGATCCGTTATTTTTGCGGATCCATTGTAATAATGCCTATCCTTGTCCGCAAACTTGAAAAAAATAAGACATGCTCTATTTTTTTGTGGAACAGAAAAACTGACATACAGAAACTGGAATACAGACGGAGTACCTTCCGTTTTTTTTTTGCGGACCCACTGAAATGAATGGTTCCGCATATGGTCCGCAAAAAAACCGGAACGGACGCGGAAAGAAAATACGTTTGTGTGCATGAGGCCTAACATGCATACAATGTCTGATACTGCCGAGGTAGCGATGTGCTCTCCACCCCAGCACACCAGCGTACAAGCAGGTATAACGCTAGGGCGCTAAAGCAGCAGTCAAACAGGTGCTGGCTCGACGTGTTTCTTACAACAGTATCACTGGTAGCCTAGTCCCATACTGTACATACACCTAGTCCCATATCGGCATTGGAGCTAGGCGTAGAGAGTTTATTGTACTCGGATACAGGGCTGTTTATTGGGCGTTTCCCCCTTTTAGGCCTCTTTCACACGGGCGTCATGTTTGACGCCCGGATAAGAGGCGGGTGTGTTGCGGGAATATGCGCGTTTTTCCCGCGCGGGTGCAAACGTTTGCAGCACGTTTTGCACGCGCGTGAGAAAAAACGCTATGTTTGGTACCCAACCCGAAGCTGGACTTCATCACTGAAGTCCGGTTTCGGGTCTTCTGGAGAATTTATTATTTTCCCTTATAACATGGTTATAAGGGGAAATAATAGCATTCTTAATAAAGAATGCATAGTAAAATGAAGAGGAAGGGGTTAAAAATAATAAAAGGTAACTTACCTTAGCCACTTGATCGCGTAGTTGCGATCTCTCCTCTCTTCTCTGCATCAGGTATGATCTAAAGGACCTGTGATGACATCACATCACATGGTCCAATCACATGGTCCATCTTACCATGGTGATGGACCATGTGATTGGACCATGTGATGTGACGTCATCACAGGTCCTTTAGATCATAGATGCTGCAGGGAAAGAGAGGACAGATCGCAACTACGCGATCAAGTGGCTAAAGTAAGTTAACTTTATTATTTTTAACCCTTCCTCTTCATTTTACAATGCATTCTTTATTAAGAATGCTATTATTTCCCTTATAACCATGTTATAAGGGAAATAATAGAGATTGGGTCCCGTTGCTAAGCAACAATGCGGGAAAATCGCAACGCATCCGCACTTGCTTGGGGATGCTTGCGATTTTCCCGCAGCCCCATTCACTTCTATGGGGCCTGCGTTGCGTGAAAAACGCAGAATATAGAACATGCTGCGATTTTCACGCAACGCAGAAGTGATGCGTGAAAATCACCGCTCATGTGCACAGCCCCATAGAAATGAATGGGTCCGGATTCAGTGCGGGTGCAATGCGTTCACCTCACGCATTGCACCCGCGCAGAAAACTCGCCCGTGTGAAAGGGGCCTTACTGTTATTCCCTATAAAAAATTTATTTTTCTATTTTTTTAGCGTCTTATACAGTCAGTGACGTATTTCTAATAGAAGACGCACACCCACTCATTTAAACTTCTGTGAATACAATCTAATACAGCAGCGCCCGCAGTTGACTTTTTTTTTTTCATTTTACTACTGCTTATATTTTGTTCATTTCACCATTAGGATTATTTTTATTGTATTTAAATGAAACATAAAGTGAATTCTTGACACATTGCGTTCTTTTCCGAGCTACTCCGCTGTTCTTCTGGAAGTTGACAAAAGCACAAAAGGCAGAATATACAACAGAATAAAAGAATAAATCTCCCCTCCAATTAAAAACCAAGCCATATTTATTGGCTTCAATTAACTGGGAGACAGAATACATTAGCCTTTTCCAGACCTGATCTGATGGGGAATTGAACACACGGCAGCCAGCACAGACCTTGAACTCGAGTTTACTCCTATCCCAGTGATATATTTAGTCATATTCCCTGGGATAAACAGGGTAAGTAATTAACCGTGAAAATTCACAGTAGTCACACTACCATCTTCCATGGTAGGCAGCCGGATTCTAGCAAACGATACGATAATTGGCTGGTGACAATCGTGATGTTTTTGTGTCTTTGCAAAATTTACAAAAACAAGAAAACAACGAAAGCAATAAAAGAGCAAAACAAAAAACACAAAATGTCCCCATCTATGGATGATTTACATCCACGTGGTCACAATTTATGGTCCAACACTACGGAACGCTCATCTCAGGACCCAATGTTGATGACTTCCGAGGGTCACCACACTTTCGGCTAGCTGGAGAATACATTGCTTTTCTTCCCTCTGACCTCTTTACCTCTATTATGTTTCCTATTTGCTTCATTTCATCTTACAGACAACACCACCATTGGCTTTCTATATATCTTTTACGCTTGTTTTCTTAGCCATGATGCCCACTTGATCTTTTTTCTTCTTCTTTTGGGCTTATTACGCCCTTAGGGTAGGAAGAACTTTAAATCACAGCAGTGCGTGAAATAATTTATTGAGGATTTCATACTCTGCAGGGAGGTATGAAGTATCTCCAACTTGGCGGCCCCTTTGTAATTCCTTCCTAGATTATGTTCTCCCAGGCTGGGAATAGACATCTGTCGCTGAATTTCGTGTCATGTTGTCTTTTTTCCCGGTAGACCCACCTAATTCCGGTCCGACTATTTTTCACACTTAGTAATTCAATACTCCAGGTGCGTCTCTTTTTCTTTCTTTTTTGGCCACAGAAGGTTTCTCGGCACAGTTGTTAAGACACAATGGACCCAGCATGGCCTTTCTCAATCCTCAATTTTTAGATCTGTCTCCGGGGAACTTTGCATGACAATGGCCACCTACGGAGGCTTTGACGCTCATTATGTTGGCCAAAAGTAACATCTGTTAAAGGGTCTAGTGGTTCAAGTAGCTCCATTCACGGGTCTTCTCATTTCCATTTGGGTTCGTTTAGGTCGGGTTCTTAATAAGGAGTCACTGAAGCAGACGGCAAAATGGAGCAATCAAAACAAATGCTTTTATAAAAGAGCCGGAAAGCTAATAGTTTGATGTGTTAAAAGTCACATTGTAACCGTGTACGTCCCATCCACCGCCGGGCAGGCCTTCACGCGCTGCATGGCCTTTAAATTAGGGATATCAGAGGAGGAGGGGGGATTTTGTTGCATTTTTTACTAGGTTAACATTTACATTTTGGATGAGAATTTTTCAACAATGTAACAATATATATTTCTATAATAACTGGAGAACTGCACAACTTTTCCCAAAACGTCGCTATACTAAAAATGGAAGCAGTTGCACATGGCGATGTCTAGAAAAGTATTCCACTTCATAAGGGTATGTCCACACGTGCAAAACGGACAAGAATGGGACATATTCACATTTTTTGAGTAGCCAAGGAATGTACGTCCGCATCTGACCTGCACAAAATGCAAACTGGATGTGGACAGACGGCCGTGTACAGTACATGAGCCCTTCCCAAATCTCAACCAGAGCGATAACTGACCCATATGATCCGCAGCATATTAACTTTTGCTGCGGATTTCCACCACAGATTTTGCTCTTGGCAAATTTGTTGCAAAATCTGCAAACAATCTGCAGAGGAACTTGCATTGTTAAAATGCAGCTAATCTGTCATGGGTCAGCAGCGGCTGTATATGTTCACACAGAGTTTTTTTTTTTTTTATCAGCGTGGAGTTTGACTTTGGTGCAGATTCCACACCAAAAATCTGCACAGAAAACGAGTGCCATCTACCTCCCATTGATTTAAATTGGAAAACCAGATGGTGATTTAGGGCTCATGCACACGACCGTGCTCCCCCAGTGGCCGTATTGAGGCCCACATACGGTGGGTCCGCAGTACACGGGCACCGGCTGTGTGCATGCCGCATCATGGATCATGGACCCCTTGAATGGGTCTGGGAGATGCGGTGCAGAAAGACGGAGCAGAACCCCACGAAAGCATTACGGAGTGCAGTGCGAACCGTCGGGTGCGGATCGTGGACCTCATTCAAGCTAATGGGTCCGCGATCCGCATATGGCTGCCCCACGGGCACAAAGCCCCTATGTTCGTGGGCATGAGCCCTTACACAGAGTGCTTTTTTTTTCTAGCCTCCGATTTTAAAAAAACTGCAGCATGAAAAAAAAGTGACATGTTCATTCTTGGTGTGGATTCTGAGCTGAACCCATATCCAATGTTCCCATTAAAATGGGCAGGATAAAATAACAGCATCATGGAATTTTGAAGCAGATTTCGATCGCTTTTTACAGCAAAGAAAATACTCAGTGTGAACAAACCCTAAGGCCTGTTTCACACTTGCGTTGTGGCATTCCGGTTTTGAGATCCGGCAAAACTGCAAAACAGAACAATCTGGATCCGGCAGCAAAATCCATGTAAGGGCTCTTGCACACAGCCATTGGTCAGCCGTGCACGGACAACATCCGTGCAGATTCCGCAGACAGATCCAGACCCCTTCAACTTGAATGGGTCCGTGATCTGTCCGCACCGCAAAAAAATTGAACTTGTTCTAATTTTTTGCAGTGAAGAGGCACGGAGAGAAACGCCACAGAAGTAATCCGTAGTGCTTCCGCGGGGTTCCGTGCCTCTGTTCCGCACCGGTCCTTCCTGTATTGCAGACCCATTCAAGTGAATGGGTCCGCATCCGTATTGCGGACCCGCTGTTTGAGGACCGCAATGCGGGCCACAGCCGGCAACGGGCGCGTGCATCCGAAAAAAAACTGATCTATCACCCATTGACTTACAATGATTTTAATGTTGGATTCCGGTTTGTTCCGTTTCCATGTAATACAACCGCATCCTAACCATACGGATGCATCCAGATGTGTTAACGTCAAACTGAACCCTTTTGGTCCGATTTTGAAATCCTCTGCCAAAGCCGGGACCCAAATGCAAGTGTGAAACAGGCTTAAAACTGTAGAAAGTTCTGTAGCGAAAAATCCTACAAAAGAGGATTTCAGAACTCCCTGTTCACATGCAGCTGATTTCGCCACTACGGGTTGGAGGACACGCCACAGATTTAGCGGATGTGTTACAGATTGATTTTCCACGTATTTCAGAGTGCAATCCATGGCAAATCTGTCAATATTTTGCAAATTTTCCTGTGAATTTGTTCCACAATCTTTGTCGGGAGTTTTTTTCTGTTTGTTTTTTGTAAACAATGTCACGAATTTCCAGTCTTTTCTATTGTGCTAGGCCTTTCAGTGTTTGTTTTGTCAAATTGTTACATTTTCAAACATTTGTTCCTTTTTTTTTCTGGTGTTTTTCAACTCCCATAGGAAAAACGGATGCCATAAAGACTGCATCAACAGAAAAAAATTAAATCCAAAATCACTGGATAATTGGCCCACCTCTGGCAAGGGATGTGCACATTTTAAGGGGTTGTTCACATTGGTGGACCTTTTCTCCAGACCTCACAGTGTCCCTGGACCCATGATGTTAATCATACTTACCTGATCGCTACCGCTGGGTTCCAGTGCCATCAATGCCCGCCTGGCTCCCTGAGCCAACATCTAGTTTCATGTACTCCACCTCACCCCTGCAGCTGATGATTGGCCGCAGTGTAGACATATAACCACTGCAGCACTTGACCCAGTGACTTGACGCATGGGTGACAAGTGACCGCTGCAGCCAGTCAATGGCTACAGTGGTCATGTAATCCAGCGTCAAACCCGATGTTGATGCTGGAATACCTGGGACCTGCAGAGCCAGCAGGTCAGCGATGGAGCTGGAACCCAGCGTCAGGGATCAGGTAAGAATGATTACCATCAAAGGTCCAGCCCCATGGGGGGGTTGTAGGAATGCGCCACACACGTGAACAGCCCCTTTAAAGCGAAACATAATTTTTGCAATGAAGAGTAAAAGTCCTATAGTAAAGTACTATGATATGAACTAATAACAAGCTCATAACAAACTCATCTCAGGAACATCTGCCGTGCAGGAACTTCGAAAATGATTTTCTCTCTTCGGGAGGGGGCAGATGCACTCAGCGGGGGATGAGGGTTGACAAGACAACTTTAGAAAGCCGCCATAAAGGCTAATGATGAAAGACGCTGCGCTGTTTTGGTACCTGGCGGTGAGCCGGGGTTACAAGTCATTATTCTGCCCACTGGACAGTGATTGACAAATGTGTTTACTAAGAGATTCTGCAGCTGCCGTGGCGTCTCTGCTCCACCAGTCCCGCTGAGCTTTACTGGGTTTATTTTCTCCACCAGTGCATTTTGTAAGGACTTGGGAGGGATTTGTGGCTGAGTCACAGAAGACGGATTTGCTTCATAGAAAAATTGCAAACATTGTACGGATAATGATGAGATTCCCTGTATTACTTCTATAGACTGATCCTATTCAGCGCCTCATCAAATCATCCCAGCTTTAGACAGACACGTTTTTAATGTTGCAGATGTAGCAGAGCCGAATTGGTTATTTCTATCTTCAGGGAAGCATTTTGGGCATTGGTTTAGCTCATGATGCAGCAACTTTCCGGAGAAAGGATTTTATTAAGGCAGCTAGCGCGTTCTGAGTTTTTACAATGATCCATCTCTCAAGGTGCGTCATAAAACCACTTTTCTTTAACACAATTGTGTTTTTATTTTACCAGTAAATTGCGACATTGAAACCCAGGCTTAAAGCCCCTTTAGTGGCTGATCGACTATCAGATCTGAAAATTGCATTTTCATTTGTTGCATTGACCCAATGATACCCTTAAAGGCTATGTACACCTTTGGGAACATTTTATTTATTGTTGCATTGTACTCAATTCGAGCTAAAAATAATTTATTTAATTGGTCTTTATTAAAAATATGGCGTCCTTTTTTCTGTACAGAGCTGAGATGCTCTAGTAGCACCTTTTAGATTTTCTGTCTTTACCGTCAGACCAGGAGCTGACGGACTCCTTATCTCTCCTCTCTGACCTCCTAAACACTCGTTATAGCTCAGTTCTAAGAATGTGGCTTAAATAAGTGTTTATGACCTCTTAGCAGCTTATAAATAAGGTTTATTAGCTGGTCACAAAGTGAAAGTACCAGTCACACAGTTAGAAAAACAGAAAAACAGAAAAACAGTTAACCCTTTATGACAAAACGGCTCAATATTTTTAATAAAGGTAAATTGAAAAGATTATTTTTAGCCAAAAAAGTAACATGCAATCATTAAAAAAAAAAGCCTCCTAAGCTGAACATTGCCTTTAAGCTGCCCGGACAAGAAGTGTTATCATGGGAACATAAGCACAGAACTTCTTCTCAACTAAGTCTTAGTGCTCCATGGCCACTGCAAGGTGCCAAGACTTTCCCTACAGAAAATAATGGGCAAACTTGCAATCAATGTAAAAATGAAAACATAAACTATCTTTTTTAGGCTACATGCACTCGACCGTTGCCTGCCTCCGCGTCCGCTCCTCCTGCAAATTTTGCGTCCGTCAAAAAAAACGGATGACGGACCGTTTTTTTTGACAGATCCGATTTTTATGGCAGATCCATTGTAAAAATGGCTATCCTTGTCCGCAAATGTGAAAAAAATAGGACATGCACTATTTTTTTGATGGAATGAAAACACGGATCACGGATGCGGAACAAAAACGGTTGACCATCCGCATTTTTTGACGGACCCATTGAAATGAATGGGGAAGCATCCTATCCGTGAAAAAAAACGGAACGGACGCGGAAACAAACAACGGTCGTGTGCATGGGGCCTTAGTAGGTTCAATAGATTGTAACTTTTTTTTTTGTGTCCTTAACTCATTAATGAATACATTAGAGAATAGGCAAATAATCTTTAGCCCTGGAGGATGGACCCATCTATCCATGCATGTAGATGATTCATCGATTTTCAATTAGAAATGTGTAATACTCCATTTATCCTGTGGGGGTGCTGTAGGGAAACTGAGCACTTTCTGCCTGATTCTCCCCAACTGATCACTGGAGATCACAGCAGCAGGCAGGGTTGGATTTGACATCTCTGGGCCCCCAAGCAAAGTTATCTCTGTGGACTCCCATATCATAAGCTCCTCCCCATTGCACCGTTGTCACACTGCAAAGCTCCTCCCCTCTCAGCCCTTAAAGCCCACTCTCAGCTTAGCAATGCAGCCTTGACACTTCTGCTGCTGCTCTACTTCTTGGAAGGGCCCCCCCATCCTGATCTTCTCAAATCAAATCCTATTTTGACACAGAGTCAGTTCTGGACCGTTACTGGTGGAGTAGTAGAATCTTTAGGGAATGCAGTTCTTTTTTTCTTTTTTTTGCGGTCTCCCATTTTTACTTTTTTTTATAACGGCCAACTTGGCAACTAAAAGGTTAATTAGGTAGAAGACTCCTTTATGAGCATCATAGCGGCGGATGCAATAACTGTTATGGTTTTTAATGGTAGTTTTATTTGAAAACCTGTTAACAAATGTTTATGGTCTTTGGACATCGTACAAATTCCAAGTACAAAGCAAAAAAAAAAATATTTATTGTTAAAATCAAAGTTGCGATTAAGTTTTAACGACAGGTAATTATGAAAATTGTTTGGCGCATTTAATGTAGAAAATTAAAGTACATTGTGTTTCTTGGACTAGACAACTGGAAGCAAATGTGGAAAAGCTGTACAGAGGCTATGGACATTGTGCATTATTATAGGTTGCAATGAAACGTCGCCCCCTAGTGGTGGTTTTCTAATGAAAACATGTTTTTTTCCTTTCTAATAAAAAAGGTATATTTTACAAAATATTATGTTTAATCTATCTATCTATCTATCTATCTATCTATCTATCTGAATACGATAAACAAGAAACTAATAACAGACTGGTTCCAATGGGGAGAGGGCCCTGCTGGCAAGAGCTTACAATCTATAAGGGGTTTATGGATATGGTTATGCATTTATTTGAATGGACACCATGTAATTCTATATGTCACCTGTAGTGGCCACTGCAGGAGAAATGTCTAGCTAAGGTTTCAGCTGCTGGACATGAAAAGATCCACTGATTGCTAGTGGCCAGTGGGTCCTCATTTGGGCTGCATTCACACGTCCGTGGAACACGGACCGTGTGATACCGGACTGGCACCCTGCTTAGTGCAGGAGCGCACGGCGTCATTCGTTCCTATGATGCCATGCGCTTCCTGCTGCCGCCGCTGCACAGTAATATACTCGTATAGATCATAGGAGTATATTACTGTGCAACGGCGGCAGCAGGAAGTGCACGGCATCATAGGAACGAATGACGGCATGCGCTCCTGCACTAAGCAGGGTGCCAGTCCGGTATCACACGGTCCGTGTTCCACGGACGTGTGAATGCAGCCTTAGAGAAGCGATTGTCTGCATCGTCTCTCATAGACTTAACTTTTCTGTAGTGTGGTCCATTAGGGTACTCGCCGCAAGTTCTGATTTGAAATATATGTATAGTATTTACCGTATTTTTCACCCTATAAGACGCACCTAGGAAAATAAGAAAAACATTTCATTAGACCTCAGCTAAGACCCACAATCAGACCCCAATGTTAATTAGACTTCAGAACAGACCCAGAATGTTAATAAGTCCCCCAATCAGACCTCAGATCAGACCATGTGCATGGCAACCAATCAGACATCAGATCAGACCTCCAAAAGTCCCCCAACCAGACCTCAGATCAGATCTTCATGTGAATGACCTCCAATCAGACCTCCATAAGTCCCCCAATCAGACCTCAGATCAGACCTTCATGTGAATGACCCCCAATCAGACCTCCATAAGTCCCCCAATCAGACCTCCATATGAATGACCTCCAATCAGACCTCCATAAGTCCCCCAATCAGACCTCAGATCAGACCTTCATGTGAATGACCCCCAATCAGACCTCCATAAGTCCCCCAATTAGACCTCAGATCAGACCTCCAAATGAATGACCCCCAATCAGACCTCCATAAGTCCCACAATCAGACCTCAGATCAGACCTCCATATGAATGACCCACAATCAGACCTCCATAAGTCCCCAAATCCGACCTCAAATTAGACCTTCATGGGAATGACGAACATGCTCAGATCCGGTTTAAAAGACATAATCACCTTACCTCTCCTTTTTCCTGCCGCACGCTGTGCTTTTGATATCGATGACCTATCCTTCAGGATACGTCATCAATATCAGATAGACGGGGATCCGAAACCCAGCACCCCTCCCTCCTCTTTCTAGACCAGTAATGTCACATTCATTGGTCATGTGTTCAAGACCCAGCTCATTCCCATTCAGTTGAATGGGTCTGAGCTGCAATACCATGTCCAGTCACTATACAATGGACAGCGCTGTTCTTGGTAAGCTGCCAGGAGTCTCTGAAGCTCACCAGGGAAAACCTCTTTAATGAAAGCGTTAAAGAGGTCCATACAGATTCAGTAGCTGTCTGGCAACTGGATTATCTCCTGCCAGGATGAAAGCCTGAGACATTGAAATTCCGTTTACCCAATCTTTCTTCTTCCCGAGTGATGAGCGGCAGGGGCAATATTCGAATTCGCAATATTTCACGAACATTTGGGCGAATATTCATCATATATTCCCGAATTCGAGAATTTGTGATCTCCAATCATTATTTTCTTAATTGTGAAAATTGGGCAACCGGAAAATTTGAGAAAAATTTGCGATACGAAAATTTGCGATCAACACTACTCCTAAAGTCAAAGATATTGCAGCCTTCTCATTGGCCCACAAGCAAGAAGCAGTGAGGGTACTGATGTAAAAAAATCTAGAATATTCGCAATTACGAAGATATAGCACTATATTCTAGATATTCGCTAATTCTCGAAGTGCCGATATTTGCGATAAAAATTTGCGATTGGAATATTCGCGATCAACTCTAGTCAGGAGGCCCCCATATCAGATTTCATAGTCAGCAGACAATAATGTATAGTCATAGGGGTAGTTTTGGCAAGAAATTGGCATTGGGGAGGGAGGGGCGCCATTTTAGTTTGCACCTCAGGCAGCAGGAAGGCTCGGTGCACCCCTGGTGAGGTGGTTTTTGGACACTGAAGTCTATGGAAATAGAGAAGGTGATATAGAGATGCCATAAATGTTCCCACCAGATTTCCATCCTATCAGATCCAGAGGATTTGGGGTTCTTGGATGCAACTATTTTTGGGTCCATTTGGATCATCTGTAGAACATTCAGTTTCCTACTGGCTGCCAACCAAGACACTTTCAGAGTTTTCCGAGCTTCAGCTGACATTCAGAAATGTAGGCTAATATGTGCCAGACATGGACCTGCCAAACAGAGATGTGCTTACACTCTTAATGAAACAAGTCAGCCTCTGGATGCTGAGTCTGTGTACTTGACGCTGCGGCTGCATCTGGCTTGTGTAATTAACAGGTTCCTGCTCCGATGTGTTCCATTAACACTCCCCTTATCTGATTACCACTTATTTCCTGAGCTAAAGGCACATTTCTAGGTCACCTAGGTAAAGCGCTGAGCACACGCTCATTAAAAGAGCATGACTTTGAAAAACAGCGCCCCCTCTTGGTCCTCAGGCTGTGTCTGGTATTGCAACTCGGGCTCATCGTATGGGGGTAAGGTGGAAGAAAGGTGTTTGAGGCTGAAATGCTGAAATGAATTGTTAGAAATATATCAGACGTGGGTGGATGATGGAAACAGGAGCCGGCATTGCTGGGTAAGTGCTCGTGGGAATCGTTTTAGGAGGAATAATTGATAGATTGATTCATTGTCGGTTTCTCAAGGAAGGTTCGGAGAGTGGAATATATTGGAAAAGGGCAGTGAGAAGTTTTTTCATTAGTATCCAAGCTCTTGACCATAGGGATGATGAAGTGATTGAAGTATACATCATGCGCTGAGGGTCCTGGAGTTATTCTTGTTTATTTGGTCTATGGCCTAGTCATACAGTATTACAATTACAGCAGTAAATGGGGCTATTCTCTTAAAGGGACAGCAAAAAAAAAAAAGACTGCCATGACATAAGTACAATAGAGGCACACCATGCTACTGCTATGACGTTCCTTCAAAGATAAGACTTGGGAGTGCCCAGTCCACTATCCCTAGCAAAATGGTGGTCATTGTTCGGTCCAGTCCCCTTTACCATTTACAGCACCCCAGAACAGGGCTACTGCAAAAAGGGTAATTGTCTTAAAGTGCTAAGTGAAATGTAGACCTAACAGCATTGTATGGATAAATAAGGGCTAACACCTTGCCTCCATCACTTTAGGTTGCTAGGAGATGGACCAGGGTCCACCCACTTGTCAGTCGAGTTGAGGAGTAAGGAGATGGACCAGGGTCCACCCACTTGTCAGTCGAGTTGAGCAATAGAGAGCATCTACATGTGCTTACTCCTCAGAGATAGGCCTCCATTTCAGAGAACCATCATCTCTGAAACTACAGCTACCCAAGCAAGCTGGTCTACTAATAAAGTCCCCCGGAGAGAGAAGGGAAAGTAGAAGGTCAAGAATCTGCAAGGCCGTGCGGCAAGTTATTGTGCATGTCTATGGCATAGAGACTTTGCTTCTGTGAGAGGGAATATTTCTAGCGCATTATTTAACAATTTGAGATGGTATCTTAAAGGGGTTATCCAATAGTATAAACTGCCCCCCATATGCCGGGCCCCTCACATTGAATATACTTACCTGGCTCCCCGCGCAGGGGGCAGCCAATGACAGGCGCTCCCTAGCGTCACCCGCGATGCTAGGTAGGCTCGTCCCCGTCACCGCCTGCCCTTGATTGCTTCCCCCCGACACCAGATGTTTTCATCCGAGCTCGGGGAGAAGCAGCAGCGGCAGTGCAGGGACCAGGAGCGGAGCAAGGAGCGGGGAGCGAGGTAAGTAGATTCAGTGGGGGAGGAGAGTTTATACTGTTGGATAACCCCTTTAATTCTCTACCACTCAGCCTGGGAATTGTGGAAACATTTATAAGAACCTCAGCTCAATGCCTAAGGTTTTGCAGAGAACTGTAGAAAGACAGAGAGGAGTACAACAACAACCCCCATCATTACTGATACCCAGACATAGTTATTCGGGAGGAACTGTGAGCACTTGGATCTGTACCTTGATACTGTTGGATGTACTACCACTCCTATCCTGCACTTTAGTAAAGAGTAAAGGGGTGGTCGTCTAAATAGCTGATCTACTAAGTGGTATTCTACTAAATGAGTGGTCAACTAAAGAAGTGTCCATATAAAGGTTGATCTACTATAGAAATGGTCTACTGACAAAGTGGTCTTCTAAAGGGTTGTTAGTTCAAAAGGGTGATCTACTAAAAGAGTGATCTACTAAAGCAATGGCCTTCTAAAAGGATGGTCTTCTAAAGGAGTGATTTACTAAAAAAGTGGTCTTCTAAAGGGGTGGTCTTCTAAAAGGGTGATGTACTGAAGAGGTAGTCTACCACATGAGCAGTCTACTAAAGGATTGTCCTTCTAAAAGGATGGTCTTCTAAAGGTGTGATCTACTAAAATAGTGGTCTTCTAAAGGGGTGGTCTTCTAAAAGGGTGATGTACTGAAGAGGTAGTCTACCACATGAGCGGTCTACTAAAGGATTGTCCTTCCTAAAGGAGGGTCTTCTAAAGGAGTGATCTACCGAAGAGGTGATCTTTTAAAGTGGTCGCCTGTAAATAAGCGTTTTGCTGTACATGAGCGGTCTTCAAAAAAGTGGCCTTCTAAAGATGTTTTTCTGCCAAAGAAGTGGTCTTTTTAAGAGGTGGTCTCCCAAATGAGTTATCTGATCTCCTAAAGTTGGTGGTCTTCTGTAGCAGTGGTCTACTAAGACAGTGTTCTTCTAAGGGCTCGTGCACACGAACGTATTCTTTCCGTGTCTGTTCTGTTTTTTTTGCGGACCGTATGCGGAACCATTCATTTCAACGGGTCCGCAAAAAAACGGAAGTTACTCCGTGTGCATTCCGTTTCCGTATGTCTGTATTTTCTTTCCGTCAGAAAATAGAACAAGTCCTATTATTGTCCGCATCACAGACAAGCATAGGACTGTTCTATAAGGGGCCAGCTGTTCCGTTCCGCAAAATACGGAATGCACACGGACGTCACCCCTCACATTGAATATACTTACCTGGCTCCCCACGCAGGGGGAAGCCAATGGCAGGCGCTCCCTAGCGTCACCCGCGATGCTAGGTAGGCTCGTCCCTGTCACCGCCTGCCCTTGATTGCTTCTCTCCGACACCGGATGTTTTCATCCGAGCTCAGGGAGAAGCAGCAGCGGCAGTGCAGGGACCAGGAGCGGCGCAAGGAGCGGGGAGCGAGGTAAGTAGATTCAGTGGGGGAGGAGAGTTTATACTGTTGGATAAATACATACCGTCGCGTGCGTGAGGTGATGGAGCTTTCACTGTATAGATAAATAAAAAGTATAAAAAATATCAAAATGGAAATTTTTTGTAATTAAAAATAAAATGTTATATTAGATTACAGATTGTGTTCATAATAAAAATGTACAATAGACGTAGGTGATGTGGTCTCCACTCTCTCAAGTGCCCCCTCCCCCGCCCACCGGTGGATATGCTAAATATTTCCAGCAGTAATTTATGGAGATGCAGAGTGAAGTAATTATACATTTGTTGCCGAAAATTATAACTAAAATATTCCCAGGGCAGAGGTAATGATAACAGGGAGAGGATAAAGAGGCCGTCAACATAATTATTTTTACAATCGCTTATACAACTGTAACCTTTGCGGTCAGAGAAAAGCTGCGCGGAGCCTGAAAAATGACCTGTCTAGCCATATTTTTGTCATGCGCATTTTCATTTGCGGATTTCGGCCTTGTCAGAAATTTCAGTTAAGGGCTTCCATCTAGGCATGGTAATGAATTTTAACGGAAGCCCCGGTGGCCCCTTGACACTGTATTAGCTCTTTCCTGCTTGTTGACAGAGTACTGAGCGTCTGGATCTGACTTCTGTCACCACCATGGCTCCTGTCTGAAGGAGCGGAGGGCGGCCATGCCGTCTGCAGCGCAACGCAGCCACATGATATATCTTACAGGCAGTTCTAAGGGGAAGGAATGTTTCTTGCCTTTTTGAATTGGACCTGTGATTGCAAAAAGGGTTAAGTATCAAAGTTTTAGGACAATTTTTGGGGGTTACTCTACCAAGATTTGAGGGGTTTATTTTAACCCAAATTGTATGGAAATGAGAGGATTCTTACCTTGATAAAATAACTTCCTCAAATCCAGTAAGATCCAAATCTGTCTTCTTTCTATCACGCGCCATATGTAATACTGGTATCTCATTATTTGGCAGGAGGGTCTCTGGGCTTTCTTCTCAAGCCTCAGGGTCCAGGTGCACCTGCTACTTCTGCACCCCCTGATTGGAAGACGTAATAGATTGTACTTGAAACCTTAGCGTCTGACTCTGAACTTTCCTTCGGGTTCTTAGGCTATATGCACACGACAGTGTTTTTTTGCAGTCCGCAAAACTGGCTACCGTGTTCCATTTTTTTTCTCATCCGCATCCGTGCCGTGTGTCCGCATTTCTTTCCGTGTGGTTTCCGTGTGGCTTCCCTTTTTTTTTTTTTGCAGATCCGCAAAAAAAAACGGAAGGCTTAAAACAGTTTCCTAAAGTACCTGTACAAGTGCCCTGGTTTCCAAGCAACCATCCGCAAAAAAAACGGATGCGGATGGAAAACGGAAGGCTTCAGTGTGGCTTCCGTTTTTTTTGCGGACTCATTGACTTCTATGGGTCCGCGAACCGTTTTTTGCGGACAAGAATAGGACATGCCATATTTTTTTGCGGACGTAAAATGCGGAATGCAGACGCGGACAGGAAACGGAAGAGGCATCAGTTTTTTTTGCGGATCCATAGAAATGAATGGGATCCGCAAAACGGAACGGAAGCCGAGAAAAAACACTGTCGTGTGCATATAGCCTCAGTCTCAGGCCTCATTCCCAAAACTGTATGAAACATTGGCACCACTTAGGCCTCATGCACATGGCTGTTGCTCAGCCGTTCCTTGCATTGGGGACCGCAATTTGCGGTCCCCAATTCACAGGCAACATCCATGCGGCTACCACAGACGGATCCAGACTAATTCAACTTGAATGGGTTAGTGATCCGTCCACAGTAGAAGTTCAATTTTTTGCGGTGCGGAGGCTTCCGTGGGCAGCTTCCTGATTGCAGACCCATTCAAGTGAACCGCATCTGTGATGCGGTGCAGAAAGGATGGTGCCCGTGTATTGCGGACCTGCTGTTTGCTGGCCACAATACGGGCACCTCCAGGCAACGGCTGTGTGTATGAGGCCTTAAAGAAGGCTTTGCACCAGCGAGCTGCAGTACTAGGAATGACCACTACAAAGTCTACGGCGCTGTGTCTGGTAATCATTCATTGATCAGACACTTCACCGGTCCTGTAGATAGGTGATAAGTTGTCATTCTGAGAAAATCCTTTTCCTGTTTTATGGAAATAAAGCTTAAAGGGGTTTTCTGGGACCCAGTGGGCCCTGCAAAGCCACCTTACTTAGATATAAGAGGAGGAAGTTTATAATATTATACTTACTGTTCAGAAGTTGCTCAGATCTGCCCCTCAGGAACCCAAGTGAGTAAAGCAGGCATCCTCAAACTGCGGCCCTCCAGCTGTTGCAAAACTACAACTCCCACAATGCCCTGCTGTAGGCTGATACCTGTAGGCTGTTCGGGCATGCTGGAAATTGTAGTTTTGCAACAGCTGGAGGGCCGCAGTTTGAGGATGCCTGGAGTAAAGCTTCTCCTCGGAAAATCCTACTTTCTCCAATATCAAGTTCTTTGCCAGGTTCCCGGCCTGAGCTATGGACAAGTTGTCACTTCTGCAGAGGACCCGACCACAGTCCAGGCTGAAAATCTGGAAAAGGACATGACGTTGGAAGGAGCTTCATTTTCAGAAGAGAAGCGTAACATGACTGGGTTCCTGTGCAAGCTTTGTATTGTAAACTTTCTCTTACAGAGTTGTTCTGGGTGTTGGAAACCCCTTAAATTCAGGTTTAAATGCAAAGGTTCTAAAAAATAAAGTTCAATTTTCACCATATCTGTTTGCTGTCAGTGAATGAGTGCACTCTTGATTACATTTTCAGGTGGTAAGCTGGCGTGCTAGATCTTCACATCCACAGAAAACTATTAAACCCCCATAAATGTGAAGGAGAGTGACCCGCACATGATTTGTGTGCGCTCCATTAATTTAAACTGGAGTGCTGGAACTAGCTGGGCCTTCGCTCGGCTATGATTGGAATTCCCATAGAAGTGAATGGGTGGTGGCCGTACTTATGCAGTGCACTCTCCTTTAGTTTGGGGGGCCGATTTTGGAGATAGGCCCAGAGGTAGAACCCACACCTATCTAACATTGATGGCATATCCTAGCGATATGCCACCAATGTCTGAGATGACACAACCCCTTAAAGGTTATATTTTATAAAAAACTAGTGCCATCATCCTTTGGCAGGTTGGTTATACGGTAGGTGGCCATAGTTCCTGCCCTGAAACCTTATGGGAGATTCTGCCCTATGGTTAGTTACATGAGACATCCAGATAGCTGCTTATATCTGTAGCTTGTGCGATAGAATATCAATGTGGAGTATGGAATGAGTTCTCAATGCCAGTCTTCAGTTGTAAAGCCTCTTGAAGAAGGAATCCCCTTGTGCATCCTCTGGCTCCTCCCTGACCCTGCGGTTTGTGTGCACTGGGACTGTTCCTGTTGGGCAGACGTATTTCTGGGTAAACACCACTAAGCGTATGGCAGTCACATTTTACAGCGTAGCTTGTAGGACGCATTTTAGCCATTTCGAGCCGATGGGATTTGACTTCCATTGATTTCAGACGTTCTACAAATGATAGACCAAAGGATGACTCAACCCGATTGTTAAAGAGATGATCTGAAGCTTGGACGCTCCTTGGAGAAACTGGAAATTTTGGATTATTGCGAAAGTACAGAATTGATATCATTTATCACATACGGAACTTTAAACATACTGCCCCAGCAGGGTCAGCATCTCAATGCAGGACGTGCTGAGATCCCTAGTGGCCCCTGGTCAGCCGAACAGTCACTGCTTTCCATGGTTCCATTGCACAAGGTAAAAATTTTACTTTGGCGTTAACCTCTGACTACCTACAGCCACCACTAGAGGGAGCCGTGGAGCTAACTGCATACTGTTCATACATTGTACTCAATAAAAGCACCATAGGCAGTGAGCTCCTGAGCGCCCTCTAGTGGTGACTGTAGGTAAGCCAGGAATTTATTATTTAAAGAAGACCTTTCAGCAGAATCAACCCTTTTTAACCAGATATCGACAGTGGGGAAACATGAACATGATATGCCTCACTTACTGAATCTGTAGTGTATCTGCCGGATTGAAGGGGCCAGTCATGAGCACAATGAAGATCCCTGGCCCTGTCAGTCGAAGGACGGGGAGTGGCTAAGTGGCTAAAGGGGTGCACCAAAGGGCTAGGGCACGCCCCTCAGTGCACTGAAGCTTTAATTGGCATAAACATTAAAACTAAGATATCTCTGCTACAGCAAAACAGATTTGGGGGATAAAAGTATAGTTTTAGGTAGCAGGATCACCCCTATCAGGCAGTATGTCTGGTCTAATAGGTTCAGCGGACAGGTAATCTTTAAAAGTATATCTATGCAGGAGGTTCAAGCTCCATATCAGAAATAGGGTGCTCCGGCTTCTAGAAATAGGGGGTCATTCTGCGGCTTGGAAGTCAACAGATAATCCAATTTTTTATGCCAAGTGACAAACTCAGCTCTGCTGCTTCAGCAGATCCAAACATTTAAAGGTGTTCTCCGCTTTGTTGATTCTCTTTTTGATAGAAAGTTCTCTGGATGATTATAGGATCACAGTGTCCTTCTGGTGGGATCAGCTGTGGGGAAACCTGACAGTAATAAGTGCTCACATTTTGGGCAGCGCCTCTGCAGGAGTAATGAAGCATTACACAATGTCCTTTCATAGTGATGGGTTGTCAGTGTAATGCAGGACAGGACAGGTCCTCCAGAGTGATAGACGTTCTGACAAGAGATGGGGGTCCCGAACAGGAGGACTCCCAGGATTCCCCCATACTGTAGGGGACATGGACATAGGTTTCTAACAATGTGTCCGCCCTCCTTATGAAGCATCTGTTCCCTGCAGTTGTAACCTCCTTACAATCATTTCATTCCTTCATCATGACAGCGCCATCCATGAGAAAAGACGACTATTTGCCGGAACATCCGCTTTTTTTGCCCCAAATCAGATTGTCGTGCTATTTTGCATGCGGGAATTGATAGCTACAATTTTGCAGAACGCTGTAGCGGTGCGGTATGACGGGGAAAATGTATTATATAACTCTGCCATGGATAAGTGCTTAATAAATCAGATCACAGGAGCGAAAAGGAGTCCCTGGAGGGGTGTGTGGATGCAAAATGGAGCGCAGGCGGCGATAATCAACTAACACGCTGAAGCAGAACTGAGTTTGGGATTTGCCTGCTGCATTGGTCCCGGGGACTAGACAAGGGGTTGCCCTGCAGCTCAGAATATCGCCTCTTTTACTGATGTGGCTGAGTCTGGTACTGCACCCCAGGATATATATCTGTATGCACCTGCATATATCTACCTGTATCTGCCTAGCCATGCTCCATTAGGACACATGATGGTACTGTATCTACCATTTATACATTATCTATCTAATATCTATCTATCTATCTATTTATCTTATCTATCTATCTATCTATCTATCTATCTAATATTTATCTATCTAATATCTATCTATTTATCTTCTATCTATCTATCTATCTATCTATCTATCTATCTATCTATCTATCTATCTAATATTTATCTATCTAATATCTATCTATTTATCATCTATCTATCTATCTATCTATCTATCTATCCAATTATCTATCTATCTATTTTATATATATCTAATATCTATCTATCTAAGATCTATCTATCTATCTAAGATCTATCTATCTATCTATCTATCTATCTATCTATCTATCTCATATCTATCTATTATCTATCTATCTATCTAATATCTATCTCCTTTCTATTGGTCTATCTATCTATCTATCTATTTCATATCTATCTATTTATCTATCACTCATCTGTCTTTCTGACTTGAAAAATGAGGTAGCACTAACCCAAAATGCAATGTTTCAGCCCAGCTCAATGAGGCTTTTCTCAATCTTGGGGTAATTCAGCGGGTCCATCACCCTTCTACCTATATTGGAGGTCTGCCTCATTTTTTCGTTGTTTCTTCTTTCTATCTATCTATTTATCTTTCTATCTATTTATCATCTATGCAATTGTCGTCTATCTATATATCTATAATCTATCTGTCTGTCTATACCGTCAGTCCGATCTACAGTATCTATCTATCTATCTATCTATCTATCTATCATCTATGTCTGTCGTCTATCTATCTATCTATCTCATCATATCTATCTATCTATCTATCTATCTATCCTATATCTATCTATCTATCTATCTATCTATCTATGCTATATCTATCTATCTATCTATCTATCTATCCTATCTATCTATCTATCTATCTATCTATCTATCTATCTATGCTATATCTATCTATTATCTATCTATCTATCTATCTCTCTATCTCATATCTATCATCTATCATCTATTATCTATCTATCTATCTATCTATCTATCTATATCTATCTATCTATCTATCTATCTATCTATCTCATTATCTGCAGACTGCACATATACATTTTATCCTGAGAGACATGATTTTTTCTAGGAAACGTCCTTACAAAGTGCACTTTTATCTTCCTTCTAATCTTTCTCACCGGAGCAGCGGGTCTTCAGTAGAAAATCAATAGCCATAATAAAAGGTGAGGAGCAGAAGCCGCGTGTGAACGTGTCGGCGGTGGAGATGGGGTGTTGATGCTAGATTTTATTTCTCTCTTGGAATATTCTTCTGGCTGTTTCCACCGCTGTCTAGATAATATCATTAATACCGGGCGTGCGGCCCACCCCGGACAGCCGGGATCTCTCTGCGCTTCTTTTTTGTCTTTCTTCTGTACAATAACAAACATCTATTCAGCCCTTTCAGGTCGTATGATATCAGCGAGCGGGATATCGACCGGCTACATGGGGCTGTCTGTTTTACTGCTCATCCAGAGCCTTTCTAAAGATGTCTAAGTGAGCGGTCTGCAGCCTCTTTATATTCTCCATTCAGCCTACCACGTCATAGTCCGCTCGGGTCTTACCTGCTAGGGTTTCCATTTTATACCAACATAGCAGAGCTGAATTTGTTGCTTGGCACTACTATCGTGTATTTCCATAGGATTTCATTGTGTCATTTCAAACATCCCTCATAGCCCGGTGGCTCGGTGGTTAGCACTGGTGCCTTGCAGCGCTGGGGTCCTGGGTTTGAATCTGACCAAGGACAACATCTGCATGGAGTTTGTATGTTCTCCCCGTGTTTGTGGGGGTTCCTCCGACACTCCAAAGACGTACTGATAGGGAGTTTAGATTGTGAGCCCCATTGGGTACCAAGTGATGATAATGTCTGTAAAGCGCTGCCGAATATAGTAGCGCTATATAAGTGCGTATAATACATAAATAGCACACAATGAGCTCTGCTACATCTGTGGCTAACAGACACAATGTCACGTGAGGTTAACTAGAAGTCGTCCCGTGTAAACAGTTTCCATACTCTTGTATCTTTGCTAATTGCATTACAGACAATCAGTGCCGATGAAATCGCCTTTATTGCAACATTTGACGTAAG
Source organism: Bufotes viridis (assembly GCA_033119425.1). Lineage (NCBI taxonomy): Eukaryota > Metazoa > Chordata > Amphibia > Anura > Bufonidae > Bufotes > Bufotes viridis. Next base: position 28,215,064 of record CM065589.1, read on the forward strand.
CTGCGCACTATCGATCATACATTAAACGAATCAATAATTCACATTTTCCCTCACGCTGGCAATTAATTGGTTGGGTCATGTGACATCCCGAGACATGGGAGTGAAAGTAACGAGTCGGGGGCCACGGCTAGGCTGCCTTTTATCTGGATACTTTTCAGCTAAAATGGAAAGAAGTTGTGATTGTAACAAAGTAGCCAAAAAGTAACAATGATAAGAAGAACCGCAGTCATATAAAGTGACCCCGTATATATCAGGCGGGTTTACTAATACCCTGTATGTACAGTGTGCACCTCACCAAGACATCCCAGCTCCGGCTGCAGGTTCCTGAAGACTAGAAATCTGCACCAAAATGTAGCGAATTAAGCAATTTTTGGTGGACATTTTGCATCTTAAGCCTCACCCCTTTACAGTACATGGCATCCTTTTCAGCTAAGTCACAGCCCCCTGCCCATCTGCCTATCTATCTATCTATCTATCTATCTATCTATCTATCTATCTATCTATCTATCTATCTATCTATCCCATCTGCCTATCTATCTATCTATCTATCTATGTATCTAACTATCTATTTACCTATCTATCATCTAATTATCTATCTATCTATCTATCTATCTATCTCCTATATCTATCTAACATCTAGCTTTCTATCTATCTATCTATCTATCTATCTATCTATCTCTCTATCTATCTATCTATCATCTATCTCACAGCTATCTCATGTCTATCTCATATCTATCTATCTATCTATCTATCTCATATCTATCTATCTATCTATCTCATATCTATCTATCTATCTATCTATCTCATATCTATCTATCTATCTATCTATCTCATATCTATCTATCTATCTATCTATCTATCTATCTATCTATCTCTATCTATCTATCTATCTATCTATCTATCTCATATCTATCTATCTATCTATCTATCTATCTATCTCATATCTATCTATCTATCTATCTATCTATCTATCATATCCTATCTATCTATCTATCTATCTATCTATCTATCTATCTCATATCTATCTATCTATCTATCTATCTATCTATCTATCTATCTATCTATCAAATCAAATCAAATCAGCTTTATTGGCAGGACTAAATACATTTTAGCATTGCCAAAGCAAGTGGGAAATAATTGGGTAGGGTTGAGGGATGGGGACACATCCAGGGTCGGGATATAGGAGTCCATGTTACATCAGGCTCCTCTCAGTCTATGGCAGGCAGTAACATATTGTGCACTGTTTTCTCCTCTTCCCCCAGCAGTATGGAGAGTCTCTCTTCCTCCTCCATGGAGGTGAAGTCTGGGCAGAGATCAGTCAGTCTCCTGAAGTGAGCGTCTCTCACTGCTGAGTATTTGGGGCACCGCAGCGGGAAGTGAGCCTCATCTGCCACGGCCTCCTGGTCACACTGCTGGCACAGTCTGCTCTCCCTGGGCATGTACCTCTGTCTGTGACGCTCGGATTCGATGAGCAAGCCATGGGCGCTCAGTCTATAGCGGCTCAGGATCTGTCGGTCTCTTGGATTGGGGAGTTTCTCCAGATATGGGGCTATCTATCTCATATCTATCTATCTATCTATCTATCTATCTATCTATCTATCTATCTATCTATCTATCTATCATATCTATCTATCTATCCCATATCTATCTATCTATCTATCTATCTATCTATCTATCTATCTATCTATCTATCTCATATCTATCTATCTATCTCATATCTATCTATCTATCTATCTATCTATCTATCTCATATCCATCTATTAATCCATATCTATCTATCTATCTATCTATCTATCTATCTATCTATCTATTTATCATATCTATCTATCTATCTATCTATCTATCTATCTCATATCTATCTATCCTATATCTAGCAATGACACTCTTTTGCTGTCTCGTGTACGCTCTTTGGCCACTGTCTATGAGCACTCACTAGTGAGGATCATTCACTGTTAATGTCTGACCTGTAAATGACATTGTATATACAGTCGATATATCTGTAGATTTGCCTCCATTGGGCGGTATGAAGAGCCCCCAGTGCTGAGGAGGTCACACACAGGATATGGCGGCAGAGCTGATTTGTAGAACATTGCTGTAGTTATCTAGAACATCTTCACTTCTTGTAAAGAACATTGCCCGGTGTACTTTATGCTGCAGAATTATACTTTTACATGAAGCGATTCCTGTGTTCTTCCAATTACAGCGCGGTCCTGCTCTCTCCCGCTGATAGTAAATGTAATGAATGGCGTAATTTCTCGATGTACAAATTCCAACTTTATTAAATCTCTTGTTTACAAGAATTGGTTTATTTAAACGTTATTGTGATAATTTGTGCAGCGGAAACCTGATATTTCTGTAGATATGTATCAGTAGAGGAGAGCAAAGCATGAGGAACCCATGGGTTAAGGTGGAACTGCACCTGAATACCGCCGTATATCCGATTTCTGAAACATCCCCCCCATGTGCTGGGCCCCTCACAGGTAATATACTTACCTGGCTCCCCGCTCCCTGCGCCGCTCCTGGTCCCCGCACCGCTGCTGCTTCTCCCTGCACACCGATGAGCAGCCAATGGCAGACGGGGATGAGCCTCCCTGTTGGGACGGAAGCGTTCCTTCCCAGCAAGTGCCTGCTCATCAGTGGAGGAGACCGCTGCCATTACATGCAGTGATCTCCTCCACAGTATGGAGAGGAGCGATCGCTAATGCCATCGCCTGTCCTCATACTGACTCGTTGTTTGCCGGCACCAGAGACTGTTTAGAAATGGCGCGATTTCCTGCCGACGATTTAGGTGCCTGCGCAAATGATCCAATTATACGATGAACACGTGTTTCGCTCATTCGGCACCTTTACACCCTCCAGATAATCAATAACGAGGGTTCCTATGGACTCTCATTGGCGATTATCTGGCGGATTCTCGGCCCGTGTAAGGGACCCTTAAGATGCGCTATGACCAAATATTAGACATTGGCTTTCTTGGTAGCCATAAGAACAACACTTTGGATACCATTGTTCTCAGGGGTGCACCTAGCCTTTCTGCTGCCTGAGGCGAAAACTAAAACCTGCTGTTTGTTTTTCTTATTTCTTTGTCCTGCTCACTGAGATGGCCGCACATGCTCAGTTTCATCCTTCAACTGCTTCCTGAGCTGTGATAGGATGAGCATGAACACACCTCCTGAGTAGCAGCAGAGAGGACACTCCCCTTGAGCTGCCAGCTTGATATAAATCTAGCAGAGCAATGAATGGGGAGATCTCTGGATCCATGTTTTATTGATCTCTTCGTTACCAATGATCTGTTTCATCACTATCTGTTGAGTATGATAAAGGGCTGTCCAGAGGACTTTCTTTAAAGGGCCAAAATGGGTTAAAAATAAAAATAAAAAACACTCACCTGACTGATCTCTTGGCGCATTTTGAAGCTGCTCTGGTCCCTGCTGGTGTCTACTTCCCGATCCCGGATCAGCACACAGGAAATGACTGGAAATACTTCCTTAGCCAATCAGTGTCTGAGGCGGGTCATCACCGTGGTCAGTGGTTGGCTAGGTGGACATTTCCACTCAGAAAGTAGGGAGCGGCAGCACCGGAACGCTTCTTTAATATTTCCTTAGACCGCCATTTATCAGACGGAGGTCAAAACAAAGTCTTTTTGGCCTCTGTCTGGCCCATGTCCTGCACACGAACGTATTTTATTTCCGTGTCTGTTCTGTTTATTTTTGCGGACCGTATGCAGAACCATTCATTTCAATGGGTCTGCGAAAAAAAACGGAAGTTACTCCGTCTGCATTCCGTTTCCGTATGTCCCTTCTTCAAAAATATAGAACATGTCCTATTATGGCCCGCATGACGGACAAGGATAGGACTGTTCTATTAGGGGCCAGCTGTTCCAGTTCTGTTGATGGTGTGGAGGAGTCCTTACCATGTTTCATCCATTACAGGCTTCCACCAGATGCATATCTTCTGAGCTGAGGGCAGAAGAGTGTCCTTGGCCTCCTCCTAACTAGATAAACCACCCAAAAATTGTAGAGTTTGTATGGTTTTTTTGACGAGCCCCCATGGGTGATGGATGCTACGTGGTGTATGCATAGTCAAATCTCCCACGTCTCTGACAATCTGCCTCTGAGTAGGGAAGACTCTGCTTCCGCTTCAGGAGCAGTCACTGTTCATGCACCGCCACCCAGAAGTGCAGTGGTGCATGCTCAGGGGCTGCTCTGGTAGCAGAAGCAGAGCCTCCACGCTTGCGCAGCTACTTAGAATTGATTCACTCATCCCTACTACAGACTAAGGGCAGAGCAGAAGATGCCACCTTTAATGTACGCCAACCCAGAGCGGGGCACGTCTAGTGTTAATTAGCGGCCTGTGAGAATCTGTGGCTCGTGGCCGAATCTTCCAGACAAGTGCAACTCATTATACAGACGACATTTCTTCTCCTCCCGCAGAAAATGCTAATTGATTTCAGCCTGAACCTCTGAGAGATACGAGCATCTGTTCTCCCCAAAGGTGACGGGACGTCTTACATCCAGCCAAGGAAATAATTCTACGTTATCGTCAAAATGAACCACGGACGGTTTCAGGGTTCAGGTCCCATCGGGTTTAATCATTGGATGGATTTTGGGGCGATTTTTACTGATATTTATACCTGAATTTTAGAAGGATATTCGATTCATTGGCATCTGTCAAGACAGAGAAGAAGGAGCAGGGCTATGAATGATCAGGGGGTGAGGTTTGCATGTCAATGGAGGTGTGAGAGCTTCAAAGGGAAGCACTAATGTGCAGAGTCCGCAGGGTGAGGATTAATGGGTTCAGTCTGTGTAAATGGGGATGGAGAATCAGGACGGGTGATAATAATGTACATGAAATAGTAATAAAAAATAATAATAATAATAATAATAATAATAATAATAATATACATAAAATAATAATATATTAAATTATAAATAATAATAATAATAATAATGTACATGAAATAATAATAATAATAATCATAATACAAATAATAATAATAATAATAATGTAAATGAAAATAATAATAATAATAATAATAATAATAATAATAATGATAATAATATTAATGTACATTAAAATAATAATAATGATAATATTAATAATATACATGAAAATGATAATAATATAGTAATAATAATACAAATAATAATAATAATAATAATACATAATAATAATACATAATAATAATAATAATAATAATAATAATGATAATAATAATAATTAGAGATGAGCGAATTATTGGAAAATTGGATTTGGCTTCGTCGAATTTTACAAAAAAATTCACTTTCTTTGTAAAGAGTGGGTGCAATGACAGGGAGCTGCGATAGCGCCGGTCCCCATCATTGTACCCCTCAGATGCCGCGTTTATAGCTGATCGCAGCATCTGATACGAATAACACAGTGTGAATTTAAAAAAAGAAAAAAAAAGTCATACTTACTGATCCACTTGCTCACGACAGGCCAGCCGCCGCCATCTTGCTTTCAGATCTGGTGCGAAATCTCACGCGGCCCGAGATGATGTCATCAGACCTGCTGACTTGGTGACGTCATATGTCACCGGGCACTGGATTTCGTGCAAGACCTTAGAGCAAGATGGCCGCGGCCGGCCTGTCACGAGCAAATGGATCCAGTAAGTATGATTTTTATGTTTTTTTTTTGCTTTTTACACTATTTCAGGTTAAATCGTTTCTATACCCTGAAATTTATCCTGAAAGTTGGATGGAAGTTCACTGTGAGGACTTTGATTCGCTCATCACTAATTATAATAATAATTATTATTTCAATAAGCCAGAGAAGCCTGCGGAATCGGTGTAAAATTAAGTGGCAAAAACGTTATTGGCTTAGATTGGCCACTTGGCCTATTTTCGTTTTATATAAACAGTCAGTTTTACACATCAGCAATGGATGGCCAAAGAGAGGAGGGGCTCATATGGTGAATACCCTCTATGGGGTACATCGTTTACTCACCTCTTCATGTTGTGCAAAGTTGGGCACAACTCCAGTGAGCGTTTGTAGATATGTAGAGGTCGGTGCAGCCGGTGCTCTCTGGGTCTCCAAGGGAGGAAGCCAATCAACCAAAGGAGGCGACAGAGCACAAGAAGAGAGGTGGACTACTCGGGTCTCACTGTTAGGTGGTAGCTGGCGCAAAACCATGACCAGTAGATGTCAGATTATAAAACTATTTATTGTGTACTTTCACAAGGACAACGCGTTTCGGAGTACTCAGGATCCCTTTATTAAGTCTGAGGTATAGAGCTGTCACGTGCAGCATAGACAACAGGTTCTGCATCTTCATTTTCATAAGAAACGTTCCAAATGTCCCCCTGATTCAACAGTCCAGCCTGTGTCCTCCATCTGTACAGTAGATATCACTGCAGGCAGAGGCTCTGGTACATGCAGGTCCCATGATGCATTGCTCAGCCACCAAAAAGGGAAGCTTGGTCAGATCTCATCAAAATAAATGGTGATAGAAGTCAATTTAACCGTATGAGCAGGTTCTCTGGAGCCAGAGAGGTAAACATAAAATTGGGGAAAATGCACAGGAGAGGCAGGAGACTGTGCTCTGTGCAGCAGCATTCAGTATTTCATGGGCACTGTGCTAAATCCAGGGGGAAGCAAAAGGAAACAGGAGGCAGCCTGGAGGAGATTCAATGATAATAGTACACAGGGCTAATAAGAAGCAAGGGGTATAGAGAGCACAGGGGCAGGACACGTGGCTGCTGTGGGGCTCTGGGTAAAGGCCCACTGGGGCAGAGACCAAAGTGAATTATTGCCCTCTATGTACAGAAAGGCATATGAACTTTAGAATGGATAAGCCAAAGTGTACATGCCCTTCATTACATTGCCCTCCTAGAGAAGAAATTGAATGCACAATTCCCCTGATGTGTAAATGAGGGCCATGATATATGACGACGCCGTCACACTGCAGCCGATTCGCCCACTAGAGAAATATAGATATTTCCAGACTCCTGTGGTCTTCGCTGGTTTTTCGTGTGAGCTCTGGTCATGAGGAAGCAGGCTCCTGATTAATGATCAGCCTCTGCATTTTAAGTGCTGATTAATTAAGAACTATATATTATATGGCGCAGCGGAGATTTCAACCTGGAAATAACACCGCCAAGTAAGTGTTACCATCAGCAGCGGGGTCCTGTGTGTTGTCACCTTCTCCCAGGATGCTAGTTAATGAGAAATATGGTGAAGGCGGCAGAGTGCTGTGATGGTGACAGGAATGAACCAGGTCTATCTATCTATCTATCTATCTATTATCTATCTATCTATCTATCTAATATTTATCTATCTATCTCATATTTATCTATCTATTATCTATCTATCTATCTCATATTTATCTATCTATCTCATATTTATCTATCTATCTCATATTTATCTATCTATCATCTATCTACTATCTATCTATCTATCTATCTATCTATCTATCTATTGTATAATACAATTATTTATATTTTTACATGGACGCTTATCCCCGTTTTGCTGATTGCACAAATAGGTTCTCGATTGAATTTTGGGGGTTTTTATGTCAGCCCCCCTTGGATCAAAATATTCTTGACAGTTTTTCTTCTTTCATCCTTTGATCCTATCTATCTATCTATCTATCTATCTATCTATCTATCTATCTATCTATCTATCTATCTATCTATCTATCTATCTCATATCTATCTATCTATCTATCTATATATCTTTTATCTATCTATCTATCTATCTATATTTCCATCCATAGATAGATAGATAGATAGATAGATAGAAAAAAGCTACAGGTGGGAGCTGAAACATAGTTTTTTTTTAATACAACAGAATAAATCTTACTTTTTTGGCATTTCTGGAGTACTGTGATCCTTTCTACATGCTAGGTAAATAGGTAAATAGATAGATAGATAGATAGATAGATGATGGATAGATAGATAGATAGATAGATAGATAGATAGATAGATAGATAGAAAGATTCCAGACCGCACATAGTTTGTTTGCATATTTTACCATTTTTTTAAGGTGCAAAAAAATTGTTTGCAGAGGTGGACATATCAACTATGACAGATAAAATATTCTAGCTCCCCAGAGGGGTCCGGCGTCCAGGGATAATGGTGTCAGCGCAAATCCCCCTAAATAGGTAAGGTCCTCTTGAGGTTCATATCTTCTGTTCTAGAAAAACATCTATAGCGTCTATGCCCTGTACCATTTCTCCTGCCACGACCTAGCTCAACCTGGGACTCAATTAAAGCAGAATTTTCTATATCTTGCGTCACTTGACCCGGGAGGGGCATTCACCTCTAAGCCCATCTTAATGGATGCAGAGGGACCTCAATAGGTCTGCTACCATAATGACTGAGTTAGAGATGTAGCAGAGCTGACCTTGTTATTAACTCATTACGGTCTAGTATTTCCAGATTTCCAGAAGTCCTATAAAAATCCAGATATCAGGTCTTAACCATGTAGGTTACTAGACAGGAACTCCCTGACATAAAATGCATATAATATACCATAATGCAATGAAGCGCGAGTGATACGCGTCCATCCATCATAGTTGCTTTTGTACCTTAGAAACCAGTTCAGAAGGGAAGGGCAGATAATTACTATAATTACTGTAAATCCCAGCGGAACTCATATAGAAGACCCTATAGATATGGGATTAGTTCATTAAAGGGATTTTAAAGGTATAGGTTCGTAAGGCTGTGTTCACATAGGTCGGCTTTGGATTTCAGTGCAGATTCTGCCAAAATTCTCAATAAATCCTGTGATAATGCAATGCAAGCGAATGAGGTTTCCGCAACATCATTCGCATGCATTAGAGATACGTGAAAATTCATTTATTTTCCTTAGATTCCACCCAGAAAACCAGAAGATGAGCCCCATGGATCACAACGGGGATATTCCTCGTGTTGGTTCAGTAAGAACGGCACAGCCTCGAATTCCTGCCGCAGGGATACGCATCAGATTAGTATCGTACATGTCAGCGCTTGCAATTATATTATCAAAAGTTCTACAACTTCTTATAGATTTTGTATCTATGGCTTTTTTTCAAATATTCTAGATCTCTGCTTCCTGTCAGTGAAGGTGCTTTTCGCTGACCTTTATCGGAAATATACAGCGCTGCGGGAAATTCTCCACGCGTCCACCTCAGGCGCAGTGGCGTATCCTCCGTGGAGGCAGGCCATGGACCTGGAGCAAGGGGCCTGGAGCTGAACTCCTTGTGTAAAACCACCAGGGGGCGCCCAGTGCAAACAGATTAATATTGCATCTTCTCTTTCAGCCAATTGTAACTGCATAAATTCCTATGCAATGAGCTCCCCCTACTGGTGACATCAGGTAGCCAGCTTTGTAATAGTATAGCGGTCACAATTGGGGGGGAGGGGGCACGTCAGTCCAGCTTTCGCCTCAGGTAGCAGAAAGGCTAGATGCACTCCTGTAGTCTGGACAACAGAGGAAAACCGAGTTTTTTTTTTTGTTTGTTTTTTTGCGGCCGTATGCGGAACCATTTACTTCAATAAAGGTGCAAAAAAAAAGTCGGAAATGAATGTGTGAATTCCGTGTCCATATGTCCGCATGGCCGTTCCGCAAGAAAATAGAACATGTCCTATTATTGTCTGCATGACGGACAAGGATAGGACTATTAGGGACCGGCCATTCCGTACCACTCTGCACAATTGAATGTGAATTCACAAATCATTTTTAGGCATGGTGTTTTTTTTTTTTTTTTTGGTGCATCTGTGTGTTTTTTGGCATTTTTGTCAGCAAGCGGCATGTTCTAAGTATTGTGTTTTCTCAGGTTTTTTCCCATAGCAACCTTTATGGGAGCTGAAAACACCAGAAAAAAAACACCTGTTCCGAGGATACAAAATAAATAAATAAAAAGGAAAAACAAAAACAAACAAAAAATGATGTGTGAAGAAGGCCTTTCAATCTCCCATAGCACTTCTATATTATATATCGTACCACATGACAAACAAAGCTCAACTACATCTGTAGACCACCTGCCCAGCTGTTGGCCCTTGGTCCTATCTTTACCATGTATAGTTGATTTTGACTCTTGAGTTGGGGGTCATTGGATGACAGAATCTTGAAAGACCTCCAGCACCACTTCTCCAGGTCTCTTAAAGCCCCTAAAACCGCACGCAGATAAGGCCGAGAAATGCTGACGCGTTTCAAGCTAATACAAGCTCTTAATCATAGACGATCATTGGAAAACCCCGAGTTTTGAGAAAGCCCCTGCCAACGTTGCCCCCGTAAGGACTGGGGATGATTGAACCCGCGACTGTCTAGTCGTAAAGGTAAAGGCAGCACAAACAAAGCGCGGCAGGATTTACAAGCGCTGCGGTAATAGTCGCCATCTCCTATTTCTTTCTAACTGTGAGGCGCTGTCATCGTAACTAGCTGGGTGAAAAATGGCACCGAGGATGATTACTTTCTGGATTCTGCTGACGCGTCTGAACGGGGAGCGTTTCGCGAGAAGCATTTCTGCTCTCTCTTATTACGGCCCCTGCGTTAAGCAGTTTCACAAATCTGTATCATCTTCTATTAAATCACATCAGATCGCCGCGCAGACATCAAGGTCAACATGCAAATTGGCAAGCGTGTTCCTGCCGAGTAATAATGTTTATGATCACCGGCTATAATATCATGCCATTAGCTGGTGATGAAAGTGCATGTTATTAGATCGCACCGGGCTCCTTTCAGACACGGTTTTTGCTGAATATGACACAAAATACCTAAGGCTAAACCCGCCATGGCTGCAGAGGAATGAATGAGGAATACCCTGTGAGGAAACATTAGATGATTGTCGGACGGATTCTGCAGAACCGGATGACCATTCAATGTATTTGGAGGGTGACCTGACCCTCTCTCGATGTCAGGGGAAAGAAGGATCGGGCTGTCGGATTTCAACATGCCCAATCTGTAGTCTGACGTTGGCATACTCTCTTTTTCACACAGACAACATGCCTTCTAGGGGAGTAAAAAGGATCGGGCGCGTTGAACGACACCTCCAGCATCTAATGTGTATGGCCGTAGATATAGGGGGGGGGGGGCATTTACTAATCTCAGGACATTTACTAAACAGATCTGACATTTTTTCCTCCAAAGAGGTGATAAAAAGTGGCGTGACGTGGCGGGGGTGGGGGGTCTAGCTGGAAGCAGCCGGACCGGGATGCATCCAGTGCATTTATCATTTTTCCACACCATGAAAATGGCTAAAATCTACCCCAGCAACAGGGCGTAAAGAGTTACGTCTGTCTCTTGGCCTACCGAACGAAGCACTAAACGTATGTAGAGGCCTGCGCCACCGGCACCTTAATAAATATCCCCCACGATATCTATCTGTACAGCCAGTGGTGCACCTAGCCTTACTGCTGCCTGAGGCGAAAACTGAAACAGAGTCCCCAATTCCAATTTCTGAACCTAACCCCTTTGCCACAGTGAAAGCGCTCATTCCCCATGGCCCTTCCCCTGCGCCCCTCTTGCCCCTACCTGGTGCTGCCTGAGGCGATCGCCTCACCTAGCCTCATTGGTGGCGCGCCGGTGAGTACAAGACTGGAAGATCCAGCCCATGTGATATTTCTAAGTCATGTGAATAATCCTTGAAGTGTTCTTATCGTCATAGGACATTACATGGAGAGGCAATGTGTGTTTCTAAATATTGAGCGTTATATTTACTTCTCAGCAAGATCCACAGAGGTTGTGATATTTCAGCTCATTAATATTGAAACCATAGCTTTCATGTATACAGCCAAAATTAATATTTCATACAGTTAGATAAACACTAAGACATCTATATTCCCACGGGGTGAAGATCTTACCTATCTGACACTCAACCATGGCCTTTATAAGTCTATGACACCCTGTATCTATCTATCTATCTATCTATCTATCTATCTATCTATCTATCTATCTATCTATCTATCTATCTATCTATCTATCTATCTATCTATCTCTTATCTATCTATCTATCTATCTATCTATTTCATATCTATCTATCTATCTATCTATTTTGTATCTATCTATATATCTATCTAATTCAGCCAACCTGCGGCTCTCCAACTGTTGTAAAACTACAACTCCCACCATGCCCTGCTGTAGGCTGATAGCTGTAGGCTATCCAAGCATGCTGGGAGTTGTAGTTTTGCAACAGCTGGAGAGCCTCAGGTTAGCCATCCTTGATCTAATCTATCTATATATCTATCTTATTTATCCATCTATTTATCATCTATCTATCTACAGTGCATTCAGAAAGTCTTCAGACTCTATCAATTTTTTCACATTTTATTATGTTGCGTCTTGTGCTATACGTTTTCTCCATCATTCTGCACTTAGTCTCCCATAATGAGAAAGTGAGAACAGAATGTTAGAAATCTGCTAATTTATTAAAAAAGAAAAACTAAAATCCTGCACTGACATAAGTATTCAGACCCTTCAGTCAGGACGTAGTTGAAGCCCCTTTGGCAGTGATTACAGCCTCCGGTCTTCTGGGATAGGATGCCACAAGGTGGACACCTGGATTTGGGGATTTTCTGCCATTCTTCTCAGCAGATCCTCTCAAGCTCTATCAGGTTGGAGGGGGACCGTCGGTGGACAGACATTTTCAGGTCTCTGCAGAGATGTTCCATTGGGTTCAAGTCAGGGCTCTGGCTGGGACACTGAAGGACATTCACAGAGTTGTCCCTAAGCCGCACCTGTGTGCTTAGGGTCATTGCCTTGTTGGAGAGAGAACCTTTGTCCAGACTGAGGTCCAGAGCTCAGGATCAGGTTTTCATTAAGAATATCTCGGTACTTTGCTCCATTCAGCCTTCCCTCCACCCCGACCAGTCTCCCTGTCCTCCTAGCATGATGCTGCCACCACCATGCTTCACTGTGGGGATGGTATTGGGCAGGTGATGAGAAGGCCCTGGTTTCCTCAAGACATGACTTAGAATTGAGGCCAAAAAGTTGAATTGTGGTTCCATCAGACCAGAGAGTCTTGTTTCTCAGAGTCTGAGAGTCTTTTAGGTGCTTTCATGTGCCTTTTACTGAGAGGAAAGGCTTCTTTCCAGCCATTCTGCCGTAGAACCCAGACTGGTGGAGTGCTCCAGCCATGGTTGACCTTCTGGATCTTCGGAGCTCAGCCAGAATATTCATTGAGTTCTTGGTCACCTTTCTTACCAAGGCTCTTCTCCTCGATTACTTAGTTTGTTGGGGTGGCCAGCTCTTGGAAGAATCCTGGTTGTTCAAAAACTTCTTCCATTTAAAGAGGCTCTGTCAGCATGATCAACCCTAATCTATCCATCTATCTCTCCAGTGTCAGACTGGGGTAAAATTTATCGTACAGACACATTAAAGTATTACCTGCCCACACATTAGCAAGATGCTACCAGATGATTAAATATAGGGGTTCCCGGAAGCAACTTTGAGAAGGTAGGTCCTGGTAGCTTTCCTCTATACCTAGTAGTCATCTCGGCTCTGATCGTGTCTATCATAATAAAGGGGGGAGTTTCTATAATAATCTACCAAGTTCTTATATGAACCTAGGCTGTACACTGAAAATATGTATGTAGAGCAGTAAGTCTACTGTGTTATGTGCCACTTGTGCAGGGGGTGGGAGACTAGGGGCCCACCCTGCTCAGGAGCCCACCGGGGATTCACCTGTACGCCTGTAGGCCAGTCGGAGCCTCTATCTATCTATCTATCTATCTATCTATCTATCTATCTATTTCTATTATCTATCTTTCTATTTCAGTCTTAGCTAATGACTAGTGTTGAGTGCGAATATTCGAATTGCGAATTTTAATCGTGAATATCGCCACTTCGAGTATTCTCGAATATTTAGAATATAGTGCTATATGTTCCTATTTGCGAATAGTGTTGATCGCGAATATTCTAATCGCTAATATCGGCACATCCCTGGCAACCAATAGGAAAGTTGCCTACCCCTTAGTGTTCATCGCGAATATTCTAATCGCAAATTTTTATCGCAAATATTTTACATTGCCGATTTTCGCAATCAAGTAAATAATGACTGGAGATCACGAATTCTCGAATTTGCTAATTTATGGCAAATATTCGGCCAAAAATTCGAATATTGCCTATGCCTACTGACGCGGCCACCAGCTGAATGTTTTGCTGACATTGGGAACATTGTTTCAATTTCTTATAATTGCCTGTATTGAACCTGAATTCTGGTATCTAAGTGGTTAAACTGTCCTGCGTCCCCCCCCTTGTGTCTTGGCATCGCCTCAGCCTTTTCTGTCAGGCTTCTTTCAGATGACTGAAGTGGAGCCCGTGTGGGCTGGTCTCCTCTAATTCCCTGCGTTCTTGCTGTTATCGTGCAGCGACTAAATAATGTAGAAGCGAGGCATAGAGATAATAAGAGGACTGACATCTGGCTAATTGCCATTCTGGGTGGAGGTTGCCTGGCAGCCGGGGAGAGGATGAAATGGTGGAATGGGGGGGGGGGGGGAGATTGAAAGAACTTCCAGTGAACCATGATGGACAGAAGCCATCAGAGATAGGAAGCGGCAGAGGGGGAGACTGATAGCCTGTGTGCAGCCCCTGCGTGGGCTTATCGAATTAAAGGTAATGTCAATGTCACCTATAGAACCCAAAGGGATTAAATAAAATCAGTCATAGGCCTCATGCACACGGCCGTTGTGCAGCGTCCGTGCATTGGGGACCGCAATTTCTGGTCCTCAATGCACGTGCGTCGGCCGGGATGGATCAACTTGAATGGGTCGGTGATCCGTCCGCACCGGGAAATAATGTTCTATTTTTTTGCGGTGCGGAGGGACGGACAGAAACACCACATAAGCACGCCGCAGTGCTTCCGTGGGGTTCTGATCCATGCTTCCGTTCCGCATCTCCGTGATTGCGGACCCATTCAAGTGAAGGGGTCCGCATCCGTGATGGGGGGTGCACACAGGCCGGTGCCCTGTGTATTGCGGACCAGGTCTTACACATTGTCCTGCTCCTAGTCAGAGACCGTTCAATATATGTCCAGAATAAGTATTCTACAGATGTAGCAGAGCCGGACTTGTAACCAATGTGCTAACTTCTGTCTGTCTATCTATCTACCTTGTCTGCTTAACATAGGCCTCATTGTGCTGGCCTCAAATGTTGCTTGGGGAATAAACCAGGTCCAACACCCTTTTTACCATTTGTTGGATCTTACTATATTTATCTCTATTGATCTATCTATCTATCTATCTATCTATCTATCTATCTCATATCTATCTATCTATCTATCTATCTATCTATCTCATATCTATCTATCTATCTATCTATCTATCTATCTATCTCATATCCATCTATATATCTATCTATCTCCTATCTATCTATCTGCCTGTCTAACTCATACCTCCCAACCATCCCGGATCAAGCGGGACAGTCCCGGATTTCAGTGGCTGTCCTGCTGTCCCGGTAAGGGGGAGGTATGTCCCGCTCTCTGCCAGCTGTCCCTACATCTATAGGAAGCAGAGACCTATATTATGATGAAGCAGAGAGCCGGCATTGGCTCCCTGCTTCATCATCCCTCCCCCCTGCCGACTCTCCACTCCTCTGGTCTGTGCGGCGGGGGGGGCTTTCTGTGAGGGGCTGAATGTGGGCATATTACTGGGGGCACAATGTGGGCATATTACTGGGGGGCACAATGTGGGCATATTACTGGGGGGCACAATGTAGGCATATTACTGGGGGCACAATGTGGGCATATTACTGGGGGCACAATGTGGGCATATTACTGGGGGGCACAATGTGGGCATATTACTGGGGGGCACAATGTAGGCATATTACTGGGGGCACAATGTGGGCATATTACTGGGGGCACAATGTGGGCATATTACTGGGGGCACAATGTAGGCATATTACTGGGGGCACAATGTGGGCATATTACTGGGGGGCACAGTGTGGGTGTATTACTGGGGGGCAGAGCTGGGTATATTATTGGTGCCACAGCTGGCCATATTATTGGGGACACAATGTGGGCATATTACTGGGGACACAATGTGGGCATATTGCTGGGGGGTACAATGTGGGCATATTATTCCAGGGTGCTTCGTTTTTCTGGGGATTCTTGGTGCAGCAAGGCTTTGTGATGGAAGGGGCTGGGACTGCTGCTATGTAAATGGGATCTGAATGATAGATAGATAGATAGATAGATAGATAGATAATAGATAGATAGATAGATAGATAGATATGAGATAGATAGATAGATAGATAGTAGGAGATAGATAGATAGATAGATAGATAGATAGATAGATAGATAGATAGACAGATATATAGATATGAGATAGATATATGATAGATAGATAGATAGATAGATAGATAATAGATAGATAAATAACTCTATCTATTTATCTATCTATCTATCTATCATATATCTATCTCATATCTATCTATCTATCTATCTATCTATATATCTCCTATTATCTATATATCTATCTCATATCTATCTATCTATCTATCTATCTATTTCATATCTATCTATAGATCTATCTATTTATCATCTCATATCTATCTATCTATCTATCTATCTATCTATCTACAGTATCTATCTATCTATCTCATATCTATCTATCTATCTATCTACAGTATCTATCTATCTATCTCATATCTATCTATCTCCAGGAGAACAAAAGGATGTTCTATCTTTTTTTGCCCACATCCTCCGCCATGTTTGATGCCCTCTGCCTTGTGTACGACTCCCTGTAACGTCACAATTATTTTTCAGGTGTTAAATGCTTGCATAACACAGGCCCATAAGACGGATTCCTAGTCCTACCTGTAAAATAAAACGCCCGTCGCCAGTATGGAAATATATTGGCGCATACCGCTAATCGTTGTGTGTGCATGAATAAGCTTCCCATATGCACTTTATTGCCTTGGGAACCCGCTAAAAGCTGGCACATCGTCTCTGATAAAATATGGATTCTGCCGGTTACAATATTTATAGCTCAGATTATTTTAATCACTTTTCACTCTATTTCCAGTCTCCGGGTTTCGTGTCTCCCTCTGTACGGGTTGCCAGGTGTACGATCCCCCAGAAAGGAGGCTTAAATATTTATCCGTGTAGTGCGGAGGGGGCGGCATTATAGCAACCTGCAGATCGGAGAAAATGGAATAATATTCCTTTTTATATGTAGCAAGTGAGGAATTCATTAATCACAGGTTGCACTGAAAGGCTCTCCAATGTGTTCTGTTCAAAGCCGGTGATCACAGGACAAATCTTCAGTTTTTATCTCAAGCATCATCTTGATGATTAATGTCTGTGCGCCTCGCTTTTGATTAATGGGTAAAATAAGAAAAAAAAATGTGTTTGTGTAGACAAATATTCGTGAAAACGCTCCTTGGAAATCAAAGTAGCTACATGGGGTCTGTGAGCATCGAAGGAGTTCTCCTGTTTTGTGCCGAAAAAATGAAAAAAAATTAATAAGTGAAGAATGAAAAGTTCTAGAACTTTCTAATAAACATTGTGTTTCAATTTATCACCGTTTTCAAGATCTCCGCTTGCTGTCAGTAAATGGGAGCATTCTCCTTGACATTTAGAGGCTGCAGACCTGTAGAGATCTATTCTGACACTTCTCGCAGCTAAGGTTTTGCATTTGTTCAAGGAGATATCCCACAAAAAATATTCTACAGTTTTCAAACCAGGACCTGGATCTGAATACTTTTGTAATTGAATGCAATTAAAAATGTAGCATAGCCACTGAGCTATATAATAAAATCTATCTGCATAGCGCCACCTGCTGTTTGTTTTTTTATTATTTCATTGACCTGCTCACTGTTTCATCCTTCAACTGCCTCCTAATAGATAGGGAGAGCATGGACACGCCCCCTTAGCTGCAGCAGAAAGGACACTCCCCTTGAGCTGTCAAATTTATATTAATCTAGTAGAGCAATGAATGGGGAGATCTCTGGATCCATGTGAGGTACAGGGCTGGTTCTGGGTTTGTTAGAAAGAGATTGCCATGTGCTATATGATGTCTGATTTAAATATTTTGCATTAGTCATGGGATAACCCCTTTCAGAAAGGACTTTTTTTTGTTAACTTTGTTTCCATTCACTGACAGCTAACAGAGACCAGGAAATAGGGAGAAATGAGTAAGCTAAGGGTGATGTATTGGGGTGCTGTAATGGGCCACAAATCTCTCCTGCTTTTTTCTCCCAAGTATCAGTAAGCTGTTTCGTTCAGCCTGACTATGAAGTCGCGCCCAATTTCAGAGATTAGAAAAACATGGAGTTAATAAAGCAGTAAATATTCTCAAAGTTGCTGATTAAGATAAGTAAGTTATATAAAATCACTTTAAATGACTTTTTTCTTGAAAAGCTGCCAATAGATGGCGCTGTTACAAAGAAGGGATTTGGTTGGTTCCATGTCAGAATAGTCGGATCCTTCAAAATGTTCAAAGAAACATACAAAATGTCACATTTACATAGGGGACCTTGAAATCCTCTGCTTGACTGATTTACTGCCAATGCCCCTTCCCCAACATATTAATTCCTTGGGACCTCACATCTTTTGGTCTCCTTACTCTGGACCATAACAACTGAGAGTCCGACATGAAAAAGTAATGTGATCGGCTCCATCTTCGGTGAGAATAAAACACCCTCTCTCAGATATCGCATGTCCTTCAGAGGTGGGTGGATTATGAGACCAGTCCTTGTAGATCCATGGTTATCACCTGTACTAATCTGTCAAGGGTTTTAGAGGAAGGTGTCCAGGAAAACCCTTAAAAAGGGGCTTACAGGAGTTTGATATTGATGGCCTATCCTTATGATAGGTCATCAATATTTGACCGATTAGGGTCAAAATCCTGCCACCCCCACCGATCAGATGACCAGAAAAGTTACAGTGCTCCTAATCATAGGCTCTCAGTATCAAAGTCTTGAAAAACCTCCTAATAAAGCATTTGTGAGCAGAATCAACCTAGTAAACCAGGTATAATGCCTGGGAGAGTTTATCCTACTGATTAAAATGACACCAGTCTTGTGAAAATCGGTTGTGGCGTTCCTGAGAAAAAATACTTTTATATTTGATGCAATTGAGGGCTTCGGTGCACTGAGGGGTGGGGCCTAGCACCTCAGCTTACTAGTGCAGGCCACACCCCTTGGTGTACCGCAGCCCTCTTTTGCATAAAGAATAAAAGTCTTTTTTCTTGGGAATGCCACAACCAATTTTCACAAGACAGGTATCATTTTAATCAGCAGGAGCCACTCTAACAGGCAGTATGCCTGGTTGAGGGTACTTTCACACTAGCGTTGGTGCGGATCCGTCTGTTTATTTGTACAGACGGATCCGCACCTATAATGCAAACGTTTGTATCCGTTCAGAACGGATCCGTTTGCATTAGCTTTAAAGAAAAATGACAAAGTCCAAAACGGATCCGTTTTGAATTACATTGAAAGTCAATGGGGAACGGATCCGTTTTCAAATGCACCATATTGTGTCACTGACAACGGATCCGTCCCCATTGACTTACATTGTAAAAAAAAACTGATCCGTTAGGCTCCGCCTCTTCTGACGGACACCAAAATGCTGCATGCTGCGTTTTGGTGTCCGCCTCCAAAACGGAATAGAGGCGGAACGGAGCCGAACTGATGCATTCTGAACGGATCCTTATCCATTCAGAATACATTGGGGCTTAACTGATCCGTTTTGGACCGTTTGTGAGAGCCCTGAAACGGATCTCACAAACGGAATCCAAAACGCTAGTGTGAAAGTACCCTGAAAAGAGTTGATCTTGGCCTTTAAAATATCCACATCTTGGGACTTCTGATAAGTAAGACTTGGAAGGAAGGTTAAAGACAACTCCAAACTGTCAAAATGTACATTTTTACTTTCTGACAAAATGTTACTTTTATGACTTTTCATCTCCTGATGGTCTAAGGTCACATTGTATTTTTCATCCAAGTTATTCTTCATCTTTTTGGTAGTGATGAGCGGCAGGGGCAGTATTCGAATTTGCGATATTTCGTGAATATTAAGGAGAATTTTTTAAGCTGCTAGAAGTTTCCTGAGACTGGAGAAAGTGGTTGGCACGGCAGAACATTACAATAGCTTTATATGCAGATAGAGTGCTCCGATATATTCGTGACTGCGCAAATCGGCAATTAATGATGCACATATTTTTGCGCAATATGTGCAACTTCACATTTTAGCAGGTCTGACTACATATTAGTGATTGGTGCACTAAGTATTGTTGTGAACTTATGACATCACAGCACTATGTCTGTAGCATGTATGTATGGACAGCAGAACCTATCACACTACCTAACACCCTGCACTGGAACCTGTCAGCTACACTATATCACTATCTAACCTACACTGACTATCTCCCACCAACTATCTCTATTATATATATAAGCAAAGCACAGAGCACAGCAATGACACTGCTGTCTCTCTCTCAGAACTGCAAAATACTGTAGAAAATGGCTGCTGGTCAGGCTCTTATATAGTAAGGGGTAGGCACCTTTCCTATTGGTTCCTAGGGACAGTGGTCCTCAACTCCAGTCCTCAGGGCCCACCTGCCGGTCATGTTTTCAGGATTTCCTTAGTATTGGGCAGCTGATATAATTAGTGTCCATCTATTAGGATTTACCACAGGTATTCATTCTGTGGGATACTCCTAAATTCTGACCGGCAATTGGGCCCTGAGGACTGGAGTTGGGGAACCCTGCCTAGGGATGTTGCTAAGCTCAGACAAAGACATTGCAGCCTTCTCATTGGCCCACAAGCAAAAAGGGAGGTTACTGATGAAAAAAAAAGTAGAATATTCAAAAATACGAATATATAGCACTATATTCTGAATATTTGTGAATTCTCGAAGTTGTGATATTCGCAAATAAAATTCATGATTCTAATTCGCGCCCAACACTACTTTTTGGGTATCTTTTAAGATCTTCTCATACATTCCTTCTAAAATTGCTAAGATCTTTTAGCAGTTTGTCAGATTGTATCTTTAGAAATCCACAATGTTGCAGCTATTTTTTGCTGACCTAAGGGAAGATCGTGGTTGGTCTTTGCTGCCATCTTCTAATCTTTACACAAGAAAGCAGAAATACAAGAACAGCATCGTTATTAATTCAGGACATAATTATGTAGCCAGAGGCAGTACAAATTATGAATGAAGTCCTTGAAGAGCATTACCTTTTTCTTCTCAAAGTGATACAAAGTTTAAGTCTTCAATAAGGCGAAGCCCTTTCAGAGTCACAATTGTAGACGCTAATAAAGACAAGAAGATCCACAAGGTCGATATTCCCAAAACTTTGCTGGTTCCCCATATAGAGATGCAGCGACCACCTCCTGTCTACACTCCATGGAGACCGTACATGGGCAGATGGTCAATGAGACGTCTCCCCATCTGCTGGATTCCTAAATTCAATCTGTAAGGTAAAGGACTTCCCATCATTCGATACATTCATTTATATCTCTCCTATAAAGCTGATTCATTCACATCTTATGATAGGGAAAGGATAAAACCCTTGGTATGATGACTAGTAGGAAGCACATGTGTTTTCTGCTTTGGATAGCCCTTTTTTATTAAAAGTATCCCCCGTTCCACAGTTGAGATCCTGAGCATTTAGATATAAAATGTTGGGGTACCTGGTTGAGAATGTTCCATTCTCCTGCAGCGCCTCCACAGGGTAAATGAAGCATTACATCGATGATTCAATGGGTACCCCAAGTAAGGTATGGGCATGTTGGGTCTTCCAGAGTGAAAGAGACTCTTTGTAGCTACTCTGGCTAATATATGAGGGTCATGATCATAGACCCTAACCCCTCTAATAAATCTCTAAGAAGGAACATCCTCATTAAGGGATAAATCCTACTAAAATGTGTCTCCTATTGGTGGTCTTGATGAAGGACTCATTAAACTAGAGGACTGTTGGTTTGGATGACGCTAGGCTAATTTTACACCTTCAATTCCTTTGGACTATACACCATGAAGAATCACCATAGATTTTAAGTTGGCCCTCAGGAGAAAATTTCTTGTTGGCGAAGACCAGCCTTAAAGTGGTTGTCTCATCTGAGACATTAATTGGCTTATCGCTAGAATTTGCCATCAGTATCAGATAGGTGCATGTCCCACCTCTGAGACCTGCAACTATCTCCAGAACAGGCTACCTGAACTGAGTGGAGAGCAGCCACTCATGTGTGGCCACCCTCAACTCTTTTCTATGGGACTGACGAAAATAGATGAGCCCTCTTTATCTCTCACAGTCCCATAGAAGAGAATGGAGCTCTTGTGCGTTGCTCTCTACATTCATTTCTATTGGACTCCCTAAAATAGCTGAGCGCACTCGCTTGGCTATTTTTGGACCTGTCTTAGAAAGAAACAGATAGTTTGTGACTCAGGGGCCCGTTTAAAGATAGGTGTTGGTCTCAGAGGTGCGATCCATTCTTCCTGCACCTATCTGACTTTGATGGCATATCCTAGCGATAAAACATCAAAGTCCCAAATGAAACAACCAATTTAGTACCAACACACGCAAGAAGAGAGTCAACTGAACCCAACCATTTTGTTGGCGGGGGCATGGAATCCACCATGGCCCTGAAATAAGTGACTGTTCTAAATGTCAGGACTATGTTGAGCAGATATAAAATGGCATGAGATTAGAACAAAGATAATTTTTCCAGGAATAGCACCACTCTGGTAGTGCATCTCATCCTCATTTTAATAATTGGGACTAATCTGAAATACCTCATACCGTCTAAGGACATTGGGGCATTGTTGCAGCCAAATTTAAAACATAAGTGGCTGTTTTACACCAGAAAAAGTTCCACTCTTGCCCATTAGATATGGCCTCTAAAGAAGAGTGGCGCTGCTCCTAGAAAAGACATGTTTTTCTAATCTCTTTTCGTAGTTGAGAATTTTTCTTACTATTTAGAAGAACGTGTTTCATGTCAAATACGGCGTCTTTGCTCATCACAATGGATATAATGGGGCGTATTCTATAGTAAGGGTGTATATGTGCCATTTCCCATGATAATAGCACATTAATATAGTGTAGATTTAATTAAGGAGAGCTTTTAAGCTGCTAAATTCACTGGTATTGACAAGCATTAACATCAAGAACTCAACATATTTACCCAACTCCACTGCAGACAAGTGGTCTTTTGTTTCTCCTGGGAATCCATCTCATTCACCATCTCCCACCCCGCCGTGCTCCAGCGACATATGGCTCCTGAGCGCCTGTGTTTCTTTACTAGGCTATGAAATCACGTCGCGTGAACAAAAAGAACATTAATGACAATGTAACAAAAGGCTTACTTCAATACACTTGGAAAGACTCAGCCCTTTGTCTTTAATGGTGGTCGGACAAAGCCCCGACAACAAAGACTCCATGGGCGCATAGATGCCACACATTCATTCCAGTCATGGCAAACACAATCCCCGCTTGCAAATTATTTACACACCATCGTATTCAAGGTTCCTATCACATGTAAGTATTAATGCAAAGAATGCAATGCCTTCGAAATTACATGGCTTCATGCTTGGTACACCAAATTCTCCAGAGGGTGTTCTTCTTGAGCTTGAAGCCACCACAGACCAGTTGAAAGAACTGAAGTTCCAGGGGTAAGAGACAACCAGGGGTGAACTGGGAACTTACCGTGGCTCTGGAAAAACCTAAAAGTGGCCCCATTTTGCAGCACATTATACCACTCCAGCAGAGCCAAATACCACAGTGAATTACAAAATGCTGCCCCAGCAGTACAACTTAGGGTAATTTCACACTTGCGGCGGGATGGGGCAGAGCTACAGCGCAGCACGCAGTCCTGCATGTCCGACTTTTCAGTCCGGCGATCTTTGCCGTGCGCAGCCATGCTGCGCCGTAGCTCCGCCCCCTGCCCCATTATAGTCAATGGGGACGGAGCAGCAGCACGGCAGTGCATGGCCACTTGCGGCAGGACGGATCCGTCCTGCCGCAAGTGTGAAAGTACCCTTACCTTCTCCAAAACTGCCCCTCTGGAGGTCAGGCCAGCTGCTATGTTCTGTTCTTCTACTCTAGTTGCCTCAAGATGGCAATACAGTCTAATCCAGGAGTCAGGAAGGGAGTGTCAGGTCATTACTTACCTGACTAAGGGCCATTAGGAGGGCTCAGGTGGCCCCCTGGGCATTGGCCCCCCGAAAAGTTTCTCTGTAGGGTCTATGGGCAATCTGCCCCTGGAGACAATATCACCCCTACTTTTGTGGGCCCTGAGAACAGCACTACATGCAGTTATTGCTCTTGGTGCAGTGATTTTGTGGGAACGTGACACCAATGACTTTAAAGAAAAAGGGCAGGAAGTAAAAGAAATGCCAAAAGGACAATCGGTAAAGCTTAATGGTACGTAGGCAGGCAAGGGACTCACCATGGATTGGCATAGGCTAGCTTGGTTGCAAGTCTAAGGAAAGCTTAGTCTTCATAGCTGACATGTATGTCTACCTCCATATTTGCCAAGTCTCCTGGAACATCTCCAAGGTTCCAAGGCTTCCAGGACTCTCTGAAGAGTTCTTAAGTCTCCCAGCCCTGAAATCTATGGGAAAGGAGCACTTCATAAACTTTCATTCTGTCCTGTCACCGGAGTCAAACTCAGCCTTGGTGTCTGAACGCGTGTTCTGAGGGTGGCATATTAGACACATATTTGTTATAGCCATGGCAGTGGGACATTCTCACCGGCTTTGGTGAGTGGGACATGTACAGCCAGGTAGTCCTGGTCTGAGGTCTGATGCATCAGGAACTGTAAGCATGTAGGGTCTAAGTCTGGGATCTTTCAGACACCAGACCCTCAGGGGCGTAGCTATAGGGGGAGTAGGGGAAGCAGCTGCTTTATGTCCACTTAGGAGCCCACTTAGGAGGAGGAATAAAAGGTTATATTGTCTGGGCCCCTCTACAGTATTATACAATGACATTATATACAGTGACACTCTAGGAAATGGATGGAGCGGCTACCGGAACTCATCTGAGAGTGCGATCTTGACTAGCCTCAGGAACGGGGGTTGCACAGAAGTCAGGAGTTGCTGGATGAGTTGCAAGAAGTTGCTGGAGGAGTGGGGCCCTTTCAAAAATTTGCTGTGGGACCTGGTCAGTTCTAGTTACGCCAACGCAGACATCTAACACTCAAGAAACCCCAAATTGGTGAGAGCCCATCACAGTTTTGGGTCTGAGTCTGTGGACTTCGCAGGAATCTGAGGGCTGCATAATTTTGTGGGGGTCTGATTATTTTATGTATACTACTCATGTTTCATGAAGGTTAGGTTGAGGAGAACCTTTCAAAGGCAAGTGGCCTGTAGAAGGGGACATTGCTTGTGTAAAAACAAATTGGCTTCATGTGCCTCAGAGACAACCTTCCAGGAGCCCAGTTCCAAAATTTGGTAAATATCAGGTATGGTCTTTGCCTTATGTTAATCTCCAGTTGGTACGTACTGCACTACGGGAACCAGCAGGCGAATTTGAGGTCAATGTGAATCCATAAGTCAGAGGATAAAAAATTTAGATGAAAGGTGTCACATGAAGCTCCTGCCATGGACATTGATGATGTTTTCTTATGTGGCAGGCTACAAGTTTGGGGAATTGGTACTACATCTCTCCGAGTGCATTCCCCTAATGCACTGCTGCTCCATCTTCTCATCCAGCCCTCTGAGCTGCAAACCTTTTAGAGCTTTAGACCCACCAGTAAATTACAGGTTATTTGCCGGCAGTCCATAATTCATGGGCTCAAGTGATTGACAGGCTATTTTCCAACATAGCCGGTGAAATGTTTCTAATATTATTAGATTTCATACCCAGCTGGTAAAATGTCTAGGTTTCTGCAATGCAAATTAACTGGGACTTCTTGTGAGAAATCTTGCAGGTTAATCTGAAGATTACTAGTCTGAATTAGACAATGAAATATCACTTGGAGAATTGCAGTATAAGAAATAGACACAAACCATCCTCGAGAGGTGGAGGGAAACTGAACCGATATCTGACCATTTACTAGTAGGACCTCATATAGATGCCTCCACTAAACACACCCCAGATTCTCTCATTATTGACTGGATGGGGCAACTATGTTGGATCCACCCAGCTACAGAGACCTGGAATATTTGGCAAAGGTAAAATTAGAAAACGTGCCAATTTAAAAATGTAATTTGTCCTCTGTGAACTTTAATTACTTTTCCCCAAAATTGCCTTGAGTCCAATACTTGATGATTCTGGATGTCGCCTTGACGACTTCTAACCTTATTAACCAGAAATGTTCAACCTTAAAAAATGAAGGTCTTGAGGGATCGAAATGTCTTCCTGGAATCCTGCTGTCAATAGTATTGATGGGCGATAAGCTTCTTATGATACAAAAGCTTGAGGTCACTGGTGTGCAGGCGTAGACGGAGCATCACTGGGGGAAGGGTATGTGGAGTCCATGGAGAGCATGCCTGAGATACAGGCTAGAGACCATAGCTAGATAGATAGATGATAGATCTTTCTATCTATCTATCTATCTATCTATCTATCTATCTATCTATCTATCTATCTTTATCCCCCAGTTCTTCTCACCCCTGAGCAGATGTTCCTATCAGTTTATCTGTCTATCTCATATCTATGTATCTAATTATCTATCTATCTATCTATCTATCTATCTATCTATCTATATCTATCTATCTATCCATATCTATCTATCTATCTATCTATCTATCTATCTATCTATCTATCAAATCATCTTTTTTGGCAGGACTAAATACATATTAGCATTGCCAAAGCAAGTGGGAAATAATTGGGTAGGGTTGGGGGATGGGGACACTTCCAGGGTGGGGGTATAGGGTAAGTTTGGGGGATGGGGACACAGCCAGGGTGGGGATATAGGAGTACTTGGTATATTAGGCTCCTCTCAGTCTATGGCAGGCAGTAATATATTGTGCTGCTATGGCCGTTGTATTCTCCTCTTCTCCAGCAGTATGGAGAGTCTCTCTTCCTCCTCCATGGAGATGAAGTCTAGGCAGAGATCAGACAGTCTCCTGAAGTGAGAGTCCCTCACTGCTGAGTGCTTGTCTAATGATCACAGCACTCAGGCTAATTATGACCAGTGTGGGTGCGCGTCACAGTTTCTTCCAGACTCCACCTTGTGGAACTCAATCAATACAGGATAGATGAGACAGCACTCCAAATTCTTGTATGCTGAGTGAATTTATTTAGCCGGACATGGGGGTGCAGTTCAATAATACAACGTTTCGGCCAATATGAGTGCCCTTCATCAGGTATGCACACGCCGGCCGCCTGCCTTCACATGTGTATGCACACCTTATGAAGGGCACGCATATTGCCCGAAACGTTGTATTATTGAACTGCACCCCCATGTCCGGCTAAATAAGTTCACTCAGCATACAAGAATTTGGAGTGCTGTCTCATCTATCCTGTATTGCTGCGTATTTGGGGCACCGCAGCAGGAAGTGGGCCTCATCCTCCACGGCCTCCTGGTTACACTGCTGGCACACTCTGCTCTCCCTGGGCATGTACCTCTGTCTGTGACGCTTAGGATCGGTCGGTCTCTTGGATTGGGGAGTTTCTCCAGATATGGGGCCAGTTTGTACTCCCTCAGCAGGCAGGCTACTGTATACTGTCAGCTTCTGTGATGTTCCTATGTCGTTCCTCCAGACGCTGATATACTCCTCTTTGCCCTTGTATATCATCCTCTGGATTTCCCCCTTTGCCAGGCTGTATTGGTTGCTGCCTTGGGCAGGCTGGGTTTGGGTGACTTGTTGCCGGGTGCTTTGTCTTTCTGGGGATTCTTGGTGCAGCAAGGCTTTGTGATGGTCGGAGCTAGGACTGCCCGGCTGCTTTACGGTTTCTCTTCTGGAATAACATGATGTTGGTTTTCTTTGGATTGATGGGCAGTGCCCACGTGCTACTGAATTTTTCCTGAATTTTTAGGTTATCTTGGAGACCTTTCTCAGTTGGTGATAGTAGCAGAAGAACATCTGCATAAGGGTCCATTCACACGTCTCTTGTGCATTGCGGATCCGCCATACACCTGGGCCGGCACCCACATAGAACTGCCTTTTCTTGTCCGCAGCTGCTGGAAGTTTGAGGGTGCGCTCCGGAAATGCGAATCCGAACTGCACACTGTGTGCTGTCCGCATCCATTCCTGCCCCATAGAGAATGAATGGGTCCCACACCTGTTCCGCAGAATTGCAGAACGGGTGCGGACATATTCTGTGGACGTCTGAATGGACCCTAAAGGAGAAATTTCATCTCGGTGTCATGGAGGGTGAGACCCGGTGCTGAGAAGGACTCCAGAGCCATCGCCAGCTCATTGATGTAGATGATGAAGAGGGTTGTACTGAGGCTGCAGCCCTGTCTGACTCCTCGGCTCTGCCGGATATAAGCCATTCTCCTCCCATTCACCTTCACGCTGCATCTGTTCTCAGTGTAGGAACTTCTGATGATGTCATATGGGTGCCACACTGAGTCTATGTATCCTTACTTTCACACGCCAATCCCCCAGTTTTTCTCACCCTTATTTAGACTCCATTCACACGACCGTATGTTGTCCGCAAAAAAACTGATCCGTTTTTTTGCGGATTAGATGCTGTCCCATTCACTTTTCTTCCATTGCACAGCTCAGCAAAAAAAAAATGAAACATGTCCTATACTTGTCAGTGAAAATCAGGACATGGCCCTATTAAAGTCTATGGATCAGCAAAAAAACGGAATGCAATCCGTTTTTTTGCGGACACGGATCCGTTTTTTTGCGGACAACATACGGTCGTGTGAATGGAGCCTAATGAGCAGGTGTTCCTCATAGAATATCTGTCTGTCTCATAACTATATATCTAATTATCTATCTATCTATCTATCTATCTATCTACTATATATATCTATCTATCTATCTATCTATCTATCTATCTATCTATCATACATCTGCCTGTACTTACTATATTTCTTTATCTATCTATCATTACTTTCACACCCCAATTATGAGCAGGTGCTCCTCACTGCCATGCATATTCATGCCTCCACCTTCTCTACCTCCAGACCCCCTCATGTATACATTAGATACCTCATATATACAATGAATGTGCCAGTGATGGCTTTGCATTTACACATCAATTATAAGGCCGTCTTTCGAGGTTAATACAGGGCACATTCACTAATTTCCTCAATAATATATTAATTGCTGTCGCTGACATTTGCGAGCTAACAGCCCGGTATGACGTATTATGAAGTGCTGCTGTCTGCAGGGACAATTTCCAGAGATGAAAGGCACCTTCTGACTATAGAAAAGGACACCATTTAAGATGAGGCCTCCATGGCGTTCATGTGCAAATCATGGAAGCGGGCGCTACATTTAGGGCTGAGGGTAGGGCTTTATAAATGGAGAACTGTTTGTAATTACTGGGCAGGAATCCATGGCTTTAATTACAATGTTGTCGTGAACATAAGGAAAGCAGGTGTGTGGGGTCGCCGGGCCTCCGAGTGGTCTCTTATCAGGAATTTTTTCTCTGTTGTCTCCCATTAGGTCTAATGGTTGCTTTAGATGTAAATAATAATCTCCATTCACCGGGGGAGCGGTAAAATAGTCTATAAAAACAAGCGCCCATAATGCAAATGGAGAGAAGATGTGTCACCCCCCCCCTTCCCCAATCTAATTAATAACTATGTGCAATGCGCTAATTATTTGTGGAATGGCAGCTATGAATAGGCTTTAGAAATCCACCTCATCTACGCCACATGCAGCCGCACATGATATTATATAGGACATTGTACACCATGTATCCGGAGGTGTTGGCCTTGTGTAGAAAAGGGCAGTGCGGAGGAAAACCAGCGGTGAAGCTATGTTTGGAATTAGAATTTGTACGGCCTGATGATGAGATTCACGCATTATTAACCTGCTCTACAGTAATCAGCTTTAATATACAGTCTATTACAGGGTCCATAATGACATTTCTAGAAGAATGGTACGAACCTATAAGTTGTGCATTGTGACAGTGCCCCACTGGCAAGAACCATGGGCCACAGGACTGCTATCTTTATAATAATGTGAGATACAGTCCACATCCCCTGAAAAGATATCAAAGTGAAATATGCAATTCTAGCTGCCACCAGCAGAGGGAGCACAGGAGCAATACTAAATACATTACACGTATACAGTATGTGGTAAGCTCCTATGCTCCCCCTAGTGGTGGCTGAAAGCAGACAGAATTTTATCATTAAATGTTAGAGCTCTTTATCAGAGGAGCTGAACCTTGAATGTTATCGATTTACACTAAGAACTAAATCAGTGCAGATGCTGGACCTAGATTAATGATAACCAGTTGCCTTTGCTGCAGTATTTACAGGACATCCTACATTCCATATAATGACTAGACAATATACTAGACTCCAGAATGCCCTATTAGCTACATAACAAACTTGCTCTCTACTATGCTCAGAACTGACGCCAGGATGTGTGGCTTACTATATAAAGACATTCTTTCTACAATACACAGACTTGTTTTAGGTCATTCCTCCTAGAAACGACAGTAGGTTTGTCCTATTTAGTACTTAGGTGCTTTCCTCTCTATGGTATACAGACTAGTTTTAGGTCATTCCTACAAAAAAAAAACAGGTAGTCTTATTTGGTATTTAAGAGACTTCCTCTTTATAATGCACAGACTTGTTTTAGGTCACTCCTACTAAAAACCATATAGTCCTACTTGGTATTTAAGATAATTTTTCTCTATGATACACAGACTTGTTTTACGTCATTCCTACTAAAACCAGGTAGTTATATTTGTAATTTAAGAGACTTTCTCTCTATGGTGTACAGACTTGTTGTAGGTCATTCCTACTAAAAAACAGGTAGTCTTATTTGGCATTTAAGAGACTTCCTCTCTATTGTTTTAGGTCATTCCTACTAAAACAAAAAACAGGTAGCCCTGTTTGCTATTTAAGAGAATTACTTTCTATTAGTATTGAGCAAACAGTTCGAGAATAGTTCGGGTTCGTACCGAATTGTGGGGTGTTCGGGACACAGACCCGAACCCGAACATTTTCAAAAAAGTTCGGGTTCGGGTTTGTTGTTCGGCGATTTCTTCCCGCTTTCTGAAGGGCTGCACAGCAGCCAATCAGCTAGCGTTTTACTTCTTGCCCTAAGAGCCCATCACAGCCATGCCTACTAATGGCATGGCTGTTATTGGCTAAGTGCAGCATGTGACCCAGCCGCTATTTAAGCTAGAGTCACGTAGCGCCGCACGTCACACTGCTCTGATTAGTGTAGGGAGAGGACGCAGCTGCTGTGAGGGCGAGATTAGGCAGGGAAAAGTCAGCATTAGCACCTAATGAAGTGATCGATCTACAGCTGTGAATGATTCAACTTCTGCTAGTTACTTGCTCACTGGTTTTTAGGCTGCACAGAGCGTTTTCTGTCACTTATTTTCTGTCACTTATTTTCTGTGGTGATCGGCGGCCATTTTGTGACTTGTGGTGCACCAGAAAGCTGCCACCAAGTCCATCAATCCATCAATACTAGTTTTTTTTTTGCTATATCCTACATCAGGGGCTTGGCTGTGCTAATTGTCACCCCTAAAAACTCAGGATAGCAATTTCTATATTTTATTAAGGGGTTAAATACAATTGCCAAAATACCAATCCCCTAAATCTGGTGTTCCAGCGTTGGCTAGCCAAGTATAATACTGTCTGCTGTCTGGCAAAGGATAGATTATTTTCTGTGGTGAAATTCAATTTTCAAAATAGCAATCCCCTAAATCTGGTGTCCCAGCACTGGCCGGCAAACTATAATAGTGTCCGCCAAAACATATATTTTGTTCTGGGGTGAAATTCAATTGCCAAAATAGCAATACCATAAATCAGTGGTTTCAGCTGTGGCTGGCCAACTTTCATAGTGTCCTGCAAATTATATATTTTGTTCTGGGGTGAAATTCAATTGCCAAAATAGCAATACCCTGAATCTGGTGTCCCAGCTGTTGCAGGCCAAGTGTAAATCTGTCCATAAAAGGATACCTTTCATCCAGGGCCTAAATACTAGGCCTAAAAGAGATATTCCCCTAAATCAGTGGTTACTGCTGTGCCTGGATTAGTGTAATACGCTACATAAATAAATAGGCAGATAGTGTTAGGTGCCTGTAAAAAAGGCCTGAATTTGAAATCAATACATTGGGCCAAATATTTTTTTCTTATTGTGGTGCTTGGTGAACGGTAACAATGAGGAAAACATCTAGTAAGGGACTCGGACGTAGTCGTGGTAGTGTTAGTGGACCCTCTGGTGCTGGGAGAGGACGCGGCCATTCTGCCACAGCCACATGTCCTAGTGAACCAACTACCTCAGGTTCCAGTACCCGCCAGAATTTACAGCGATATTTGGTGGGGCCCAATGCCGTTCTAAGGATGATAAGGCCTGAGCAGGTAGAGGCGCTAGTCAATTGGGTGGCCGACAGTGGATCCAGCACGTTCTCAACATTATCTCCCACCCAGTCTGCTGCAGAAAGCGCACAGGTGGCACCTGAAAACCAAGCCCATCAGTCTGTCACATCACCCCCATGCATATCAGGGAAACTGTCTGAGCCTCAAGTTATGCAGCAGTCTCTTATGCTGTTTGAAGACTCTGCTGGCAGGGTTTCCCAAGGGAATCCACCTAGCCCTTCCCCAGTGGTGGAAGACATAGAATGCACTGATGCACAACCACTGATGTTTCCTGATGATGAGGACATGGGAATACCACCTCATCGGAGTCCGCACGTCTCTGATGATGACGAAACACAGGTGCCAACTGCTGCGTCTTTCTGCAGTGTGCAGACCGAACAGGAGGTCAGGGAGGAAGACTGTGTGGAAGACGATGCAGGGGACGATGAGGTCCTAGACCCCACATGGAATTTTATGCCTTGGAGGTGCTGGCCTGCCCGGCGGCCAGCGTTTTGTCTGAACGTGTATTCAGCATGGCAGGGGGCGTCATTACTGACAAACGCAGCCGCCTGTCCACAGCCAACGTGGACAAGCCTACGTTAATAAAAATGAACCAGGCATGGATCCCACATGACCTGTGCCTCCCTTGTGCAGAATAGACATTTATAACTGCCTCCCCCTCAACCATGTATTCTTGTACTCCGGGGCACTTCTTTATTGAATCCTAATTTTTTTAACTTTACCATGATCTTGCGGTGCAACCCAAAGTTGAATGAACCTCTCCTCTGTCTGGATGGTGGGGCCGAAATAACTGAAAGTGGCCTTCTCCGGTGGTGGGTGATATGACGCATGATTCCTTGCTGTGGGACCTCTCTCCTCTGTCTGGGTGCTGGGCCTAAATAACTGAAAGTGGCCTTCTCCAGTGGTGGGTGAAATGACGCATGGTTCCTTGCTGTGGGACCTCTCTCCTCTGTCTGGGTGCTGGGCCAAAATAACTGAAAGTGGCCTTCTCCAGTGGTGGGTGAAATGACGCATGATTCCTTGCTGTGGAACCTCTCTCCTCTGTCTGGGTGCTGGGGCCGAAATAACTGAAAGTGGCCTTCTCCAGTGGTGGGTGATATGACGCATGATTCTCTGCTATGGGACCTCTCTCCAATTGATATTGGTTAATTTTTATTTATTTTATTTTATTTTAATTCATTTCCCTATCCACATTTGTTTGCAGGGCATTTACCTACATTTTGCTGCCTTTTGCAGCCCTCTAGCCCTTTCCTGGACTATTTTACAGCCTTTTTAGTGCCCAAATGTTCGTGTCCCCATTGACTTCAATGGGGTTCAGGTTCGGGATAAAGTTCGGGTCGAGTTCGATCCCGAACCCGAACATTTTCGGGAAGTTCGGCCGAATTTCCCGAACCCGAACTTCCAGGTGTTCGCTCATCTCTACTTTCTATGATACACAGGCTTGTTTTAGGTTATTCCAACTAAAAAAATCAAGCAGTCCTATTTGGTATTTTGGAGACATTCTCTCTATCATGCCCAGACTTGTTTAAGGTCATTCCCACTGGGCACCATAATGTAATGTCTACTATATAAGAGACTTCCATTTTATGGCATGCAGACTTGTTCAAGCCATTCCTAGAAACCAGGATGTCCAAAGTGCTCACATCTTCACTATGTGGTGCAGAGATTTGTTTTAGGTATTCTCTACAAGACCAAAGGAAGTCCTATTATGTTAATTAAGAGACTGCCACTCTATGGTCTGCAGACTTAGTGTTGGTCATTCATACTAGTCAACAGAATGTTCTATATATATATATATATATATATATATATATATATGTATATATGTATATATGCAAAAATGAGGCAGCACCACCTGCAGGTAGCTGGGTGCAAAGCTCCAAAGAGGACAAACCGCTCCAAAAATTGTATAGTAGTAAAAATAGCGCAGCACTCCATTGGAGTGCTGCTCTATTTTTACTACTATATATATATATATATATATATATAAGAAAAATGACGGCACTGGTCAAAAAGAGAAAATGTATTGCTGGGTGCACGTTCCAAGGTATAGGTATCTTACCCCAAAATAATGCAGAAAAAGCGAACAGCACTCCAATAAAAGTGGAAAAAAGGAACTCCTTTATTCACCTGAACAGTGCGACGTTTCGGCTCCTTCAAAATAGAGCCTTTCTCAAGCAAAGAACACATACATAATGGTGGGATATATATAGTGAAAACCAAATTAACATGCAGGTCATGTGGCCCAATCACAATAGTGGGTGTTGACCATTAATTAGTCAAACACATGCGTGACACAATTAACATAGTGAAACATAATAGATCAGGGCATAATACCATCAGATTACATTGTTTCGATTTCTACATATACAAATGTTTCATAGTGATCAAAAATGACATGTTAATATTCAAAAATCATCTGCGGATTATGCGCTGTTGTGAAGTAAAATACAAGACAAGGGGAGGAATTACAAACGGGTAATCGGCGGACATACCAGTCAGTTGAAATCCAATACGATCGAAAAAACTTCAACATTACTTTGAATCCATTGTCTATGCCCAGAGTAATCCAATGTGGGTGAAGATCAGTGGTCAGATGCGCTATGCGTCAGAATTCTCATTCCGTGCATGCGCACCGGTCAATGAAGTTCCGTGCACCATCTTTGTTATGGGAAAAGGGTATTCCGATCCAGCGCATGCCCAACTGATATAACAGCTTCTATATCGAGTGTGATGTCTTGCTGGCAGGCAAAGGACAAACCCCATCACAGGGTTGTAACCTCGCCCTTAAGGGAAAGACTTATGGACATCCACGTTCGCATGGAGTCACAATGGGTCATCCCCAAATGCCATATACACATATTTCACTCATGAGGGATCTCCTCAAGCTGATGGAACCATATTCGGACAGCTGGTATAGCAAAAAAACAAACATGAAAAAATCGATGCAATATATCTCTGAACACCCTGAATTAAACTCATGGCAGGACAATGTATTTGGACCCAAATAGAGAATGCATTATATACAATATGAAATGATGTCACTAGTGTTGAGCGAACAGTTCGAGCATAGTTCGGGTCCGTACCGAATTTTGGGGTGTTCGTGACACGGACCCAAACCCGAACTTTTTCGTAAAAGTTCGGGTTCGGGTTCGTCGTTCGGCATGTATTTTGGCGCATTTTGAAAGGCTGCAAAGCAGCCAATCAACATGCATCATACTACTTGCCCTAAGATGCCATCGCAGCCATGCCTACTATTGGCAAGGCTGTGATTGGCCAAGTGCAGCATGTGACTCAGCCTCTTTATAAGCTTGTGCGCACGTCGGGACGTGCTCACTCCCGATGTGAATAGAACAGGGATAGACGCAGCTGATGCTAGGGCGAGAATAGGCAGGGATAATTGAATAACTGGAAGCAAATTTCTCTCCTCCACCTGTGATTCATCTGAACAACTGCAGCTGAGCTGCTTTTTTGATAGGGGATTGGCTATTTTTAGAGTGGCCAGAGTGATTTTTCCATCCACATGTACCTGGCTGACCGCCGGCCGCCATTTTGCGACTTGTAGTGCTGCAGCAGAAGCTGCCACAGTGTGCATTCCAAAGCTCCAAACAAGTCAGACATCTACACCTGGGATTCAGACCAATAGCGATTTAGCAGCACAGTCCAAGGCTATTTTTTTTAAAGGTTGTGCAGACCATTTTGTGGCACATGTTACTGGGCTGATAGGCGGCGGCCATCTTGGGACTAGTGCTGCAGCACAATCTCTCCCAACGTCCATTAATCACTTGTAATAGTGGTCTGTGCCATAGAAATCCTACATCAGGGACTTGGGTGTGCTTGTGTCACCCCTACTAATACCAGTCCACCTGTAATCCATACAGTCAAAAGACTGAAAGTATTCCAGTGAGGGAATTTTTTTTTATTTAAAAAGGCCAAGTTAGTTTATCTGGCGTTCAATATACTAGATACAGTTAGGCTCATGCTTTCATACATCTGGAATTAGCAAACTAATGTGCTGGGGTTGGGAAAACATATATGTACCCATACTAGAATCTGTCAAAGAAAGCGGTACTCACATATAACAGTCATTCCATCTGTAATCCATACAGTCAAAAGACTGAAAGTATTCCAGTGAGGGAATTTTTTTATTTAAAAAGGCCAAGTTAGTTTATCTGGCGTTCAATATACTAGATACAGTTAGGCCTGCGTTTCATACATCTGGAATTAGCAAACTAATGTGCTGGGGTTGGGAAAACATATATGTACCCATACTAGAATCTGTCAAAGAAAGCGGTACTCACATATAACAGTCATTCCATCTGTAATCCATACAGTCAAAAGACTGAAAGTATTCCAGTGAGGGAATTTTTTTTATTTAAAAAGGCCAAGTTAGTTTATCTGGCGTTCAATATACTAGATACAGTTAGGCTCATGCTTTCATACATCTGGAATTAGCAAACTAATGTGCTGGGGTTGGGAAAACATATATGTACCCATACTAGAATCTGTCAAAGAAAGCGGTACTCACATATAACAGTCATTCCATCTGTAATCCATACAGTCAAAAGACTGAAAGTATTCCAGTGAGGGAATTTTTTTTATTTAAAAAAGGCCAAGTTAGTTTATCTGGCGCTCAATATACTAGATACAGTTAGGCCTCATGCTTCATACATCTGGAATTAGCAAACTAATGTGCTGGGGTTGGGAAAACATATATGTACCCATACTAGAATCTGTCAAAGAAAGCGGTACTCACATATAACAGTCATTCCATCTGTAATCCATACAGTCAAAAGACTGAAAGTATTCCAGTGAGGGAATTTTTTTATTTAAAAAGGCCAAGTTAGTTTATCTGGCGCTCAATATACTAGATACAGTTAGGCTCATGCGTTTCATACATCTGGAATTAGCAAACTAATGTGCTGGGGTTGGGAAAACATATATGTACCCATACTAGAATCTGTCAAAGAAAGCGGTACTCACATATAACAGTCATTCCATCTGTAATCCATACAGTCAAAAGACTGAAAGTATTCCAGTGAGGGGATTTTGCTTATAAAATAATATATTTCATTGTGGTGCGAGTTGAATCGCAACAATGAAGAAAAATACTATTAAGGGACGAGGACGCGGTCGTGGTGGTGTCCGTGGAGCCTCTGTTGCTGGTAGAGGACGTGGCCGCTCGGCCCCAGGCGCACACAGTAGGGAACGAACTCCCTCAACTAGCCGGCAGAATGTACCGCAATATCTCGTGGGGCCCAATGCCGCTCTTAGGATGGTAAGGCCTGAGCAGGTACAGGCATTAATCGATTGGGTGGCCGACAGTGCTTCCAGCACGTTCACCACATGGTCTTCCACCCAGTCTTCTGCGGAAAGCGCACAGGTGGCACCTGAAAACCAAGCCCATCAGTCTGTCACATCACCCCCAAGCATATCAGGGAAACGGTCTGAGCCACAAGTTATGCAGCAGTCTCTTCTTCTGTTTGAAGACTCTGCTTCCAGGGTTTCCCAGGGGCGCCCACCTAGCCCTTCCCCAGTGGAGGAAGACATACCATGCACTGACGCACAACCACTTATGTCTCCAGATGAAGAGGACATGGGAATACCACCACAGCAGAGTCACCGACTCTCTGATGATGACGAAACACAGGTGCCCACTGCCGCGTCTTTTTGCAGTGTGCAGACTGAACAGGAGGAGGTCAGGGAGGGAGACTGGGTGGAAGACGATGCAGAGGACGATGAGGTCTTAGACCCCACATGGACTGAAGGTCGTGGCGATGACTTTCTACAGTTCAGAGGAAGAGGTAGTGGTGAGACCGAGACAACAGCGAAGCCAAAGAGGGAGCAGGGGGCCAAGCAGACGAGCCGCGCCCCAGAGTTCGCTCTGCTACTGGACATCGCCAACAGGGACCCAGCCCCACAAAGGCAGCTTCAAAGAGTTCCCTGGCATGGCACTTCTTAAACAATGTCCTACCGACAAGACCCGAGTGACTTGCACGCTCTGCCATCAGAGCCTGAGGCGAGGCATTAACGCTCTGAACCTCAGCACAACCTGCATGACCAGGCATCTACATGCAAAGCATGAACTGCAGTGGGGTACACACCTTAAAAACCAGGCACTCGCTGAGGCTCCCCTGCTCCCTCTACCGCTGCTGCCTCGGCTTCCGCCTCGAGAGGAATGTTGCCACCTGCCGAGCAGCAAACAGAGGATGTGCCACCGACACCACCACCACCGCCACCGCCAACTAGCGCCTCCACTATATCACACAGCAGCGTTCAGCTCTCAATATCTCAAACCTTAGAGAGGAAGCGCAAATTCCCCCGAGTCACCCTCGAGCCCTTGGCCTGAACGCCAGCATTTCTAAACTGCTGGCCTTTGAAATGCTGTCATTCCGGCTGGTGGACACAGACAGCTTCAAACAGCTGATGGCCATGGCTGTCCCGCAGTATGTGGTTCCCAGCCGCCACTACTTCTCCAAGACAGCCGTGCCTTCCTGCACATGCAAGTGTCCGATAAAATCAAGTGTGCACTGCGCAACGCCATTTGTGGCAAGGTCCACCTAACCACAGATACGTGGACCAGTAAGCACGGCCAGGGACGCTATATCTCACTAACTGCACACTGGATGAATGTAGTGGCGGCTGGGCCCCCGGCGGACAGTTCCTTGGCGCACGTCCTTCCGCCCCTAGGATCGCAGGGCATCATTCTCTGCCTCCTGTAGCCTCCTCCTCCTACTCGGCTTCCTCCTCCACTGCTTCCACCAGCTCATCCGGTCAGCCACACACCTTCACCACCAACTTCAGCACAGCCCGGGTAAACGTCAGCAGGCCATTCTGAAACTCATATGTTTGGGGGACAGGCCCCACAGCGCAAAGGAGTTGTGGCGGGGTATTGAACAACAGACCGACGAGTGGTTTCTGCCGGTGGGCCTCAAGCCAGGCCTGGTGGTATGCGATAATGGGCGAAATCTCGTGGCAGCTCTGGGACTAGCCGGTTTGACGCACATCCCTTGCCTGGCGCATGTGCTGAACTTGGTGGTGCAGAGGTTCATTCACCACTACCCCAACATGTCAGAGCTGCTGCATAAAGTGCGGGCCGTCTGTGCGCGCTCCGCCGCTCACATCCTGCCGCTGCTCGCCTGTCTGCGCTACAGCGGAACTTCGGCCTTCCCGCCACCGCCTCATATGCGACGTGCCCACCCGGTGGAACTCCACCTTGCACATGCTGGAGAGACTGTGCGAGCAGCAGCAGGCCATAGTGGAGTTTCAGCTGCAGCACGCTCGCGCCAGTCGTACTGCCGAACAGCACCACTTCACCACCAATGATTGGGCCTCCATGCGAGACCTGTGTGCCCTGCTGCGCTGTTTCGAGTACTCCACCAACATGGCCAGTGGCGATGACACTGTTATCAGCGCTACAATACCACTTCTATGTCTCCTTGAGAAAACACTTAGGGCAATGATGTTAGAGGAGGTGGCCCAGGTGGAGGAGGAGGAGGAGGAGGATGAGGGCCTGTTTCTAACACTTTCGGGCCAGTCTGTTCGAATTGGCTCAGAGGGAGGTTTGTTTAAGCAGCAGAGGACAGGTTCACAAGTCGCCAGCCAAGGCACTGTACTGGAGGACGAGGAGGATGAGGAGGAGGAGGTGGAGGGGGACGAGGATGACGCAAGTTCACAGCGGGGTGGCAGCCCAGGCCCATCACTGGTGCGTGGCTGGGGGATACGGTGGACGATGACGATACGCTCCCACAGAGGACAGCTTGTCCTTACCCATGGGTAGCCTGGCCCACATGAGCGAATATATGCTCCAATGCCTGCGCAACGACAGCAGAGTTGCCCACGTTTTAACGTGTGCAGACTACTGGGTGGCCACCCTGCTGGATCCCCGGTATAAAGACAATGTGCCCACTTTAATTCCTGAACTGGAGCGCGACCGCAAGATGCGCGAGTACAAGCGCACGCTGATAGAGGCGCTCTTGAGAGCATTCCCACATGTCACAGGGGAACAGGTGGAAGGTGAAGGCAGAGGAGTGGCAAGAGGTCGCCAACGCAGCTGTGTCACGGCCAGCTCATCTGAGGGCAGGGTTAGCATGGCAGAAATGTGGAAAAGTTTTGTCTCCACGCCACAGCTATCTGCACCGACACCTGATACGGAACGTGTTAGCAGGAGGCAGCATTTCACTAACATGGTTGAACAGTATGTCTGCACACTCTCCACATCCTGACGGATGGTTCGGCCCCATTCAACTACTGGGTTTCGAAATTGTCCACGTGGCCAGAGTTAGCATGTTATGCCTTGAGGTGCTTTCCTGCCCGGCGGCCAGCGCTTTATCTGAACGCGTATTCAGCACGGCAGGGGGCGCCATTACTGACAAGCGCAGCCGCCTGTCCACAGCCAACGTGGACAAGCTGACCTTCATAAAGATGAACCAGGCATGGATCCCACAGGACCTGTCCCTCCCTTGTGCAGAGTAGTCCTTATTAACTGCCTAAAACATGTCTTGTTGTGCTACGGGCCACTTCTTTATTTGATACAAATTTTATGAAACCCACAGTTGAATGAAACTCTTCTCTGTCTGGGCGCCGGGCCTAACCAGATGAAAGTGGCCGGTTAAACTAACGGGTGACATGAAGCCATAACCTCTGCCATGCTACCTCTGTCTTCTGTCTGGGTGCTGAGGCCTAAGTCAAATAAAGCGGTCTTCTGCTGTGCTGGGGGATATGAAGCTAATCTCTGACCTCTCTCCTCTGTCTGGGTCCAAAGGCCTAAATCACTGAAAGAGGCCTTCTCCTGTGGTGTGTGATATGATGCCAGAATATGTGCTGTGGGGCCTCTCTCCTCTTCCTGGGTGCAGGGGTCAAATAAACTAAATTGTGGCCTACTCCTGTGGTGGTTGATATGATGCCTGATTCTCTGATGTGGAACCTCTCTCCTCTGTTTGGGTGAAGGGGTCAAAGTAACTCAAATGGTGGCTTCTCCTGTGGTGGCTGATATGATGCCAGAATATGTGCTGTGGGGCCTCTCTCCTCTTCCTGGGTGCAGGGGTCAAAGTAACTCAATGGTGGCTTCTCCTGTGGTGGCTGATATGATGCCAGAATATGTGCTGTGGTGCCTCTCTCCTCTTCCTGGGTGCAGGGTCAAAGTAACTCAATGGTGGCTTCTCCTGTGGTGGCTGATATGATGCCAGAATATGTGCTGTGGTGCCTCTCTCCTCTTCCTGGGTGCGGGGTCAAAGTAACTCAATGGTGGCTTCTCCTGTGGTGGCTGATATGATGCCAGAATATGTGCTGTGGTGCCTCTCTCCTCTTCCTGGGTGCAGGGGTCAAAGTAACTCAATGGTGGCTTCTCCTGTGGTGGCTGATATGATGCCAGAATATGTGCTGTGGTGCCTCTCTCCTCTTCCTGGGTGCAGGGGTCAAAGTAACTCAATGGTGGCTTCTCCTGTGGTGGCTGATATGATGCCAGAATATCTGCTGTGGGACCTCTCTCCTCTTCCTGGGTGCAGGGGTCAAAGTAACTCAATGGTGGCTTCTCCTGTGGTGGTTAGTATGATGCCAGAATATGTGCTGTGGGCCTCTCTCCTCTCCTGGGTGCAGGGGTCAAAGTAACTCAATGGTGGCTTCTCCTGTGGTGGTTGATATGATGCCAGAATATGTGCTGTGGGGCCTCTCTCCTCTTCCTGGGTGCAGGGGTCAAAGTAACTCAATGGTGGCTTCTCCTGTGGTGGCTGATATGATGCCAGAATATGTGCTGTGGTGCCTCTCTCCTCTTCCTGGGTGCGGGGTCAAAGTAACTCAATGGTGGCTTCTCCTGTGGTGGCTGATATGATGCCAGAATATGTGCTGTGGGGCCTCTCTCCTCTTCCTGGGTGCAGGGGTCAAAGTAACTCAATGGTGGCTTCTCCTGTGGTGGCTGAGTATGATGCCAGAATATGTGCTGTGGTGCCTCTCTCCTCTTCCTGGGTGCAGGGGTCAAAGTAACTAAATGGTGGCTTCTCCTGTGGTGGTTGATATGATGCCTGATTCTCTGCTGTGAAACCTCTCTCCTCCATCTGGGTGTAGGGGTCAAAGTCTTTCAAAGTCGCCTTCTCCTGTGCTGATTGATATAAAGCTGATGGTTGTGCCATCTGACATAGTTGCCAGGGTCTGATTCAATGGGGGCCTACTCCTGTGGTGGGTGATCTAAATGCCTGATTCTCTGCTGTGAAACCTCTCTCCTCCGTCTGGGTGTAGGGGTCAAAGTCTTTCAAAGTCGCCTTCTCCTGTGCTGATTGATATGAAGCTGATGGTTGTGCCATCTGACATGGTTGCCGGGGTCCCATTAAATTGGGGCCTACTCCTGTGGTGGGTGATCTAAATGCCTGATTCTCTGCTTTGAAACCTCTCTCCTCCGTCCGGGTGTAGGGGTCAAAGTCTGTCAAAGTCGCCTTCTCCTGTGCTGATTGATATAAAGCTTAT
This sequence comes from Bufotes viridis, assembly GCA_033119425.1. Classification (NCBI taxonomy): domain Eukaryota; kingdom Metazoa; phylum Chordata; class Amphibia; order Anura; family Bufonidae; genus Bufotes; species Bufotes viridis. The sequence continues at coordinate 28,257,875 of CM065589.1, forward strand.
GCTTGTGCCATCTGACATGGTTGCCGGGGTCTGATTCAATGGTGGCCTACTCCTGTGGTGGGTGATCTAAATGCCTGATTCTCTGCTGTGTAACCTCTCTCCTCCGTCTGGGTGTAGGGGTCAAAGTAACTAAATGGTGGCCTACTCCTGTGGTGGGTGATATGATGCCTGGTTCTCTGCTGTGGGACCTCTCTCCTTTGTCTGGGTGCTGTGGTCAAAATAATAGTAAGTGACCTTCTCCATTGGTGGGTGACTTGAAGCCTGATTCTGTGCTATGGGACCTCACTCCAATTAATATTGTTTAATTTTTATTTATTTTATGTTAACTCATCATTTCCCTATCTACATTTGTTTGCAGGGGATTTAACTACATTTTGCTGCCTTTTGCAGCCCTCTAGCCCTTTCCGGGTGTGTTTTACAGCCTTTTTAGTGCCCAAAAGTTCGGGTCCCCATTGACTTCTATGGGGTTCGGGTTCGGGATGAAGTTCGGGTCGAGTTTGGATCACGAACCCGAACATTTTTCGAAAGTTCGGCCGAACTCGTCGAACCCGAACATCCAGGTGTTCGCTCATCTCTAGATGTCACTTGACTGGATGGCCGCATTCAGATCATCCCTGTATTCCAATCCTCATGTTCTTGTATAGTGATGCTGGTGACATAAATTATCTAAAAAGAGAGGATACAAAATAATTAATAAAGTATTTTCAAAGAAAACTTTTTTAAAAAAACCTTCCAAAAAAAATCCCTCTAAAAAAAAAATTTTCAAAATTTTTTTTCAAAAAAATTCCTTCAAAAAATCTTTTCAAAAAATTCTTTTGTAGTTCTTTACATCTACACACCAGAGACAGAGCAATACATAGCAGGGGAACAGGGCAAGTCACTCATCACTGACAGTCACCCAAATTATAATCTACATTTAAACCATTGGGACAAAGACTCCCCAACATGTGTATCCACCATAGCTCTCTACGTTTAAGTATCCTGGACCTATCCCCCCCACGTCTATGTAGGGGTATATGGTCTATAATACAACATTTGAGATCACTTTCTTTGTGTTTTGCCTCCGTAAAATGTCTGGACACCGGCAGGTCCAGACGTTTTTTCCTAATACAGTAGCGGTGATTATTTAACCGTGTTTTTAGTTCTGTTGTAGTCTCCCCCACATAAAGTAAATTACATGGGCATGACAAAACATAAATAACAAAATTAGAATCACAAGTAAAACTTGATATTATATGTTGTCCCTGTGGAAGGATGTATATAATTCTTGCTTTTCTTGATATATTTACAGTTAACACATCCAAGACACGGAAAACAACCTTTTCTTGGCTGTGTTAACGTAGTTTGTCTGCTACCCCCCTTGGGGCCAATATCCGCCTTAACCAGCTGATCTCGTAAATTCCTAGAGCGGCGATATGAAAACAACGGTGGTTGGTTAAATTCAGGAATATTACTGAAGCAAGAGCCCAATATATTCCAATTCTTCCGTATAAGTTTATTAATTGAGGGACTCATCTCATTGTATACTGATACAAACGGAATTCTGTCCACCCTTTGTACAGAATCCCGCCTGGACAGTAGATCCTTCCGATCCAGATTCTGGATTTTACTCATGTGCTCAGTAAGCAATTGGCGTGAGACTTCCTCTCTATGCTACACAGGCTTGGTGGACTATGTGCAAATGCTGTTCAAGAGACTTCCTCTCTATGGTACACAGACTTGTCTTAGGTCATTTGTACTAGTAACCAGAATGTTCTGTCTATATATGAGACTTCCTCTCTATGGTACGTGGACCTGTCTTAGATCATTCGTACTAGTCACCAGAATTTTCGGTCTATATATAAGACTTCCTCTCTATGCTACGCAGGCTTGTCTTAGGTCATTCGTACTAGTCACCAGAATGTTCTGTCTATATATGAGACTTCCTCTCTATGCTACGCGGGCTTGTTTTAGGTCATTCCTACTTAGCTCAGGATGATAGGTATTGAAACCCTGGACACCATGAAAGCTTGTCCCACCCCAAGTGTAATATCTATAACAATATAATAATACAGAATATAAAGTGTGTAACACAATGATGAGCAGACTGGCACAATGTGTGCAAAGACACAATATTGTGGTTAGAGATTTTGTTGCATTATCCCCCTTTTCACATTTATTTAACTTTGATATCTTCTCAAGCTGGATCCACAATCCATATCAGCATCCCCGGCTGCTGTGTGATTTGCTTTATTCCTCATACAGCAGAGATATACCCTTGGTGACATATATGTATTGATATCATTTGTGCGCTGCCGCTGGTAATTGATTCTACAGGGAATTCATCATGGTATCAAAGCCAATAATGCCAGAAATGTCTGTAGTCGAATCCTCTGTGACAACACAGGGAACATAGTCTAAGTACTATGTGGGATTACTATCAAATAGTCCTGTGCCAGACGCAAGATCTGTACTTAGAGACGTATCTGCTACACCGACTATAACACAAGCCGGCATCAAACTACATTGATTATATGGGGTCCCTATGTCTGTAACATCTTCTTCCTTCAGCAAAAGCTATCTATCTATCTATCTATCTATCTATCTATCTATCTATCCCATATCTATCTATCTATCTATCTATCTATCTATCTATCTATGTATCTCATATCTATCTATCTATCTATCTACCTACCTCATATCTATCTATCCATCTATCTTATATCCAAATCAAGATATTATATCCAAATCGAGGTGTGTATTATGAGGTTCTGCAGCAGCTGAGGTGTGTATTAGGAGGATCTGCATGAGCTGAGGTGTGTATTATGAGGTTATACAGCAGCTGAGGGGTATATTAGGAGGCTCTGCAGCAGCTGATGTGTGTATTAGGAGGTTCTGCAGCAGCTACGGTGTGTATTATGATGTTCGGCAGCAGCTGAAATGTGTATTAGGAGGTTCTGCAGCAGCTGATGTGTGGGCTGATGGGCATTTTGTGGTCGGTATACATGTTTACTTATGGGAAGGAGGCGAGCACATGCTGTTGTTATCTCTGTAGCTATTGCACTTTGCACTTTATTTTGTATATTACTGTGGCTTACTCTGCCTCCCATGCCTATCTAATATCATTGTGACACTGCTGACCATACATTTTTAGGGAGCTTTTTCTTCCCATCTCTGTTCGTGCCTATGAACTCTCATTGTAGTTGATATTGTGGATCATGTTTTTACATATTGGTGAATTAATAAAGGTATTTGTTTATATTACCTGCGTTGTGTTTTGTTGATAGGTGTGTGTGTGTACTATGAGGTTCTGCAGCAGCTGAAGTGTGTATTAGGTGGTTCTGCATCAGCTGAGGTGTGTATTAGGGGGTTCTGCAGCAGCTAAAGTGTGTATTAGGAGGTTCTGTTGCAGCTGAGGTGTGTACTATGATGCCAGCATACATCTGCCAGCATACATCGCACTATGACCTGACTGACCAGTCCGGACCTGACTTGATCCAGCAGCGACCAGTCCAGACTCCAGACTAGTGCTGTGAAGATCGGCCCCAGGCGCTGACTGCGTTTTGCCAGCAGCACAAACAGTAAGTCAGCATTGGGGAGGAAGTGAAGTAGGAGCAGGCACAGTCCATGGACTATATAAAAAGTAGCAGCAGCAGGCACAGTTCATCGGTTAAGGCCAGGTAATCACTTGCCATCAGATTTTGGTATTCTGTTCCAGCATACCAGCAGAATACCAAAATCGCCTGATCCAGTATATGCCAAACACTGCTGGCACCTGTCGGATCCTATTCACAATAATGCGGTCATTCAGGAATGTTTTGCCCTTTGTTTTTGCTAGAATCTGCAACGGAGGCTTTTGCTGGAACCCCTGCAGTAAATGTGCGCGTACCCTAAGGGGTGCGATGGGTCACTCACATGGGGGCCCAATTCAGATTCTTGCCATGGGGCCCAGTCATTTCTATGTACGTTTCTATGGTCATATCCTTTTACATTTATCTGCATGAATCCACTTCTCAACATCCCTCCTTTTCATGTACCTTTCTTGTTCTCCACCCGTTTTACCTTCACAATTTGATCACTCAGTACAATTGTTACCTCAAAAGGACCCATCCAATTTGCGTCCCATGAAGATTTGGGTAAAAGTCTCCTTTCAATCTTGGTGGTTTCCCAGACTCTTCTTCCACCTTTGGCAACATATTACTAGCAGCAAAATGTATTTCTGTAGTATTTCTGCAGTTAGTCTTGTACGTGAATAAGGAATTTTTCCTTCTTAGCACTTTCTCTCATGGGAGTACTAAGCTGCGGATCGGCAGGATGGCAAAGGTTCATTGTTCTACCAGTCATTAACTGGTATGGGGTAATTGAGGTGCCTCTCGCATGTGTTCCTCGTAAAGCCATTAGAATTGCGGGTAGGTGGCATAGCCAATTGTTCCTTGACTGCAATACCAATTTTTGAAGCCTTTCCTTCAAAGTTCGGTTCATCCTTTCCATGATTCCTGATGATTGGGGATGATAGGGCACATGGAATTTTTGCTGGAGATTCAACATTTCACACATATCAGCCATACTTTTCTTGTGAAATGCGAACCAGTATCAGACCCAAAGACTTCGAGAATCCCCACTTTGAGATGACCTCTCCCCACAGAGCCTTTGCTGTCGCTGTGGCTGAGTCTTTCCTCATGGGCAAGGCTTCTACCCATTTACAAAAAAACAGCAACCACCACCAGCAAATATTAGTATCCACCAGGAATGCTTGGTAAAGGACTAACAAAGTCAATTTGCAATCTTTCCAATGGCCCTTCAGCCATTTTGGCCTAGAGTTAATTTGGGCACAGATCAGATATTCCTGAACAGCCACAATGGTCTCATTCATGTTTTCCCACCAGTATTTGGCCTGGATGACCTTCAAAGTACCCTCAGTGCTCATGTGTTCTGTCAGCCTATGGCTTTCTCTAGCAATATCCTTGTGATATTGACCTTGTAGCACAAACCTAGGGACCTCTGAGGTTTCTCTTAACAGCAGATCATCCTATATAATGCAACCTATAGGTGCATCCATTGTCTTTTCCCTAATCAAGACCTTAATTTTACATAACTCTGAGTCTTTATCTTGCTCTGCTGCTAATCAGGGTGTCGGTGCTTTTGTAAAAGGTAGGTATCCAAGCTCAAATTCTCCTTTCTTTTTTTTCATGCTTATGGTCTTCCCAAGCTTGTCTTCCTTCAAAGTCATAGGGAGTCCATTTGGCCCCTATTATTGCTGCCTGATTGCCTAACTCATCTACCTTGTTGTCACCAACTGCAGTTTTATCAGTGCCTTTCTGAGGCGCCCTCACTTTTATTATTGCCACTCTCTGTGGTCCTACACTGGCTTTATCCCAAATGTCTTTCAACACTGAACTATGCACAAGTGCTTTCCCTGACGTATCACTGAATCCCTCTTGTGTGCCATATGGGCATATACTCAGTTAGTGACCTGGTGACATAGGCACTGTCTGAAGTGTACAATGGCTTCCCTTACCGTTTCCAATTGTGGTTTTTGTGCTGAAAAATTTCTTGGGCACTTTATGAGAATCTGCTTATTTGTCTGAGGACACCATAGGGCATATCCAGTGTGAAAATTGCCATCTACCCAATACCTTGATCCATCCACCCAAACTCAGGTCTTACCTACCTGTGACTAATCTGAACACTTCCTGTTTTTTGGTCCTGTGCACTTCTCTACAGTCATGTTTCTCTCCTTCCTTCGTATTGCATCAACTATGGCAAGGAATAGGTAAAACTGTGTGTTACTGTGATATTTCTGGGTGTCAGATCCCACCAGCCACCTGGCTACTCTTTAAAAAGACATTCCAGTGGGTGTCTGTTCCAAGAGCATTTTTTGTGGGGGTATAGGGTGTTTGTAAGATGATTTTGGCAAATCCTATTATGTGTTCAGTGGCTAGCACTGCCCAATGTACCGCCAAAAGATTTCTCACACAATCATCAAATCCTATCTCCACAGGACTCAACAACCTTGGTAGATATCCCACAGGCACCCATTTACCCTGCCTCTCCTGTAGCAACACAGCCATAATTGCTATCATGGAGGCCTGAACCGGTAATGCAAAGCGTGGATGCTCTTCCATCCACTCTAGGGGGTCTGCCTCTCGCCTATCACCTTTCAGGAGTTCATAGAGAGACGTTGCTTTTTCAGCGAATCCCTCTATGAAGACTTTGCAAAAGCCAAGTCCCAAAAACTGTCTCAGTGCTGTCTTCATGTTTGGTCTTGGCAAATTCTGCATACTTTCACATTTGTTGGGGTTGGGAGTCCTCCCTTCTTTTGAAACTATCATCCCCAGAAATGAAACAGAATCTTTCATCAATTGGGCCTTAGTGGGAATCAGTTTCAGGCCCCTCCACCATCACAACTATATTCGACACTTTGCCACTTTAAGTTTTTGATGTTGCCCACACTTTATTATGTTGCCACCAGATACAAGCCAGTTTGTCATTGTCTGCTCTCAACAAAACAGCAGGGTCTAGAGGTTCAGAAACTTTAATTGCATCAATGCCATAATTATCGGGGATTATTTTTAGGCAGCCTTTGTACCGTGAACCTTTCCACAACATCCAATTACACAATTTAACAATAAGCCCATATGCTTTCATTACATCAGAGCCAATGATAGTACCTTCACGTGTGGGAGACAGATACAGACTATGCTCCACACATAGGTTTCTGATAGTTATGGGCACTATCTATCTATCTATCTATCTATCTTCTTTCTAACCTGATATTTTTTTTACCGAAATCACCTTTTATTCTTCTTTGATAGTACATATCTATTTTTATATCATTTCTCATAGTCCTTCGACAATTTTATTATATAGAAATGTAAAAGAGAAATGACTCACTCCTGGCAGTACAGGCAGATTACAGTATGATGGTTCTTCGGATAGTACTTGGATATTTATCCAACCTGAGAAATGAGTGAGGTCTTGTGATATTTATGATCACTATCGACACATCCTAAGCCATCAGGTCATCTCAAGGAGATGAAGCATCCTCGATGACTAATGGATCAGGAAGTTTGACTTTATCATGACCTCTGACCATCGCGTGTATGCGAAATGTATCCTATGTGTGAGCAGTATGTTTGCGGTATGTATCCTATCCGTGAGCAGTATGTATGCGGCATGTATCCTATGTGTGAGCAGTATATATGCGGTATGTATCCTATGTGTGAGCAGTATGTATGCGGTATTTACCCTATGTGTGAGCAGTATGTATGCGGTATTTATCCTATGTGTGAGCAGTATGTATGCGGCATGTATCCTATGTGTGAGCAGTATGTATGCGGTATTTATCCTATGTGTGAGCAGTATGTATGTGGCATGTATCCTATGTGTGAGCAGTATGTATGCGGCATGTATCCTATGTGTGAGCAGTATGTATGCGGCATGTATCCTATCCGTGAGCAGTATGTATGCGGCATGTATCCTATGTGTGAACAGTATGTATGCGGCATGTATCTTATGTGTTAGCAGTATGTATGCAACATGTATCCTATGTGTGAGCAGTATGTATACGGCATGTATCCTATGTGTAAGCAGCATGTGCCCTTTATGTATCCTATGTGTGAGCAGTATGTATGTGGTATGTTTCCTATCTGTGAGCGGTGTCTGTATAGGATTTATCCGGAAAGCATGTATATGTCACATGTCCTATGTGTGAACAGTATGTGTGCGGTATGTTTCCTATCTTTGAGCGGTGTCTGTATAGCATTTATCCGAACAGCATGTATGTGTCACATGTCCTATGTGTGAACAGTATGTATGCGGTATGTTTCCTATGTGTGAGCAGTATGTATGCGGTATGTTTCCTATCTGTGAGCAGTATGTATGCGGTATGTTTCCTATCTGTGAGCTTTGTCTGTATAGCATTTATCCGGAAAGCATGTATGTGTCACATGTCTTATGTGTGAGCAGTATGTATGCGGTATGTTTCCTATCTGTGAGCAGTATGTATGCGGTATGTTTCCTATCTGTGAACGGTGTCTGTATAGCATTTATCTGGAAAGCATGTATGTGTCACATGTCCTATGTGTGAGCAGTATGTATGCGGTATGTTTCCTATCTGTGAGCGGTGTCTGTATAGCATTTATCCGAACAGCATGTATGTGTCACATGTCCTATGTGTGAGCAGCACATGTATGACAAGTTTTCTAGATGTGAGGAGCTAGCGTGTGCCAATGTGTAAGACACTTATGTGCAGAACAGATCCAGCACATGAGCGGTACATTGGTGGGATGTGGCATATGTGTGAGTGGTGAGTGTGTGACAGGTGTTCCAGGTGTGAGTGACTTGTAGTTAGCGCCAGTCTTAAGGAGGACGTGCATCTGTGTGACATGTTAGTGCAGGGATCAGCAACTTTCGGCACTCCAGATGCTGTGAAACTATAACTCTCAGCATGCACACTTACTCAGCTGTTCTGCTAACTCCTACAGAAGTAAAAGGAAGATTCTGGGAGTTGTTGTTTCAGAACAGCTGGAGTGCCGGAGGTTCCTGATCCCTGTGCTAGTGGATTGTGTGAGGCATGTGTGAGCGATGTATATGTGGCGTGTGTCATATGGGTAAGTGGTGCATGTACCACGTGTCCTAAATGTGAGTAGCCAGGTGGCCGCATATTCCCCATGTTTCCTGGGTGTGAGTGAGTCCTGTATATGAAGCCTGTGTTTATAGTGTGTGAGGGAAGAGTGATGCATGTATATAGCATGTGGGGTACATTGAGGACATGTCAAGAGCGTGTTGTGTGAGGGCAGCACATGAATGGCTTTTCTGGGCGGTGTTATATGTGGGTGTAATTCATTAGGTTCTCTGGGAAACGTGTGACTTCCTGTTTGGGTGACTACCATTTGAACACATGTATGTAGTCACATATTCTATATACTGCACAAAACTCTGCCTTCAGGATAAAAAAAAAAAACATAAAAAGCAATTAATAGGCCATTCATTATCAGTTCATACTGATGTCAGGTCCCTGACAAACTGGTTGATTCATCGTTACCAGGGCTTTGATGTGATTCTGATTAAACCAGAATTATCACAATTTAAAGGGAATCAAATCATCGGTGTGCCTCTGTAATCCATCACATCTGTCTTCGTGGAGTTCTTCAGACGCATGTTCTGCTGGAAGGATGGAGATTAACTCAAGAATCGGCAGTAGATCATTCGTCTTCATCTCCTGATATTTTACTTTACATTTCCATATGTCCAAGGTCGGAAATTACGATCACACTGCAGCGGGGAGGCCTCACTCTGGATGGATATGGAGAGCAATTTATCATAATACCAAGAGCGAAAGAAGAACATATCATCTGTGGCATGGTAACATTTATTGGAGAAGTCAACTTAACTTCTGTATCTTATACGATGGGTGTGGCCTAATTGTTGATTTTATGAGTACCGCCCCCGAGCAGCGAGAGATTCTCCTAATGGATATATCTAATGATATTTATCAACCTGTAAAAACCCTTGTATCTCTCCACTGGTTCTATACTTTATCAACCGCTCAAAGATCTTAGACTCTTAACCAGTTTCCTTTTAATCTGACACTGGAAATTTTATGGCTTGGTTCTCAGTAAATTATTGCTTTCCGTCAATGGTTGCAGTATTTTTGATGGCAAGAGCACTTGGCCCAAAACAAACCTTTGTGGACCTCATTATAAGTTAATGATGTGCCTCAAAATTCATCAGATCTGGCAGAACGTTTATGTTATTAGCAGATGCTATGAGGCAAATGTGAACAGAGCATTAGCTGGATACCTGGTTATCATAACCTACTGTAAATAAGAAGTCTATAGGTCTTTTTCAAAAATACCGAAAAACAACTAATCCTTGAGTGAGAAGGTTTGATGGAAATTTGTCTTTAAAGGGGTTGTCTAGAACAGTGTTTCCCAACCAGTGTGCCTCCAGCTGTTGCAAAACTACAACTCCCAGCATGCCCGGACAGCACTTGGCTGTGCGGGCATGCTGGGAGTTGTAGTTTTGCAACAGCTGGAGGCACACTGGTTGGGAAACACTGGTCTAGAAAATCAATTTTTATATATTGGGGACCTATTATGTGTTACACAGACAAACCCATTGATATGAACAGCCATTGTGTAATACTTCATTTCTCCTGTGGTGGTGCTGCAGGGAAACTGAACACTTGAACCACCTGGTCTGTCTATAAATTACAGCTGATCACTGGAGGACACTTTGTAATCAAATTATTGTCAAGGGATCCTTCTAACAAGTGACAGTCCAATGCAGAGATCCCTTTAAGAACCGATCACATGGAACAATATTTAAAAACGTTGACAAACCATCAGCCTGAGTCCATCAGTAGACCCATACCATCCATTGCCTGTTGAGGAGAGGAAACTCCTTACCACCATTAGATTTCATACTCTGGGGGATGGAGCCATCCTAAAGGGGTTGCTCAAGTTATAAAAAACAAAAACAAAACATACATTTACCTATTTCTTCCCCCGATGCTGTACTGATCCTCCTCCCTGCTGAGATATGTTTACTTGACTACATTGATGATGTCCCAATATACTCCTGGTGACCAACCACTGCCTCGACGGTCAAGTGCCACTGATTGGCTGCAGCAGTGTCTAAGGTAAGTCACTGCTGCAGCCAAAAAGATGACATCATAGTTGGGAAAATTGAAGAGGAGAAGCTGGAAGTGACAGGGGGCAGAAAGAGGTGAGTATGACAATTCCTGGTGGGGTGACCTGTTTTTTTTTTTATCACTCAGACAACCCCTCCAACCGGAAGGCCCCACCAGAACCCCATCGGGATAGACCCTACCATCGGGATAGACCCTACCATAAGTAAAACCCTATTCAGCCTGAATGGGGATCTGACGATTTCTATATGGAACATACAAAAATAAACTCTGCAAGCATAGCCAAAAGAATTCCACAAATTCATCCTACGAGACGTATCTTCTTCGTGTATATGCTAATATTGATGGTAGAAAAACACATGGCAAATGAAAATGAGCAGCACTGGGAGAACGTCTGAAAGAAACAAGAAATGACTCAGGCCGAATGAATTATGAATATTTGCAGGAATTCGCCAGCCTTTCCTTCATCTTCCCGCCTTGTTCACGATTGTTCACGATTACGTTGATGTGGTTATTTCCGCTTCTGTCTCTTTTCCTTCGATGCCCAAAAGATGAAAACGAGGAGAAGAATAATTCTTGTGCCAATCCTTAGGTCGTTAATAGAATTTGAAAGAGCCTCCAAAATACGGAACTTATTGAATGTGACACCTCGAAATGAGCGGTGTGAGATGTGGAAATGGAAACGTCTCTGGAAAATGTGACTTGGGTTTTGGCGGTGGACACCTAATGTCCTTTATCCTAATATTACGACAGCTAGATAATTACATGGCCGGGGACGTACACCGATCTCATAGGGCCAAACTTTGTATGAACTCCCCCCCAAAATGATAAAGCTGTAAAATTTACAGTTTTTTATTTAGTGGGAAAAGATGTCCTGCTCCGTGTCACCCATCATCCCTTTCAGATAATTTCCATCACACAATACATTATAAAACTGTCTGCCTGCAGCCACCACTAGGGGGAGCTCATTGCATAGGAATTTATCCAGTTACCATTGAATGTCATAGCTGTAAAAATTTATTTGCGCTGAGCTCCCCTTAGTGTCAACTGCAAATAAATATGATGGAGCTAAGTCCAGAAGAGGAGTTGAGCACTCCCGCTGTCACGTGTTCCCGCTGCATGGTAGGCACGCCACTTTCACCTACAACATAGGTCAGAGGGACATCTGCCCAAAATCATGCATGGACAGTGTTATAGAAAGAGGGATTGTACACGATTATAAAAACATGGTTGCTTTCTTCCAGAAGCAGTGCGGACCTGTCCATTAGTTGTGTCTGACATAGCAGTTCAGCTCTATTTAAGTGAATGAGGCCGAGTTGCCATACCACACACAACATGAGGACTAGTGTGGCACTGTTTTTGGCCGAGAACGCCCATGGTTTTTGAATCCTGGAAAATTCCTTTAAGAAAATAGAATGATTGGTACTGACAGGTAGGAATCGATGGAAGGTCTTAGGAATCTATTAAAAGGAATGTCTTTTCTGAACAACCCCCATTCTCCACGCAACTTATCCCAGGGGTCCGCTTAGATGGTTCAAATTCAACTGAATAAGTGACTGTGTAATATATGGGGGGGGGGGGGCTTCAGTGCACCCAGGAGCATGGCCTTGCACTGAAATCTTTATTTGCATTAAGTCAATAAAAGGCTATTTTTTTAATCAGGAACTCTGCAGCCAATTTTCACAAGATAGGTATCATTTTATTCAGCAGGATCAATCCTACCAAGCAGTAGAGCTGGCTTAATAGGGTTGATCCTGCTGAGAGATGCTCTTTCTAAATAAAAGAGTTAATAAATTTGCTGGGTGGCGGCCGTTGCTACCTCCTCTTCCGATGCCAAGAATGGCTGCGCATCGGTAAGGTCTGCGAATGGATGGGAAAATAATTCCTCTGACTCAAGTGGAGGGGCTATGGTAGTGGTGGTGGTGCCTTTGGGGGTGCACACAGCAGAGAGCGAGGAGGGTGCAGATACAGAGGATGAGGAGGGTGCAGAAGCGGAAGGCTGAGTGAGCCACTCAGCCAACTCTGGTGCATTCTTTGAAGTAATCGCATCCGCCTTCTCCAACTTCACACTTAGGCTCTGGCCCGGTGCACCTGCCGGACCCCTACCACCCCTGCAGAACGGCCTGCCTCTTCCTCTGCCTGTCGTTTTCAAAATGAACCTGTGCCTAAGTCCCTAGAGAAGAGCAGTATTTGTGGAAGCAGATATATCGCAGCCCTCAATCAGTATTTTGTGGAAGCTGGTATATCGAACCCCTTAATCAGTATTTGGTGGAAGCAGGTATAGCAATCCCCTTAATCAGTATTTTGTGGAAGCAGGTATATCGCAGGTCTCAATCAATATTTGATGGAAGCAGGTCTATCAAACCCCTGAATCAATATTTGATGGAAGCAGGTCTATCAAACCCCTTAATCAGTATTTTGTGGAAGCTGGTATATCGCAGGACTCAATCAGTATTTGGTGGAAGCAGGTATACCAATCCCTTTAATCAGTATTTTGTGAAAGCAGGTATCTCGCAGGCCTCAATCAATATTTGGTGGAAGCAGGTATATCAATACCCTTAATCAGTATTTTTTGGAAGCTGGTATATCGCAGGCGTCAATCAGTATTTAATGGAAGCGGGTATCTCGCAGGCCTCAATCAATATTTGGTGGAAGCAGGTATATCAATCCCCTTAATCAGTATTTTGTTAAAGCAGGTATATCGCAGGCCTCAATTATTTTTTTGCCACAACAGTTGTATCACACCACCCTGTTTATTTGGGGCAACAGGTTACAGGTATATCGCAGCCGTCAATCAGTATTTGGTGGAAGCAGGTATATCGCACCCCTCAATCAGTTTTTTTGGGGGTAAGCAGGTATATCACACCAGTTGCAATTAGTTATTCCAATAGTGTTTGTCCCTCTATATCCCTGCGGTATTGCAGCAGAACCGCACACAACTGCTGCACAATACAAATGCACTATATACGTTCTATGTTATCACACCCCTCAGTATGTCACATCTATTGATAACACACCTATTTAAAAGGACTTTTGTGGCCCTATTAGCTAGTGTTTTGTGTCCCTAACAGCCTGTCCCTGCTCCACAAAGCAACCTCTCCCTACACTGGCAAAACGCAGAATGTAAAATGGCTGCCAGATCTGGTTCATTTATAGGGTGGGGGTGTGTCCATGTGCTGAAACGTCTCAATTGGCTGTTCTGTCCCACCTAATGGATCAAAGTTCGGCGCAACGCAGAAGAATATGGCGCATGCGAATAGCGCCATATGTTCGCATGTTAGGCAAGTCGGGGAACGCGCAAAGTTTGCAGCGAAATGACCGCCGGGTGAACCGCAAGGCCATCCCTAGTGCAGAGGCAGCAGCTACAGCTGGTACCTGGAGTAGCACACAAGATACCATCGCTATGCATGGTGCATGGCAGGCGTTACAGATTATGCATTAGCTTATGTTATGTCCCTGCTGGGGGAGCAGTGCATGGCCTATGAATTCTTGTCATGCCCCACCTCCCTAATGTCGGAAGAACACAATGTATCACTTTTGCCTAGATAATTCCTTTTATTAGGTATAGTATTTGGGCTAATCTATTTCATATAATGTACGATATGTTTCTTCAAGAATACATGGTATCATTTATGGAATGCCGCACCCCCTACTGTAAACTATAAAAATCAATAGCCACCCTGGAGTTCATTGGCCAGGTCACGGGACCCCAGGGTGAAATTGGAAGTGGGGATAAGGTCTATCAATGCTGCTACATAAGCCTATAGACAGGCAGGGGCAGACTGGCCATAGATCCTGCAGGAAAGATTTCCAGTGAGCCAATGCTTATGAGGTTGTCTAAACCTTCCTCCTGAGCTGGATACCTAAAGATCTGGTGATCCTGGCCTTAATCAGGTACCCCTAACAGACCGGCAGCTGCAGGTGCACCCCTGATTTCAAGTCTATTGCCAACCTCAGAAGTTATCATAGTGGTTTGGGCTAAATCGAGGACATGAGGAAAGAGAAAATCTATGAGGTATGCAGAGTTGCACAGTATTCTCCTGTATAGCACTGGTTGCTTTTAGGCAGTATTTTATGCTGCTTTGTGGTATTTCTCTCTGCTGGGATGATATTATCTACAGAGCCATGATATTGTTGGTCCTGGCTAGTTGTGTTGGCACCCCTACATGCATGAGGCCACTGTAAGTTTTTTTCCAGGACCACTTTAAGTTTCCAGTCTGCCGAATAACGTCAGGATCTGAAGGATTTCCTCTGCACGTTTTCCTGATCGATGCCCCATTTGTAAGCTGTAAAATGTTTTAAAACGTAGTTAACCACATCCAAGTGATTGGTATTCCGCTGCTGCTGTTTCCGAAGCCATTTGAAGTGAGAGAAGTGCTCCTTGTATGTATTACGGCTCATAAACACCACAGACCTGAGGAAATCAGGCACGGTGGAGCGTGCGCATGAATATACATTCTATCAACGTGATAAACACACATTCCTTCTACACACCACAGGGTACATAGTCTTTGACATATTAACATGCTTGTCCAAACAGAAGCAGCCGGCTCCTCCGAATATCAATGGTGCGGGAAGACACGTCATCCCGAGCTCTACGGTGAAATATTCAATGGTTATTATAATGATGTTTTTATTATTGATTTTTCCTTTCCTGGGAAGCAGATCAAATCCTTTCAGACGGCCAGATCATAATTCAGTTACTGAAAGGATTTGTTTTCCAAAAAATACATAATTGACTGAGAAGAAAGAAGTCCATGAGTGCGCCTCTTTATGATGATCACTGTTGGGGGGGATTCGGAAAGCAGCCAAGGGGCAATCATGTTCCCTGGAGGTGCCACCTAGTCAAACTAGGAAGAGTGAACCCACCTGTAGACAGCTGCCTCTGAACCTAAAAACAGTTGTCTACAGATAGGCCCCTCTTCTTTTTAGGGGGACTCACTGCTTTGACTGACAAGCTAATTTGCATACTTCCTTCCCATAGAACATTGCCTGAAAAAGAGGTCTTCATACACTCACTTGGCCTCTTCAATGAGAACCAGTTACCCCCCCCCCCCCCTTCCCTGAGCTTCATCAAAGACATGTCTTTCAATCAACCTGTACCCTGCTCTGAGTTGGTAAGGGGCAAAGACCCTGTCTACTATTGGACTGTTCTTACTTTTGGTCTGGTGGATGTGAGCTAGATTTCATAAATTGAAGAGAATAGCTGATCATCACAGTTTATGCTTTAGAAACCCCTAATGATCAGCAGCTATCACCAGAGGAACCGGCAGCCAATTGTGCATTTTTCCTGCAGCGGCCACTACAAGAAAAGTGTAATATAATTTTTTTTTCTTTCATAGACCCCCAGTGGTCAGTAGCTGTCTCCAGAGGAACCTAAAACCAACCACACATTTTTCCTGCAACAGCCACTACAGGAGCAGTATATTATGACATGCTGTTCTTTCATAGGCCCCCAATGATCAGTAGCTAGTTCCAGAGGAACCTGGAGCCACCCATACATTTCTCCTGCAGTGGCCACTACAGGAGGAATGTAGTATTACATACTGGTCTTTCATATGCCTGGTTATTTATATAATTAGATGGACCTCCAGTGGTCAGCAGCTATCTCCAGAGAAACCTGCAGCCAACCATACATTTTTATGCAGCAGCCTCTACAGGAGAAATATATTATGACATGCTGTTCTTTCTTAGGCCCCCTAATGATCAGTAGCTATTTCCAGAGTAACCTGGATCCACCCATACATTTCTCCTGCAGTCAGTGTCGGACTGGGGTACCTAGGGCCCACCACCAGTAAAATTTATTTTGGGGGCCCAACATACGGATACATTAAAGTATAATAAATAATCTAACAAGTCTTTTTATGCACATAGGCTGGTTGAGGTGCTGTACATTGAATATATGTATGTAGTGCAGTAAATCTAATGTGTTATGTGCCACTTGTGCAGGGGGTGGAAGACTAGGGGCCCACCTTGCTCAGGGGCCCACCGGGGGATTCCCCTGTATCCCTGTGGGCCAGTCCAAGCCTGCCTGCATTGGCCACTACAAGAGGAATGTAGTATTACATACTGGTCTTTCATATGCCTGGATATTTATATAATACATGGATGGGCCTCCAGTGGTCAGCAGTTATCTCTAAAAGGAACCTGCAGCCAACCATGCATTTTTCCTACAGGAGAAATATAATATTACATAATATTTTCATAGGCCCCCAGTGATCAGCAGCTATTGCCAGAGGGAGCTACAGCCAACCACACATGTTTCCTGCAGCGACCACTACAGGAGAAACGTAGTATTACATGCTAGTCTTTCATGTTAATGGCCTACTATGTAAAACATAGATGGGTAAGATCCATCAGAGTAAGTAATGCTCTTTTTTGAGCACTCCTCACCTGGCTTGAGAGTTTTAAGAGGGGCAACCCCCTCAATGACATTCATATCCCTTAATAGATCATATGGAAAAGGGTTGTTTTTTTAAGACTAGTATATTAAAGGGACACTGACAGGCCCAATAACCATTTATATATATATATAGGCAGGCATAGGTCTTCTAATGTCTATTTCAAACATATAAGTATACCCCCTGTCCACCTTACAAACAGTAAAATCATCTTTTATATCCTCAATGAATGACTTGCCTTTGTGCCCAAGGGGCAGTGTTTCTCCTCCACTTGTGCCGAGCCGCGCCACAACTGCCATTTTCAAGCGCCGCCCAGCTCATTATTATTTTCTTTGCTGGGTGGCTTCTTCTGTCTCCGACGCTCCGAGATCCCACGATCCAAGAGCCGGTGCAGGCGCAGCAGGTGAGGCTGAAGCCGCCTCACCGATGGTTAGGGGACGCAGGCACAGTAACAATGTGGCCACTGGGGGTGCCGGCCAAGGTATCCCGCGCATGCCCAGAAGCTGCAAGTGAGGCTGATGCCCGTAGCTTTCTATTGGGCATGTGCGGGATCTCGGAGCGTTGTGGATCCATACTGTAGAAATGCTATACCCAGCCCATATTGCTTATGTGTTTGGTGATTAATAAGTTACTGTTTTTGTTTCCGATCCGCAAAAAACGGATTGCATACGGAAACCATACAGATATGTTTTGTGGAATTTTTTGTGGAATAACGGAACGAAAGAGGACTTAAATCAGAGAGAAGAAAACCTCAGATGCAGAACAACGGATCCGTGAAAAACGGACCGCAAAACAACAACGGTAGTGTGCATGAGCCCTAACTGGACTGTCACTAGTCACAAAGCTATGGCTGCATAGCAGAGCCATGTTTTCTGCAGTGACTCTTGAAGCAGCGCTCTTTCTTAGGAAGTTCCCCTCCCCCATAGCACAGAAACCTGCTGCAGAGGAGCGATGGAGAGCGCATATTTACTACGATATTAGCCCATCGGTTATTTCACAAAGATTATTCTGCTCAGCTCCACGCAGATCTCTGTGCATATAAATGCCTATATTGGCTTGCTCATTAAATGACCAAATCATAATGGAAAATTGAAACTGAGTAGCACCATCACTAATGACATATTAAATGAGCAGCCTGGCTCTAATGATTGGCAAGCAGAGGGTGGAGCGTCTCCATCCCAGCCGCCATCTACTTGATAAATAACACTGACAACATTCAGCGTCGCCTGAAGCGCCCATCACATCTCCGCTTGATTAAAAGGATTGTATGACATTAGTATCAGAGCGACTGGTGAGGCACATGGAGAAGCATTCAGCTTTCACTCCACATCACGCCTTTCTCAGATTAACAGGCAAGCCGTGAGGCAGTGGAGATCACAAGAATCTCCCATAAAGCGGTTTTTCATTTTTGTATTTATGGTATTTATTGGGCTTTTTTTGTTTTTATTCTATTAATTTTTATACTGTAGATTAAAGTATCAAACCAATGGTCGGTTTTGGTTTTGTCCCACCTCATGCCATACCTCTTATATCCTTTGGCAAACCCAGTGTTCACCAAGAAATGCTTGAGGAACATGAGGCTCTAGGGGCCCCCTGGATTTTTACCTGAAGACACCATAATGTTCCATGTAGACCAGGACCCCAACTTGTCATAACTCAATATGCTATATTGATCTAGGGGCACCAAGGTTTTCATAAAATCACTAAAACTTGCCACCAGGGTTGAAACCTTAAGCCTTCCAGAGAACACTATCATAAGACACGTGTTTGATGGTTTTTTTTTATGTTTTGTTTTGTTTTTTTTGTTTTTTAAAACCATGTGTGGCTTGACAGAACTTGACATATTTGAGAGTGGCCTGTGACTAAGAAAAGGTTGAAGACTATAACCTAAAAGATAATAATAGGGTGGATGTTTTAGTGGGACTGGCTGTCTAATGTTTCTGGTGGGTATCCTGACTCTCCATGATGGAAGATGTCATGGGAAATGAAGTTTTAACATGTTCAATCTTCTTTTTCCCATAAGAGATGAAACACTACCAGAGGTGTCGGAAGGTTGCCCTATGCTTTAGTGGCTTATTCCTACCCTAAAATTGTATGCATGATTGTCCAATAGTTCATGTAGAAGAGGAAATCAGGAGGTCCAACAAATGCTATATCTTTAACTATAGCGACCTTTAGCGCCTTTTGTCCTTACGGTGTCCATACACATTAACAAAATGTCAGCCAAAACCCTCAAGACCTATCAACCATCTAATGTGTATGGAGACCTCTCGACTCTCTTGATGTAACAGATGTTGAGGAAAGTCAAGATAGTCTAGAGAACCCTCCAGAGGTGTCTCGAAGCATCTTACTGTATTTCCTTTTTAAGACAAAATGTATGCTTGACCAAGGATATATCTGTATTGGGGTAAGACAACAGGGGCTCTTTGCCGACAGCCATGTAAGGTTTATGCCTACCCTTAGCCTATGATTGAATATAATCAGTGGCTATCCATGGCATCTGTCGCTTCTAGTGACAAGAGCTGGACTGGAAACCCATTGAAGATGGTTAGAATGATAGACTGTCAAAGACCTGCAAAGTATGGTCCTTTTTGGTGAGACAGAGAAATGATGGGTTTTATTTTATACTCAATAAATACATTCTATACAGGAACCTATGTAGTCCTGGTTACAAGTGGTGGCATAAAGTCTTCAGAACCCCTCCTCTCTATATTAGTTAACAAGTAGAACGAATTCAGGGGGGTCAACTTCAATGGAAATATGGGCCAGTATCTGTAGGAACTAGTGCCATTTATGCTCTGGTTGCCTTGATGACATAACTTTTTATTCTCAGCTACAATACAAAATACCCAATGACCCCTAAACCCCTAACTATATGAGCTATAAAAGTCACAGAAGCAAGGCCCATGCAACATAAGACAAAATACGAACCTGACTTTCCATTTTGGAAATTTTTGCCCCTGTTCTTTGCATCCAAAAATTTGTGTTGCTTATTTTCCAGTGATATTCCTGATTTATTTACAGTGTACTCATGCCCTTTGCATTCCCATCTATGCTTTGTCTTCTTTCTGTATGCAAACCGAAATGGAGGCTAAGGCAACCCATGTCTTAAAGATGTCAAGCTCTACAAATGAAGAAACATGTCCGCTGTCTCCAAAAATTAGCTGACGATGAAGATAAATTGGCTTAGTTCATGCTTCAAGCATTTTACATCCGAACAGGAATCGTTACATTTTCTCAGAGTCTCATTATTTTGTTTTCGAAAAAAAAAAAAAGTCAGACGGCGCAGGATTTGCAGTATAGATACAGCAGACCCACTGCAGCCAGACATGTTGTTGATTCTCCTGATACATGTCTCCTAAGACATATTGTTGGTTCTTCTAATAGCTTATTTTTCTTCGAGCTGTACGTATGCACATAGAAGGCTCAAAATGAGCACAGGTCAGTAGTTGTCTAGATTTTGACATTATAAATTTCTCCTGGTTCAGTTACCAACAGGAAGATCTCACTTCTTGGATTCCCTCTAGGATCTCCTTTGCCATGTTGACCCTAATGACTTTTCGTAACTTGGACATCTGTAAATTACAGAAGGAACCTTGTTTAGCCTTAGTATTTTCTTGTGAGGATGTTCCTCAGCATATGGCATTGATATTCTCATAGCAGCCAACCCTCTAAGAAGTCAACATAGAGGAGGAGAAAGTACAGTATGACATGGGAATGTCCCAAGGTTTAGAGGGTAGTAGCAAATGGCCAACAAATCTGCAGGGCTTGGCTTTAAATAGGGGCCAAACATGACTCTTGCTTCCAGTAGTTACTACAGAGGAAAAATTTGAAACTCCTGGGGCTCAAAGCAAAATCTATACCTACCATGGTCTGGTGTCTTGGCATGTGGTAGAGGGACCTTAAAGTAAAGTCAAAAACAGCTCACCACTGGGCGCCTGCACGGGAAGGGGTTGTCCCCAGAAAAATAGAAATCGATGAATCCCAGCAAGCGTATAAGGAATAAACTTCTTTTATTTTCAGAAAAACAAAATGTCACAGGACGCGTTTCGGCCCGTCCAGCCTTCTTCAACTGCACATCAGTTACTGACTAGGTTCCACATTTTATAGGTATAATCACATGATCTCATCAATCAATTCAAACAGGAAATGACATCAGAAAAAGGAAAAAGGAAAAAAGAAAAGACAACAAAGAAAACAGGGGAGGGGAAGAAAAAAGGAAAACAAGGAAAAAGAAAGGTTTTTTTTAAATATATATAGTAGGAATCTTTCCTAAACAAAGTATTTGCAAGACTAATATCCCAGTCCAGGAATAAATCTTCCCCTCACAATCCGGTTATCGTAGTCTGCAAAGAAGGATATTAAATCCAATTAAAACACATCACTTCATAATCCCTATTGAGACCTTTGGGGTGTAAGGTATCAAGAGTGTGTATCCAAAAGGCCTCTCGTCTGAGTAACAACTTTTTCAGATCCCCACCTCTCCTTGGTAAATGTACCCGCTCAATGACCTGGTATTTCAACTGCGCTATTGAATGATTATGACTATGGAAATGAGATGGTATGGGAAATAGAAGATTTTTCTTTCTTATAGTTGACTTGTGTTTGCTGATGCGATCTTTTACCATTTGCATCGTCTCCCCAATGTATAACATACCACATGGGCATTTTATTAAGTAAACAACATTGGTGGTATCGCATGACAACTACTTTCTCTGTGGAGATCAATTTTACTTACAGCAACGGGGGACAGCTATGGGCGCGAATGTGGCCCCGCCCTATGCAGATCTATATATGTCATCTTTTGAACAACACCATGTATACTCAAATGAAGATTTTCAAAATTTTTCACTGGTGTGGAAAAGATTTATCGATGATATTTTTTGCATATGGGCGGGGCCACTCGCGCCCCTCCTCCAATTGTTTGAACATCTGAATGAGGTATGGGAAGAATTAAAATTCACTATGACTTACGATCAGAAGTCTGTACATTTTTTGGATGTCACTATATATAAAAAAGAAGGAGGTACACTAACCACTGATTTGTTCAGGAAAGAAACGGATAGGAATAGCATCTTGCACTACCAGAGTTCACATCCACCTGCACTCAAAAAATCTATCCCAAAATCTCAATTTATGAGAGTGAGAAGGATCGTTTCGGACCCGGACATGAGGCAGACAAGAGTAGATGAGATGACGTCACGATTTTTAATGAGGGGTTACCCACAAGAAATATTGAGAACAGCAGTGAACTCAAGCGAGGGATATATTCCATCCAAGACTAGTGATGAGCGTATAGCGTTTATTCATAAGTACCATCCTATGAATCACAACTTTGACAACATAGTCCGCAAACATTGGCATATTCTAGGGAAGGCATATCCCACAATAGCGGAATTTCAAAATCCGCCATTAATTTGCAACAGACGAAATCCCAGTCTCAGAGACCGATTGGTGCACTCTGATATGGGTACTATGGGTAAAATGGTGACACAGAGTACACTTACCCATCAGAAGGGAGGCACTTTTCCCTGTCTCCACTGCATGCAGTGCAGTAATGTGCTGAAGGGCCAATATTTCCAACATCCACAGACTGGCAAATCCTACAAGATTAAAGGTTACTATACATGCGATACCACCAATGTTGTTTACTTAATAAAATGCCCATGTGGTATGTTATACATTGGGGAGACGATGCAAATGGTAAAAGATCGCATCAGCAAACACAAGTCAACTATAAGAAAGAAAAATCTTCTATTTCCCATACCATCTCATTTCCATAGTCATAATCATTCAATAGCGCAGTTGAAATACCAGGTCATTGAGCGGGTACATTTACCAAGGAGAGGTGGGGATCTGAAAAAGTTGTTACTCAGACGAGAGGCCTTTTGGATACACACTCTTGATACCTTACACCCCAAAGGTCTCAATAGGGATTATGAAGTGATGTGTTTTAATTGGATTTAATATCCTTCTTTGCAGACTACGATAACCGGATCGTGAGGGGAAGATTTATTCCTGGACTGGGATATTAGTCTTGCAAATACTTTGTTTAGGAAAGATTCCTACTATATATATTTAAAAAAAACCTTTCTTTTTCCTTGTTTTCCTTTTTCCTTCCCCTCCCCTGTTTACTTTGTTGTCTTTTCTTTTTTCCTTTTTCCTTTTTCTGATGTCATTTCCTGTTTGAATTGATTGATGAGATCATGTGATTATACCTATAAAATGTGGAACCTAGTCAGTAACTGATGTGCAGTTGAAGAAGGCTGGACGGGCCGAAACGCGTCCTGTGACATTTTGTTTTTCTGAAAATAAAAGAAGTTTATTCCTTATACGCTTGCTGGGATTCATCGATTTCTGTAGAGGGACCTTAGGCACATACAACATTGCCTGGTTACAACTGCCGTCTTTTCACCTATTTTGATGGTCAATAAATTGTACATTAGAACTAAATTGTAACAAACGAGTAGCTTAAGGGCTTGCTGAAATATACAGTGTCCTTCCATTGGCATGATGAGACTTACATATTCAGTAGTTGTCAGACAAAATCTTGATTATTCCCCTCAACCTCTCCATACACGTTTACACATTTATGGAGTGAGCTGCTTATCCACCTCTAGAACAAATTATAGGGCACACTGAAATTCAATATGCCTGGTCAGCTGAAGATCCAATACATATTCGATGGTTGGCCTTACCCAACGAAATATATATTTATCTAATTCTTATACCCACAGTTTAGCTGATCGTACATGTGTTCTGTCTAGATAGAGGTGAGTAAGCCGTTATCTCCTTTGAGAAAAAGAAAAGATTGGGCATGTTGACATTCGACATGTCCAATCCTTTTCTCCTAGAACGAATGTCGGCTGAACATCTAGTGCACATTAGATCAGATCGACCATGACCAATGTTTGTTTAATGGGTATGACCACCTTGATGGATTATGGTAGTCCTTCCATTAGGCCGATTGTGCACTTACCTAACTTCCTCCACCTACCATGTGCCATTCAATCAGGGGCGTAACTACCGGGGAAGCAGCTGCTTCGGGGCCCGGGCTTACAGGGGGCCCGGCAAGCATGTGTTGTCCTCACTTCTCTCCTCCCCTGGGTAATCAGCACATGTCCTCACTCCTCTCCCATCGCTAATTACACAGTGAATCGCAGTGTCCTCTCTCCCTTGTCTATTTAAAACTTATTTATTCTTTCTTTCAGAAAAGCTTGTCCTGGGGATCGAACCTGCGACCATTAGGTTCAAAGGCAAGACACTTAACCACAAGGCTATATCAGCAGCATCAGCCAGATATCTTTAAAAAAAAAAAAAAAATATGACCTCTAGATGTGGAGAACTTTGATAGTGTATCCATACACATTACAGCTGCACCAGCACATTGTATATGGATGTAGCAGAGCTTGGTGTGTTGGGGCAGCTGTAATGTGTATAGATACACTATCAAAGTTCTCCTTATCTAGAGGTCTTTTTTTTTTTTTTAGCTACCTGGCTATGCAGCTGATATATCATTGTGGTTAAGTGTCTTGCCTTTCATCCTAATGGTCACAGGTTCGATTCCCCTCACAAACTTTTCTGAAAGACAGGATAAATTAGGGTTGCCTAACATGACAAGTATATGTGTTGTTGTTTTTTTTTTTAAATACTGGACTTTTACTTTACTGCCACAGGGGAGAAGGGGGCTATTGGCACTATGATATTGGCAAATGGGGGGAGAGATAGGCACTTCATATTGGCACACACATTAGGGGCAGGGGGAGAGGATGGCACTATGATATTGGGATGGGGGAAGACAGAGGCACTTGATATTGGCACATTATAGGGGGCACTATGGGGAGAGGAGCACTATGGGGGCATCTGGTGCTATATGGCTGGCTACTGGCACATTATAGGGTGGGTTTATATGGCTGACTACTGGCACATTATAGGGGGGGTTATATGGCTGACTACTGGCACATTATAGGGGGGTTATATGGCTGGCTACTGGCACATTATAGGGGGGCTGGGGGGGCTATATGGCTGACTACTGGCACATTATAGGGGGGCTATATGGCTGGCACATTATAGAGGGGGAGCGAAACGCGCGGGTAGAGGGGGCCCAATACAAAAATTTGCTGTGGGGCCCAGTCATTTCTAGCTACGCCCCTGCATTTAATACTAGTTTCTTGGACTCCATCAGGCATGAGGGCTGGAGTCCAACTGTTACCTCTAAAGCTACCTCTTGACTGACAACCACTTACAAAACTGAAATAAGCAAAATCTTCCCACCTTACAAAGAGATGACCCTACCTACGCCTATAACTGCCTAAGATGTTGCTTAGCTAGGTACTTACCTAGGATGAAAGACTTGGGAGATCTATTTGTTTACCATTAAGGTAATACAGGCTTAGGATCAATGATATATTGACCAGGAGTTTTGCATTGGAGAGGGGCACCCGCCAGGGTTGTCCTCTCTCTCCACTCCTGTTCAACATTTATATTGAGCTCCTGGCGGCCAGAATTAGACAGGATCTAGGAGTTCTTGGAATTGGGGTCTTAGGGGAGGAGGACCGAATATCTCTTTATGCAGATGATTTTTGATTTTTATACATCAGACGAAAAATACATTGGTCCGAGTTATGGAGATTGTCAACTCTTTTTGCAAGGTCTCTGGACTCGAGGTTAACTGGGCCAAAACTAGCCTTCTCCCATTAGATGAACTGCAAATGCTAAATGAGAATCTGGTCCATGGTTTCACTGTTTCGGACTCAATGAAGTACTTGGGGATCACAGCCACTGCTAAAGTTCAAGGTTATTTACAGCTCAATCTGCTTCCTGTTTTAACGAAGCTTAGATCCAAAATTAAAATATGGCAGCGGCTTTCACTTACAAGAGCTGATAGAATTTCTTTAATAAAAATGGTGGTGCTTCCCCAATTTCTTTATGTGTTCCGAAACTCTTCTATCTGGATTGAGGACAAATTTTTCAAGATGATAGAAAGAATGATCAATGACTTGGTATGGGGGAGGAAGCGAGTAAGGTCTTATGAGCAGGGGGGCTTTAATCTCCCTAATTTTAAGGGATATTTTATTGCCTCTTAACTATGTTTTTATAATGAATTGGTAAATAGCCCGCTGTGTAAAAAACTGGTAAGAGATTCAGGCTTTTCTGATTTTTTCACCTTGTTGGAATCCGGTTATTTATCCCGGTTTTCACAGGATTTTAAACCCTTTTTTAAATTGGCCTCAAAGGCCTGGACCACGATTAAGAACTGGTTTAAAGTCAGGGCATCCTCGGTCTGTACTCCGTTTTGGCTCAATCAAAGATTTGTGACTTTTAATGATTTGGACTGCCGGTAGTATTGGACGGCAAAAATTATTCACTACCTAAGCCAGGTGGTGAATAATGGGTAAGTTCTATCTCTTCTGGAGCTTTCACAAAAGCAAAATTTAGGTGAGGTATCCTGGTACACATATTTTCAGACACCATTCCAGACAAATATTTTTTTAACATAGACACTCCTGAATTTTTACACAGTTTATTTCAAAAGAAAGGTCACATGAGAGTTAGAATATCTCAATGTTAAAAACACTTGATTAGAACACATTTTTCTGATTGCTATTCTCCCGGACAGAAGTCCTGGACTACCACTCTTAGAGATCTCTGTCCTCCGGTTTTGGAAAATATTTTGAAGAATATAGGTTTAGTATCTCACAATTTTCATCACATTGTTGTACAGTTTAACATTATTCACAGGATATATGTAACACCTTTGTGGCTCCAGAGGAGAGGACTTAGGGTTTCCTCCATCTGCCCGCGCTGTGGGTGTCCCAGTGCAGACCATCTCCATATGTTTTGGAATTGCCCCCGCGTGAGCAAGTACTGGCAGACAGTCCAAAAAATCTTGGCTCAAAGACTTCAAGTTAAGGTTCCATTCCTGCCTGGAGTATGAATTCTAGGTGATTTATCCAATGTCGATTGCCAGAATTCAAAGCTTCGTCTTCTGATAAAGGTGATATTTTTAGCAAGGCTTATTATCTCCGGGACATGGTTTTCCTCTTCTGCCCCAAACCACAATAATTGGTTAAATTTGGTAAACAAAGTCCAAAAATATGAGGCGATCCTGTTTAAACAAAGAGGTTCCTATGAAAAATGAGTCAAGATGTGGAGAGAGTGGAATGAATGAAGGAATGGGGAAAAGAAAGGATCTCCCCTCTTCTTAATTTTTTATTTTTTTTAGGCATGGTGGGAGGGGTGGGATGGGTATTTTAAGAATATCTGTTTATGTTTATGTATTCTTTTTGTAAACTGCAATTAAAAAAATAAAAATAAAAGTAATACAACTACAAGGGATTGTCTAGGCGTAAAAAAAAATGGTGTTTTTTTCAGGAAACAGCGCCACACCTGTTTATAGGTGGGTCATGGTATTGCAGCTCAGGTGCTTTCAGGCAACTGGAGCTGAACTGCAATACCGCACACAACCTGGATGGATGCAGCCGTGTTTTTACAATTCTGTACAATCCCTTTAAATTCTCTGCTCTGATCTTATTGGAGGGAACAACTCTTCTCCTCCGCTTCAGATACATGTGTAGATCTTCATGCGTGATGCTGGAGAGGAGCGTTCCCTGTTTTATTTTTGTAGCACTATTAAATGTAAATTGTTTTATGGCTTTTGTAGCCATTTATCAGGCTGGAAGTCCCAGAGGCGCCGTTCAGCTCCGCTCAGAGCAGTTCCTTTGATATTTTTGGTGGCAGTAAAGGGGTCATTTCCAATAGATACATGGGTTACCATACATAATCAGCCCGCTGACAGCCTCCAAGATTCTTGCTTATTTTGTCATTTCATCGACTTAAATATTTTGTCCGTTGTTTTGTTGCTCTCACAATTAATGATTCCGTGCTGAGCAAGAGTAAAGAATCTATTTGCATAATTATAGTGCTAGAAACCAATAAAATATTAGACTGGGATTGCTTAATTTAATTAGGCTCCGATCCAACTCTACCCGACTCAGCATTTTAGTTTCAAATTTACCATTCTTTTTGTAATTGATTATGGAGCTCCGTTTTTTAGTGGGATATGAGAACGTAGTTTTATAGTGTGCCGTTTATAATGTCACTGGAGTGGTGTACAATGAGACGATAACACCGGAAAATGGGCAAAAGTAATTAACGGAGTTTAGACTTATTGTTACGTAAATAAAACACCAATAAAATAAATATTCTTGTACATAGGAGCAGTATTATAGTAGTTATATTCTTGTACATAAGAGGCAGTATTATAGTAGTAATATTCTTTTACATAAGAGGCAGTATTATAGTAGTTATAATCTTGTACATAGGAACAGTATTATAGTAGATATATTCTTGTACATAGGAGCAGTATTATAGTAGTTATATTCTTGTACATAGGAGCAGTATTATAGTAGTTATATTCTTGTACATAGGAGCAGTATTATAGAAGTTATATTCTTGTACATAGGAGCAGTATTATAGTAGTTATATTCTTGTACATAGGAGGCAGTATTATAGTAGTAATATTCTTTTACATAAGAGGCAGTATTATAGTAGTTATGATCTTGTACATAGGAGGCAGTATTATAGTAGTTATATTCTTGTACATAGAAGCAGTAATATAGTAGTTATATTCTTGTACACAGGAGGCAGTATTATAGTAGTTATATTCTTGTACATTGGAGCAGGATTATAGTAGTTATATTCTTGAACATAGTAGCCAGTATTATAGTAGTAATATTCTTGTACATAGGAGGCAGTATTATAGTAGTTATATTCTTGTACATAGGAGCAGTATTATAGTAGTTATATTCTTGTACATAGGAGCAGTATTATAGTAGCTATATTCTTGAACATAGGAGCTGTATTATAGTAGTTATGTTCTTGTACATAAGAGTCAGTATTATAGTAGTTATATTCTTGTACATAGGAGCAGTATTATAGTAGTTATATTCTTGTACATAGGAGGCAGTATTATAGTAGTTTTATTCTTATACAGGGAGGCTGTATTATAGCAGATATATTCTTGTACATAGGAGCAGTATTATAGTAGTTATATTCTTGTACATAGGAGGCAGTATTATAGTAGTTTTATTCTTATACAGGGAGGCTGTATTATAGCAGATATATTCCTGTACATAGGAGCAGTATTATAGTAGTTATATTCTTGTACATAGGAGCAGTATTATAATTGTTATATTCTTGTACATAGGAGGTAGTAATATGGTAGGTACATTCCTGTTCATGAAGGTACTATTATAGTAAACAGAAGTTTGCATGAAGTCAGCTCACCACTCTACTGCAGGACAATTCCAGGCCATACTTGATAGATAGAGACTGCAATCCTAGGCCTCTTTCACACGGGCGTCATGTTTGATGCCCAGATAAGAGGCGGGTGCTTTGCGGGAAAATGCACGATTTTTCGGGAAAAAAATATGCATGTTTGGTACCCAGACCCGAACCTGGACTTCATCACTGAAGTTCGGGTTTGGGTTGATTATTCTGTAGATTTTATCATTTTCCCTTATAACATGGTTATAAAGGAAAATAATAGCATTCTCACTACTGAATGCTTAGTAAAATGTGGATGGAGGGGTTAAAAATAAAAAAATTAACTCACCTTATCCACTTAATCACAATCTCTTCTTCAATCATTAGCGGCCGGCTAAAGGACCCGTGATGACGTCACTGAGCTCATCACATGGTCCATCACCATGGTGATGGACCATGTGATGTGACATCACTACAGGTCCTTTAGCTGGCAGCTAATGCTTGAAGAAGAGAGAAGAGACCGGCAACTACTCGATCAAGTGGATAAGGTGAGTTAATTTATTTTTTTATTTTTAACCCATCAATCCACATTTTACTTAGCATTCTGTAGTGAGAATGCTATTATTTTCCCTTATAACCATGTTATGAGGGAAAATAATAAAGATCGTCTCCCGTCTCTTAGCAACCTTGCAGGAAAATCGCACCGCATCCACACTTGATTGCGGATGCTTGCGATTTTCACGCAGCCACATTCACTTCTATGTGGTCTGCGTTGCGTGAAAAACGCACAATATAGAGCATGGTACGATTTTCACGCAACGCAGAAGTGATGCGTGAAAATCACCGCTCATGTGCATAGCCCCATAGAAGTGAATGGGTCAGGATTCAGTGCGGGTGCAATGCATTCGCATTGTGAAAGGGGCCTTATAAACAGTGAAACAATGGAAGACATCCAGTGCTACGGAGAAATCCCGTAAAGGCCTCCCAGCTCATTTCTATGTGCAGAATACACAGCACAAAATTATATAGGGGGAGATTTATCAAAACTGGTGCACAGGAAAACTGGCCTAGTTGCCGATAGCAACCAATCAGATTCTAACTTTTATCTTTCAAAGAAGCTGTGAAAAATGTAAGATGGAATCTGGTTGCTATATGCAATCAAGCCAGTTCTACTTTACAACAGTTTTGTTAAAGGTGGATTTAGAATGCAGATAAGTAGCAGATTGTTGGGACGGAAGCGCTCCTTTCCAAAAGTCGGCTGCTCGTTCATTTACATGCAGTGATCACCTCCACAGTCTGAAGATGAAGGATCCCTATTGTGATCGCTCATCCCCATACAGAATAATTGTTTCTGGGCAGCAGATGGCTGTTTTTTAGACCACACAATCTGCTGCCTAGAAAAGATAATCTACCGTAGGTGCCTGAGCGAATGACAGTTTTACCGGATGAGCGTTTCACTCGTTCATCGGGTGAGCGGTGGCACATTTACATGGGCAGAATGAACAGGCAGGAAATTCACCATTAGGTCAGATTTGGTGAATAATTAGGTTGATATAGATGTTTCTAGTGCAGTGCCTTAGTATGCATGACATGGATATGAGCCATAAGTGGGACTGCATTCAGGTAATAACGTTTCTGCAGCCGGCAATAAATCATGACAGCTCTGCCGCCAGATACTCGGGCGACATCCCGTCCTTTGCTGTCAGTAATGTAAACAGCGCATATTTCCCAACAGTCGCCATTCTAATAGGTGATTCATCAGTCCGGAGCCGGGATCTGCCGATGGTACGTCTCCTGCTCCTGTGTACCTTATAAATTAGTAAATCAAGCTGAGATTAGCGCAAGTCATAAATTCGTCTGCATGAATCATTTGACTGGACGATTTCCGGAGAAAACTCATAGCAATAAAAGAGGGCCCGTCACCTCTCCAGACATGTCTGTTTTGATAACTACTTGCATTCCCAATGTAATAATAATGATGGAGTATTTTTTCTTATGAATCTGCGTGGTGCATTCCTCTATTATCCCTACTAGAAATGTATGAACAGATTGTTAACAGTCTGCAATAAAGGTCCAAATGAGTGTTACCATTGGGTATTTATCGTGATAAATATCTTAATATTGTAGAAATATTTTTGATATCGTCCATCCCTAAGGCCTCTTTCACACTTGCGTTGTGAGGATCCAGCGTGCACTTCCCTCGCCGGAAATGCCAGCTGGATCCATCACAACGCAAGACAACTGAATACATTTGAAGACTGATCAGTCTTCAAAATGCTTTCAGTGTTACTATGGCAGCCAGGACGCTACTAAAGTCCTGGTTGCTATGGTAAGTAGTGTGGAGCCAGGGGGCGCTCCACAATGACGTCAGAGCGCCCCACGCGCATGGATCACGTGATCCATGCAATCATGTGATCCAAGCTCATGGGGCGCTCTGACGTCATTGTGGGGCGCCCCGGGACTCGGGAGCCGCACGGACGGTAAGTATGCTTCTCCCCCGCTCCCCACTACACTTTACCATGGCAGCCGGGACTTTAGTAGTGTCCTAGCTGCCATGGTAACCATTCACAAAAGCTAAACGTCGGATCCGGCGATGCGCCGAAACGACGTTTAGTTTAATGCCGAATCCGGATTAATGCACTTCAATGGGCATTAATTCCGGATCCGGCGTTATGGCATGTCTTCCGGATTTTTGGACGGTGACAAATCCGCAGCATGCTGCGGTTTTGTCAACGTCCAAAAAACGTTCACATACTGAACAGAAGACATCCTGATGCATCCTGAACGGATTTCTCTCCATTCAGAATGCATTAGGATAATCCTGATCATTTTCTTTCCGTCCTAGAGCCCCGAGGACGGAACTCTAGGACGGAAAGGAAAAACGCAGATGTGAAAGGGGCCTAAGCCCTAGTACTGCACAGTAGACTGTCTCTCCATGACACACAGGCTCCAGCTGCTCTGGAGGCTCACCCTGAGGTTTATGGAGATAAATTAAAACTGGTGTAAAGGAAGACTTTCACACTAGGTGCAAAATGGCCCAGTCATTAAGGTGTTAATTCCAGCAATGGCGCCTCTATAGCGTCTGTGGGTGAAGGGAACATAGATAATTCTTCCGGTGGTGAATCAGGTGTGAAATTGAGTGTAGTCAGGAAGTATACAGGACGGTGGAGGTATCTAAAAAAAGAAAAGTGCATTCAACCCGTCAGTCAGTGACTATAAAAACATCAGGACCTTCTCTGGCCAAAGATGAAGAAGTTTATCATACGTTCCAGGTAATATATCAATGTGTATAGAATGGGTTCTAGGTATAATATCATTTGTAGGCAGTGGCGAGAAGTAAGGGCCCCATAGCAAGGATCAAACCAGGCCCCCCACACATAACAGAAGGGTTTCTGCCAAAACCCCTTTCAATGACCCTTGGGCCATTTTTCCACTGCCTCGTTTTCTAAAAGTTGTTTCTTTAGATGGTAGAGTCCTGATAAAGTTTTCACCTCCAGTAGAAAAGGAGATAATTCCAACTAAAACTGGGGCCCCCTCTTGCCCTGGGCCCTATAGCAGTCGCAGTCTCTATGGTAGTTACGTCCCTGTTTGTAGGCAATGAATAAGGTGTTTTGGCTATTGCATCATGTGTTCTAGGTCTAGGGCCTACCTGTTGGTCATGTTTTAGGATTTTTTTTAGTATTGAGCAGGGGAAATAATTAGAGTTAATGCGTCAGGTATTTATTTTGTGGGATACTCTCAAATCATGGCAGATGGGCCCGGGGGCCTGGAGTTCAGGAACATTGTTCTAGGTATTACAACATGTATTCTGTGTCATGTGAGGTATATATTCCTCTGTTCTCATTATAATATCATGTGAGGTATATATCCTCTGTTCTTATTATAATATCATGTGCTGTAATTAATGTATCACATTTTTTGGCTATTATATCATATGTTCTAGGCAGTACATCTTGTATTCCAGGTAATACATGATGTGTTCTATACATTATGGCTAGTTTCATACCTGCGAAAAAGTTCTCCAGCAGGTTGTTCCAGCATTGGCAAATACTGCCGCCCGCCCGCCTCTAGGAGCAATGGGGGCGTTGCCGTTACACCTAAAGGTTCTGCTCTCTTCGCAACTGCCATGCCCTCTGCACTTTGATTGACAGGACCATGCAGGTGTGATCACTTTTAAGCCTCTTGCACATGACCATATGCCCTCCGAGACATACGGTCCGTGAGAGGGCCATATGTCCTGAAGCGGCATTGATCGTGAGTATGGGAGCACACAGCATCATAGATTACAATGAGGCTGTGCATGTCGGCCACCCAGGGGGCTATTGTCCCGCACTAATATGATCTTATGAGTGCGGGACAATAACACCGTGGGAACCACGCCTGGAACCCGTGCTTAGGTACTGGAGCCCACACACCAAACAGGACAGCATACCAACAACACACACACACAGGAAAGCAGTACACCAGTTATGATAGGTGCACGGCAGCCCCAGGCAGCGCTGCATACAGATATGAGATTCACCCCTCCGGGAAACCAAGAAGCCCACTTCCGCAGGCAAACAAGGGAATGTCTAGCATACATGCTGGACAACAACAAAAAACAGACCAGACATGTAACAACAAACTAGACATAAACAACAAATCTCCAAATCAAACCCACACCAAACATCACAACAGATACTGTAGGGAAAGGACAACGAGGAGACAAAGGGATGACATCGCAGATTACATCGATGTCAAACTAGGATGGCCCTCAGATTGCATCCAAGAAAGGAGCAAGCTCCTTCTTACCAAAAGGCAGACATGATCCCCATCTCAGTCTCACAGCAACGGTATAAGAAGAGACCTGAGACCACACCCAGCTCCACCTAAGTCCACACCAGCCACAGAATTAACCCCTTTGGCACCGGACAGGGAAGGACCAAGGGGAAAGGAGGAGCAACCTACATGCAGTAACTACATGCATGGCAACCATGTGGCACACACAACCAAGGCTGTGACAGCTGCATAATAGAAAGCTGGATCCCTACTTCTCTGAACGTCAGCAAGACAACCTCAGCAGAATAGAATATTTAAAGAGGTTCTCCGCTTTGGACAATCCCTTAATAATAACTTGATAGAAAATTGTCCTCTTTCTGGGACCTCAAGCGATCAGCTGTAATTTGTGGGCAACCTGGTAGTAAGTGTTCAGTTTCTCTGCAGCGCCACCACAGGGGAAATGAAGCATTACACAGTGTCCATTCACATCAATGGGGATTCTGCTGAAGACAGGACAGGTCCTCCAGAGCCAGAGACGCTCCTTATAATCGCTCACCACACAGACGGGGATCCTGAACAGAGGATTTAATTCAGAATTAACTAATAAGGTGGATGAAGATGGGTCTAAACTGGGCTAAATCTTTAGCAGCTCCAAGATTATATTGACTGTGTTTTCTTTAATATTAGGGGCAATGTTCTCGCCTCTGAGTGTACAGATCCCCCTGGACTTGTACATATGTGGGGTGTCATCACCAGAATGAAGTAGCGTGTACCGTTTTATTATCAGGCTGGTCTTACCACTGCTATAAATTCATCCTTTTCTCATTCCTGCCCGGTCAATATCAGCCCTGGAGCAAGTATTGATTAATTAAAGAATGTGCTTTGTAAGAAAGAGCCAGGGATTAGTTTTCTGATTGTACAGCTTAAAGTACTAATAAAGCTTGCATGTAACCGGCACACGCATTCAGATGTAGCAGGGCTGAGTTTGTCAAGGGGTTGTCCCATCTCATACATTGAGGGCATATAGCACCCACACCTGTCTCTATAATTGAGCCCGCAAGGTGAAGGAGTGCGGACCGCGCATGAAGTCCCATAGAAATTAAAGGGAAGTGCACTGCGCAAGCACGGCCACCACTCCATTCACTTCTATGGGGCTAATGGAAATAGCAGAACCAGCGCTCGTCTATTCACGGCGGTTGCATAGAAATTAGTGGACGGTGGCCGCCAATGCACGATCCGTTCTCCTTCACTTTGCAGGCTCCGTTTTTAATAAAGGTGCACTTATCAGACATTGGGGGCATATCCTAGCGGTATGCCCCCAATGTATGAGATGGACCATCCCCTTTAAGTATTTTAATACGTAACTGGCTGGTATAGAGGGATACAGCAGAGCAGAGTTTGGATAGTACAGGTAGACAGACTTTTTCATATATAACCATAATATATATAGCGATGCAGTAGTGATGAGTTTGTCAAGCACTTACACATACACACAGATGTGCAAGGGTTCAGTTTGTCATGGTATAGAAGTGCAGAGTTTGTTATAAGTAACTGGCAAATCCGTACAGATGCAGTAGAGATGAGTTTGAATGGTACAGGTAGGCAGAGTTTCTCATATGTAACCATCATATATATGGCAATACAGTAGAGATGAGTTTGTCACATAGTATTGCACGGTGTTAGTTAAATGCAACATGCATGTATACACAGATGTAGGAGAGTCGAGTGTGTCATGGTATAAAAGCGCAGAGTTTGTTATAGGAAACTGGCAAATAAGTACAGATACAAAAGAGCTGCGCCTGGATGGTATAGGTAGGCAGAGTTTTTCATATGTAACCAATATATTACCCATATTGTTTGTCACATGGGTTTTGGCACTAGGTTAGTGAAATGCAACTTGCAGGTATACACAGATGTAGCAGTGTTGAGTTTGTCATGGTGTAAAAGCACAGGCTCTGTTACCCTGGGTTCACACCTGAGCGTTTCTGAGACGCGCGTTTTACGCGTATTACAGCGCGTTTTTGCAAATAGGAAATGCGCGTCGTACGTGCGTTCTCGTTATTGACTACTGTGGTGTCAATCACAATACGCGCGACAAACGCCCCAAAAAAAGCTCAAGTACTTGTTTATGTGTAGGGCGTTTTACAGCGCGTTCGAACGCGCTGTAAAATGCGAAAATGTGAACCAGTCCCATAGGGAAGCATTGGTTTGCATTTGTTGAGTGTTTTACATCGCGTTCGAACTCGCTGTAAAACGCACAAGTGTGAACTTAGGGTTAGAGGTAACTAGCAGATATATTCAGATGTAGCAGAGATGAGTTAGGCAGGTGTAGGTCATATCTAACCATCATATTTATACACAATGTAATGATGATGAGTTTGTCAGGTAGTGCTGCAAAGAGTTTTTGACACATATATACAGATGTAGCACAGCTAATTTTTTGAGGAATAGCAGAGTAGAATTTGTATTATGTATCCACTGTGCATACACAGCGGTATCAGAGCTTAGCTTCTTAGGTACAGCTGCATGAAGATTATCAAATGTAACATATTAACATATTTCTATAGAGATGCAGCAGAGCTAAGTTTGTTGAGGTATAGTTGAGTACATTTTGTCGTATGCACCCAATATATTTACACAAATGTAGCAGATCTGAGATATAGCCAAGAGTGGTAGTGGTGCTAAATTTGTCACAATGGGGATACAACAATATGTCATCTGTCTATTTACATAGGACTGCTGATAAAAGACATGCAAAAAGTTCTTAAAGAGGTAAAACCTTTCATTTGAGCAATGCAAATGAAAAAAAAAATGTTTTGTAGGCAGCAGGGATTATAAAAATCCTATTGTTTTGTGTGTATACAGCTCCTAAGCATAGCCATGTGTCTCTATGGTTACAGACAACAAACAAACCCAACGTAGTCTGATCCTGCTGTCATACCGCCTTATATCAGTCCTCGATATTCACTAGGGAGCAAAAAGTAAGAGCCTGGAGTACGACTGCAGGATCAGACCCATGGGGCTGTATGGGAGCTGTATACACCACATGGTTGGACTTTTTGAACAGCAATTTGCAAACGTGCCGATTTTTTTTTAAATTGCAAATTAATTAAAACAATAATAAAAATTGCTACAAGGTGGACATTATTCTATCATTAAATGTTATACAGACTGCAGGGCCCTTCCTTGGGGCATCATTAGACACCCTGTAGTCATTTAGATGCCAGATCCTCTTTGGATTTCTTCCGATCAATGTTTATCCAAAGTTGTAATTACTGCAGACAGAAGTGATGACATTTGCGTTTGCCCTAAATTGAAATGGTAATTGACAGCCGAACGAGTGCGGTTTGCGGTGCCGCTTCTGCCCTGCCAGGTTTTAGAGCCCCTGATGCCACTTATATGTTGATTTAATAGGCTTATCCTCTTCCCAGGCTGGGGATTTGGCTCGGTGACCACTCCAGCATGTACCGCACTGTGCCCAATCTGCTGCCAACAGGCCAAATGGCAACGCTGCTGGAACGTTTCTCGATGTGATGGATTTTTTTTTCTTTATTATTTTGCATTAAAGTTGAAAGCACCTAAAGCAATGAAGAGCGACAAAATAATTTACCGCATAGGAATGCAAAGATGTTTATTTTGAAACATTCAAAAAGTGTGAAAAAGTAAAAATGAAAATAAATAAACAAACAGATAAACGAATAAATAAGTAAATAAATAAATGAAGACATAACTGTTAGGGTACGTTCACATGCAGCTTTTTAGAGGAGGTTTTTCAGCTCAAGCCAGAAGTCGATAAAGAGAGGACTTAGGCCCCATTCACACGACCATATTTTTGGTCCACCTCCAATCAGTATTTTTTGTGGTCTAGACAATGCTCTGTGAGCTAAACAGCCCGGACTCAGACTGATACATTGTAACAAACTAGCAGAGAAGTATCCAGTCTAGACAATGCTCTGTGAGCTAAACAGCCTGGACTCAGACTGATACATTGTAACAAACTAGCACAGTTGTATCCAGTCTAGACAATGCTCTGTGAGCTAAACAGCCCGGACTCCAGACTGACACATTGTAACAGACTAGCACAGTTGTATCCAGTCTGGACAATGCTCTGTGAGCTAAACAGCCCGGATCCAGACTGATACATTGCAACAAACTAGCACCGTTGTATCCAGTCTAGACAATGCTCTGTGAGCTAAACAGCCCAGACTCCAAACTGATACATTGTAACAAACTAGCACCGTTGTATCCAGTCTAGACAATGCTCTGTGAGCTCAACAGCCTGGACTCAGACTGATACATTGTAACAAACCAGCACAGATGTATCCAGTCTAGACAATGCTCTGTGAGCTAAACAGCCCGGACTCTAGACTGACACATTGTAACAAACTAGCACAGTTGTATCCAGTCTGGACAATGCTCTGTGAGCTAAACAGCCCGGACTCCAGACTGATACATTGTAACAAACTAGCACAGTTGTATCCAGTGTAGACAATGCTCTGTGAGCTAAACAGCCCGGACTCCAGACTGATACATTGTAACAAACTAGCACAGTTGTATCCAGTCTGGACAATGCTCTGTGAGCTAAACAGCCCGGACTCCAGACTGATACACAGTTACGCAGGACAAACTATGGAAAGGTTTACTGCCTCTGAATTGAAACAAGAGTGTTCTCATTCATTGCCAGCAAGCATAGATCTCTATGTTGTGCCATTCCTGTGTTATTCCTGCTAGAAGTTTTTGAATGAATGGTCAGCTTGCAGTAAAGGTACAGATGGGTGTTACCAGTTGAAGGTGTGTGTCCCAGCTCAGCCTGACACCATCAGCACTGATTGGAGTCAGACACACCCGCTGCTGGTAACACCCGGTAGCACCTTTACTGCAGACGGCTGGAAATATATTAGTAAACTTCTAGCAGGAATAATACAAGGATGGCACAACATAGAATCATAAGAAGAGATGCTCCAAAATTGTTATTACATGAGGAATGCAAATTGTTACTAAAGCAGACTAGTCAGGAGAGGCGAGAGGTCCTCTTTAAACACTCGGACAACCCTTTTAAGCTTTACAAAGAACTGGAAAAAGACCTGCGAGCTGCAATTCCAGATATAACCTATGAAAAGGGGGGGGTGCTGTTTTTTTTTTCAATCCCAGAAAGTCCCTTTAATTAAATTTGCAGAATACATGATCAGTCTTCAGCCTGGTATCATTGCCTTTGGGGCTGAGGTCTAACCCTCTGCTCTGGTTATTTTTCGGAATCATTTCCACTACAAGTCCAATAAAAAAAGCATTTCCAGTGATGGCCTCATAATTCGGCCCCTGCATTTTTCCATTTTGATATCTCGCTGCCTTTCCATTTCTGTCTCTAAATCGCACCTGGCGTTGGGTTAAGGAATATCTGATTATATTCTCGTCACATGAGGAACAGAGCCAAATGCAATTTCAGCTGCTCGAGTCAATTTGCTATACAGTCCCCGAAAAAACGAGGCCTACAAAATTGCCAGCAAATAAGACTCCCCTTCACTTTTAACAACTTTGCCGTGCCAAACCTGTCACCAGAAGCATTGACCCTTCGCTCGGCACGCGGGTTTATTGTCTGCTCCGGCTGATACAATTGGCCGGCAATCAAAAGTGTTTAGTTTGGTTTATGAAGAATATATTACCCGCCGTGTCCTAAAATGTGTCACCGGCATGTGACATGCCATTATTATTTGTGTCAGTCTTTCATCAGCTGCACCTGGTGGTGGTAGTAGTTGTGTGTCAGAATGTTCCTATTAAATTAGTCTTTAGGGTGGCGTAATGAAAATCTGCTAATCAGAAACCCAGTGGTTCTCAGCGAATGATATAATAATTTTTTTTCCTAAAATATTATTATTATTACTAGTATTGTTTTTAGTATTATTATTATTTGTATTCTAATAATAATAATAATAATAATATTATTATCATTATTATTTTAATTATAATGCAAAAGCAATAATAAAAAAAAAAAAAAAAATCTTTCATTAATGGGGTTCTCCGGAGCTACAAAATTGATGTGCTAACCTTAGGATAGACTATCAATATCAGCTCAATGATAATGCAAAAGCAATAATAATAATAATAATAATAATAATAATATTATTATTATTTTCATGATAATGCAAAAGCAATATTATTATTATTATTATTATTATTATTATTATTATTATTAATATTATTATTATTATTATTATTTTAATAATAATGCAAAAGCAATAATAAATAACTAAAAAAAAAAAAAAGTAATCATTAATGGGGTTCTCCGGAGCTACAAAATTAATGTGCTAACCTTAGAATAGACTATCAATATCAGCTCAATGATAACGCAAAAGCAATAATAATAATAATAATAATAAAATAATAATATTATTATTATTATTATTTTCATGATAATGCAAAAGCAATATTATTATTATTATTATTATTATTATTTTAATGATAATGCAAAAGCAATAATAAATAACTAAAAAAAAATTGTAATCATTAATCGGGTTCTCCGGAGCTACAAAATTGATGTGCTAACCTTAGAATAGACTATCAATATCAGCTCAGTGGGTCAGACTCTTCGATCCGCTAATTTCAGCTCAGCACAGCTCGGTTCCATTCAGGTAAATATGACTCAGTTGCAATACCAGGCACAGCCACTATGACAAGTATGGCGCTGTGGCTGGTAAACAATGAAGGGGAAACTGCGCTCACTGGAAGCATTCAGTGAGAGCGCCGTTAAGTTGACCATCTATATTTATTTTCAAGATCTGGAGATTAAATTTTTACTGCAAAAAAACACTGAACACCAAATAACGCAAGGGTGCAAAAAAAGACACTACTGAAAAAGTATGTGTGAACTTGTCCTTATGAAAATGTAGCTTACCAACCATTTTCTAAGCATAGCTAAGTGTTGGACTGGGTTTCTTCGTGCCCACAAGAGGAAATCGTTCTTGGGGTCCAACCCCTGCCAGTTTATACTTCCCGACCCCTCTCGACCACTGGCTGAGGCTGATCAGCAGCTAGTCGTTGTCGTTAGTGTTGAGCGAACTTGTTTTTTAAGTTCTGCGTCCAAAGTTCGGGTTCAGGTTATCGAAGAATATCGTTATGGATTCCGCTACCACGGACCATAACAGAATTTGGAGTTTATAACGGGATTCTTCGATAACCGAACCCGAACTTTGGACGCAGAATTCAAAAAACAAGTTCGCTCAACACTAGTTGTCATCACAGTCACATTTCCTTTGTGTCAGGACCAGGAAGTAGGGATCGGTGGAGGAACAGGAAGTCTTGGAATGGGAGAGGTGGAGGATTACTGAGGTGATTTAATATATATTTTTTTCTTTTTCTAACCATTTTGTTGCTTTTTTAAAAATGTTCCCAGCCAGATTGCTCTTTTAAGTATATATATCAAATAAATAAAACATTTTTTCTATTCAGTTTAAAAAATACTTGTTTACCCATAGAATTGTGTAAAACTTGCTTCGATCAATTCTGTGTTGACGAATAAAGACGGTGCCCCCACCCCCCACCCCCGGGGTCTATAAATATTTGTACGATTATAATTGAATTTGTAATGTTTCCTGCTATAGGCCAAGTAGTCGACGTGTTTGCTCTTAATTACCAGTTTAGCTCTGTTTTATCCTCATTAATATCTTTAATTTATGACCTCCATCTCTTTGTTTGTTCTAAGGATTAATTTTATCTTCAGTCATCATATTCAGGCCTCCTGCACACGACCGTATTCTTTTTCCATTTGCGTTCCGTTTTTTTGCGTTCCGTTTGCGTTCCGTATGCGGAACCATTCACTTCAATGGGTCCGCAAAAACAACGGAAGGTACCCCGTATGCATTCCGTTTCCGTATTTCCATTCCGTTCAAAGATAGAACATGTCCTATTATTGCCCGCAAATCACGTTCCGTGGCTCCATTCAAGTCAATGGTTCCGCAGGAAAAACGGAATGCATATAGAACGCATCCGTATGTCTTCCGTATCCGTTCCGTTTTTGTGGAACCATCTATTGAAAATTTTATGCCCAGCCCAATTTTTTTATATACCTACTGGTTAAACATTATTGTATGCTTCCGTTTCCGACTTGCGATCCGCAAAAAACAGATCACAAATGGAAACCAAACAGAAAAACAGTACCGCAAAATGGAATGGAAGTGAAACGGAAACACTACTGAACCAACACAAATGGAAAAATGGATCCGTTTAAAATGGACCGCAAAACCATACGGTCGTGTGCAGGAGGCCTTAGGCCTCTTGCACGTAAAGGTTTTTTTTCCGTTTGCGTTCCTTTTTTGCGTTCCGTATACGGACCGTATATGGAACTATTCATTTCAATGGGTCCGCAAAAAAAATGGAAGATACTCCATATGCCTTCCGTATTTCCATTTTTCCGTTCTGTTCAAAGATAGAACATGTCCTAATATTGTCCACATAACGGACAAAGATAGTACTGTTCTATCAGGGGCCAGTTGTTCGGTTCCATAAAAAAACGGTATGCACACGGACGTCATCCGTATTTTTTGTGGATCCGTTTTTTGCAGACTGAAAAATACTGAAAAAGCCATACGGTCGTGTGCATGAGGCCTTACAGTGAGTTTTTTTTTTGCAAAGTTTTATAACCAGCAGAGGTGCCAAACATCCCGCATATAGTGATGATCAAAATTAACACTATGCCCATGGAACAAAAAACATTTTTAATAAAGTATTATAGTCTTTTCACTTATTTTTTTTTTTAGATACGGTATATATATATATATAAATCAGAATTTGAAACTTCTGATTTATTATCTAAGTAAACACAATGCAATATAACTCTGCAAACCTAGAATATATGAGCTATTGCTCTATTCACTAAGTAAATGAATATAAGGAACTTAGTAAGTATATTTTGATCAAAATCATATGTGCCCATCCACCACGACAAGTTGACTTTTTCTGGATGGGAACCTACCCTACATCATACCTCTCTCTGTGCCAACCAGCCTCTTCAGGGTAAGCGGGCTCCACATATTTACTGTGTCGGCTCCAACACAATACAACAGTACGTTGCAAACATAGAATATATGAACTATATACCAAAAGGAAAGAAGAATCCAGCACTTTCAATGTTCGTTTTAAGCCGTAAGAACTGTAAAGTTTGAAACGCGTCGACTGACCCTGACCGCGGGTTTTTACCACTTGTGATGTGAACAGCTGTAATATTTGTATCAACCGGAATAAAGAAGTTACGGCTTAAAACGAACATTGAAAGTGCTGGATTCTTCTTTCATTTTGGTATATGCTACATACAAGGTCTTACCTTATAATCCGCGCACAGGAGGAGCCCAACGGCTGGTCATTTGTAAAGCAGGTGAGCTGGATCCACTCTCTTTCTTATATAGAATATATGAACTAATGCTATATTAACTATATAAATTAATATAAGATACTTGCACAGTGCCATCCACTGTATAGTGGCGGCACCTGGTATTGCAGCTTGGGCTCATTCATTTGAATGAAACTTAGCTGAGTCATATGACTGATGAACCTGAAGTCAAGAGGCCACAGCACTCATAGGGGGGACATGACCCTTTTTATACAGCTGATCGGTGGGGGTGCTGAAAGTCAAACCCTCACTTATCAGATATTCGTGCATATGCTGAGGACAAGCCATCAATATAAAAATCCTGGTCAACCCCTTTAAAAAAAAAAAAAAAGAATCTGCCACTGGTGTACTAGCTCAAGCATTGAGCCCCCTTATCCACTGCTTGTGGTCGCTGCTGCATCGGAAGGTGTGACGTGTCTATAGGAACATTACCGACATGATTGTCAGGGGACCAGAGTCTGCAGAGATGGGTGCTCGGTGTTGATCGGAGCAGATTTGGATCACTAGGGTAAGTTTTGCCTCCATTTTCGACATCTTTGTGACCACTCATGGTAGCTGCCCGTTAATACATCGAATCATCTATTGCTAATGGTGCAATCAATATGCTTATACGGGACATTACTATGCTAATGACCTGCAGCTTTCTCAATTGGGAAATGTTATTACTTCCTATCTTACATGATAAGAGAGCAGATACATCCCATAATGTGAGTTACGCCGGTCTTCTTTCATAAAAGACATGCTCTCAGTTAATTATAAGGATGTCTTCACCAGATAACTCTTTGGACATGGAGCACGTCTCCATATATTGTATTCTGAAGGACAGGCTGCCTAAAATCCTGAACTAGTCGTGGTTCGTGAGCGTGAGCAGAGAACAAGAATAGATGTGGACATTTCTTCTGACACTCATTATATATGTTAGTGCATGCTGTCTTTCATCGTCTTAAAGGGGTTTTCACATTAACAGCATTTATCACCATCAAATGTATGATCGCTGGGGGTCTGAGAATGAAGATCTCCAATCTCCTGTGTGAATGGAGCGTGCATGAGTGACCACAACTCCATTCACTTCTTTGAGACTGCACTAGACCATCTCTATGAGTCTGATAGAAATGAATGGAATGGTGGTCATGCATGTGCTACATTCATAAAAGGGGACTTGAGGATCCCTGTTCTCATGATCAGTGGGATCCTAGTGATAAGACCCTCAGGGATCATACATTTACACCTATACTGTTGTTTTAAAAATGTGAATTTGACGGTTAGAGAATGAATAAGCTTACGTAGTCTAAGTGATGTGATTATTATTTATTCTGTATGTGTTTTGTCTGTATTTCCTTATATTTAATCACACTTAGCAAATATATTTATTCACTTAGCCTGAGTAAGCTTATGCATTCTCAAACTGTCAAATTCATGTTTTTAAAACACTGGTGCATAAGTGATACATTTTGTTATCTCCTTTAATTGGCAGTTGGGTGTTTGGAGACATCTCAGTTAGGCTTTGTTCACATGTGCCTTGGAGGTGCCATTAGAGGGTCA
Organism: Bufotes viridis; assembly: GCA_033119425.1. NCBI lineage: Eukaryota > Metazoa > Chordata > Amphibia > Anura > Bufonidae > Bufotes > Bufotes viridis. Next base: position 28,302,855 of record CM065589.1, read on the forward strand.
CAGATTTCATCAAAAATACAACACTATTTGTCTGGTGATGGCTTTTCTAAAGGGAACCCAATGGATCCCTTTAGAGTCAATGAGGTCCATTGGGTGCCATTCATTCCCATCATTTGAGCGGAATAACAGGAATAACAACGCTGATGTGAACCCACTCTTAGGACATCTTGTTGATGAAACAACTATCTTAATGATATTCGCCCCTTAGTTGTATCTAAATAGTGCAAAATTGTTTTAACTACTAAACTAACCCATATTCAACTCATTTACGACTTTTGTATAAGAGTTTGAATGACATGAGTATTTTTCACCTTAGGGTGGTGGGAGATAGTGATGATAAACTCATTCAGACACCAAACCAGACCCCAGCATGACGCCTAAAATAATTCAATGTTATGGGTGAACAGTTCACACAACATGACTCCATCATGGAGTGCTGGGTGCACATTCCTGGTGGACCATGGCCAAAGGAACTCACAAACTCTTCTGCCATACACACTATGTCCATGCTGGTAACCTACATTCACCACATGCCTGATGAAGGGTTGTTGATACCTGAAACATTGCATCAGTAGCTTTTTCCTTGGTTCTGATCAAGGTCAACTCAAGTATTATCGGATCCTGTGCTCTTTTTGGCTGTACCCTAAAATAATTCAGACCCTAGTCCAGACCCCTTAAATATATTTAGATCACAGACCAGAATTCTCAAGTAAACAAAACAGACTCCAGACCAGATCTCTAAATGAATCAGATGAGAACTCAAATCTTTTATATGAATGGTGCGTGCATGAGTGAACTCATCTCCCTTTACTTCTTTGAGACTGCCGAGTACAGAACTAGATCATCTGATCTAGTTCGAGTCTGATAGAAAAGAGTGGAATGGTGGTCCAGACCCCTTAAATCTATTTAGACCACAGACCAGAATTCTCAATTAAACAGACTCCCGACCAGATCTCTTTAAATGAATCAGCCCTCAGACCAGACCCCTAAATGAATCAGACCCCTCAACAGACCCCTAAATTAATCAAACCTCAGAACAGTCTCCTAAATCAATCAGTCCCCAAGCCACAACCCAAAATTATTCAGACCCTGGAACAAAACTCTAAATTAATCAGATTGTAAACCAGTCCCCTAAAATAATCAGACTCCTGACCAGACATCTAAATAAATTAGACCCCAGATCAGACCACTAACAAGCCCAAAAACGCAATCAAACTGCAAACCAGACCCTAAAAAATGTAAATCAGACCCCAAGCAAAATGGTGGTCAATTATCTCAAGGGACATGAAAAGGACAGAAAGGTCCTCTGATGACGGGGGGCAAAACCCAACACATTTGCAGCCCAATTTGACCTACACTATGGGGCTTCTATGGACTCTACTATATGTAGATGAAGGTTATTTTACAATAACAATTAATAGGTTGAAATTAGTCCTCATTTGAACTTGGTTGGTGGTAATATCATTGAGTGGAAGACATTTGATTTAATTTGCTGAGAGGGCAAGAAGAATTCCACAGCATTGAATGTTTAATGGATCTTTAAGGCTGTCGTTCTGGGTCCCATAAATAATATATGGGCACTAATGTAAACAGGCAGTACAGTGAGAGGCGCGATAGCATCGGGGATTTGCACCACGTTCATTAGTGTTTTGTAGCTTCTTGAACGTTGGTAGCTGTAGAACATTGACACCTTGTTATAGTCATTAGCCCCCATCCTGAAACCATATTAATAGACTCATTAAAAGCATACATTTTCTTTAAAAGAAGTGGAGAGAACCCCAGAGTCACAATGTAACGTCTGCCGTGTCTCTGGCTAATTAATTTGTAGCAGTGGTTGGAGATGTTTGTTTCCTGATTAATTCAAGTCAAGTGCCTAACCTGTGTGTATGCGAACGGATTGCACAAGAAGCTTCTGTAATAGAGTCCATCTTGTATTAGTCCCTTAGATGTCTCAGAATTAAGATGAGGGAAAATCTTATAATCTTAATATAGTTGATCCTGGAAAATATTTTCAGTTTTAGGCTACTTTCACACTAGCGTTTTTGCTGGATCCGGCAGGGTTCAGCAAAAACGCTTTCGTTACTGTTAATAAAACCGTCTGTATCCGTTATGAACGGATCGAGTTGTATTATCTTTAACATCGCCAAGACGGATCCGTCATGAACTACATCGAAAGTCAATGGGGGACGGATCCGTTTTCTATTGTGTGAGATTGTGTCAGAGAAAACGGATCGGTCCCCGTTGACTTGCATTGTGGGTCATGACGGATCTGTCTTGCTCCGCATCCCATGACGGAAAGCAAACCACAGCATGCTGCTCTCCGGTATGAGAACGCAACCAAACGGAACAGAATGTATTTTGAAGCATTACATTCTGTTCAGTTACGTTTTGTCCCCATTGACAATAAATGGATAAATGGGGACAAAACTGAAGCGTTTTTTTCCAGTATTGAGACCCTATGACGGATTTCAATACCGAAAAATATTAACGCTAGTGTGAAAGTAGCATTACACATCTTTTTTTTCCATCCGTAGATTATTTTTAGCCATTGAAGTCAATGGATTATACTGTAGATGTGATATTGCAGGAATGGTTGTGGTGCTCTGCTTGAAGGTAATCTGGGTAATTGCCCAGTCAGTTCCAGTAATCATGCTTAGTTACACTGCCCGTGGACACCAAGAAATTTACTATTGACCCCTTCACAGCACTAGACCACCCTCTTATTATTTAGGCATTGTATGGCTTTAGTGGAGGAACTGGATCTCCTTATGGAGACCAACTGTGTATGGAGACTTAATGGCAATCATCTGCAGGAAAATAATAGCCAAAGACGTAATGTGTAATATTGCTGGAATGGTTGTAGTGTTGTTTCTGATGCACAATGGGTAATTGCCCAGGCCAGGATCTTCAGAATCAGAAAAGCCTGATCCATTGTCAGTTCCAGTAGTCAGTTACAATGCCCTAGGTCACCACGTAATTTACTAATAACCCCTTCACAGCACCAGACCACAGTTTTATTATTAAGGCATTGGTATAGCTCTGGTGGAGGTACTCCACAAGCTCTAAGTAGCAAGACTGCAACTGGTTGACGCTCCCTACTATGCCAAGGTGTGAGACAAATAACACTAAGGGACGAAAACAAGACACAGAGACAAAGTCGTGCTGAAATGGGTCAGAACTAGGAGGACAACAAAGTACCAAGTTCCAGTATTCACTCTTATTTACAATACTTAGGGTTACCAGGAAATGTATTATTGACCCCCTTCGCAGCACTAGACCACTCATTTATTATTTAGGCATTGTATGGCTTTCGTTGATGCACTGGATCTCCTGAAGGAGATCAGCTGTGTATGAAGACCTAGTGGCAATGCTCCATGGGAAAATAGTATGCAAAGAGGTATCTCCCAGAGAAAGGATCTCGACAAGGGAAAGAAGCCATATCCATCAGAATTGTAGTTGGCTGAGTGAGATGCCTTAGGAGAGGTAAAGAGTAACTTTCAGAAGGTGACACTTGCAAGACGGGTCCCTGTCTCTGGACAAGCATGCTAGTATAAAAATGTAGATAAAATGTGCAGGTGTATGATATAAGTATATACAGCTTATGACAAAAATGGTGTAAAAGTACAAAGTAGCAAAGGTTTACATTCAATCAAACCAGCCCTGTAGCCCAGAGCCATGGTGCTGGGAGAACCCTTGGGCTACTGGTCTGTGCCCACAAGTTCTCTGATGCCAGGCAGTCCTGCCCCTGTTTGTAGAGCAATCTCTGTGGAGGGGTGAGTGGGCAACTAAGAATTTCATGTTCTTTTTTTACAAAATTTTGCTTAGCAACAATAGTTTAAAATAGATAAAAGTTGGATGTGCGGGCCACATGTTTTTCTCTTTTGAAAATTTTATATTGGCAGAATAAAGTCTGCCAGAAATAGAACGTTCTCTGCGGGGCTATAAATGACCATCGCCTCCTCTAGCATCTGTATGCTTTTATTTACTGCAAATTGCCAAGTGGAATTTTTATGAGCTTTTTTTTTTTTTTTTTGCGGAATCTGTTTATTTTTCTTCTTTTAACTTTCTGTAATTTTTTCAAATGGAGACATGGAAGAAACAAAGATGTGGACCTTTCCAGTTAGAGGCATAGCTCTATGTAGCCGGCTTTTAGGAATGACTAAGGCCTCTTGCACGCGGCAGTTGCTCCGCATACGGTGGGTCCACAATACACGGGCACCGGCCATGTGCATTCCGAATCACAGATGCGGACTCATTCAGAGTGCTTCCGTGGGGTTCTGTTCCGTGCTTCCGTTCCGCAAAAAAATAAAACTTGTTCTATCTTTTTGTGGAACGGATGGATCGCGGACTCTTTTAAAGTGAATGGGTCCGCGATCTGCATGCGGCTGCCCCGTGGTCGGTGCTTGTACATTGCGGACTGCAATTTGCGGTCTGCAGCACGGGCCCGGCCAGCACAAGGCAGAAGGCCTAAAAGAGACAAATGCATTGGACCTGCACTATCTTGGGGCTTCTAATGCTCTGTTTAGGATTAACACTACATGTGTTTCATACCTGGCTTAGAAATCTGGGATCTCAGCACCATGTGGTATTATAAAATAAGTTATATGGCGTTATTATTTGGACAATAATCATTTAAATGGTAGTATTATTTGGACACTACCTAATTATTTTTGTATACTGTATGATAGTCCTGTCATTAAAAAAAAAAAATTATTTAGAAAGCTGTACCTGCATCATTTTCATCTTTTACCCATAGCTTGTTTTTATCCGAGCTACTGTACTGTCAAAAAAAGCAAGAAGCCCCTCCCAATCTTGATTCCCACAGAGCAGATCCGCCCCTGAGGAACTCATGCAAACTGTGTACCATCATTTACTATTATCCTTACTAAATATAGTACTTCTCTAACTCTTATATGGCCTTAAGGGACCTTTGGACTTCTCGAAATTCCTGTATGACCAGTGTTCTATGTAATGTTCTGCACCCCTTATAACACTGGGAAAAGGCACCCAAAGTAACGCTAAAAGATATTTTCTGTTTGCTCTTGGATGGGAGATTATTATTTTCTATCTGATTATATCAAAAAATTGACTCAAAGTGTTAACAGTGGTTACATACACTCCAGCTGTGGTAAAACTACGGCTCCCAAGAGGTACACTTGCTTGGCTGTTCTCAGAACTCCATAGAAATTAATGGAGCATGCTGGGATTTGTAGTTTCACTATAGCCGGAGTGCCGAAGGTTAGCCATCACTAGGATAGGTCATCATTATAAAAGTCTTGGAAAACCCATTTAAGAATCTTTTATCCTGGTGCAGACAGAGGGGTAGAGGGGTGGGCTCCTGCTGCAGCAAATAGCCTTATAGACAGTAATAGGATTGTGAGGAGGAGGAGAGGGGGGACATGGCTGAGCTCCTGGGCTAAATAGAGGATTTTTTATTTCTTACATATTTATCAATTTTATTTGTAATATAAGAAACATAGGATCAAAGAAAAAGAAGAGATAAAGAGCTGGAATCATTGTTGCATTTTTTGTACATCTTCTATAGTTAACGTTCCTTTAGAAGCAGCATACAGTAGGTTTTAGTAAAGATCACATACTTTTTTGAATTTCATCATGCCTTCGGGTGTAGCACAGATTTCAGATTCTCATTTTCCTAGGAGGAGCCCACTCGCCCCCTGTGGAGTGATGCACTTTTTATTATCTGCCAATAGGACGGGGAAGGAGACTACTGCCTTCTATCTCAGCAGGGTTCTCACGGCTCACATACACAGCCATGCTGACTGTTATAGTTCAGCAGATCCTTCAAGTTTTTCCTTGCCTTAAAATAGGATTTCCTTTATACAGAAAGTAATTCCATGCGGCGTGAAGCCATTGGCACCCGTTATTGTGTGAGAAATGTCACTCGAATGTCAGGTATATCAGATTTGCTGTCACACAGCTCTGAATCAGATTTCAAAGACTCTACTTGAAACTCTGTCGGTATGTAGTTTTATTTTGACATACAGCAGATATTTATTAAAAGTAATCTTGGAAGAATTTTGCGTTCTCTCATGGTGCACAGCCGAGGAAAAGGGAAACTGCTCCGAGGTAGCAAATCTGGACCAAAGAAGTCATCGTCTTCAAAGATCTAAAATCTATTGAAATTGTTTTCAATCGAGGAGAGTCTGCAGCTCAGACGCTATTGCGAGCCTTACAGGAATAGCCATCTGCTGACTTTTTCTTATAGCTTTTTTGAGACTTTTTTGCCTCCATAGTCAACTTTTGCATCAAATATATTGAATCTAACAGTATGAGATGCAGAGTAGAAGCTGTTCTTGTGTTATCCAGTAGGGCTGTGTTATACTTTTATTATTCTTTCATCTAGTATAGAGGTGAGCGTTCACATGATGCTTACTTACTAGTGAGAGTCTTCAATAAAACTTTTGGGATTTTACTTGGATTGCGCAGGATAATTTTTCCCGTTATGTGTACATATCATCCAACAACACGTCCAGGCACTCCAAAATTTATCATATTGCCTCCACTTCTTTCCCTGACATCTGCTTTCGGGTACAGCTTGTACCTCACATATCAGTACACTGCTGTATATAATACATATGTACAAACGGCATCTATTATACCTCGTACCCCACATATCAGTACACTGCTGTATATACTATATATCTGTACACACTGCATCTATTATACCTCGTACCCCACATATCAGTACACTGCTCCATGACCTATACATCTGTACCCACTGCATCTATTATACCTCGTACCTCACATATCTGTACACTGCTGTATATACTTATCAGTACACTGCTGTATATACTATATATCTGTACACACTGCATCTATTATACCTCGTACCTCACATATCAGTACACTGCTGTATATACTATATATCTGTACACACTGCATCTATTATACCTCGTACCTTACATATCAGTACACTGCTGTATATACTATATATCTGTACACACTGCATCTATTATACCTCGTACCTTACATATCAGTACACTGCTGTATATACTATATATCTATACACACTGCATCTATTATACTCCGTACCTCATATATCAGTACACTGCTGTATAAACTATATATCTGTACACACTGCATCTATTATACCTTGTTCCTCACATATCAGTACACTGCTGTATATACTATATATCTGTACACACTGCATCTATTCTACCTCGTACCTCACATATCAGTACACTGCTGTATATACTATATATCTGTACACACTGCATCTATCATACCTCGTACCTCACATATCAGTACACTGCTGTATATATTATATATCTGTACACACTGCATCTATCATACCTCGTACCTCACATATCAGTCCACTGCTGTATATACTATATATCTGTACACACTGCATCTATTATACCTTGTAACTCACATATCAGTACACTGCTGTATATACTATACATCTGTACACACTACATCTATTATACCTTGTACCTCACATATCAGTACACTGCTGTATATACTATACATCTGTACACACTACATCTATTATACCTTGTACTTCACATATCAGTACACTGCTGTATATATTATATATCTGTACACACTACATTTATTATACCCGTACCTCACATAACAGTACACTGCTGTATATACTATATATCTGTACACACTGCATCTATCATACCTAATACCTCACATATCAGTACACTGCTGTATATACTATATATCTGTACACACTGCATCTATCATACCTCATACCTCACATATCAGTGCACTGCTGTATATAATATATATCTGTACACACTGCATCTATTATACCTCGTACCTTACATATCAGTACACTGCTGTATATACTATATATCTGTACACACTGCATCTATTATACCCGTACCTCACATAACAGTACACTGCTGTATATACTATATATCTGTACACACTGCATCTATTATACCTTGTACCTCACATATCAGTACACTGCTGTATATACTATATATCTGTACACACTGCATCTATCATACCTCGTACCTCACATATCAGTCCACTGCTGTATATATTATATATCTGTACACACTGCATCTATTATACCTTGTAACTCACATATCAGTACACTGCTGTATATACTATACATCTGTAAACACTACATCTATTATACCTTGTACCTCACATATCAGTACACTGCTGTATATATTATATATCTGTACACACTGCATCTATTATACCTTTTACCTTACATATCAGTACACTGCTGTATATACTATATATCTGTACACACTGCATATATTCTACCTCGTACCTCACATATCAGTACACTGCTGTATATACTATATATCTGTACACACTACATTTATTATACCCGTACCTCACATAACAGTACACTGCTGTATATACTATATATCTGTACACACTGCATCTATCATACCTAATACCTCACATATCAGTACACTGCTGTATATAATATATATCTGTACACACTGCATCTATTCTACCTCGTACCTCACATATCAGTACACTGCTGTATATACTATATATCTGTACACACTGCATCTATTATACTCCATACCTTACATATCAGTACACTGCTGTATAAACTATATATTTGTACACACTGCATATATTACACCTCATACCTCACATATCAGTACACTGCTGTATATACTATATATCTGTACACACTGCATCTATTCTACCTCGTACCTCACATATCAGTACACTGCTGTATATAATACATATGTACAAACGGCATCTATTATACTTCGTACCCCACATATCAGTACACTGCTGTATATACTATATATCTGTACACACTGCATCTATTATACCTCGTACCCCACATATCAGTACACTGCTCCATGACCTATACATCTGTACACACTGCATCTATTATACCTCGTACCTCAAATATCTGTACACTGCTGTATATACTATATACCTGTACACACTGCACCTATTATACCTCGTACCTCACATATCAGTACACTGCTATATGACCTATATATCTGTACATACTGCATCTATTATACTTCGTACCTCACATATCAGTCCACTGCTGTATATACTTTATACCTGTACACACTGCATCTATTATACCTCGTACCTTACATATCAGTACACTGCTGTATATACTATATATCTGTACACACTGCATCTATTATACCTCGTACCTTACATATCAGTACACTGCTGTATATACTATATATCTGTACACACTGCATCTATTCTACCTCGTACCTCACATATCAGTACACTGCTGTATATACTATATATCTGTACACACTGCATCTATTCTACCTCGTACCTCACATATCAGTACACTGCTGTATATACTATATATCTGTACACACTGCATCTATCATACTTCATATATCAGTACACTGCTGTATATACTATATATCTGTACACACTGCATCTATTATACCTCGTACCTCACATAAGAGTACACCAATCACCTATTCTCCTCTAGCTGCAGTAGGTTCGGTGCCAGCAGTTGGCACTGAAGCTACATATCTCCATCCATTGTGCAGTAAGGCTGCACAGCAGATGGAGGTGTATAGTTCCAGTGCCAACTTTTGGCACCACAGGGATGTGGGAACAGGGGGAGTGTTCGGCGGGGGTGTTAGGAGTCGTACTCTAGCTGATCAGATATTAGTGGCCCATCCTGAGAGTAGGCCATCAATATTTAAATCCTGGAAACCCCTTCTATGTGTTTCATGGGGTTCCCTGATAATTTGTAACTGCTGTATCATCTCATTATGTTTTTATGAAATTTTACAGGTTGTATTCTTTATGTTGTGCCAGTACATGTTTAGTTCAGCACTGGATTAGATGAGCACTGTACAAAGAAGCTATAGCCTATGTGGTGTAGTAAATATGCAAATCAATCGCATTCAGTTTGTGCTCTATATATAAAAAAAAAAAAAAAATATTAAATAAAAATCTGAAATGTTACAAAATTCTTATAGTCACAATTTAAAAATGTAATGTTTAAAACAACATGTAATAAATAATAATAATATAGAGATGAATTACTTCGTCACAAAGCACATTTCATTGTAAGTAGTGGGTGCGCCCCCATCACTGTACCCCTCAAATGCCGGAAGTTCATACATGATCGCGGCATCTGATATAAATAAAAGAGTGTAAAATTAAAGGTAAAAAAATATATAGTTACATGATCCATTTGATAGTGACGGACCGGCCGATGCCATCTTACTTGACGATCTGACATGAAATCTTGCACGGTCGGCATGGGGACATCCTACGTCCCCGCGCATAGGTTTTCGGGCGAGATCTTCAAGCAGGATGGTGGCGGCCAGCTCGTCATGAGCAAATGGATCAGGTAAGTATGATTTTTATTATTTTTTACACTATTTCAGGTTGAATTGAATCGCTACAACGACGCATGAGGAAATTCGGCTTTGTGGTCTTGCTCAGCACTAATGATAATAATAATAAATAGTAATAATATTAATAAATAAATCTATTGTTACACCCAGATCTAGAACTGAAGACCCCCCACTAAGGATACATTTCTTACTGCAGAACTGAGGTGACTTCTTGGGGCCACCGCTTTAGATGGAATATAAATGCCTCTAATGGATTCGATAAAACAGAAACAAAACAAGAAATTGCTCCACTGGCGTTTAATCTCAGGAGAAAGCATTTATCACATATATCTATAGCATATAATTCAGCAGCCTTCACTTGAAAATTTCCAAAAGAAGCTAAAAGCTTCTAAATACTGTGTACGACATGCGGCAGGATTTGCAGCTCCTTAGGGGTAACTTAGGACTTTAAAGCTTCGCTGCTAATATCACAATGTGCCGTGTACTATATTTACTTTAATGGTGCTTATTTTCATACTTTTAGTGAGTCGAAATTGTCAATTGGCACAATTTATCGGCTGCGGTTTTCAGGGCTCCAGGTAAAACTACTGAGTTAACTTCTCAAGCTATCGAAGTGCTCAAAACGAGACGAGCTCTGCTACATCATAGAGTTGGGTTGCTTCACCGGGGATTGATGCCACCAGAGTAAGGGCCCACGAACGTATTTTCTTTCTGTGTCTGTTAAAAATATTTTTTGTGGAGCGTATGTGGAACTATCCATTTCAATGTGTCTGCAAAAAAAACACGAATGTGCATTACGTTTCCGTGTGTCCGTTCCGCAAAATAATAAAACATGTCCTATTATTGTCCACATTACGGACAAGGATAGGACTGTTCTATTAGGGGCCAGCCGTTCGGTTCCAAAAAAAATTGAATGCACACGGACGTCATCTGTTTTTTTGTGGATCCGTTTTTTTCAGACCGCAAAATATATACGGTTGTGTGCATGAGCCCTTAGTCTTCCATACCATACGATCAGTTTTTTAATCGACAATGTGGCCTCACACTTTCAGGAGGTTTGAACGGGTTTTCATCTCTAGCCATGACCGAGACAACCAGGACTGGCATCGACACATTAACTTCCAGAACTGACTGTTCTGCCTAATATCTCCATCCCCCTGACAGGCACCTGAGCGTCCATGTCACTAACTTCTACTGTGGGCGTCCATGTCACTCACTTCTACTGTGGGCGTCCATGTCACTTACTTCACCTGTGGGCGTCCATGTCACTTACTTCACCTGTGGGCATCCATGTCACTTACCTCACCTGTGGGCGTCCATGTCACTCACTTCTACTGTGGGCGTCCATGTCACTCACCTCACCTGTGGGCGTCCATGTCATTCCCTTCTACTGTGGGTGTCCATGTCACTTACTTCTACTGTGGGCGTCCATGTCACTTACTTCACCTGTGGGCGTCCATGTCACTCACTTCTACTGTGGGCGTCCATGTAACTTACTTCACTTGTGGGCGTCCATGTCACTCACTTCACCTGTGGGCGTCCATGTCATTCACTTCTACTGTGGGCGTCCATGTCACTCACTTCACCTGTGGGCGTCCATGTCACTTACTTCACCTGTGGGCATCCATATCACTCACTTCACCTGTGGGCGTCCATGTCACTCACTTCACCTGTGGGCATCCATGTCACTCACTTCACCTGTGGGCGTCCATGTCACTCACTTCACCTGTGGGCATCCATGTCACTTACTTCACCTGTGGGCATCCATGTCACTTACTTCACCTGTGGGCGTCCATGTCACTCACTTCACCTGTGGGCGTCCATGTCACTTACTTCACCTGTGGGCGTCCATGTCACTCACTTCACCTGTGGGCGTCCATGTCACTCACTTCACCTGTGGGCGTCCATGTCACTCACTTTTACTGTGGGCGTCCATGTCACTTACTTCACCTGTGGGCGTCCATGTCACTCACTTCACCTGTGGGTGTCCATGTCACTTACTTCACCTGTGGGTGTCCATGTCACTCACTTCACCTGTGGGCGTCCATGTCACTTACTTTACCTGTGGGTGTCCATTTGACTCACTTCACCTCTGGGTGTCCATGTCACTCACTTCACTTGTGGGCGTCCATGTCACTTACTTCACCTGTGGGCGTCCATGTCACTTACTTTATCTGTGGGCGTCCATGTCACTTACTTCACCTGTGGGCGTCCATGTCACTTACTTCACCTGTGGGCGTCCATGTCACTCACTTCACCTGTGGGCGTCCATGTCACTCACTTCACCTGTGGGCGTCCATGTCACTCACTTCACCTGTGGGCGTCCATGTCACTCACTTCACCTGTGGGCGTCCATGTCACTCACTTCACCTGTGGGCGTCCATGTCACTCACTTCACCTGTGGGCGTCCATGTCACTCACCTCTACTGTGGGCATCCATATCACTCACTTCACCTGTGGGCGTCCATGTCACTCACTTCACCTGTGGGCGTCCATGTCACTCACCTCTACTGTGGGCATCCATATCACTCACTTCACCTGTGGGCGTCCATGTCACTCACTTCACCTGTGGGCATCCATTCCCTCATCAGCTGGAATGATCATTCACTTTCATTAGGTTATAATGAAGGTGAAGGACTTTTTAGAAGTGTCTTGTCTGGTGAGGAAGCCTTTAGGTGGCTCTGAGGATCTGAGACGTCTGCAGTCTGAGTGTTCCCACGGTCTTAATAGCTCGCCGTATTCCGCTCTCAGTCGCGGTTTCGACATTAAAATGCATTGCTTAGCAACAAATATTGTATTTTGTTGACGTCTTTGACACCAAATAATAAATCATTTTTCCCAACCTTTTCTACTTTATACATTTGTGTTGAACTGAACGCGTCTGCCAAAGCATAAGTGCTGCCATAAGTTCTTTTCCGAAGTTCTTTGAAGAGTCGGCAAATGAAAACTAATGTTTGTGAAGGAGGTCAATGTCCTGGAACGGGAAGATAGTAACTTCTCAATAAACTCTAAAAACCATCAAAGGATTTATGTCCAAGCAAAACCAGAAAAGATCCTTCTGTACCTCTGCACCACTAAGGCTATACCCCTGGAGGGGGCATTTAGCAATGTGTTTTTTAGTAGCCACAGCAGAAGAGGCCGCAAACCTGATGATGACGGTGGCATATGGAGGAAAGAAGCTCACGTGACCTGATAACTCATCAAGCTTCATATTTGGAATAAAGTTCAGGCCGTCAATCTGAGAAGCAACTATAAATGGTTATTAGCTGTGATCGATCTCATAAAGAACCAGAAGGTGAAACAACGCGTCACCCCTTTACTGAATGCGTCTGGACTTGACATGACATTTGTGGATACGTTTTTGCTAAGTATGAAGTTTCCTCGAAATCAATTTGAGAAATTTAAAGGGGGATCCCTCACCTTTCCTCCTGACATGTATATTTTAGTAAATACTTGTAACACGCTTGAAATAAAAACTCTGGAGTGTGTGTCCTTCCTCTGATATTCCTCCTGAATATTTATGGATAAATTGACAACTGGTAGCTGTCAGCAATAGATGAGTAAATTTTTATGAAATTAAAATCTCTCTCGCACTCTCTCAATTCTCCTGAATCAAAAGAAACAAAATCTGAGTTTGTTAGAATCCAAACTTTTTGGAAAATTTGGGTTTCATTTACAATTTTTAGAATCAATTTGCTCATCTCTACTGTCAGCTTGTTGGGTCGAAAGCTAGACCTCTCAGCCAGGTTGAGCAGTGGTGACAGCTTATCTCCTGTCAGAACAAAGGATCAGTCATGTTGAAATCCAATTTGTCCAATCCTTTTTTTACCCCAAAATCTGTCAGAAACACCTTTAGGTGGATGGCTGGTCCTGCCAAAATCAACAGATATGGGGAATGTTCATCTAATATCTATGGACACCAAAGTAATCCTAAAATGTTGACGGTTTAGATGGTCGGTGAACTTTCCATGCCCTTGAGAGTTTTTGTTTGCTTTGGACAACCCTGGTTAAGACTTTAAAGAGCTCTTCTCTCTCTACAACTTCCGCACCCACTCCGGTTCGAATGACAGGACCAGGCAGTGTAAACGTCATCACGCCTGGCACTCCATTGGTAACAGACGCTGATGGTGCCAGGAATCTTCATGATCAATACACTATAGAGGATTCTTAAATTGGCTTTTCCAGTTGTCAAGATAGGTCATCAGATTGGTGGGATCCAACAGATGGCACCTCCACTGATCAGCTGTTTTTGGCAGCTACCGGCACTGGAAACAAGACAATGGATAAAGCTGTAAGCAAGGAAGACCTCACTAAGATAGGTTTGTCCAACCTAACCACCTTCCTCTCTTCTACTGGACTGAGAGCTTGACAGGACTACCAAGACCAATATGGCACCATAAAATGGGTTGACCATCCAAAACCTTAGCTAATTTTATCCCTATTTAGTTTGGTCTTTGCTCAGTATACCATTGTCTCATTACATAGATTGTCGATTCTTCAGGCTTGGAGTCATCTACTACAACACCATCATACACCCAACTAATAAAGAAATGATGGGTGTCTTGTATCATAAATCCAATTCAAAGGAGATTAATGGATTTGGCTAAGGTGGAGATGAAATGAGGTCATATAGCCCATCAACCGTGTAAAATAATAACAGGGACTTATAGCAACTGGAACAATATGTAACTTTACCGTGTCTCTCATGCTCAAAGTCTGGTTCCATGTCTAAATCCAGGAGCGGAGGTCACATTATCAGATTGAGTTCAGGTAGAAAAATGACGAAGTTGGCTTCTCATTTCAAAATCAACTCCGAGAGTCTTTCAATGAAACCTATAGGTCATCTCTGGGCAAATGGGAAAAAAAAGGCTGCCTCTATCTAGTTCTTTACAATCTTCCCGGGTAGATAAATGGAAGACTTAAGACCCCAGAGCTGTCGTAGGCTTTGCCATAACAAGCGAGCAGAACAGATGTAATAAAATCTCATCTCTGTCTGTGGAGCTTAACTTCCATAGGTCATCGATGATCATTCCTCAGAGATTTCAGCTGGTATATAACTTTAATGCCTCTGGCGACTTTGATGAGAAGAAAATACATCACCCTCTAGGAAAGACAGCAGTGTATAAAGAAGGGGTTGTGACTTTGATGCTGAAATAAAAGATTGCATTCTTCACTGAATACACCTGGTGCGTCGAAAGGCATATTCAAGTGACTGGAACCTAAGAGACATGAACGTACTATGTTTCAATGGAAAAAAATCTATCATCTATGCACCAGATGGATCTTTTCAGAAACTGAGGAACTATAGGTCACCATGTCTGACAGGAGAGTTTGGCAATAACAAGAACCAGCCAACGAGACTACCATAAGGATCTCAACATTATAGACGACATTATAAGCTCCAAAGATCCACCACAATGGAAGAGACTTTGTAGCCATCAGTTACCACTAGGGTTTATTTCTTACGGGATTATCAGTAATAACCTATTAGATGATACATTGTGTGTGTACAATCAAACAACAAAGCATAGAATGTAATTAATAGTGGACGCCACATGATCTGTATAGATGAAGGGTAGATCCCAGAATCATGTCCTCTGGTAGAACCAAGATGTTCCCTCTCCAACAAATATCATAGGAGGACTAAAATGTTTGATGATATAGTAAAAGAAAGATCTTCTAATTGTCTAATATACTTTTCAAATCAGTTCCTCTTGGTTTTCCAGATCTTCACTTACGTCTTCCAATGAAATGCATCATTATTTCCAAAGGACGAGTGCTTTTTTTGGTCATGTGATAAACACATCGGATGGTTAGACTACGGTTATCGAAAATCTCGAATGTAACAGGACCTACACCTGTGTGTCCATCACATGACCAAATTTATATCCTCGAGATATAAACCATGACGTCAGGAAAAGTATAGTATAAAAAATATAGAAGTATAGAAATAAAAAATATATTTAAAAAAAATTGCATACCTATATACTTATAGGAAAACATTAACAGGAAAATATACGTTGCCTTATATCCAGGACATGGTATATATAGTGGTAGTAAGTGAAAATCAAATCAACTTGTCTGTTCTTGGAAATGTTTCATCAATCATCAATATCTCCAAGATTCATTACAAGACAAGTTGGGTTCAGTTATATGAAGGTGGAAAGACCATCACCACAGGCATGGGATTCCATATGTTGCCTCAGAGGTAACCGGAATCTGCCTTAATTTCCTCTGACCGCACAGGAAGAAATGTCCACTAAACCAAATAATGGTCAATTTAGGATATTTTTTTTCTCTTGGTATCTTATAGACCAAAGCATCTTTCGATTTTCCACTCTTTCCATAATGCTAACATATAGAAATCTGTGATACTATGCAAATCCCTCTGTTTTTTATTTTTCCTTGTGTTTCTGACCATTCCTAAATATGGCTACCTGTTTCTTGAAGAGGTTTTTCGAGACTTTGATATTGATGGCCTACCTCAGGATAGGCCATCAATATCAAATAAGCAGGGGTCCGACTCCCGGCGCCCCCACCAATCAATCAAGCGATGTGACCTCTTACTAGGCCAGAGGCGTCACTTTCACTGGTCACATGGACTAGGCACAGTTCAGTCCCATTCAGGAGAATGGAGTTGAGCTGTAATTCCAAGCACATCTACTATCCAATGGGTGGCACAGCGCTTGGCAAGCTGCGAGGAGGTATCAAACACCCGGAGAACCCCTTTGAAGGAACTTCATACCTAAAGAGAAAAGCCAACCTGAAATGTGGTAACTCTTGGACCAAAAAATTTGCTTTCGCCCAACTTTTTGGGTCAAAATCAGGGGTAGCAGTTGCTCTGAGATCTTGTTTTCATAAGGGGACAAAAGCTTCCTCTGCCACATGGGAAGACACCATAACACCTGATAGATGGTGGTCCTGTCCCACATGTTGAACTGGGTCCCTAGAGCTCAAGTTTTCTTTCTCTGCTCCTTTTTGAACATGTCCTTTGACAGTACTTCAACTTTTTATGGCCATGTATGTGTTCCCGGTCGACAACTATTTATAGGATGCTGTTATTTGGAATGACACGAGTCTTCAGTTCCTCACAAATTCTCTACATAATATGTACTTACAGCATCATATAATACCTTTAATCCTATAACACCTTGAGTAATAAAGTCTAAAGCCTCACAGTAACTACTGATTTCTCCTGATGGTTTCTATATCCAGGGTATCCACTTAAACAGGTTTCATCCTCATGATATACAATGATGTTTCCAGAAGTCTACAGCTCGCCAGATATTTTTATGATGTAAGTGCTTCGTAAATCAGTCCCAAGAGCCCGGAGACCACAGAGCAGAAATCCCTCTGACATTGTTTGATTTCAGTAATGGTTGATAAATGACAGCAACTTTCACTAACGCTTCGGAGCAAATTTAAGGATGACATGGAGCCATTGGGGACAATAGACCAACGGCTTCTGGATCCTCAAGAATTCCCAAATTAGATTTTTTCTTTCGAAGAGGTCAAAATAAGGAACTCGGGCAATTGTCTTCAACCTGTGGCTCTCGTCTAATAGGGTTGTTGATCCTTGGTCTTAATCAGATAGACGGACTGCACTATATTGTGTGTGGAGACATCATAGAGTGATGATGGGGGTCTTGGTGTTTCTATTGATCTTTGGGTAAGTGCCGGCGCTTGCAGATTGAAGCCGGTCTTCCTGACCTTTGAACCATCAGCAGAACGAGAGGAAAGTCATTAATATTCATCTTGAGATGCAGCCGTTTCTTGACAGGGTCCCATGTTGCTAGGTCAGTATAATGAAGCACCGGTGCCTTCTGGACTAGGCTATTTCATCAGCTTCCAAGGATTGTTAACCCCACAGCTGCACAGCCTCAATATTGCAACTGCATGGTGGACACACAGATTACCCGGCTAACATGAACAATAATAGGTGTTTTTGCAAAAATATGCACTCCTATGGTAATCATTTTTAACTATTTTTGCTGCATAATTTTTTTTCTGGTTGCTGGCTACAATTAACACTATATTATGTCTACAAGCATATCACTGGCTGAAAATTTCCCATGAGTGGCTCTGGAGCTAGACAAGGAAATATTTTGGTGCATGTTTAAAGGGGGTTGTGTAACGCAGTGGGTGTGCAACCACTGTGCCAACCAACGGATATGACTAACATAAAGGCGTTAAGCATAAAGGCGTTATCGTGCAGGTTCCCTGCCCCTATACAGGGATCTGGACTTCGCTACAGGGGAGCTACCAGGCTGCTACCTCCTGGAGTAGTTGTTGGCTGCTGACTAACGCAGGTGGCACCAGAGGTATAGGCAAAAATTATAGTCATTAACAGACCAAGGTCAGTGCAGGTAGAGTAAATGCGAAACCATGAAACAGTACAAGGTCAGGGCAGGGAGCACAATGTCAGTATCCAGGAACAGGCAGAAGTCTGTACACGGGCAGACTATCACAATACAGAACACCTTTGCACGACATCTAGGAACAGGAACCTATTGCTCAGGCACCCTTCCAATTAAAGTATCCTAGGGCACCCAGCCATAGGCTAGGGAAGATTATGATATGCACGAGGCCTTTAAAAGGGATAGGAGAGAGTCGGCATCAGCCTGCCACCACACACAGGAGATCTCAAGCAGTCAGGACCACCGAAAGGGGGATGCTGGGAGCCCCGAAACGCCAGAATTGGAGCAGAAGGAGCAGATACATGGAGGGGAAGCCAGTAAATAAAGCGGCGGGAACTTACTGGCATGGTTACAGCTTGTTTGGACAGAAAATCTAATTTTACATACCTTATTAGTGAATTTTTAAGTTAATTGTGGAAGGCAGAGTCCTGCTCTGAACCATTATCTTTTAGCCATCATACAGATTAGCCACAAAGAGCTCCTCTTGGCCTGGAGGACATATAACTTTCCATTAATTTCAATGGGAATTTGTGTGATGCTTCATTTCCACTGCAGGGGCGCTGCAGGGAAATGGAACTGTACGACTCTTCCACAGATGATGGCTGGGGGTTTCAGAAGAAGAACACTGTGGTCCACTCATGGTCAAGCCTAACATAAAGGGCTTGTCCAAAGTGAAGAACCCCTTTAAGACATGTTGGGAATAATATTTCTAAGGAGCATCTAATGATCAATTTTATAGTTCGGTTTCAGCATTTAACCCTCAACCATTAGGTTTTGCGGCTACAGAGACAAAATATTCGCCCAAGTGTCCGCACGCTGGACGCGGTGCCATGGAAATATTACGGATCGTTAAAATGATTCTATTACTCAGAATGAAGAAGTACAATTTGTTTGAATTGGAGCTGAGCAGTTCAGGGTAATGTTGTCATGTCTGGCGTATAAATCATTTCAGTGTCATACAAATAAATAAAACTTTATATACAATGGGATTACTTCTCTATGCGCATTAACCTTCCTGTCGAAAAGGATGCAAGCGCCCTGGAGCAAGTAAGAAAAATTAATCTGACATCACTGATGATACAGTTGTCCATTAGATTTATTTCAGTAGCGCGGATAAGGAGAGAGAGGGAGCTGAGATCGCGCCGAGCAATGTTCTCTATAGAAAGTCATTGTAACAGCGACATCTGAAGGCGGAGAATGGTACTGCAGCGGAATCACCACAATCAAAGGGATCTCTGTAGTTACTCAATTAAAAAATAAAACTAAAATTCTTCACATAAAGAAGTAATGATAAAAAAAAACTATTAATATCATATAAACAAGCAATATTACAAATGTCAGGTCTACACTGTCATCAAAGAAATCCTCCATTCTGTTACTGGGGTGGGGGATGGTTAATAGTATAGTATAAAATGAGGGAAAATAAATTAGTGGCCAGTTTGGAAATTAAATAAGAATCTATACTGTTTATTATGAAATGTACAACTGGATCCAATGCGATTGCATTATTTACTGTTTTTTTGTATATTTTTATTGTTTTTGCATTTATAATTAAATTCAACACCTCTCTTTGAGTATTATTATAAAGAGATAGAAAGCTAGATATGAGATAGATAGATAGATAGATAGATAGATAGACAGATATGAGATAGATAGATAGATAGATAGATAGATAGATAGATTTACAATGATAGATCGATCACTCACTTCAGGAGACTGTCTGATCTCTGCCCAGACTTCATCTCCATGGAGGAGGAAGAGAAACTCTCCATACTGCTGGGGGAAGAGGAGAACACTGCGGCCATAGCAGCACAATATATTACTGCCTGCCGTAGGCTGAGAGGAGCCTGATATACCATGGACTCCTATATCCCCACCCTGGACGTGTCCCCATCCCCCAACGCTACCTGATTATTTCCCACTTGCTTTGGCAATGCTAAAATGTATTTAGTCCTGCCAATAAAGCTTATTTGATTTGATAAAGATAGATAGATAGATAGATAGATAGATTTGAGATAGATATATACGAGTTAGATAGATAGATATATAGATAGATAGATTGATAGATAGATAGATTTACAATGATGGATAGATAGATAGATAGATAGATTTACAATGATGGATAGATAGATAGATAGATAGATAGATAGACAGATATGAGGCAGATAGATAGATATGAGATAGATAGATAGATAGATAGATAGATAGAAAGATAGATAGATAGATAGATTTGCAATGATAGATAGATAGATAGATAGATAGATAGATAGATTAGATTTTGGCACATTTGGTATGTGCTCCTGTCTTGCTCTCTGGGGTCAGGCAGGTCCCATGCTGGTTGCTCAGCTGTCCCTCGCTCCATGATTTGCTCGCCGCTCTCTCTTCTCGCAGTCAGGTTGGGTTTGTCAGGTTGCTGACAGGAGGGAGCATTTACATTTGTGGCTGTGGGGCTGGCGTGTCAGCAGTCACAGCGCAGACCGTCATCTGCTTGACAGCTGTAGGGGGGGGGATTGCCTGGTCAATTTATTCCTGCCCGCCACAGTGACGCCCCCCATTCATATATGTGGAGCTTCTCACAGGGTAATCGGCCAACAGACCCCAAAGTGGCCAACTGTTAGGCCAACAGCATGAAAGCAAGCAGATTGCGGGGCTTGGAGGGTGGAAGTGAAGTCAGGCATTTGGTGGTGTGGTTTAGACATGGAGGCCACTTGAGACAAGAAATTCTTCTGGATGTGTCCAACCTCTGAGAGTTTACGCATGTGGGGAGTAGTAGTCCTGGAAGGATATTCGACTGTAGACAGACTTACGTTTTTGTCGATTCTACCCGTACCCTACTAGTGTTATTTTTTACCATAGGAACTGAATGACGTATCCGGCACTGCTACATCTGTGCATAAAACACATAGCTCTGTATGGTTGTAAGTACCCTGTGTGCCGCCAAATGGTACTTCCAGGAGTCGTATTCTCGCCTACAAGTAGAATATTTCTCATGGATTGCCTAGAAGTCTGTAAGCCCACAGTGATCCCTGTTACGCCGCCATATGCTCCGTGTCAGAATTGTGCTGCCTACGGTTTTTACTTGGAATTCTCAGTTAACCGCGATTTTATCGTTACTTAAAGAGCTATGAAAAATCCAGGCCGGATACATCCGCGCACACGGACATGTGGGCACCCTGTGTGCCACCAGATGGTTGTCCAGGAAGCGTATTTCCAGAGGAAGTAGTTTTGAATCTGCGTTAAGATTTTTTTTCTCCCCAATTCCATTTTTTTAACCCTGTTTTGGGTGCGGTTTCGGCGAAGGTTTTCATTCCTGGCCATTTACAATGGAATTCCGGATGCAGATTCCGTGCGGAATCCATGTCAAGAATGGACAGGACGGTTCATTTTTCTGCGGTGTAATTTTTAAACCGCAAGAGGGGAAAAAAAAAAACGCCATAGGGTTAAAGGCCCATTCACACAACTGTATATGTGTGTGCGTATCGTTTTCGCAATTTTGTGGAACGGATGCGGACCCGTTCATTTCAAGGGGGGGGGGGCACAAAAGATGGGAACAGCACACGATGCATCCGTACTTCCGTTTCGTGGTCCCGCAAAAAAGATAGAATATGTCACATGTCCTATTCTTTCATTTCTATCGTAGGGCGGAACGCAAAAACGGATGTGGTCGCGTGAATGAGCCCTTAGCATACCGATTGCGCAATTAAAATCAATAGAGACGTTCTGCTTGTGTTTCGCACAACACCGCACCAAAATACTCCGCCTGAACCTAGCCTAACACTTTTCCTGGATTGCTCTGTAAACCCAGAGTGGTCTGTCTCGTAAGGACCCATAATACCGCCATATGTGCGACACCTTACAGAGTTTGTTGCGGTGTCTTTTCTGCCGTTTTACTTAGCATCGCCGGTTAACCAACATCAAAGAGTTATCAAAGAGTTATCCCAAGAATGACAAAGTCAGCTCTGCTACATCTGGATACAAAACCCATTGCCCCCCCAGCAGGTTCATCAGGGCCATTGGAAAGTGGGAGGATCAGGCGGCAGCCCATGGCTAATCCTTTCTTCTCATATGAGTGAGTGGAGCCTGCTGGGGCCCCATTATGTGGCTGCTGCTGCTGCTGCTGGAGGCTTCATCTCCAAGGCAGAAGGAGAGACCTTTAGGAAGAGCGAGGAAATCTCAGGCCACAGATGGGATTGTGAGCAGCGGAGAAGAAGGAGCTCTGCAGAAGATGAGACCTCCTCGCTCCTGGAGATCTACTGAATGACCTGGAAGGAAGGCTTGATCATTTCTGGTGGAACCTGATGGACTCCCTGGAGGAGAAGGAGATGCTGACCAGCGCTGGAAGCCGCCTGGAGATGATCTGACATCACTGGTTGGATTTGGACCTGGTTCTGAGGGATTTATGGCTCGAATTTTCTAATCATTGGCCGTTCACATTGGATTATACCGCCTTTTCTTGACCTTTGACATGGGATTATAATTCTGTTCCTTGCATTGACCATTCACATGGGATTATAATTATTATTCTGAATTTTTCCATGAGATTCTAATTTCGTACATTGACTTCTCACATGGGATTATCATTTTTTATACTGACCCTCCACATGGAATTATAATTTCATATATCTATCCTTCACACGGGATTATAATTTCTCCTAGTTAGTGACCTTTCACATAGGATTATAATTTTTTATACTGACCCTCCACATGGAGTTATAATTTCATATATCTAATCCTAGGATTATAATTTCTCATACTGACCCTTCACATAGGATTATAATTTCATATATCTAACCCTAGGATTATAATTTTTTATACTGACCCTTCACATGGGATTATAATTTCATATATCTAATCCTAGGATTATAATTTATTATATTGACCCTTTACATGGGATTATAATTTCATATATCTAATCCTAGGATTATAATTTCTTATACTGACCCTTCACATGGGATCATAATTTCTCACATTGACCTTTCACATTGGATTATAATTTTTTATGCTGACCCTCCACATGGACTTCTAATTTCATACATCTATCCTTCGCACGGGATTATAATTTCTCCTAGTGACTTCCTATGGGATTATCCTTCCCCTTTATTCCTGCTGCCTGACGTGTGGACATGGGGCTACAGGTTCTGTATGGAGCTTTATTCTGGGTGCTGCTGCCTCCCCCTCTCTCAGCAGGTAATGCTCACCGCCCCCCACCCTCCGGTGACTACACTCACCTTTCTGCGATGTGTTGTTGACATAGAGATGTAGCAGAGCTGGGTTTGTCATGAGTTTTTGTGCAGCCCATAGTGGTCTGTGCTCTCTGTAGCTTTCCTTAGGACCATGGCATTCCCGTCTTCCATTTAACACAATCGCATCCTAATGGAACGGATGCGCCCTGATGGGTTAAATCGAACCGAAACCTTTTGAGACCCTCTGCCGGATCTCCGAACCGGCAAACCGATGTGAAAGTTCACTATGCCATTGTGTTCCTTGTAGTTTTGCATGGGACTGCAGGGAAAGTAACTGCTCAGTGTGGAAGGGTTGAGCGGCAGATACCCGTCTCGTTGTTGTTGTGCTCTGGATGTTGTTGTTACTTCTGCAGGGACGGGGGACAGGCTACTTTCACACTTGCGTTGTTAATTCCGGTATTGAGATCCGGCAGAGGATCGCAACAGCGGAATAAATCAGATCCGTGTTGATTTTGCACATCAGGACGCATCCGTTCCGTTAGGATGCGGTTGTGTGAAATCGACACGGAAAAAACTGATCCTTCACTAAATACATTGAAAGTCAGTGGGTGACGGATCCGGTTTTTTAGGCTCCACTGACTTACATTGTTTTCAGTGCCCGGTCCACTTTTTTCAGTTTTTATGACCGGACACAACACGGAACGCTGACGGAACGGAAGACGTCCGGATGCGTCCTGAATGGGTCTCACTCAGAAAGCAGGAGGACTAACCCTAACCCTGGGTTCACACCTGAGCGTTTTACAGCGCGTTCAAACGCGCTGTAAAATGCTCAACAGATTAAAACCAATGCATCCCTATGGGAGTGGTTCACACTTGAGCGTTTTACAGCGCGTTTGAACGCGCTGTAAAACGCCCAACGCATAAACAAGTACTTGAGCTTCTTTTGGGGCGTTTGACGCGCGTTTTGTGATTGACACCACAGTAGTCAATCGCAAGAACGCGCGTTTTACGCGCGTTTCCTATTTGCAAAAACGCGCTGAAATACGCGCGACAAAAACGCGCGTAAAACGTGCGTTTTTAGAACGCTCAGGTCTGAACCCAGGGTAAACGGAAACGTATTTTCCCGATATTGAGATCCTCTGCCGGAAAGCGACAACGAAAGTGTGAAAGTCGCCTTAACTGATTGCTGTGAATTGTGCGGCATCTGTGAGACTGTACGTAGCTCCGGCTATGAGAGGTGGTAATCTCCTCCCCTCTCCCATCATGAGATAACAGATGAGGCTATCTATCTATCTATCTATCTATCTAATTATCTATCTATCTATCTATCTGTTAGGTGGCAAGATGATGTATTGGTGTTTAGTACAGCCTGACATTGGATTAATAGATTGTCATAGTATCGGATGCTTATTAGGGTTATCACAAGTCATCTCCTGTCCAGCAAACAACTAAGAAAGATCCTGATATTACAGAAAATAGATGGTGATGGATAGATAGATAGATAGATAGATAGATAGATAGATAGATAGGAGATAGATAGATAGATAGATAGATAATAGATAGATAGATAGATAGATAGATAGATAGGAGATATGAGATAGATATGAGATAGATATGAGATAGATAAATAGATAGATAAGTAGATAGATAGATAGATAGATAGATAGATAGATAGATAGATAATTGATAGATAGATAGATAATTGATAGATAGATAATTGATTGATAGATAGATAGATAGATAGATAGATAGATAGAGTGTCGGATAGATAGATAGATAGATACAAGATAGATAGATATGAGATAGAGAGATAGATAGATAGATAGATAGATAGATAGATAGATAGAACATTTTCGGACTGTCTGGTCTAAGTTCACGTTCTCTGTTAGAATAGCAGATCTGCGGCTATAGGTGCAGCAGAGATAACTTTGTGAATGTAGCAGAGCTGTGTGAGTTGGAGATGCATGCTGCACCTACAGATGATGTAGCCATATGTGTCTGGCGGTATATACCGCCTCCTCTGTGTGATGCGTGTGATGAGACGGGGGATCTGTTCAGGGTCAAGTCCTCAATAGACGAGTTAACAGTTTGTGCAGCGGCGGCGGTGGCAGACGCGGGGTGTGATCCAGCATAAAGCCATGTCTAATGACTGTTTATCTCCTCGCACTTCTCCCGCATTTGTAAATATTTGGGAATGTTTCCGACACCAGGCGGGTCTGTTTGTCCGGGGGGCCAGGTGGTGTAGTGCGGAGCGCTCCAATTACCCTTCCCCAAATGACTCTGTAATGTGCCCAGATCACGCAGAAGGGATTTCAGCCAGACATTGTAACAGGATGAAGACTTCTAATAGACCTTCCTATGAATCCTTCCCAGCCCGGGCGGGGGCGTGATAATGGCCTGCCTTCTCCGAGATCGGCCTGGAGCGCAAAATCCATATTTTTCTGTAAGAATGACTATACATTGCATTGCTCAGACCTACCTAGGGTGTGCGCTGCCGTGGACGTACTTACCTGAGGGTCCAATGACCTCCCCTTTTACTAGACCAGGCATCAGCTGTTCTGAAACTACAACTCCCAGAATCCTCCTTTCACTTCTATGGGAGATACAAGAACAGCCAAGTAAGTGTGCATGCTGGGAGTTGTAGTTTCACAGCAGCTGGAGTGCTGATCCCTGTACTAGACCTGTGACTCTGTAAGAGCAGTGGCCCCAGACCTGACGGAGAAGAAGGGCCATGTGTTTTTGAATGACTCATGCACACGACTGTATGTATTTTGTGGTCTGCAAAAAACGGATCCGCAAAAAGTACGGATGACGTCCGTGTACATTCCGGATTTTGCGGAACGGAACAGCTGGCCCCTAATAGAACAGTAATGCGGACAACCAATATTAGGACATGTTCTATTTTATTGCGGAACGGAAATACGGACATGCGGAAACGGAATGCACACGGTGTAAATTCCGTTTTTTTTTTGCGGAACCACTGAAATGAATGGTTCTGCATACAGTCCAAAAGAAAAACGGAACGGACACGGAAAGAAAATATGTTTGTGTGCGTGAGCCCTAAGGCCTCCTGCACACGACCGTATGGTTTTGCGGTCCGTTTTAAACGGATCCGTTTTTTTTGTTTCAGTACTGTTTCCGTTTGGTTTTCCCTTTTTGGCGGATCGCAAAACGGAAAGGGAAGCATACAATAATGTTTAAACAGTTAAGTACATAAAAAATTTGGGCTTGGCATAAAATTTTCAATAGACGGTTCCGCAAAAACGGAACGGATACGGAAGACACACGGATGTGTTCCGTATGCATTTGACTTGAATGGAGCCACGGAATGTGATTTGCGGGCAATCATAGGACATGTTCTATCTTTGAACAGAAATACGGAAACGGAAGGGATAAGGAGTACCTTCCGTTTTTTTTGAGGATCCATTAAAATTAATGGTTCCGTATACGGAAAACCAAAAAACAGGCCATCAACGTAGATTATTGTAGTTTACGTACATAATGCCCGATTCCGCAGGCCGGGTGGATTTCCAATGAGTCTGGGGCGCGCATTGACTTCTTACATGCTTGCTCACACTTTCAAGACTTCTTAGAAATTAAAGGGATTGTCCAGGCTAAGCAAAACACGGCTGCCTTATTGCGCAAGGGACTCCAACCCTGTCCATGGGCTGTATCTGGTGCTGCGTCTCATCTCCATTAAAGCGAATGGGGCTGAGCTGTAATACCGCACATAGCCTGTGGACACGGGGGGTGCTATTTTGGAAGAAAGCGGCCATCTTTTTCAAGTCCTGGACAAGACTCCTACTGATCAGCAGAACAAGAGGGCCACAGTGCTCCCTGTGGCTGAGACCGGTACTGCAGCTCAGACACCAAACTGTGCATAAAAGTAACGACGCTGCATCCATAGACTCCTCTAATCATATACTGGTTCCCTATCCAGAGAGTAGATCATCAGTGATCAAAACTGGAAAAGCCCTTTAAGAAAAAAAAGTAAATTCAAGGAGCAGAAAGTCTCCATTTTGAATTCTATAGAGAAGTCCCTTTAGTCACCCAGTCGCCCGGCATCCATAGTCTGCACAGGCTCCTCCTTGGTATGTATGTATTCCTATAGGGGAACCCTTGTGCCTTCTGCACCTTCCTGTATTAACGCATCAGGGGAAGGGGCTATCCCATAATTCATGTAAAAACGGAAAATCAGCCATCCTATAGACATGACAATCTCTTTCTAACCAGCCCTGTACCTCACATGGATCCAGAGATCTCCCCATTCATTGCTCCAATTGTGCTGCCAGATTTATTTCAAACTGACAGCTTGGGGGGCGTGCGCTTTCTCAAGGGGCGCGTCCTTTCTACTGCAGTTTTTGGCCGTTGAAAGATGGAACTGAGCATGTGCGTCCACCTCAGTGAGCAGGACAGAGAAATTAGAAAAAAAAAAGCAAACAGCAGGTGGCGCTATACAGAGAGATTTTAGTAAATCAGTAAATAAAAAAGCATTTTTAATTACATCCTTAATTTTTTTTATCTTTAAAGGGTTTCCATTCATTTCAGAGAAAGGAGACATTGGACATTCCTCCTTTAAAGGGGTCCTCTCCCTTCAGCAAATGGCATTACTATTGTATTGTGACTGTCCATATTGCCTCCATTGCTGGCTGGATTATTGTTTCCATACACTAGTTGTTTCCATGGTTACGACCACTGATGCAGAGTTTCAGGGTGGTTGTAACCATGGAAACAACTAGTGTATAATGCGATGAATCCAGCCAGCAAAGGAGGCAACATGGAGAACCACAATACATTAGTAAGTCTCAACGTGATAAATGCCACTTGCTGAAGTGAGAGCACCCCCTTAGGCCCCTTGCACCCGACCGTATGCCCTCCGAGATATACAGTCCGTGAGCGGGCCATATGTTCCGGAGCGGCATTGATCGTGCGCACGGGAGCGCACAGCATCATAGATTACAGTGATGCCGTACACGTCGGGCCGCCCGCGGGACTATTGTGCTGCACTCATCTGCGGTAGGCCCGACATGTACAGCATCATTGTAATCTATGATGCTGTGCGCTCCCGTGCGCACGATCAATGCCGCTCCGGAACATATGGCCCGCTCACGGACCGTATATCTCGGAGGGCATACAGTCGTGTGCAAGGGGCCCATGGGCTCATGCATACGACCGTATGTATTGTGCGGATGACGTCCGTGTGCATTCCGTGTGGCCCCTAATAGAACAGTCCTATCCTTTTCCATTAGGGTCCATTCACACCTCCGCAATTCTGTTCCCACATTTTGTGGGACGGAATTGCGGACCCATTAATTTCAATGGTGACAGACGATGTCCCGCCTGGGTCTGCAATTGCGGATCCGCACTTCCGGGTCCACAATCGCGTTCCCGAAAAAAATAGAACATGTCCTATTCTTGTCCGCAATTTCGGACAAGAAAAGGCATTTTCTATGTAGTGCCGGCGATGTGCCCGGCGATGTGGATCCGCAAAACACACACGGATGTGTGAATGGACCCTTAGGCCTCATGCACACGACCGTTGTTTGATTCCGTGTCCGTTGTGCCGTTTTTCGTGATTTTCTGTGGACCCATTGGTTTTCAATGGGTCCGTGGAAAACTCGGCAAATGCACCTTTTGTCTTCCGCGTCCGTGGTCCGTGATTCCAGTCCGTCGAAAAAATATAACCTGTCCTATTCTTGTCCGCGAAAAATGGTTCGCGGACCCATTCAAGTCAATGGGACTGTGAAAAAATGCGGATGGCCATCCATGTGTCATCCGTGTTCCGCGTCCGTGTTTTTTTGCGGATCCCTTGGCAGGCACTTGGAAAAAATTGTCAGCCTGTCTTTCGGTAAAATCTTTTGTGTCATGTCCGCAAAGAAAACAGAAGACATACGGAAACACAACGGAAGCAAAAACGGACATGGATCACGGAACAACAGAACCCAAAAAACAACTGTCGTGTGCATGAGGCCTTATGCAGACAATAATGGGACATGTTCTATCTTTGAACGGAACGGAAAAACGGAAACGGAAGGCACATGGAGTACCTTCCGTTTTTTTTGCGGACCCATTAAAATGAATGGTTCCGTATTCGTCCGTGTGCATGGGCCCTTAAGCATGTCCATCCATTTCAGGGGAAGCAGGCATCAGGCTGGAGGAAAGGAAACTTTTACTCTAAAGATTTCCATTCATTTCGGTGGAATGCAAGGTCAGGCAGGAGAAAAGCGAAGCCCCCTCCCCCCATCCTGTAAGGGTCTCCCTTCAGTACTGGACCTATAATAAAAAAGCTTTTACTTCTATAACAACTGAACAAATAACGGAAGTTATAAATGTTACATTTTCTTTGAAAAGGACAAAAAAACTAAAACATTTTCTGTATTTTTGATTTGAACATTGTAATGAATAATTCAAAAAATGCTATTTGCCTGCTCTAAAAAATGCGAACATTTCCCGTAAAATTTTTTTTTTTTTAAGTCTTCTTCTTAAGAAGCCACGCTCCGTTTTCTGCTTCTACTTAAGTCGTGCAACGAAATGAGAAGCGGC
Source organism: Bufotes viridis (assembly GCA_033119425.1). NCBI lineage: Eukaryota > Metazoa > Chordata > Amphibia > Anura > Bufonidae > Bufotes > Bufotes viridis. The sequence continues at coordinate 28,333,305 of CM065589.1, forward strand.
GCACAATGCGAGGAGTCTGTGCAATGTTATGACAGAAGTGGGGATGGCAGCGGTATCTGTTATGTTCCGTATTCGTCATTGTTCGGACTGACTCGCCGCTGTTTTATGCATTGAAAACTTTTCCCTGCTTTGCAAAAAAAAAAGAAAATCTGACAGAATTTGCTTCGTGTTTTTTTACTAATACTAAACCCTATAACCTGCGGCTCTCCAGCTGTTGCAAAACTACAACTCCCAGCATGCCTGGACAGCCTCCAGCTATCAGCCTACAGCAGGGCATGCTGGGAGTTGTAGTTTTAGAACAGTTGGGTATCACTGGTACAATATGCAAAATCCTTATTGATTCAAATCAGGTGCGCATACTCGATAATGACCACTAGATGGCAGCGCAGGGAGAGCACACGCTTCCTATTAGGTGTTGCTGGATGCAAGTTATTTGTAGACTAGGTTGGGCCGGAAGCCTATAGATGTAGCAGAGCTGGTACTTAGTATGGCGCAGTTTCTTTTGTGCACTGTACTAATGTAGGTCGTTTATAGGAATGAGCTTAAAGGGGACGTACGAAGCGTGCCTGCTTTCTCCCAGAAACTGCGCCCCAACTGTTCATGGGTTGTTTCCGATATTGCAGCTCGGCTCCTCTGAAGTAACTGGAGCCAAGCTACAATAGCAGACGCAGCATGTGTATACTGCGGTGTACTGGAAACTACCGCGGCATAAACCACATGTGAGCATGTCCTCTATAGAGGCACACGGAGCCCCTGAAGCCCCATGCTGCGGAGCCACGGGTGTCCACGTGCTGCCATACGGTGCTTCCATACGGTATAGCGCTATAGGGATGAAAAATTAAGAAGGAATAGAGAACACCGTAGGTTTGAAGCTATATGGCGGCACGGTGTGATTCACCTAATCGAAGGATGTATGGCGCTATAACATGGACTTGGGCAATATTCACCAGCTTTCCCAGATGAAGATACTGGGGGAGGTGTACCCAAACTGGTGTAAAGTAGGACGGGCCTAGGGGCCCAAAGCAACCAATCAGATTCTATCTTTTCAATTTCCAAAGAAGCAGTGAAAAATGAAAGGGGGAATCTGATTGGTTGCCATCAGCCACTAAGCCAGTTTTCCCTTGCACCAGTTTTGATATATTTTCCTCCCATGGAATCCACTTCTTAGGGCTTGTTCACACGACCGTGCCGTGTTTTGCGGTCCGCAAATTGCGCATCCGCAAAATACAGATGCCGCACGTGTGCCTTCCGCAATTTGCGGAACGGAATCGGCGGCACTTTATAGAAATGCCTATTCTTATCCGCAAAACGGGCCAGAATAGGACATGACTCATAATTTTTGCGGGGCCACAGAACGGAGCAACCTAGAAGTGAATGGGTCCGCACCCGAGCCGCAAAAAATGCCACGGTCGTGTAAACGAGCCCTTGATATTGGGCTTCTGAATAGTTACATTTACTTGATTTTTTCTTTCGTTTTATTTTTGTTGTTTATGTTTTGGTATCATTTCTTTTTAATTGTTTATTTATTTTTGTATTTTTTCTTTTATTTTTTTTTTTTTCCTGTATTTTTTTTTATTTCGTTTTCTTTTGTATCCTTGTTTGTATTGTTTATGTTTTTATGTATTCTTTCAATTCTTTATTTTGTTTTCTTTGTTTTATTGTTTATGTCTTTTTTATATTATTGCTTTATTTCGTTTTTTTTATTTGATGTTTTTGATTTTACTACTTTCATATTATGGTTTTCATTGTTTATTTAGTTTTTATACTATTGTTTTTTTTATTTGATTTTTTTTATCTTATAGGTTTTATTTTATTATTTTTATATTATGGTTTTTATTGTTTGTTTTTGTTATTTATCACTTTGTTACCTTTTTTTTATGTCGTCATGTCTCGATTTATGTATTTTTTATCCTCCCCAAGTTCCGGGCCCTGGTAAATCCTATCTCATCTGTTCCAGCCTGAGGCGGTGGACTTCTCTGTAGTCATTGTTCGGGCCGAGGACATGGATTTAAACTTCTGAGGGAAGCATATTATTATGGCTGGCAGCCTGTGTTTCCCCCCATAGACAGGCCTGTGTTTTAGACGGCTCCATACTAATTTACGGCTTAACTCCTTGCGCCTCCTCTTAACCCATCTGCTGCAGAAAAGAGATGATGGGTGTCGCAGCACCTGAGCCGGGGCGCTCAGCTGAGTCCCCGCCATTGTTCTCCAAGATGATGGCGCTTCTTGGGTGCTGCGCTTTTCAATGAGCCCCTCATTGTCTCATGTTCGGCTTGTGCCTTGGGTTATAAGAGGCGCTGCGGTGCCACATGCCCTTTGTCTCGGTTTACGTATGCGATGTCCGATTCCGCAGGCCAGATGGATTTCCGATGAGTCTGGGGCGTGCATTGACTTCTTACATGCTTGCTCACGCGTTTAGGATTAGGAATTAGAAATTAAAGGGATTGTCCAGGCTGCCTCTTTGCGCAAGAAGCTCTAATCCTGTCCATGGGCTGTATCTGATATTAGAGCTCATCTCCATTGATGTGAATGGCGCTGAGCTGTAATACCGTAGGCAGGGGAGACGCCGTTTTTGGAAGAAAGCGGCCATCTTTTTCTAGTCCCGGAGAACCCCTTTAAAAGTGCAGTGGAGCGGGGTTTGTCAGTAGTAGGCGGGCTTCAACTTGAGATGAGGTAGCAGTGCTGAATTTGTCATACCGTTGTGACACAGTTGGGTTTCACGGAAGAGGGCATTGGACTTGGGGTTCCCTCTGTCGACGCCCCCTCCATATAGGATGGGCTCACACAGTGTAAATTAACGACACCCCAAATCACTGACATATGCTTCCCTAAATAGAGTGCTGCCCTCCCCACGTATTACGGAATAAGAGAATCCGCTAAGGCACGGCGCTCAGTTTCATAGATGTAGCAGAGCCAAGTTTGTCAGATACCGCAGAGTTTGCTATTGGACAAGCTTTAGGCCTCGTCCACCTTTCCGTTTTTCACTGACGTGTGCTTGTCCGCATTTTCCACGGAGAGCGAACGTACTCATTGCTTCGAATCTGTCGGTCCGTGATGCGGACTAAACACGCCCATATAGGTCTATGGGTCCGTGAAAATCCGTGTTGCGTCCGTTTTTCATTGAAGACTGATAAAAAGATACTTTGGAAATTAATTTTCAGCTAAACAACGTCCGTGAATTACGGATGACACGCGGATTGTAAAAGCGGACTGACGGAAAACGCCAGTGCATCATTGACACGGAAATGTGGACGAGGCCTTAAACTGTATTATACCCGCCCCCTTCCACACAGTATACGGCCATATAGTTTATGCATATAACCTACAGCACCCTATAGAATGGCGCCCAGATAACAGTTCCATATGTTGGTAAAACAACACTTCCACATAGTCACCTAGATAAAAATGCTACCGCCATACAGTGCTAAATAGCAGATGCAGCTGAGCTAAGTTTCATAGGTGTAGCTGAGTTTGTCACCTACAGTTGGGTTTCATTGGATAATGCCATCTGGTGGTGCTCCCCTCCATATGGCACAGGGTCATACAGCGTATAAGTTACCACGCCATACAATAGCAGCGCCATATACGATGGTGATGGAATATCCGCACCGCATTCTGGTAAAATAACACTGCTATATAGCTGCCAAGAAATGCTACACAGCACAATGATTAGACATTTCTGGTACAAATCACCCACTTCCCACGTCAATTGTCAATCATAGTTAAGATGTAGCAGAGCTGTATTTGCCATGTAGCTCTCTTGGGGCTGCCTTATTTTTACCTGATGATACTGTTGAAGCAACTACTGAGAAATTGTGGAATCTTCATAAATTGTGCTGAATGGCAACTCAGCTCTGCTACACCTGTCCATATGTACAGCGCTGGCTGCAGGGTTTCCAGGGATCTGCAGTAACCAGGTGACGGCGCATCTGCAGGACGAGGAAAGGTTTAAACAATTGCTCCTGAATAATTGTGAGGAAACTAAAGATAGAAAGTCCTGAAGACGCCGCGTAATAATCTTATCCTTCAGGATTATCCATCACCTGTGAGGCCCGAGGCGGATACAGGATTGTGGGAGACTGCGGGGGATGGGAGAACTGGAGATGACAGGGGCTTTCATCTGGTTTACATGCGGGATGCTCAGAGAGACGCCCTCTAGTGGCTGGAGAAAAGGATGACGCTATCTATCTATCTATCTATCTATCTATCTATCTATCTCTATCTATCTATCTATCTATCTATCTATCTATCTAATCTATTTGTATAACTATATATCTATTATCATCTATCTATCTATCTAATAACTAATATCTATATATCTATTATCTATCCTTTCTATCAAATCAAATCAGCTTTATTGGCAGGACTAATTACAATTTAGCATTGCCAAAGCAAATGGGAAATAATCGGGTAGGGTTGGGGGATGGGGACACATCCAGGGTGGGGATATAGGAGTCCATGTTACATCAGGCTCCCCCAGTCTATGGCAGGCAGTAATATATTGTGCTGCTATGGCCGCTGTGTTCTCCTCTTCCCCCAGCAGTATGGAGAGTCTCTCTTCCTCCTCCATGGAGGCGAAGTCTGGGCAGAGATCAGACAGTCTCCTGAAGTGAGCGTCTCTCACTGCTGAGTATTTGGGGCACCGCAGCAGGAAGTGGGCCTCATCCTCCACGGCCTCCTGGTTACACTGCTGGCATAGTCTGCTCTCCCTGGGCATGTACCTCTGTCTGTGACGCCCGGATTCGAGCAGGCTGTGGGCGCTAAGTCTGTACCGGCTTAGGATCGGTCAGTCTCTTGGATTGGGGAGTTTCTCCAGATATGGGGCCAGTTTGTACTCCCTCAGCAGGCTACTGTATACTGTCAGCTTCTGTGAAGTTTGTATGTCGTTCCTCCAGACGCTGATATACTCCTCTTTGCCCTTGTGTATCATCTTGTGGATTTCCCCCTTTGCCAGGCTGTATTGGTTGCTGCCTTGGGCAGGCTGGGTTTGGGTGACTTGTTGCCGGGTGCTTTGTCTTTCTGGGGCTTCTTGGTGTAGCAAAGCTTTGTGATGGTCGGAGCTGGGACTGCTGCTATGCAGGTGGGCTCTGAATGATAGCGCCCTCTTCTGGACAGCAGGGTATAGTGGGAATCTGCCCAGTTCTGCTCGACAGGCGCTGGAGAAAGTGTTTGCAGCATTCTAGATGGAAAAGTTCTGTAGGCCCAGAGTCCCACTTTGCCCAGTCTGGGTACGTGTCTGGGCCCCAGACTTCGCTGCCATACAGGAGGATTGGGGCTATGATGGTGCTCTAAGGTGATACAGAAGCTTCTGATGGTATAGACTGTTTCGCTCGCCTTGTCTTTCAGTGTTTCCATGACTTTCTTAAAGCTCCCTGATTGGCTGATTTCTAGGCCCAGGTAAGTGTACCTGTCGGTTTCTGATAGTGGACAGTTGTTTAGCAGGAACTGTACTGTGGGACTGTGCCTGTATAAGTTAGTACATACAGCATAAGACCATGTTCACACTTTGAGGGACCACTTGCATTCTGCCAGCAGTGTACATTATCTACACACTCCATGGCCTAGCAAAAATCCGTACCATGTGAGCATATTGTACCGCTATACATCTTTCTGCCATAAAGGCCCTCACTGTCTGCATCTCTATACAATTCCCACAGAACTTGTTGCAGTGAGCTCCCTCTAGTGGTGGCTGCAGGTACATTTTATTATATTTTTTATGACAGACAGTGGAGCCATCACAGACATGGTCTTCCTGTAGAGTAAGTATGCCATTCATCACTTTCTTTACATTGAGACCTCCGGCTACCGGAGGCTGGGCCCTTTCACAATTTTCCCCGGGCCCCTATGATTACTTTTGAGCTTTAGCTTATTATCCACAGATACAATATTAAGAAGTCGCGTCTGTAGGGCAGTCGTTCTGCGCGCGCCGCACTCCCGCCTTCATATCGCACCCATATATAATGCTCAGTGTCATCGGGTGAGTTCCTTCGTGAATTTAATAAAAGACATTAGACTGAGAAAATAAAAGAAAATCAGCGTGGCATGGCCGCTACACGGAGGGCACCGGCTAATGAAAATCCTTTTTACTAAATCCCAAAAATGAATTTGCATTTTATCCGTGTCTGATTTCTAAGCAGTAAACAATTAGATCGCATTTAATAGGATTACTCTCCCTAATGCCGGATTTTTTTTCTTCCGATTTCTCACTTTCTTTTTTTTTTGTTTCAATGCCTTCGGCTACATTAAATACGGTATAATATAATTTATAGTCATTTCTAACTTGTGGCTCTTCAGCTGTTGCAAAACTACAACTTCCAGCAGGCTAGGCAGTCGCATGGTGTCAGGACATGGTGGGAGTAATTTTACACAGAGTTGAATATTTATATTCTGTCTGTCTGCCTTCACCACTAGGGGGAGCTCACTGCATGTGAAATCAGACAGCTTTCCGAGCATGCTGGGAGCTGTAGTTTTTCAACTGCTAGAGAGCCGCAGATGGAGCCTACTAACATAGGTTATCCCTTCTATAAAATTCTGTCTACCTGCAGACACCACTAGGGAGAGCTCACTGCATATTGACATATACAGGGGCCAGAGCATGCTGGGAGTTGTAGAAACTACTGAAGAGACTTCTGACCTAGGCCATAAATCAAACAAGTAAAGCTGGATTATGGCCTATGTCAGAAGTCTGTCTTCCTGTAGCCACCACTAGAGGGAGCTCATTGCATAGAAACGTATACAGCTGTTAGGGCATGCTGGGAGTTGTAGTTTTGCAACAGTTGAAGACCTGCAGATTGAAATTACGTATACAAATCAGCGCTCAGTGGCGAACCTTAGTGCATGTGAATGTATCCAGCTATCAGGGCATCCTGGGAGTAGTAGTTTTCCACCTCCTGCACAGTATAAGTTAGGTCTCTTGCACATGGATTTATGTTACAAAGGTTAAAAAAAAAGTTCTGTTTGCCTGCAGCAAACACTAAGGGGAGGTCCCTGGATAATCCCCTTGAAGCTCCACCTAGTGGTGACTTCGGGAAAACATAATGTTACGATTTAATTTAAAAAAACAGTGCAGCACCTGCCCGTGTGTGGGGTCCGGTATTACAGCCCAGCCTTATAGCAATGAATGGGGCTCAGCTGCAATACCGCACACAACCTGAGGACACGTGGGGAGCTGTTTTCGGAAGAACGCAGTCACGTGATTTAAATCCTGTGCAGCCTCTTTAATGGCGCAGGAATGGTTAAAAAGCACCTGTAACCCTTCTCTGTTTGACAACTACTTGCCTCCCCTTGTAAAAACAATTCTGGGGCATCTGTTCTTATAAGGCCTCATGCACACAAAGGTATTTTCTTTCCGTGTCCGTTCCATTTTTTTTTTTGCGGACCGTATGCAGAACCATTCCTTTCAATGGGTCCACATGTGCATTCTGTTTCCGTATGTCCGTTCCGCAAAAAAAATTACATGTCCTATTATTGTCTGTATTAGGCCTCATGCACACGACCGTATGTGTTTTGCGTCCGCCAAAAAAACGGATGACGGACCATTTTTTGTTGCTGATCCGTTTTTATGGCAGATCCATTGTAATAATGCCTGTCATTGCCCGCAAACGTGAAAAAAATAGGACATGCTCTATTTTTTGAACGGAATGTAAACACGGACCACGGATGCGGAACAAAAGTGGTTGTCCGCATTTTTTTACAGACCCATTGAAATGAATGGGGTAGCATCCTGTCCATGAAAAAACGGAACGGACGCGGAAACAAACAACGGTCGTGTGCATAAGGCCTTATGGACATTAGGGGCTGGCTGCAAAAAACAAAATGCACACGGATGTCATACGTATTTTTTGTGGATCCATTTTTTGCGGACCGCAAAATGCATACGGTCGTCGGCATGAGCCCTAACTGTGTTGTCCTTTATTATTCCTGCTAGAATTTATTAATGAGTTGCCAGCAGTTTGCACTGGGTTGCTAGTGTCAGACTGTGCAGGGACACCCCCCCAACTGGTAACACCCATCTGGACCTTCATTGCAAACTGCTGGCAATTCATTTGTAAACTTACAGTATAGCAGGAATAATATAGGAATGGCACAACATAGAATCGTAAGAAGAGATGCTTCAGAATTGTTATTACTGGGGGGGGTCCATTCACACGTCCGTAAGTGTTTTGCAGATCCGCAAATTGCGGATCAGCAAAACACAGACACTGGCAATGTGCGATCCGCAATTTGCGGACCGCACATAGCCAGCACTGATAGAACATGTTCTATTTTTTTCAGGAACGGAATTGCGGATCCGGAAAAAACGGATCCGGAAAAAAATGGATGTGGATCCTGAAAATGCGGATCTGCATCCGTTTCATCCCCATTGAAAATGAATGGGTCCGCAAAGATGCGGACCCAAATTACGGACGTGTGAATGAACCCTTACTAGAACAGAGATGTCAGGAGAGGGGGCGGGTCCTGTTGTGGACTCCGGACTCCTGTCACCACAGTGCTATGGCGGCGAGGCGCATGGAGTCCCTGTGGTTCATCACTGCATAGCTGTGTGCTCCCATAGGGTGCTTCTGTATGGTTTCAGGGGCAAGCGGATTCAGCGCGAAATCTACACGGCGCATGATGCCGTCATCACATCGGCCGGAGTGGTGACGTCTTAGGTCACCATCAACGAGATTTCGTGCGGGAACTTCAAGAACGAAGATCCCGCCATTTTTACCGCCATTTCAGGGATTTGTTATCTTGAGGCACAAGGGAATTTGGTTGGTGGCGAATCAGATTTTTCCTGAAATTCGGATTGAAGTCCACTCCACAGCTAAAATGAAGAGCTGAATCATGGAAGTCCCCCCCCCCCAACCACAACCCCCACTATTCACGACATGAAGGAAGCGCCGGCGTCTGGGTGAGATTATTTGACATCTCATCGGTTTATTGATGCGCTCTAGTTCCGCAGTCACTTTCTATATTTAGAGTGTGTGTCCTATATAAACAGCATTGAGTCATCATCGGAGTAGTCAGCGGCGGGAGGTGTCGGCTGCACATTGAACTTTGTAGCTAAAGTCAGGCTGCCCCTTTAATTTCTGGGGGCGATAATGTAGCTTCAGAGTATCTTTGTAATAAACCCTTCTTTCATTTTGTTAAAATGATTGCAGTGAAGACATCAAAATCTTGCTTCTCAGTGGAAACCATCAACAAGCGGCTTTTAATGGAACTGCACAAAGGTTCCGTTTTATGCCCTGGACCTTAATCTATATACCATGGCCAAAGCAAGGTGGGTTGCTAGTGCACCCTCCCAACTCAATTGCGATCCCTGCTGTAGATATGCCCAGGTAGCTTCTGCCCTGCGTATTTTATAATAGTCCGGGCATAACCAGTCTCAATGGAAATCCTTAGAGTATTACTAACCCAAATAGTGGCGCTCCGACTACCTCAGACTCCAACAGGCAATGCAGCTCAGCTGGAGTCATGGGTGGATTGTCTCCTAAACTGCAGCATTACAAAATCCCCTTGTAGGGGCAAAATTACAAGAACAGCCAAGCAAGTGTGCCTGCTGGGGGTTGTAGTTTCACAGCAGTTGGCGAGATGAAGGTTGCTGACCCGTACACTAGGAAAATGTCATCATTGTCCCGCCTCTGGGACCCCATCCTGTCTCTAGAATGGGGCCCCTGAAGCAAACAGGGAGCCGCCGCACATGCACTGCCACCCTCCGTTCTCCGCTATGGGAATTCAGGCACTCGGCTATTTCCGGCAGACCCACAGAGGTCAGCGGACGCACGCGGGCAGTGCGCCCTCCGTTCACCACAAGGAGACTTCCGAATATAGCTGAGTGCGCCCGCTTGGCGATAAATGAAGAGCATGCCACTCACGCACAGTGCGCTCTCCATTCACTTCGGGGGCCCGATTCTCTAGATAGAAGTGGGGCCCGCACCCAGGGGTGCACCACCAATGAGGCCAGGTGAGCACCAGGTAGGGGCAAGAGAGGGCGCGTCAGCCGAAGGGCCATGGGCTGAAGGGAATTCATCCGTATGTCTTCCATATTCCGTATTTTTGCCGAACCATCTATTGAAAATTTCTGACCAGCCCAATTTTTCAATGTAATTACTGCATACGGTATATGCCATGCTTCCTTTTCCATTTGTGATCCGCAAAAGACGGATCACATACGGAAACCATACGGAAACGGAAACTGAAACAAAAAACGGAAGAACGGATCCGTGAAAAACGGACCCCAAAATACTGAAAAAGCCATACGATCGTGTGCAAGAGGCCTTAGAGCTCATGCACACGAACGTATTTTCTTTCCGTGTCTGTTCCATTTTTTTGCGGACCATATGCGGAACCATTAATTTCAATGGGTCCGCAAAAAAACGGAAGGTACTCCGTGTGCATTCCGTATGTCCGTTTTTACGTTCCGCAAAAAAAATAGAGCATGTCCTTTTTTTTTCTAGTTTGCGGACAAGGATAGGCATCAGGCTGCATGCACACAACAGTTGTTTTTTGTTGTCCGCAAATCGGGATCCGCAAAAAAAACTGATGGTCCATCAGTTTTTTTTGGAGGATTCCTTTGTTTTCACAGATCCCCTGTAATAAATGCCTATCCTCGTCCGCAAATGAGAAAAAAGTAGGACATGCACTACTTTTTTTGCTGAAGGGAAACACGGACAACGGACGCGGAACACAAACGGATGAACTGTCACCATTTTTTTGCTGACCCATTGAAAAAAACGGGTGCCTGAAACGTAGGCCGAGAAAAACAACTGTTGTGTGCATGTAGCCTTATTATAATAGATCTGCAAAAATAACGGATTCCATACGGAACGGCAACCCTTTTTTTTCGGAGCCGCAATTTGCTGACCGCAAAACACATACGGTCTTGTGCATGAGGCCTTACCCTGATGGACTTGTGAAATGAAAGCACGGTCGTCATTTCATCAACTATCAAGGTACATTTTCTAGATGAGGTTTCCTGCCGAGAGCCAATCACGTAGAGTCGGTGGAATTCTCCCCTATTGCGTTCCTCTGTCTAAGTGGCTTTCAATTTACTCCCTATTTTATGCATCTGAAAACCGAGGGTGCGTCTGAGCATCTTTTTTTTTTCTAATTAAGTCTCATAATTGGTGGGAATGGGCCATTTGGGAGCTAATGTTTCTTTGGTGATTAACAGTGAAATGACTAAATGGTATTTATTCCAAACAGCTGTGAAAATTTCACCAAAATTTCACTTTTTCCGACCCCTTTTTTGTTCAGCCTGGGCCGTCGCCCGTTTTCCTTTGTCTTTTACGTTTCGTTCATTAGAATTCATACAATGCAATCCAATTAGTAGACAAATATACGTTCTACTCAGGCAAAGGCGCGAACCGCTCGGAAAAAGGATACGAAAAAGAGCTCAAGGTGTTTATTAGTTCCCGTTATTAATAATTCACTCTTTGCATTGTGTCTCTCGCATTAAATTAGCGGTAATCATACTGGCAGTTTACGTAAGACGGAGCTAAAAAAACGAAGCAAATAGCCTGGCGCCGAGCCTAGGGAAGATTTAGATTTGGGAAGTTGCGTTGGAGACGATGTTCGTGGATTTTTGCAGAATGTATTTGCTTGTAGACTACTTGGAGGAGACGCATCAGCTTGGAGAACGCAGAACCTCCTTGTAGAGCGCAAAGTGTAACCCAGGTGGTCAGTCAAACACAGGGTGGCACTTACATTAGTAATAGGCACTGCTGTCAAAGTGGCCATATATTTAAGGGCAAAATCGGCGAGTTCGGCTATTTTCAGCAGGACTAATCTAGGTTCTTATCTGTTGGGCGGTGTGCCGACTCGTCCACAACTGATGGTGTTGAAGGAAAGAAGGATCAAGCATTTTGAATGTCCGCGTCTAATCCTTTCTTATCCCGTACAAGCAAATGACTCCACCGTATTCATTGGCACACTTGGCCGAGCATGCATGTTTGTTGGAGGGGTAACCCTGGGTTCAGACCTGAGCGTTCTTAAAACGCGTGTTTTACGCGCGTTTTTGTCGCGCGTATTTCAGCACGTTTTTGCAAATAGGAAACGCGCGTAGAACGCGCGTTCTTGTGATTGACTACTGTGGTGTCAATCACAAAACGCGCGTCAAACGCCCCAAAAGAAGCTCAAGTACTTGTTTATGCGTTGGGCGTTTTACAGCGCGTTCAAACGCGCTGTAAAACGCTCAAGTGTGAACCACTCCCATAGGGATGCATTGGTTTTAATCTGTTGAGCGTTTTACAGCGCGTTTGAACGCGCTGTAAAACGCTCAGGTGTGAACCCAGGGTAAGGGAGGTCGGTGTAGCTGTCAGCCAAAAGAGCTGACAGCTATTGAAGGTAGATAACCAGACGACCACATATCCTGAATCCATCTAAGGATATCACAATGTTAGCAGTAACATCGGTGGTCACGGTGCATGTGGTGCAAACATCAAAGATCTAAACTGTCTGGGCAGGTGTTGGGGGGCGTGCCGACTCATCCACAACTGATGATGTTGAAGGAAAGAAGGATAAAGCATTTTAAATGTCCGCGTCTAATCCTTTCTTATCCCGTACAAGCAAATGACTCCACCCTATTCATTGGCACACTTGGCCAAGCATGCATGTTTGCTGGAGGGGTTAGGGAGGTCGGTGTAGCTGTCAGACGAAAGAGCCAACAGCTATTGAACGTGTATGACCAGACGACCACATGACCTGGAGCCACCCAAGGATATTACAATGTTAGCAGTAACATCGGTGGTCACGGAGAATGTGGTGCAAAAGTCAAAGATCTAAGCTGTCTGGGCAGGAGGAGGAGAGCAAATCCATTACCAGAACCTGGATTTTACATCTACAAGGGTATAGGGTAGTGATGGCTAATCTCCGGCACTCCAGCTGTGGCGAAACTACGACTCCCAGCATACTCTATTCATTTCTATGCTGTTCTGTTCTATGCTGGGTGTTGTAGTTTTACCACAGCTGGAGTGCCATCACAGGTATAGGGTGTTCATATTCATTTGGAGGGCTGTCAAAGTGACCCCCCAAGCTTTGTCCCAGGATATTGGGGATGGTATTCTTCCCGAGAAGCAATGCTTTTAGAGGTCACTACCTCAGGTGGAGAATGCTATGATTGTTGTTGGATTTCAGATATCACTGTAAGAAATTGGAGGCCTACGGAGGTACAGATGTAGCAAATGTTAACTCGACCATTGACGTGTTAAGTACAAAGTCGCAGAAAACTTTAATTTCACCTTTTTGATGACTTCTGTCGTGCTAAATGTAAAATTTTAACTTTGCTATTACCGTGTACAGGGTAAAGTTAACACTTGCTACAACTGTATGGTATAGATCCTATAGGTACATAGGACGATGTGCATGACCTCTTCATCTCCGCCTTTGGGAATCCCTCTCTGTTAATATTACCTTATGGATTCCCTTTACTCCAGGCCTTACGATGAGTAGCATTTTAAACAGCCATTGCATAAGTATTAGCGCCCATGCTTGATCTCACTGACCCCCTGACTCGTGCGGTGACTATATAGGACAAAAAAATAAATAAATCAATAAATCCAGGAATTATTCACTTTGTTTCCATGACATATTTAAGCCATTAAACATAATGATACTTTGTCCGGGGAGACATTAATATGACATATGAGCGAGACCCGTATGTAATCATTGAAGATGAACTCGGCGCAGTCATTTATCTTACACTGACCTAAGACATTGATCTCGAGTGTATTTCTGTCTAATAAGACATGTTTTTAAAAAATATTTATTAGATTTTCTTTCATATTCATTTTAGATTTCTTAGATTTTTTTAGATTTCTTTAATATTAAATATATATTTTTAAATTACTATTATTATTATTGTGTTCTCAAACTTTTGCATTAATTTGTATCTACGATTCTGCTCTGCCAAGGTGCTAATGTTCTCTGCTGAAGTTTTTTTTTCCACCTTAGGCTACTTTCACTCTCGCGTTTTGGCTTTCCGTTTCTGAGATCCGTTCAGGGCTCTCACAAGCGGTCGAAAACGGATCAGTTTTGCCCTTAATGCATTCTTAATAGAAAAGAATCCGCTTAGAATGCATCAGTTTGCCTCCGTTCAGTCACCATTCCGCTCTGGAGGCTGCCTGCAGCGGTTTTCTGTCCGTCCTGGGATGCGGAGCCAAATGGACACAATAGAAAACGGATTCGTCTCCCATGGTCCTTTAGTGGTGTTCCGTCTTGGCTATGAAAGTCATAATACAACCGGATCCGTTCATGACGGGGACAGATGGTTGTATTATCAGTAACGGAAGCGATTTTGCAGATCCATGACGGATACGCAAAAAACACTAGTGTGAAAGTAGCCTTAGGGCTCATGCACACGACCATATGGCTTCTTCTGTATTTTGTGGTCCGCATAAACGTATCCGCAAAAAATACGGATTATGTCCGTGTGCATTCCATTTTTTGTAGAACGGAACAGCTGGCCCCTGATAGAACAGTACTATCCTTGTCCGTTATGCGGACAATAATAGGACGTGTCCTATCTTTGAACGGAACGGAAATATGGAAACGGAAGGCATAGGGAGTACCTTCCGTTTTTTTTTTTCGGATTCATTGAAATGAATGGTTCCGTATACGGTCTGTATACGGAATGCAAAAAGAACAGAAATGGAGGGAAAAAAGACGTTCGTGTGCAAGAGGCCTTAGAATGTGTTTAATTTTTACATGGCATTTTTAGCAAAAAATATATATTTTTTCTAGTTGAACTACTGTAACAGAACTTAAAGGGGTTGTCAACTCGATTAATTGTGGTGTGTGACCCCTAGACATCAGCTGCTATTACTAGGGGAGGTTTCCTGGACCCACTACAGGGGTTACGTAGCTCTCCGCTCTGGCTCATAACAGCTTCATATAATCTTCATATTCTCAAATCAGCCATTTTGACCGGTTGCCGTCATTAGATAACCCATTAAAAAGTACTATTTTGAATATAGAGGACCTTAACCCTTTAGAGTGTAACTATCATTTAAAAAACAATTCATATGTTTTGATTGCCGAGGTCTGAAGGCTGAGACCTGGTGCCCCTTCATCTCTGATTGACTCTGGGAATGCTGAGAGAGCAGTGTATGGCCCCCTTTCAAAACAGTTGTTTTTCCAGGGGAAGCCCTAGCCAGCTATGCGTTTTCCATGTAGTGGCCACTACAGGGGAAATGTGGTATTGCATGGAGGCCAATCTGATAAATTACTACATTTAGTAACTTTTCAACTTTCTAGTTATACTGACCCTGTGGTATCAGGCACATGACTTCATGTGATGCCAGGAAGTCCACCGGAAAAGGAGCAGCTCTTTGTTCTGGCTCATGAGGGGGTCCCAAATGTTGAAAACCCCTCTATTAATGTCCATATTAGAACATATAATCCGAGGTTATCTTCATGAGACAACCCCTTCAAGGATGTAACATGTTTTTAGTTTTTTTGCAACAGCAATAATTTTTTTAGCTTTATGTTTTTTTCAGCTCTTCAGATTTTCCAAGTGTTCTCAGGATTGGTCATTAATATCTAATTGGTGGGGATCCAATGTCAGGGACCCCCACTGATTAGCTGTTTGAAGAAGCTGGGTCGCTCTGTTGAGTGCCACAACCTCCTTGTGGCTTACTAAGCATAGGGATGTCCATAGGATAGTAGCAGTGCTTGGCCTAGGGTATGTGACTGATCGGCGTGATGTCACCGGCCTACATAGAGCCACAGTGTTTGCCGGAGTTCTGCAGTCTTTTCGGCAGGGGTGTGAGGCGTTGGATCCCCACCGATCAGTTACTGATGACCTATCCTGAAGATCAGACAGCCCTTTAAGTATACAGTTGCATTCAATGGGGGTCGAAATCTAAATTGCTGCCATCAGTATCACAGTGGCGGGGTCTCATCTATTGAGTTGGTCTCATGTTTTGGTTTCCCCAGAAAGTTCCCTCTGCCACAGAAGAAATCACCAATATTGTAAACGGCACCGGGTAGGTGGGGGTCCCTGTTTCAGATTTTGCACTGGGGAGCAGGAGATTTAAGTTACGTCTCTAACTGGAGGTGACTCATCTTTGTTTCTAGGAACCACTGCTTGCGCCACCGTGTCACTTTGTTGTCTCCGCTGCTCTGTCTAATTTGGCAAATTTGTGTACATTTTTTAAACTCTCGTTTTGCTCCCGGTAAATTTACACAGCCACTAATGACTTAAGGGATTATCGGCATGCATTTTTTTCAAAACTCCGAGCTTCTCATTCGGGAGAAATTTACTGTTTCTATAAACATAAATAAAATGTTAATAAGGCGCAGATCTACGGTAGTAACCGCCTGCTAATCTTTCCTCTTTGTTATGCCTCGAAGGACATATTTAACAGCTCCAGCCGGCTGCCTACAACAAGTCTTTTCTCCTCCATAGTGCAGAGATATATTATTTAGACAGCTCTGACCATTACATCGCCTGCAGAAATGATGGCGAAGCCTAAAACCGACCACATATTAAAATACCGGCAGGTCAGCAGATTTTTTTTTTAGACACATCGCTTATTAAATCACATACAAGTTTCGTTACTTGTTATTTTTCAACATTTAAATTTATGGACAAGTTGTGATTCACTTCTACGCTCAGTTTTCAATAAATGATGGCATGCTGGGGAGCTGCGAGCCTAAATACTACATGATCCATAGCTATGGGAGCGTCTGCGCTGTTAATATATTTCGCATCACTTGTTTATCGTTGCAGGAAGACAGTAACCATTTAAATCCTGTTTGCAAGAAATTTGTGCATGAGATTGGTTCATATCAAGTAACACAAAGCATTGATGATGCCCTAAGGAGTTTTTTCAGTTCCTGGGACCCAATGCAAAATCTGTAACAAGGATCACCCTTTTTATGTGTCTTGTGAGCTTCCTAAGACACCAGGGCCAAGGTACAACTGCAGTCTTTGCACCCTCTATCACTGGTCTTTAAAGGCCATCTGTCAGCAGATTTGTACCTATGAAACCAGCTGACCTGTGACATTAGAACTTGTCAGCGGAAGGCATCTGTTTTGATCCCATGTTCATATTGCTGAGAAAAATGATGTTTTAATATATGCAAATTAGCTTGTAGGAGCAACGAGCTGTTGCCATTACATCTAGAGGCTCAGCTCTCTCTGTAACTGCCGCACCCTTTACGCTTTGATTAACGGGCTAGGCAGTGAAAACATCATCATGCTTGGCTCTGTGTAATCAATGGTTTGTATGCATGTTCTATTACCATGAATTCTGAGATCCGGGAATAAAATAGGCTTAACAAAGCTTAAGTGTATAAAAGTTTACTAAACTTTGATAATATATATAACATACAGAGTAAAGTAAGTAACAGTCACCTTATGACATGAACAACTGAGCGAGATCTCCATTAACCAATTCCCAACATGGCCGATATGATGCAAAGAGGTGATAGATAATCACAGGACATGATCTTATCTTCGTGATGTCCTCAATGGCGCCTCATTGTTACATGCTTAGATATTTTCTAACTTCCTGGTCCTCTTAAAGGTCTTCATTATGCACACATGTACAGTTACCTAAGACTTCAGGAACGCGTCCTGGTACCCGGTACCACCAACCAACTACATTACAAGGAATTAAAGTTAAATAACCACTTAAATCTTGCCATACACATGTCAACAGGGGGGAGGAGATACTGGAGTAGTGTGGATAGCAACCTTTAACAGTCCACATTGGTTGGCCACCTTAAAGATCTTCAAGAATATGGTTAGGAAATCCTTTGCCAAACCTTGACAAACGTTAACATCAAGATGAGTAAAAGACAATCAACAACACTGAAAGAATACATGGTCCAACCTTCATCAGGGTTTTTTTTTTTTTTTACGTGACTAAGACGTTTTCTCCACTCTTAGATAGAGGTTTAGTCTTACGAAATGGAAAACAAAAGGGGCAAAATATGTTCAACATGCATTTCTTGATTATATGGATCATACTTCAGAAGATCCCAGTCTTTGGTGGCTGTAGTGTACAGAAAATGGTCTATAAAGACTATTGAGGTGTTAAAAGGGCTAAATGCAAAGACCTGAAAGAAGGAGTGGGTCATTCTGACTAAGTACTCTATCTTACCATGGCAGTCATGTATGGGGGAAGGTGACAATTATAAAAAAAAAAAAGTCTTATAGTAATTGACATTTTTAGGTTGTGGAGTCTTACCTGGAGGAGAGATGTTGCCCTTAATAAACTGCATAATACATTTCAGCTCGAACCCCTATGTTTTTGTAGCCCTTCTTTAAAAACAATTCATATTGATGTACAGTTTTCAGTATTTGCAGTTTTGGGAACCACATACATGATGCTTCATTGCCACAACTGGCAAAACATATGGTGACTGGCAGGCAGCAGAATTATCGCCATATGTCAATTAATGAGATAATGATCGTTGTTCTAATTAACCTTGCAATTGTGTACAGTAAATTAACATCTTCATAACCAGCAGTCCCTGCCCATCATCCTCATTTATGGAAGAGAAATGGCTACTCCCTAGTTGTTTAAATGCCCCACAGACTCTGCTTAAAGGCAAATATGAAGTGATATAATCACAAGGCAGGAACCTTGTTAGAAAACAGCTGAAATCTCATGTTTACTTTGGTTGTAAATAGAGGTGTAATAAATTAAATAGATGTCTGGAATGTAAAAGAATATAACTACCATAATACTGCTTCCTATGTACAAGAATATAACTACTATAGTACTGCCTCCTATGTACAAGAATATAACTTTTATAATACTGCTCCTATGTACAAGAATATAACTAGTATAATACTGCCTCCTATGTACAAGAATATAACTACTATAATACTGCTCATATGTACAAGAATATAACTACTATAATACTGACCCTATGTACAAGAATATAACTACTATAATACTGCCTCCTATATACAAGAATATAACTACTATAATACTGGCCCTATGTACAAGAATATAACTACTATAATACTGGCCCTTTGTACAAGAATATAACTACTATAATACTGCCTCCTATGTACACGAATATAACTACTATAATACTGCCTCCTATATACAAGAATATAACTACTATAATACTGCCTCCTGTGTACAAGAATATAACTACTATAATACTGCCTCCTATGTACAAGAATATATCTACTATAATACTGCCTCCTATGTACAATAATACAACTACTATAATACTGCTCCTATTTACAAGAATATAACTACTATAATTATGCTCACTACAGTATGTACAATATAACCACTATAATACTGCCCCCTATGTACAAGAATATAACTACTATAATACTGCTCCTATGTACAAGAATATAACTACTATAATACTGCTCCTATGTTCAAGAATATAACTACTATAATACTACCTCCTATGTACAAGAATATAACTACTATAATACTGCTCCTATGTATAAGAATATAACTACTATAATACTGCCTCCTCTGTACAAGAATATAACTACTATAATACTGCTCCTATGTACAAGAATATAACTACTATAATACTGCTACTCTGTACAAGAATATAACTACTATAATACTGCTCTTATGTACAAGAATATTACTACTATAATACTGCTCTTATGTACAAGAATATTACTACTATAATACTGCTCCTATGTACAAGAAAATAACTTCTATAATACTGCCTCCTATGTACAAGAATATAACTACTATATTACTGCCCTCTATGGATAGTGGATGCTTATATTTAATTGTAAATACTCAACAGTGTAGCTTCATCAAGGAGGAGAGATTTATGGCAGATAATGAGGCAATCGGGACATTTTAGGCTTTGGCTTGCATACCAGGGAAGATTCCTCACCGCGGTATACAGTGCTCCTCCTCTTCCTACAGAACGTCCCATTGTGAATGTAACTTACAGGATAATTGATATTTACGTATTTGTCTGTTTGTAATTCGAGGCTTTCGTCCCCTTGATCATAGGTTTACCTCACATATGCTGAGGCGCGGTGGACGTGTTTTGTATCTATTAAGATTTCCCCATAAGTACAGGCAGTGAGGGTTTTTTATTTTTTACATTCCTGCTGTGGATGATTAGGATTGATTGAAGTGCTTTCTTTGTCCTCTAAAAAAACAGTGTTTAATTATTGTCATTATGCTAATACATGCAAATGTTAAAAGTGTTCTCTTGGTTAGGAGTGCAGAGAACAATAAAAAGATGAAAGTGTTAGTCTAAAGTACAAATTAGTTTATTACATTGCTAAATAGCCTCCTAGGAAGCAGGTGTCCTGCGTACATGAAACAAACAGCCCCATTGTAGGATATTAAACGTTCCCATCTCGTGTGTGCGGCACTTTAAAGGCGCTCGGAGAGGCAATTATACATGTTTATGTACCTCATACGGTTGTAATATATTAAGAAGGACCCTCAGACAGTGTTTGGCCGGCCTATAAGTTCTTCTTCATATTCTGTGTGTAGCAGAGAAAACATATGGGCTGGTGGGCCAATCTGAGGAACCCTACATCTCCCAGTGGGTCCTAATGTCTGCAGGTCTAGTGTTTCAGCAGCAGCCACTGGATGGAGACCACCATTGCAGGCTGACTCTTTTGTTAAGTCGTGAGGGTTACTGGTTCTCATTGAGGAGATCCAGCTGACTCATGGAGTCTTATAGGCAATGGTCCATGGGAAAAATATATGCAAATAACTCTCGTCCAGAAAGAAGATATTTCTATCTTCTGGGGGAGGCTGAATTGTGGACATAGCAGATCCTGCCGATGTGGAGAGTCTTTCAGGGAATGCTCCTTGTGAAACAAAAGCATTTCAATTAGCTCTCCTCCAAAAAGAAGAGAGACAGTTGTCTTCCTTCTGGAGAGGAGCTAATTGGCATGGTGAATAATGGAAAAGCTAGTCATGACTAGAGTTAAGCGAACTTCTGTTTTAAGTTCGTTTTCCAATGTTCGGGTTCGGGTTATCCAAGCATCCCGTTATGGATTCCGCTACCACGGACCATAACGGCATTTGGAATTCATAAGGGGATTCTTCAATGAACCCGAACCTTGGACAACACGGAGGACCTGGGGTGATGTCACCGTCATGTGATCAGTGCAGGGGCGTGGCTCAGTACTGGATTAGATAAAAGGTGGTAGCCTTTGACCTCTTATCCAATCCAGTACTGAGCCACGCCCCCTGCACTGATCACATGACGGTGACGTCACCCCAGGTTCTTCACCCCATGTTCCAAATGCCGTTATGGTCCGTGGTAGTGGAATCCATAACGGGATGCTTGGATAACCCGAACCCGAACTTTGGAAGCTGAACTTAAAACAGAAGTTCGCTCAACTCTAGTCATGACCAAAAGTCCATCTTTGAAACCAATTTTTGTTATTGCCCGAGATACATGTAAAAAAAACTTTTTTACAACATTGCGATAGCCTTGATTTATAAAGAAATTTTATGTTTGCAGATCGTTTGTAGAGTTCCATTTCTATGGCAACAGACAACAAGCAAACCTGTGTGGTCAGGTCCTGTAGTCATGTGTTACCACTTTCTACCTGTCTCCTCTTGTACAGTTTGTAGGTTAGTAAAGCATAAGCAGAACACTTGAATGGAGGAACAGACTACACACCTGGATGGTTTATAGTCTGTAAAGACAGACACATGGGTCTGCATAGGTACTGTATACACAAAATGGTAGCGATGAAGGTGTACATAAGCTTAGACTGTAGATTTCTTGCAAACTATTAGTGTTTGTGGCTTATAAAGGTGAACTACAATGATAGATTCTAAAAGGGTGTACTCTACAAGTATGGACTCTCTAAGAAAGGGCTCCACAAGGGTGGCCTTTGCAAGAGTGTACTACAAGGATAAACTCAAACAGATGGACTCTATAAGGGTAGACTCCACAAAGATGGACTCTGCAATGGTGGCTTCTACTAGTGTGAACTTCAAGGATAAACTCTAACATGTGGACTCTATTAGGGTAAACTCCACTAAGAAGGACTCTGCAATGGTGACTTCTACTAGTGTGAACTACAAGGATAAACTCTAGCATGTGGACTCTATAAGAGTAGACACTACAAGGAAGGATTATAAAAGGGTGTACTCTACATTCCATCGACCATTCACCTTTTGTGGATTGATACATCTAAAAGGGTTAACTCTCACTGTTTTAATATGTTTTGGTAGATCATTTATGAAACTTGCTGAAAAGTTAAAAAAGTCTTTAATGGTTCTCATTGGACCTTTGGGTGACCAGGTGGACCATCGATTTTATTGGAATGAAACAGGATGTGATTTTGTTTTGTTCTTTATTTGTTTCAGGCTCACAAGTAAAGAGTTTCACGTCACTGTGGTTCATCTCCGAGCCCTTAGATGTAGTCACCATGAGAGGGAGTTATGTGGTCTTAAACTGCTCTGCTGGCTCAGATCGAGGGTCACCAATCATCAAGTGGAAAAAGGACGGAGTTTACCTCAATCTAGCAATAGATGACAGAAGACAACAGCAGCCCAATGGATCCTTGATAATACAAACTGTGGTACATTCGCGGCATCACCGGCCAGATGAAGGCTCCTATCAGTGCGAAGCATCATTGGATGGGGTTGGTGCAATTATCAGTCGGACAGCTAAAGTACTGGTAGCTGGTAAGACTCCATTTGTGCATTTCTTCTTGTTTTTAATGATGATAGACTTTGACTAGCAATAATAATAATCAGTGTCCTGTAGTAGAAAGAAAATCAAATGGCAACAATTTTAAAAGAATGGATTTGTCAAAATGCAGATATAGCAGAGGCCATGCTTTGGTTAAAGAAGGGCTCTTGAGTCTTGAAACAAGGAAATACCACCATGATTTAATGACCGATTCAGGCAGCTCTGCTCAGAGGAATACATAAAGGAGTCTTATACAATGTCTAAATGAACCTGATATAGTGTAGTCAGAAGCCTCAAGTACCTTGTCATGTCCCCTCCAGTGGGGATGGCTCATGTTCTTTGCTGTTGCCTTCTGGTTGCATTCATCAAAATGGGAAAAGTTTGTTTGCTGATGGGCAAATTTCCTGTTACTGTGTCATAGCTCCTTCATATAAGAAAATGTAGGCTAAAATATGGATCCGAAGACCTAGAATGGTGGAACTGACCCAGTAGCATCCCAAGCCAATGATAGAAAGGCTGTATATGGTTAATTAAACTTAAAGCAGCGCCCACAGGGGCGTAGCTATGGGGGTGCAGAGTTAGCAGTCGCTACCGGGCCCAGGAGCCTAAGGGGGCCCAAAGACACTTGTGCCGCATAAGAAGACATACAAAGCACTGAGGGAAGGGGGGCCCAAGCTGAACTCTTGCACCAGGGCCCATGAGCCGCTAGCTACGCCCCTGAGCGCCCATGATGGTTACACCACTTCTTGAAGGGGAAATCCAGTCCAAATGATCTTCTGATATGTACATACATACAGATGCCACTGGTGATGTCTCTGATCTTAGACCACAGCTGATTGACAGATAAAAGCCCGCCATTAATTTCAGCTGGCTTAACATGTGTTGTGAGATCTCCAAAAATCTCCAAGCAGTTTGAAATGGGTTAGATCACTTTATGGAGCTCGTTCCTACAGGGAATCAGTGGTGATCACTCATATGGTCGTCTTCAGAAGATCATGTTGACTGGATTCACCCTTTAATGAGAGGAAACTGCTTTCCTGGCCGGTTCAGATCTCCCGTGGCTCTAAGGAACCGATCATAGATCTCCATGGGATTTTTCACCTGAAATAGGCATGCCCACAATATACAAATCTGAAAGCACCTACTGAAGTCCTCTCGTCTATTTCTACCAAGGCAGAAGCTTCAATAACTGTCCCCGGTGTAAGGCTTTGTAAAATATCTGGGTTGGCTCCTCGTGATTTAGTCTGTGTTGTAATTGAATCAGACATTATTACAGTGTAGTACTACAAAAACATTTCATTCCAGCAAATTTTCAATAATAAAAAGCGCCAGGAATATAAAGTGATTTAAATTCTTAATTACCCCGACGTACAACAATGCCGTGGAACATTTCGGGATAGATCTGCTGGGACTGACACAAGCACAGCTGTGTTTCCGTAATTTCAAGCAGATATCTTGTCAGTAAGTAAGTCACATTCTACTGGGGGTTCTCCTCAATCTGCGGCTCAAAACTTAAGAGAATCCTTCAGTCGAAAGAACAGAATTGTACAGGAAATAGAACCGTGCGCGTCTGCAAGGGTTTAGAAGAAGGAGGGTATCCCTATGTTTTGCACAGGAGAACTGGTATAAGTTTGGAAAGTATAGGTCTATGCTTGGTAAACCAAATGTGAACCTATCATTGAAGAGTACTGAATATTAGTGAGTTGCTTAAAAAGCAATTCCAAAATGTTAATTCCTTATTGGCATCACTTCCTATATTTAGTGGAAGTGAGTTGAAGGATAGACATACAATCTGACCATATACATAATATTGCAATTGCTACCCTGCGTCTCTGTGTCAGTGACCATGGAGACTAGTCGTCTGACAGACCTAACTGTTGTGGTCAAAAATAATACGTCACATAGAGTCCTGGAAGAGATCAGAGCATAGAATCTCTTCACCCTTTATGAGAATAAGGCATGAAGAGTCTATCTATGAATAAAAAAGGGCAGAAAGTCTCCACCCATGAAGATAACAGGACAGTGAGGCTCCACCCATGAAGAGAATAAGGCAATGAGGATCCACCCACAAGGAGTAGGTTTAATCTATAAATAGAACAGAAAAGGGAGGAACCACCTGTGAAGAGAACACAAAAGAGAGGTTCCACCCATGAAGAGAACAGGCCATAAAGGCTCTATCTTTTATGAGAATACACCATTAAGTTTCCACCCATGAACAGAATAGGACAGAAAGGTCCACCCATGAAAAGAAAAGGACAGGTAGGCTCCACCTATGAATAAAACAGGACAGGAAGGCTCCATCCATGAAGAGAACATGGCAGAGAGGTTCCACCCATTAATAGAACAGGGCAGAAAGACCCAATTCATGAATAGAACAGTATATGGAGGCTCCCACCCATGAAGAAAACAGGATATGGAAGATCATCCCATGAAGGGTAGGGAGGACTTTACCCATGAAGAGAACAGGATAGGAGAGCTCATCCCATGAAGGGCAGGGGGACTTTACCCATGAAGAGAACAGGATAGGAGAGCTCATCCCATGAAGGGCAGGGGGACTTTACCCATGAAGAGAACAGGATAGGAGAGCTCATCCTATGAAGAGCAGGGAGACTTCACCCATGAAGAGAATAGGAGAGCTCATCCAATGAAGGGTATGGAGACTTCACCAACAAACAGAACAGAATAGGAGAGCTCATTCAATGAAGAGCAGGGAGACTTCACCAATGAAGAGAGTAGGATGGCCATCCCATGAAGGGCAGGGAGACTCCACCCATGAAGAGAACATGATAGGAGAGCTCATCCCATGAAGGGCAGGGAGACTCCACCCATGAAGAGAACATGTATAGGAAAGCTCATCTCATGAAGGGCAGGGAGACTCCACCCATGAAGAGAACAGTATAGGAAAGCTCATCTCATGAAGAGCAAGTTATAGGTTTTTCTATTTTAATGTGGAAGCTGGAGCTACACTTCTATTTACTGTGGATTCAGCTGCCAGAGGTGGTCGGGACTATGGGAACAGCTGAGTTTGCTGTGTTCTGATGTTTCCGTAGATATCATACAAGTAAATAGGAGCCACAGAGATAGTGTAGCACATCCTGATGGACAGCATCCATAATTCTAACTACCTTTGGCTGCTGCATTCATTTAGGACAGGGTCGGGGGAGCCCCATTCTAGAATTAGGTATGGGATGGACATTAGACTTTTATGACATATCCTATGGCTCTACCATGAATGTTTTAATATCCCTTTAATAATCCTATAATGACACGTTATACAATTTTCAAAAATACTTGACTTCCAAATCTTTACTCGCTGTCAGTGAATAGGAATAATGGGGGAGAGTTATCAAAACCGGTATAAGGAAAACTAGCTAGTTGCCCATTGTAACCAATCAGATTCCACCTTTCATTTTCCAAAGGAGCTCTGAATAAAAGGTGAAATCTGATTGGTTAGTTTTGATAAATGTCCCCCATTGATTCTAAGGCTAGACATTCCTCTGAGATCAGCACAAAGCTCTCCCGTCTCCCTGATACTTTGCTACAATGTATCAGTCTGTAATCCCGAATGCTTTATACAGCAGATTGTCTTAAAAATGGTCAAATCTTGGCCTTTGTGGGATTTACCGTACTCTTGACTTTTCTCCTAGGCCCCTTCGTATCTATACGGCTCGCCTCTGTGCTATGCGGTCCCTTGTGGGTTTTATACTTGAAGTTTCATTTCACGATCCTGGCTTTATTTTTACTGCCTTACAGATTGTGAAAATGTGTTAAAAATAAATTGTCATTTTTTTCATTTGTTTTCTATGATGTGGTTTCAGCGCGAGAAAGCTGACAGTAAAGGAACGCCATGACAGATCCGATAGTTAAACATCTCAATCTGGGCTGGCAGGGCCTCCCACAGAACTAATTAAACGCCTTTAAGTGTTTAGCTTTGGAAATTGCGACGCTCCAGCTTTATTCTTCTGATAAATGTGACGGTGGCAAACGTCTTATGTGAGCATTTCATAAATAATATGTAAACGGTAGAAAACAGGCAACGTGCATGTCACCTTCACAGGAGAAGAGGTAATCACTGCATTCTGATGTGCTGATTACCTGGGAAATTATCCGCATCACAGGCCTTAGTCCAAGCATTTGTAGATAGATAGATAGATAGATAGATAGATAGATAGATAGATAGATAGATAGATAGATAGATATGAGATAGATAGATAGATAGATAGATAGATATGAGCTAGATAGATAGATAGATAAATATGAGATAGATAGATAGATAGATAGATAGATAGGAGATAGATAGATAGATAGATAGATAGATAGATAATAGATAGATAGATATGAGATGGATATATAGATAGGAGATAGATAGATAGATAGATATGAAATAGATAGATAGATAGATAGATAGATAGATAGATAGACAGATAGATATGAAATAGATAGATAGATAGATAGATAGATAGATAGATAGATATGAGATAGATAGATATAGATAGATAGATAGATAGATAGATAGATAGATATGACCTAAGCCTGAACAGACTGAGCGCCCACTTCCTGGAGATGGAGACGGGGCGGCACCGGCAGACATACAAGCCGCGGGAGAGCAGACTGTGCCAGCACTGTGTGCAGGGGCCCTGGAGGATGAGGCCCACTTCCTGCTACACTGCAGCAAATACTCACCCGTGGGGGCCACTTACTTCCAGAGACTCTCCGCTCACATCCCAGAGTTCAGCTCATTCTACTGGGGGAAGAGGAGTCCACTGTGGAGATCGCTGCCCAATATGTATCTACCTGTCACCAACTGAGAGGAAGATGAGATGATGGATAGATAGATAGATAGATAGATAGATAATGGATGGATCAATAAATAGATAGATAGATAATAGATATATAATAGATATATAATTGGTGGATAGATAGATAGATAGATGGATAGATAGATATATAGATCATTGGTGGATAGATAGATAGATAGATAGATAGATAGATAATTGGTGGATAGATAGATAGATAGATAATTGGTGGATAGATAGATAGATAGATAGATAGATAGATAGATAGACAATAGTTTGATAGATGGATGGATGGATAGATAAATAGATAATTGATAGGAGATAAATTCATAGATAGATAGATGGATGGATAGGAGATAGTTATCACCTTTCCTTAGATCTCTGCATTTTGCTGTTCTTTTATACCTCCTGAAAATGTATGAATCCTGGTGCAGCTATTCCCCATGTCAATGGGGTGTGACCTTTCATAATATAAGACTAGCCCGATCAGGGCTCACTATGTGACGAGGGACCTTCAAGAAGAAAGGTGTCACCCACCGGGCAATATCTTCATACATTTACAGGAGGAATAATAGAGGTCTAAAAAAGAATTTAGTATGTACTTAAAGGGGTTATCTAGGAAAAGACCTTTACGACTTACTCTCAGGATAGGTCATTAGTATCAGATCTGCTGGGGAGCGACACCCCCACTGATGTGATAATGATGACCTCATTATCAATTCCCAGATAACCCCTTTAAATCAGATATTTTGGCAGAGCTGACGGTTCCCCTATAAAGACCGGAGTTACATTTTTAGCATACATTCAGATCAGCATGAGGGCTCTCGTAGGTTGTTGATTTCCCCAGAGCCCAATAATCCTATTAGGCTCTCAATATTTTGGTGCAGAAAGCAGCCATTTAGTCCATTTACTAACAGCCGCCATTTAGGCAGCATAATGGCCCCACTTTTCTGTTCCGTCTGATTTTAGAAGCAATTTAGCCTGCGCTGCTCCTCCGACCTTTCTTAGTTGAAATCCATACTGGTGACTGAGGTTGGAGTTAATAGGACGGGCAGGCTGTTTACAACACAAACTTGCCGACCTCTGAAAGCAACTCGGGGAATATAAAGGAGATTTGCTGGTAGAAAGCAGAGCATGAAGTTTGGAAAAAGATCCTTCAAAGAGTCCCCGTCCAACTTTCTGCTCTTCGAAGACTTTAATTAAAGGGCCACTCGTGACCGCCGCTCAACTGTCTCCATCAAAAAGCACATTCTGTGCTGACGCAGAACACTAAAGAACCTGAGATCTTTTTATTTTTTAGCTTATGGTGCTGAAGAAACGATAATAATGACCTTGCGGACTCCATGGCGTAGCTCATGTTTATGGAGAGGGCTCGGCTCGCAGCCTTGGACTTTATGTTAACTGGCCGCTTCTTTCTCGAATGGTTCTATCTCCAAAAGTTGACATTTGAAAGTTGGAATGTTAAACTGCACAAACTTGATATTTTTGTCATCTGTGTAAAAATTCTACACTATATATTCAGTATCTTAAAGGGGAGGTACAGATCTAGATTGGCACTAGGAGGAATCCATTCTGACCCTCACTGTAGGTAGATGGTTTGGGAAGAGGGGGGGAGGCTGAGGATACTTTGCTGCTTTGTCAGCAGTGGAGACCATGCCAGACCAAAACCCGGACCTGTTACAAATTTCAAGCCTGGCGCCGTTGCTCAGTAGACTCCATCCTCCCCCATGATTGACAGGGTCAGAAATCTGGCCTGGCCTTGCCAGTAGCTGCACAAGTGCATGTGTAGTTACAGTTCTGGATGTACCTAGATTTGAGCGTCGCATGCACATTCTGCACCTGCACTGCAACTCCGGAGCAACAGCGTAGGCAAGGGATTGATAGGGCCAAGCAGGGCCTGCTCTAGGTTCATGTGGGCCCTTGGGCGATAAAGTCTCAGTGGGCCCCCTTGTGGCATTTTGCACAGCGCTTACAGCAATGAAACTGCATGTATTATAGATTAAGTACCTTACGCAGAGCATGCCACAGAGCGGATATATGTCAATCAGTCCTTATGTGCCTACTTTTATTTTCAACTTAGCATTTCAGTCCCTCAGGTCTACTCACAGATATATGCCCCCCTCACAGTAGATATGCCAAGATATGCGCCCCCTCACAGTAGATATGCCAAGATATGCCCCCTCACAGTAGATATGCCAAGATATGTGCCCCCTCACAGTAGATATGCCAAGATATGTGCCCCCTCACCGTTGATATGCCAAGATATGTGCCCCCTCACAGTAGATATGCCAAGATATGTGCCCCCTCACAGTAGATATGCCATGATATGTGCCCCCTTTACAGTAGATAGTGACCCCTCACAGTAGATATGCCAAGATATGTGCCCCCTCACAGTAGATATGCCATGATATGTGCCCCCTTCACAGTAGATAGTGACCCCTCACAGTAGATATGCCAAGATATGTGCCCCCTCACAGTAGATATGCCAAGATATGTGCCCCCTCACAGTAGATATGCCAAGATATGTGCCCCCTCACAGTAGATAGTGCCCCCTCGCAGTAGATATGCCATGATATGTGCCCCCTCACAGTAGATAGTGCCCCCTCGCAGTAGATATGCCATGATATGTGCCCCCTCACAGTAGATAGTGCCCCCTCGCAGTAGATATGCCAAGATTTGTGCCCCCTCACAGTAGATAGTGCCCCCTCGCAGTAGATATGCCATGATATGTGCCCCCTCACAGTAGATAGTGCCCCCTCGCAGTAGATATGCCATGATATGTGCCCCCTCACAGTAGATGTGCCAAGATATGCGCCACCTATGCCAAAATATGTGTCCCCTCACAGTTGATATGCCAACATATGTGCCCTCTTACAGTGGATATGCCAAGATATGTGCCCAGTGCCCCCTTCACAGTGGTTATGCCCCCTTCACAGGAAGTGAAAAAAACAAACAATAAATCCTCCTGGCCTCAGTCACCCGGCTCCTCCCATAATCGGCGCTCCCCATCCGCAGAATACTGTGACACATGGCGCTGCTGTGTAGGAGGAGCAGAGGCTGATTCCCGGCCTGCCCCGCTCCTCCTCCTACACAGATCAGCAGGACCATGTGTGAAGACATCGTGCTGCTGCTGCTGTGGAGCGCTGGCGGCTCAATGGTAGAGCGGAAAACAAACAGTTCCCCGCTTCAGTGGTGTGCCTATGGTGTTTGGCACCCGGGGCAGGTCCTTTCTCTGGCACAACCCCCCCCGCCAATACTTTAAAATAAATTGTACCCCCTCACAGTAGTATTGCCCACATTGTACAACCTTTACAGTAGTTTTGTACAGATGTGAGCCCCCTCACAGTAGTTATACCCACATTGAGCCCCTTTCACAGTTGTAATGCCCTCTCTGTGCCCCCTTCACAGTAATAATACCTATTGTGCCCCCTTCATAGTAATAATCCCCATTGTGCCCCCTTCACAGTAATAATGCCCACTGTGCCCCCTTCACAGTAATATTGCCCAGTGTGCCCCCTACATTGGAGTAATGCCCTCTGGCTGTGCTCCATCCATATTATAAATGCCCATTGTGCTCCCTTCACATTAGTAATGCCCTCTGTGCCCCCTCCAGAGTAGTAATGCCCTCTGTGCCCCCTCCATAGTAATAAAGTCCTCTGTACCCCTCCATAGTAATAAAGTCCTCTGTGCCCCCTCCATAGTAATAAAGCCCTCTGTACCCCCTCCATAGTAATAAAGTCCTCTGTGCCCCTCCATAGTAATAAAGTCCTCTGTGCCCCCTCCATAGTAATAAAGACCTCTGTGCCCCCTCCATAGTAATAAAGTCCTTTGTGCCCCCTCCATAGTAATAAAGCCCTCTGTGCCCCTCCATAGTAATAAAGTCCTCTGTGCCACCTCCATAGTAATAAAGTCCTCTGTGCCCCCTCCATAGTAATAAAGTCCTCTGTGCCACCTCCATAGTAATAAAGTCCTCTGTGCCCCCTCCATAGTAATAAAGTCCTTTGTGCCCCCTCCATAGTAATAAAGTCCTCTGTGCCTCCTCCATGGTAATAAAGCCCTCTGTGCCCCTCCATAGTAATAAAGTCCTCTGTGCCCCTCCATAGTAATAAAGTCCTCTGTGCCACCTCCATAGTAATAAAGTCCTCTGTGCCCCTCCATAGTAATAAAGTCCTCTGTGCCACCTCCATAGTAATAAAGTCCTCTGTGCCACCTCCATAGTAATAAAGACCTCTGTGCCCACTCCATAGCAATAAAGTCCTCTGTGCCTCCTCCATAGTAATAAAGTCCTCTGTGCCCCCTCCATAGAAATAAAGTCCTCTGTGCCCCCTCAATAGTAATAATGTCCTCTGTGCCCCCTCCATAGTAATAATGACCTCTGTGCCCCCTCCATAGTAATAAAGTCCTCTGTGCCCCCTCCATAGTAATAAAGACCTCTGTGCCCCCTCCATAGTAATAGTCTTGGGACTTTAAATACACTTTGCCCTGGGCCCCAGGAGCTTTCATTTGCACCTCTGGACTTATACTTCATGCTTTTGAAAACCATCTTGGTCTCTAGACTTCACCAAGATAATCCTAAACTATTTTTGTGATGGTCTGGAATCATCTTCCGATGTTGTAAAGTCAACTCAACTCTACTCTGGCACAAAATACATTTTCTGAATTTTTAGAATTGTTTGTCACACTTTTCATTTTTATTTTTTTGCAAATTTGTTGACCTGAGGCAGCTTCGAGCTGAGACATGATGCCCCTTTTGATGCTACCGTGAAGTAAATAAGTAAAATTTTTCCTCTGATGCCCACAAACCACAATAAAAGCTAAAATCTCAATCATTTTGGAGATTAACATTATCATATCTTTTCATATGCCGAAGAGAAATAAATCACGGATCTGACGGGATACACGCATTCTGCATCTGTTCTGCAAATATAAATACTGCTGACAATGACAAGTTTGTCTTCATGTCGTTGACTGTTTCGGTGAAGAGAGGCGGTAATGTGTGCGAGTAAGAACTCGGATGCAGATATTTAAATAACATAACTCATTGAAGTTATTGAACGTGATCTCCATATCTCGGGCTTTTATATCTACTTTTTCTCTCTACGCTATAAACTCTTGAAATAAAATGTGAGGGGAATTTTTTCCATTAAAAATAGAAAACACATGACCAAGAATGAGAAATAGAAATTTCCTAGTGGACTGATGCCCAGGAGGCCATCTAAGGTCTTCTCACTGCCGCTGGCCAGATACAGTACATAAACATCTGATGCACTTAGTGGTAACTAACACTGGGAGCATCGGGTACTAATGTACCTAGCCTATGGCTGCAGACATGGGCGTAGCTATAGGGGGTGCAGAGGTAGCAGTCGCTACCGGGCCCAGGTGCCTAAGGGGGCCCAAAGACCCTTGTGCCACATAAGAAGACACACAAAACACTGAGGGAAGGGGGCCCAAGCTGAACTCTTGCACCAGGGCCCATGAGCCGTTAGCTACGCCCCTGGCTGCAGATGTCCTCCTGAGTTCAGTTGTACGGATGTCCTCAGGATGGTTATAGAGTAGAGCAGATGTCTCAGGCCGCAGGCTGGGAAAAGGCCTTTGGCATGCACTGAAGATGGTAGCTTGGAACAGGTATTATATTTATTATATTTTTTTATTTTCTTGACCACTTGAGGAGCATACCACTGGGGCACTATAGGGGCCATCACTAGGTAAAGGCCAGGCGTCAAGCCGAAGGTAGGGCTTGCTCAGTGCTGTGGTCCACATCTCACCACCTAAGTCCCGGCTCCATATCATAAGTAGAGACACTTGGAGGAGGACAGAACATACATAGCAACTTTTGATGGCCACTACAGATGGACAGCTTCTGGAGCAGTGTATTGTGCTGCACTGTGGTATTTATGACCACACCAATTGTGTTAGCCCCAAATTCTGTCCGTTTGGACCTGCCTACAACAGGTTTTTCAGGACCACTTTCAGTTCCTCTTCTGCCCCGGCTTACAGTATCTCACAGATTCATGCAATTACAAAATCCAACATGTCCACATTTGGATCACATTCTGCTATTCTTCTGCCAAGCCTTTGATGCCCAACTGGTCACATGGGCTGATATTGTGGCAAAGTTTGGCAAAAGTCCTGAATGTGCATACATTTTAAGAAACAATCCAGGAAATTTGGGCAAGCCCAGGCAGAAAATAGGCCGGATTTTTGTAGAAGGCATTCCCATCTGGTATTCTTAGGGCCAGGTTCTAACCACCTTTATTACTTTTTGTACAGATCCCACAGTGTGGCCGGACCCGCTGTGGTAATCACATACCTACCTGATCCCCAATTTCTGGCTTCTGTCACCATTGTCTACCTGTTGGCTGTGCAGAAGCTGGGTCTCTCCATGTTAACTCATCTAATTTGACATGGGGCACATGATCGCTGAAGCCGATGACTGCCCACAGTGGTGACATGTCATCCATCAGTACTACCGTAGGTCTGGCCATACTGTGGGATCTGTGCAACAGGTAATAAAGGTGAACAACCCCTTTAAATGCCCCAAATTTACCAGTCAGAATATAGGTAAGTATGCTATGGTAAAGCAAATGTATGTGCTTTGCTGAACCATAGAGGTCCCCCTGTTATAGGGACACTGTGGTACCCACCCTTCCTTAACCACTTGAAGACCACAGGTTTATACCCCCCTAGTGACCAGGCCCTTTTTTACAAATCCGCACTACACTAATTTCACCGTTTATTGCTCCGTCATGCAACTTACCACCCAAATGAATTTTACCTCCTTTTCTTCTCACTAATAGAGCTTTCATTTGGTGGTATTTCATTGTTGCTGACATTTTTACTTTTTTTGCTATTAATAAAAATTTAACGACATTTTTGCAAAAAAATGACATTTTTCACTTTCTGTTGTAATTTTTTTTTAAAAAAACTACATTTCTATATAAATTTTTCTCTAAATGTATTGTTCTACATGTCTTTGATAAAAAAAAAGTCCAATAAGTGTATATTTATTGGTTTGGGTAAAAGTTATAGCGTTTACAAACTATGGTGCAAAAAGTGAATTTCGGCATTTTGAAGCAGCTCTGACTTTCTGAGCACCTGTCATGTTTCTTCAGGAGCTAGAATGTCAGGAAAGTATAAATACCCCCAAATGACACCATTTTAGAAAGAAGACACCCCAAAGTATTCGCAGGGGGCATGGTGAGTTCATGTATCATTTCATTTTTTTCACAAGTTAGCGGAAAATGACACTTTCTGAGGAAAAATAATAATAATAAAGTTTCCATTTCTGCTAACTTCTGGCAAAAAAATAAAAATCTCATACGGGCTCATTATGCCCCTCAGTGAATACCTTGGGGTGTCTACTTTCCGAAATGGGGTCATTTGTGGGGTGTTTGTACTGTTCTGGCATTTTGGGCGGGGCTAATTGTGAGCAGCCATGTAAAAGCTAAAGGTACTCATTGGTTTTAGGGCCCTTTGCGGACCCAGGCTGCAAAAAGTGGCACTCATGTGGTATCGCCGTACTCAGGAGAAGTAGGGCAATGTGTTTTGGGGTGTATTTTTACATATACCCATGTTGGGTGAGAGAAATATCTCTGTAAACTGACAACTTTGTATAAAAAAATTTAAAAATTGTCGTTTACAGAGATATTTCTCACACCCAGCAGGGGTATATATAAAAATACACCCCAAAACACATTGCCCCACTTCTCCTGAGTACGGCGATACCACATGTGTGACACTTTTTGCAGCCTGGGTGCGCAAAGGGCCCTAATTCCAATGAGTACCTTTAGGATTTCACAGGGCATTTTTACGCATTTGGATTCCAGACTTCTTCTCACGCTTTAGGGGCCCCTAAAATGCCAGGGCAGTATAAATACCCACAAGTGACCCCATTTTAGAAAGAAGACACCCCAAGGTATTCCGTGATGGGTATGGTGAGTTCATGTAAAATTTTATTTTTGTCACAAGTTAGTGGAATATGAGACTTTGTAAAAACAAAATTAAAAAAATATATATCAATTTCCGCTAACTTGTGCCAAAAATAAAAATTCTGTGAACTCGCCATGCCCCTCAGTGAATACCTTGGGGTGTCTTCTTCCAAAATGGGGTCACATGTGGGGTATTTATACTCACCTGGCATTTTAGGGAACCTAAAGCGTGAGAATCCAAATGCGTAAAAATGGCCTGTGAAATCCTAAAGGTACTCATTGGTTTTAGGGCCTTTGCGCATCTTGGCTGCAAAAAGTGTCACTCATGTGGTATCGCCGTACTCAGGAGAAGTAGGGCAATGTGTTTGGGGTGTATTTTTACATATACCCATGCTGCGTGAGAAATATCGCTGTAAACGACAACTTTTTAAATTTTTTATACAAAGTTGTCAGTTTACAGAGATATTTCTCTCACCCAACATGGGTATATGTAAAAATACACCCCAAAACACATTGCCCTACTTCTCCTGAGTACGGCGATACCACATGAGTGACACTTTTTGCAGCCAAGATGCGCAAAGGGCCCAAATTCCCATGAGTACCTTTTAGGAGGGCATTTTTACGCATTTTCTTCTCATGCTTTAGGGCCCCTAAAATGCCAGGGCAGTATAATACCTCACATGTGACCTCATTTTGGAAAGAAGACACCCAAGGTATTTCATGAGGGCATGGCGAGTTCATAGAAAAAATTTTTGGGCACAAGTTAGTGGAAATTGATTTTTATAGTTTTTCTCACAAAGTCTCCCTTTCCGCTAACTTTTGACAAAAAGTTAAATTTTTCATGGACTCACTATGCCCTCAGCGAATACCTTGGGGTGTCTTCTTTCCAAAATGGGGTCACATGTGGGGTATTTATACTGCCCTGGCATTTTAGGGGCCCTAAAGCGTGAGAAGAAAATGCGTAAAAATGCCCTTCCTAAAGGTACTCATTGGAATTTGGGCCCTTTGCAGATCTTGGCTGCAAAAAGTGTCACTCATGTGGTATCGCCAGTACTCAGGAGAAGTAGGGCGATGTGTTTTGGGGTGTATTTTTACATATACCCATACTGGGTGAGAGAAATATCTCTGTAAATTGCCAACTTTGAATAAAAAATTTAAAAAGTTGTCGTTTACAGAGATATTTCTCTCACCCAGCATGGGTATATGTAAAAATACACCCCAAAACACATTGCCCTACTTCTCCTGAGTTCGGCGATACCACATGTGTGACACTTTTGCAGCCAAGATGCGCAAAGGGCCCTAAAACCAATGAGTACCTTTAGGATTTCACAGGGCATTTTTACGCATTTGGATTCTCACGCTTTAGCACTCCTAAAATGCCAGGGCAGTATAAATACCCCACAAGTGACCCCATTGTGGAAGAAGACACCCCAAGGTAATCCGTGAGGGGCATGGCGAGTTCACATAAAAAAAAATTTTTGACACAAGTTAGCGGAAATTGATATATATATATATATATATATATTTTTTTTTACAAAGTCTCATATTCCACTAACTTGTGACAAAAATAAAATTTTACATGAACTCACCATACCCCTCACGGAATACCTTGGGGTGTCTTCTTTCTAAAATGGGGTCACATGTGGGGTATTTATACTGCCCTGGCATTTGAGGGTCTCCGCAATCATTACAC
This sequence comes from Bufotes viridis, assembly GCA_033119425.1. Classification (NCBI taxonomy): domain Eukaryota; kingdom Metazoa; phylum Chordata; class Amphibia; order Anura; family Bufonidae; genus Bufotes; species Bufotes viridis. Next base: position 28,370,327 of record CM065589.1, read on the forward strand.
GTATGGCCAGCATTAGGAGTTTCTGCGATTCTCCTTATATTGAGCAGACGGGTAATGAGATTTTTTTTCCGTTCAGCCTCTGGGCTGAAAAAAAAATAAAATGAACGGCACAGATTTCTTCATTCGCATCGGTCAATGTGGATGAAAAAATCTCTGCCAAAATCAGTGACTGCGGTGCGGTGGGCGCTAGCTACCTAACAAGTAGCTAGCTAACTGGCGGTGATAGGGGACCCTTATGCCCCATTCACACGTCCGCAATTCTGTTTGCGGAACGGAATTGCGGACCCATTCATTTCTATGGGGACAGACTTTGTCCCGCTCGGATCCGAATTACGGATCCGCGCTCCGGGTCTGCACTTCCGTTCCGCAAAAATATAGAACATGTCCTATTCTTGTCCACAACTGCGGACAAGAAAAAGCATTTTCTATATAGTTCTGTGCGGATCTGCAAAATGCGGAAAGCGCATTGCCGGTGTCCGTATTTTGCGGATCCGCCGATCCATGGATCCGCAGATCCATGGATCCGCAAAACACATACGGACGTCTGAATGAGCCTGTAGGGGGTGATTAGTGACAGGGGGGTGACAGGGGTGATCAGGGGGTGACATGGGTGATCAGGGGTTAATCAGTGATGGGGGTGGGGGGTGTGTGTAGTGATTGGTGCACTTTTCCTATTTTTCTCTGGTGGTCCCAAACAAAGGGACCACCAGACGAGCAGACATTAGGCATATCAGACGCTGTTTAAAAAACAGCGTCTGATATGCGATTTAAATGCGTTTTTTCGCATCTACAGCCTGCCAGCGCATGATCAGCGCTGGCAGGCTGTAGTTTCAGTTGTCCCGGCTCCGATCACATGAACGCGCGCACGACGCGCGCTGCTTCATGTGAAATCTCAGGTCTCACGAGATGACGCCGATAGGCGTGACTGAGACCTGAGAGAGCCGCGCGCTGACGCCCATCGGCGTTAGCGTGGCGGCAAGAGGTTAAAAGGTGTATTCTCTGCATCTTTATTCATTCTTATTTGTGTGTCTACCCCTTGACCCCTTTTTGTTTGGGCTTTTGATGGAGTCAAGGGTCACAATATTAGGGCCACCACCTCAATAATCCATGCGTGAGCACAGCTCTTTCCAGCTGTGAGGTGGACACTTTAAGATCAGCCTATTCCACGGGGATCCTTCCAAATGGACAATCCCTTTAAGACATACTTGACAAACTGTTCCAGACTGACTGGGAGGGTCTGACCCAAAGTGGAGACCTCCCAAACTCTTGAAAAAAGCTGCTAAAGGGGTTTTCTAGGACTTGCGTATAGGTAGTCTACCCTCAGGATAGGTTATCAATATCAAAACGGAGCTAGAATGTCAGGAAAGTATAAATACCCCCCAAATGACACCATTTTAGAAAGAAGACACCCCAAAGTATTCGCAGGGGGGCATGGTGAGTTCATGTATCATTTCATTTTTTTTCACAAGTTAGCGGAAAATGACACTTTCTGAGGAAAAAATAATAATAATAAAGTTTCCATTTCTGCTAACTTCTGGCAAAAAAAATAAAAATCTCATACGGGCTCATTATGCCCCTCAGTGAATACCTTGGGGTGTCTACTTTCCGAAATGGGGTCATTTGTGGGGTGTTTGTACTGTTCTGGCATTTTGGGCGGGGCTAAATTGTGAGCAGCCATGTAAAAGCTAAAGGTACTCATTGGTTTTAGGGGCCCTTTGCGGACCCAGGCTGCAAAAAGTGGCACTCATGTGGTATCGCCGTACTCAGGAGAAGTAGGGCAATGTGTTTTGGGGTGTATTTTTACATATACCCATGTTGGGTGAGAGAAATATCTCTGTAAACTGACAACTTTGTATAAAAAATTTAAAATTGTCGTTTACAGAGATATTTCTCACACCAGCAGAGGCATATATAAAATACACCCCAAAACATGCCTCACTTCTCCTGAGTACGGCGATACTCATGTGTGACACTTTTGCAGCCTGAGTAGCAAGGGCCCTAATTCCAATGAGTACCTTTAGATTTCACAGGGCATTTTTACGCATTTGGATTCCAGACTTCTTCTCACGCTTTAGGGGCCCCTAAAATGCCAGGGCAGTATAAATACCCCACAAGTGACCCCATTTTAGAAAGAAGACACCCCAAGGTATTCCGTGATGGGTATGGTGAGTTCATGTATAATTTCATTTTTGTCACAAGTTAGTGGAATATGAGACTTTGTGAGAAACAAAATAATAATAAATATATATCAATTTCCGCTAACTTGTGCCAAAAAATAAAAATCTCATGTGAGCTCATCATGCCCCTCAGTGAATACCTTGGGGTGTCTACTTTCCAAAATGGGGTCACTTGTGGGGTATTTGTACTCACCTGGCATTTTAGGGAACCTAAGCGTGAGAATCTAAATTGTGAGCATGGCCATGTAAAAGCTAAAGGTACTCATTGGTTTTAGGGCCCCTTTGCGCATCTAGGCTGCAAAAAGTGTCACTCATGTGGTATCGCCGTACTCAGGAGAAGTAGGGCAATGTGTTTTGGGGTGTATTTTTACATATACCCATGTTGGGTGAGAGAAATATCTCTGTAAACTGACAACTTTGTATAAAAATTTTTAAAAGTTGTCGTTTACAGAGATATTTCTCACACCAACTGAGGTATATGTAAAAATACACCCCAAACACATGCCTACTTCTCCTGAGTGCGGCGATACCCATGTGTGACACTTTTGCAGCCTAGATGCGCAAGAGGCCTAATCCAATGAGTACCTTTAGAATTTCACAGGGCATTTTTACGCATTTGGATTCCAGACTTCTTCTCACGCTTTAGGGGCCCCTAAAATGCCAGGGCAGTATAAATACCCACAAGTGACCCCATTTTAGAAAGAAGACACCCCAAGGTATTCCGTGATGGGTATGGTGAGTTCATGTAAAATTTTATTTTTGTCACAAGTTAGTGGAATATGAGACTTTGTAAAAACAAAATTAAAAAAATATATATCAATTTCCGCTAACTTGTGCCAAAAATAAAAATTCTGTGAACTCGCCATGCCCCTCAGTGAATACCTTGGGGTGTCTTCTTTCCAAAATGGGGTCACATGTGGGTATTTATACTCACCTGGCATTTTAGGGAACCTAAGCGTGAGAATCAAATGCGTAAAAATGGCCTGTGAAATCCTAAAGGTACTCATTGGTTTTAGGGCCCTTTGCGCATCTTGGCTGCAAAAAGTGTCACTCATGTGGTATCGCCGTACTCAGGAGAAGTAGGGCAATGTGTTTTAGGGTGTATTTTTACATATACCCATGCTGCGTGTGAGAAATATCGCTGTAAATCGACAACTTTTTAAATTTTTTATACAAAGTTGTCAGTTTACAGAGATATTTCTCTCACCAGCATGGGTATATGTAAAAATACACCCAAACACATTGCCCTACTTCTCCTGAGTACGGCGATACCACATGGTGACACTTTTGCAGCCAAGATGCGCAAAGGGCCCAAATCCATGAGTACCTTTTAGGAGAGGCATTTTTACGCATTTTTCTTCTCATGCTTTAGGGCCCCTAAAATGCCAGGGCAGTATAAATACCCACATGTGACCCCATTTTGGAAAGAAGACACCCCAAGGTATTTCATGAGGGGCATGGCGAGTTCATAGAAAAAAATTTTTGGGCACAAGTTAGTGGAAATTGATTTTTATAGTTTTTCTCACAAAGTCTCCCTTTCCGCTAACTTTTGACAAAAAGTTAAATTTTTCATGGACTCACTATGCCCCTCAGCGAATACCTTGGGGTGTCTTCTTTCCAAAATGGGGTCACATGTGGGGTATTTATACTGCCCTGGCATTTTAGGGGCCCTAAGCGTGAGAAGAAAATGCGTAAAAATGCCCTCTAAAGGTACTCATTGGAATTTGGGCCCCTTGCGCATCTTGGCTGCAAAAAGTGTCACTCATGTGGTATCGCCGTACTCAGGAGAAGTAGGGCGATGTGTTTTGGGGTGTATTTTTACATATACCCATACTGGGTGAGAGAAATATCTCTGTAAATTGCCAACTTTGAATAAAAAATTTAAAAAGTTGTCGTTTACAGAGATATTTCTCTCACCCAGCATGGGTATATGTAAAATACACCCCAAACACATTGCCCTACTTCTCCTGAGTTCGGCGATACCACATGTGTGACACTTTTGCAGCCAAGATGCGCAAAGGGCCCTAAACCAATGAGTACCTTTAGGATTTCACAGGGCATTTTTACGCATTTGGATTCTCACGCTTTAGCACCCCTAAAATGCCAGGGCAGTATAAATACCCACAAGTGACCCCATTGTGGAAAGAAGACACCCCAAGGTAATCCGTGAGGGCATGGCGAGTTCACATAAAAAAAATTTTTGACACAAGTTAGCGGAAATTGATATATATATATATATATATATATATATATATTTTTTTACAAAGTCTCATATTCCACTAACTTGTGACAAAAAATAAAATTTTACATGAACTCACCATACCCCTCACGGAATACCTTGGGGTGTCTTCTTTCTAAAATGGGGTCACATGTGGGGTATTTATACTGCCCTGGCATTTGAGGGTCTCCGCAATCATTACATGTATGGCCAGCATTAGGAGTTTCTGCGATTCTCCTTATATTGAGCAGACGGGTAATGAGATTTTTTTTTTTCCGTTCAGCCTCTGGGCTGAAAAAAAAAAAAAATGAACGGCACAGATTTCTTCATTCGCATCGGTCAATGTGGATGAAAAAATCTCTGCCAAAATCAGTGACTGCGGTGCGGTGGGCGCTAGCTACCTAACAAGTAGCTAGCTAACTGGCGGTGATAGGGGACCCTTATGCCCCATTCACACGTCCGCAATTCTGTTTGCGGAACAGAATTGCGGACCCATTCATTTCTATGGGGACAGACTTTGTCCCGCTCGGATCCGGAATTACGGATCCGCGCTTCGAGTCTGCACTTCCGTTCCGCAAAAATATAGAACATGTCCTATTCTTGTCCGCAATTGCGGACAAGAAAAAGCATTTTCTATATAGTTCTGTGCTGGATCTGCAAAATGCGGAAGCGCATTGCCGGTGTCCGTATTTTGCGGATCCGCCGATCCATGGATCCGCAGATCCATGGATCCATAAAACACATACGGACGTCTGAATGAGCCTGTAGGGGGTGATTAGTGACAGGGGGGTGACAGGGGGTGATCAGGGGGTGACATGGGTGATCAGGGGTTAATCAGTGATGGGGGTGGGGGGTGTGTGTGTAGTGATTGGTGCACTTTTCCTATTTTCCTCTGGTGGTCCCAAACAAAGGGACCACCAGACGAGCAGACATTAGGCATATCAGACGCTGTTTAAAAAACAGCGTCTGATATGCGATTTAAATGCGTTTTTTTCCGCATCTACAGCCTGCCAGCGCATGATCAGCGCTGGCAGGCTGTAGTTTCAGTTGTCCCGGCTCCGATCACATGAACGCGCGCGCACGACGCGCGCGCGTTCATGTGAAATCTCAGGTCTCACGAGATGACGCCGATAGGCGTGACTGAGACCTGAGAGAGCCGCCGCGCTGACGCCCATCGGCGTTAGCGTGGCGGCAAGAGGTTAAAAGGTGTATTCTCTGCATCTTTATTCATTCTTATTTGTGTGTCTACCCCTTGACCCCTTTTTGTTTGGGCTTTTGATGGAGTCAAGGGTCACAATATTAGGGCCACCACCTCAATAATCCATGCGTGAGCACAGCTCTTTCCAGCTGTGAGGTGGACACTTTAAGATCAGCCTATTCCACGGGGATCCTTCCAAATGGACAATCCCTTTAAGACATACTTGACAAACTGTTCCAGACTGACTGGGAGGGTCTGACCCAAAGTGGAGACCTCCCAAACTCTTGAAAAAAGCTGCTAAAGGGGTTTTCTAGGACTTGCGTATAGGTAGTCTACCCTCAGGATAGGTTATCAATATCAAAACGGTGCCCCTGCCAATCAGTTGTGGCACCAGAACTACACAGCTCCATACATTGAGTAGTGGTCGCACCTGGTTACTGCAGCTCTGCTCCCTTTCACTTGAATTCTCTTGAATATCAGATTGCTGGGTTCCTGTACCTCAGAGAACTTCACAAACCTGCTCCCCAGCACCAAGACCCACATTCTCTTGGCATACATTTGGCCATGGTGGCAGAATATCGTGTTTGCAGGTGTGTCATGCACAACCAGCTAGTTCTCATATGAGGTCTGACCCCCCAAAAATTTGGGCGGTCTCCGCAGCATGTGATACATGTCTCTGGGGCCTGAACAGGGTTTGTGTTGGCAGATGGGGTGTCTGGTGTGTTGATCATGGTTCAAAAACATCATGGTGTGGAGAGGCGCAGCCTATAGGAAGGAAAATATCTAAAATAAAAAAGAGCAGAACTCCCTGAACCACATTACAAAAAGTTAGCAATTATGCTTTAAGGCTGCACCATTTTCGGGGGTCTGAGGATTAATACACGAACCCCATTATGCTGCCACCTAGTGCCACTACGCTGAAGCACAGCCCAGACTTTGCACGCCTGTCCACTATGACTGTTTGGCCACCGGAATCGATAAAAAGCTTCAATGTGAAATGCAGAGAGACTGCACTAGATGGAGATCAAATGATGAATTTTGATCAATTTGACCCGCAGGAGATGATGAAGCATATCTTACTTGTCTATCTGCAGAACAGGCTGACCTTCAGACTGCGGAGTGAGAGTCTCCGCTCACATCCGCCAGCACTGGAGGTCAGACACATGGATCAATTATAATTGTAGGACATGATGTGTAAAAGAGCAAGAGTCACATTGAAGGCAATGTATAGCCGCACATGGCTCATACATGTCTCTGCTGATCCAGCCCGCAGATACGACTACACATCTTCTGGAATCTGAATTAGGAAGGAAACAAGTCCCGTCTAGAAACCAGTATATAGCTATCTCTATCATAACCATTCCCACTGGCGGCCTGAGGGTCAAAAGCAGCAGTCCAAGCGAAGAAATTGTTATTTTAGTTGATATTTTCAGCTCAAAGACTAAATCTACCTTAAAAATCAATGGCTTCTATTGTTTTCAGCGCATTTGAAATATAAGGCAACTTTGCAGACTGACTTCATTAAAAATGTCCTGCTGTTATGTGCCTGCAGCTCCTATACACATCTATGCATCGTCATGGTAACAGACTCCAAACAAACACTGTGCGGTCTGATCCGGCAGTCATACTCACTATTGTCTATTCCTAACATATTGTACAATACATTACTTAGCTTGTCCTGATCCTAAATTAAAGCATGTGTTATACCACAAGAGCTGCATTCATAATTTTCCAGGTTTCAAAGCTGGAATCTCCCAACATTTTTTGCTTACTGAAAGCTGTATATTTGTTTTGTTTTATTTATTTTTTGCATCCTAGGTAGTTTTATGTCTACAGTGTACTGTAATCTAATGTAAGAAGAACTAACTGCCGAATTATATTATAAGGGTTTGGCAAGCTACTAGAGGTATGACTACTAACAAGCCTAATAGCTGTTTCTAATAGCAACCAGCAGAATAGTGAGTGCAGCTCTGGAGTATAATACAGGATGTAACTCAGGATCAGTGCAGGATAAATAATATATGTACACAGTGACTGCACCAGCAGAATAGTGAGTGCAGCTCTGGAGTATAATACAGGCTGTAACTCAGGATCAGTACAGGATAAGTAATGTAATGTATGTACACAGTGACTCCACCAGCAGAATAGTGAGTACAGCTCTGGAGTATAATACAGGATGTAACTCAGGATCAGTACAGGATAAGTAATGTATGTACACAGTGACTGCACCAGCAGAATAGTGAGTGCAGCTCTGGAGTATAATACAGGATGTAACTCAGGATCAGTACAGGATAAGTAATGTAATGTATGTACACAGTGACTGCACAGCAGAATAGTGATTGCAGCTCTGGAGTATAATACAGGATGTAACTCAGGATCAGTGCAGGATAAGTAATGTAATGTATGTACACAGTGACTCCACCAGTAAAATAGTGAGTGCAGCTCTGGAGTATAATACAGGATGTAAGTCAGGATCAGTACAGATAAGTAATGTATGTACACAGTGACACCACCAGTAGAATAGTGAGTGCAGCTCTGGAGTATAATACAGGATGTAAGTCAGGATCAGTACAGGATAAGTAATGTAATGTATGTAACAGTGACTCCACCAGCAGAATAGTGAGTGCAGCTCTGGAGTATAATACAGGATGCAAGTCAGGATCAGTACAGGATAAGTAATGTATGTACACAGTGACTCCACCAGCAGAATAGTGAGTGCAGCTCTGGAGTATAATACAGGATGTAACTCAGGATCAGTGCAGGATAAGTCATGTATGTATATAGTGACTCCACCAGCAGAATAGTGAGTACAGCTCTGGAGTATAATACAGGATGTAACTCAGGATTAGTACAGGATAAGTAATGTAATGTATGTACACAGTGACTGCACCAGCAGAATAGTGAGTGCAGCTCTGGAGTATAATACAGGATGTAACTCAGGATCAGTACAGGATAGGTAATGTATGTACACAGTGACTCCACCAGTAGAATAGTGAGTGCAGCTCTGGAGTATAATACAGGATGTAAGTCAGGATCAGTACAGGATAAGTAATGTAATGTATGTAACAGTGACTCCACCAGCAGAATAGTGAGTGCAGCTCTGGAGTATAATACAGGATGTAACTCAGGATCAGTGCAGGATAAGTCATGTATGTATATAGTGACTCCACCAGCAGAATACTGAGTACAGCTCTGGAGTATAATACAGGATGTTTACTCGGGATCAGTACAGGATAAGTAATGTATGTATACATTGACTGCACCAGCAGAATACTGAGTACAGCTCTGGAGTATAATACAGGATGTAACTCGGGATCAGTACAGGATAAGTAATGTATGTATACATTGACTGCACCAGTAGAATAGTGAGTGCAGCTCTGGAGTATAAAACTGGATGTAACTCAGGATCAGTACAGGATAAGTAATGTATGTACACAGTGACTCCACCAGCAGAATAGTGAGTGCAGCTCTGGAGTATAATACAGGACGTAACTCAGGATCAGTGCAGGATAAGTCATGTATGTATATAGTGACTTCACCAGCAGAATACTGAGTACAGCTCTGGAGTATAATACAGGATGTAACTCGGGATCAGTACAGGATAAGTAATGTATGTATACATTGACTGCACCAGCAGAATAGTGAGTGCAGCTCTGGAGTATAATACAGGATGTAACTCAGGATCAGTACAAGATAAGTAATGTAATGTATGTAACTGTGACTCCACCAGCAGAAAGCAGAACAGTGAGTGCAGCTCTAGGGTATAATAACTCAGGATCAGTACAGGATAGAACCTGAAGAAGAGCTGCACAAGTCTCTTAACCCCCAATTTCCTACCTCAGATATGTGATAGGAAGACCAAGACAACTTTTGTAGTCCTGGACCTTGATTAATATAAACTCTGTTCTACTTTCTATTATGGGCTATTGTCCCTGATTACAAAGGCAGCGTGGAAATCTAAAGCTCATGAGTTCTACACTGCCTAAGATGACACGTGCCTCACACGACTGCGGTACTATAAGTAGTTAGCAGGTAGCTAATGGATGTGGTTCATTTCTTCATCTTACTTTAACTAGACGGACTGTGCCAAGTTTTTAAATAATACACAACTTTTATAACCTGCATTCAGATGGCATATCTGACATAAGATATAATGTAGGAAAAGATATGTGATACATGATGTGGCCCAATACGTGATTGATAAGAATCAGATAAGCATCACCCCCTCCCCCCAAACCTTCTATAATACAAAAAGAAAACTCCAACATGTTTTTCCTCTTCTTAAATGTAGAAAATGCAGAGCATGAAAATTGGAATCTGTTCAGACAGCTGCAAGGTACAGGTGCTCGGCTGATCAACTAATTATAATTAGACCGCACTAGAGCTTTGTGAGGTATATGTAAAACTGCAGAATTGATGGAGAATCCATGTACTGCAATTCAGATTTGGTTTCCTCTTTCCCAAACAAACTTTAGATTTGCTTCTCTTAATTGGAGATTGCAGGTTATGCTTACCAGCGGAAAGATAAAGTTAAAAAAATGGAAACAAATTAGCAGAATAGCAGAGCTGAATTGTTAGCGTAGTGTGATTTAACATGCAATAAGTTTTCCAACAGTCCTGTGTAAACCACAGATAACCTGATATTACCAGGTTGTCTTCTCACGCTGAAATTCTGCTCTGCTACATCTGAGACATTTGGCTCTGCAGTTGCTTCTTATTGCAAGTTTATGGAGATGCATAAAATAATTCCAGATTGAATGCTGCCTGCAATAGCCTTGATAACATGATAGAAAGGTTCCTGTATTTATTCTCCAAATGGTTACTGGAGATAGTAATAGGCTGTGGTTGGTGAGATGGGTGATACCATGAAAAAAAGTTCCGGTGTATCTCCCAACCCCCTGGGCATAGTTTTTTTTTTTTCTCCAAGGGATAAATGATGTTAGCAGGTTGTGATTTATAAGGGAGGTGATAACATGAAGAAAAGTTCCTGTATTTCTTCTCCAAATGGTTTCTAGAGACAGTAATGGGCTGTGGTTGGAAAGAGGGGTGATACCATGAAGAAAAGTTTCTGTATATCCCCCAACCCCCTGGGCATAGTAGGCTTTACAAGGAATAGATAAGGTTAACAGGTTGTGATAAATAAGGGAGGTGATAACATGAAGAAAAGTACCTGTATTTCTTCTCCAAATGGTTATTAGAGACAGTAAAGGGCTGTGGTTGGTGAGAGGGGTGATACCATGAAGAAAAGTTCCTGTATCTTTTCTTCACATGGTTGCCACAGACGGTAATAGGCTGTGGTTGGTAAGAGGGGTGATACCATGAAGAAAAGTTCTTGTATATGCCCCAATCCCCTGGGCATAGGAGGCTTTACAAGGGACAGATAATGTTAACAGGTCGTGATAGATAAGGGAGGTGATAACATTAGGAAAGGTTCCTGTATCTCTTCTCCGCGTGGTTACCACAGACAGTAAAGGGTTGTTTTTGGTAAGAGGGGTGATACCATGAAAAAAAATTCCTGTATATCCCCATCCCCCTGGTTATCGGAGGCTTTATAAGTGATAGATAATATTAGTAGTTGTGATACATACGGGAGGTGATAACATGAAGAAAAGTTCCTGTATTTCTTCTCCAAACGGTTAATGAAGACAGTAATAGGCTGTGGTTGGTGAGAGGGGTGATACCATGAAGAAAAGTTCCTGTATTTCTTCTCCAAACGGTTAATGAAGACAGTAATGGGCTATGGTTGGTGAGAGGGGTGATACCATGAAGAAAAGTTCCTGTATTTCTTCTCCAAACGGTTAATGAAGACAGTAATGGGCTGTGGTTGGTGAGAGGATTGATAACATGAAGAAAAGTTCCTGTATTTCTTCTCCAAACGGTTAATGAAGACAGTAATTGGCTGTGGTTGGTGAGAGGGGTGATACCATGAAGAAAAGTTCCTGTATTTCTTCTCCAAACGGTTAATGAAGACATTAATGGGCTGTGGTTGGTGAGAGGGGTGATACCATGAAGAAAAGTTCCTGTATTTCTTCTCCAAACGGTTAATGAAGACAGTAATGGGCTGTGGTTGGTGAAAGGGGTGATACCATGAAGAAAAGTTCCTGTATTTCTTCTCCAAACGGTTAATGAAGACATTAATGGGCTGTGGTTGGTGAGAGGGGTGATACCATGAAGAAAAGTTCCTGTATTTCTTCTCCAAACGGTTAATGAAGACAGTAATGGGCTGTGGTTGGTGAGAGGGGTGATACCATGAAGAAAAGTTGCTGAATATAGAACTGCCAGGGTCAAGATATAATACATTGCACATACTTCTTTGGCAGTGAAATTAGTTGAACACATGGGACATTTTAACTTTGGAGTTTTCATTAAATCTAGGATAGAGGAATGAGTGAGTCTGTGCTCTTTTAGCACCAATATCACCGGTGTGTAGGAGAAAACAGTTCATGCAAACAATAAATCTAGAGAAGAGCAATCATCGGAGGATGGCTAACAGGTTATCACTATTCTCATAAGAAAATAGAAACCAGCATGATCCGCCTGATAGTCCCAACCGGTCACAAAGCAAGGCCAGCTCCACAAACGGCACCTAGGGACAACTGACGGATAAGCCGTAACTCTAGGGAAGAAATCAAACAGAGAAATCCAGGTCTCAATTGAACAGGCGGCTTAATCCGTAAGCCTATGATTTCCTGTTATCTCTCGGGCTTTTAGGGCAGCAGGAAAATGGCTCCAAATCTATTTAGACATTTAAAATGCCACCGAGAAAACATGCGAAATGTTAACACAAGCAGCAGAAGAAAGAGCCGGAAATAATGTATTTTTACCTCCGGCTATGGAAGGACCGAGAAATATTTCTATTTCTTTCCAAACAACAGACATTTCATTAAAATCAGTCATACAGGGTTAGTTCCACTGCTAGTCTTACCTGCTGCCAAAAGTCTTCTGACAAAAGTCATACATATCCCGGAGAACTACATATCTATCTATCTATCTATCTATCTATCTATCTATTTATCTTTCTTTCTTTCTTTCGATCTATCTATCTTCTATCTATCCATCTGTCTATCTATCTATCTATCTATCTATCTATCTATCTATCTATCTATCTTATCTATCTATCTATCCATCTATCTACATATCTATCTGTCTATATTTCTATCTATCTATCTATCTGTCTATCTATCTATCTATCCACCTATCTGTATTTTTCTATATTATGTACATTATTTGGCTCTTGGGACATTTGCAGTCCATGAAAATTATCTCTACAAAGTAAGATTGTCCTTAACACAGACATTCATGTACCTTCTTCCTTAATTTCCCTAGATTACAGTGCATCGTGTTGTCGTTTCCATGGTGACTAATGCTCCGTGCTATTACTTAATAAACCTTCATTCACCCGCGATGCAAAGTTTTGCTTTATACTAATAACACACATTCCTTTCTTTACATACAAGTATTCTAGTACAGATGAATGCATGACCCCTAATATTTTATCTAAACAGGTCTATAGTTTATATAGGAAGCCTCCTGCAGTCTGATGCAAGAATGGAACCATGTCTTCTCCGCTAATCCTCAAACATCAGCTCTGTTCTCTTTCCCTGCAGCGCCCCCACAGGGGAAATCAAGTATTACATCATTCCCATAGAAATCTGTTGGCTGCCTGTGTCATGCAGGGACGTCCTGGGCCCTTTAGAGGAAAAGTTACTCTTTATAGCTACTATCCACATCCGCTGGGTCATTCTGAATAGATGGTGGGGGAGGGGTCTCTCTTTAGGATTCTCATCTCTTGAAGAGTGGGTACAAAAAGCATCTTTCACTCTTGAGGACCTGTCCGGTCCTTCCACCTGCTGGCAACATATTGAACATTTCACCGTGTAATCGCTATGTATTCTATCTATCTATCTATCTATCTATCTATCTATTATCTATCTATCTATCTATCTATCTATCTATCTATCTATCTATCATCTATCCTTATCTTTCTTTCTTTCTTTCTTTCTTTCTTTCTTTCTTTCTATCTCAAATCTATCTATCTATCTTTCATCTATCTATCATCTATCTATCTATCTATCTATCTATCTCATATCTATGTATCTATTATCTATCTATCTATCTATCTATCTCATATCTATGTATCTATTATCTATCTATCTATCTATCTATCTATCTATCTATCTATCTATCTATCTATCTATCTCATATCTATCTATCTATCTATCTATCTATCTATCTATCTATTTATTATCTATCTGGTCTATTAGAGATTAGCGAATTTATGAAAAGTTCGATTCTGCTGATTTCACAAAAAAATTTGCTTTGTCACGAAGCGCATTTTTTTGTAAGTAGCGGGTGCAATGACAGGAGATTATGTCATCACGTCGGCCGGCGTATGACGTCAACGAGCACGGGATTTCGTCCGAGATCTTGAATCAAAATGGCGGCTGGCGGCCCGTTGCGAGCAAATGGAGGAGGTAAGTATGATTTTTCTTGTTTTTTTACACTATTTCAGGTTAAATCGATTCGCTACCACGCTTCGAGGCAAATCGAATTTTTCCTGAAATTGATTTCAGATCAATTCCACTTCGTGTGATTCGATTCGCTCACCTCTAGTGTCTATCTACCTATTTATTTATCTATTTATCTATCTACCGTAATCTTTATAATCAGGTTATTGTTAAGGGGCCCGACTAACAGATAGGGATTACCCAAGAGCCCAGCCATGTGCCTCCCTCTGCTGCCCTGATGACTGATCTGTTATAATTTTGCTTAGTCTGACGAAACGTATTACCAACCTGAAATACCAAGACAGCAAAATAACAATAAAAGGAAGAGATCTTATGGAGAACATAACAATAATTGGAATAAAATTGCAGCTTTATGTCGCCTACAAATCCTGCATATACAATGAGAGAGACTTCAGTATGTCGCCCCTTCCCATTCACACTTAATGCAGCAATTACCATGTACTTAAAAAGACACATCACATATTTATTTGGTAAAATATATTCCGCAGCTACATAAAAATAGTTTCCATGGTGTCAGATCATCGCATGCAGTCTGCATTCTCCGCCGTCTGTAAGGAGGTATTCGGGAGAGACCTAAGATTGGGAGGAGTATAGAAGGGCCTCCGAGCCGTGTAATCATCATCTTATCTGCACATGGAGAGTGGTGAGTGATGATAAAATGATGGCCTGACAAGCAGTGTCGGACTGGGGTGCCCAGGGCCCACCAGTAAAATTTATTTTGGGGGCCCACCGTACGGATACATTCAAATATAAGCTAACAAGTTTTTTATATGAACACCGGCTGGTTGAGGCGCTGTACCTTGAATATATGTATGTAAGTGTACGGTGCTATGTGCCACTTGTGCAGGGGGTGGGAGACTAGGGGCCCACCTTGCTCAGGGGCCCACCAGGGGATTCCACTGTACCCCTGTGGGCCAGTCCGAGCCTGCTGACAAAATGGTAACAGAAAAACGGCGGCGTCCCCTGGTCAGTGAAAAGTGCAAAATTCTGCACACGTCTGTTCTAATATTATATAAAGGTCATACAGTGTGGAAGAAACTTTATAGGATCTCTCTGCAGCTACAGTATCTATTTATATAAGATCTATCTATCTATCTATCTATCTATCTGTCTGTCTGTCTGTCTGTCTGTCTGTCTATCTATCTATCTATCTATATCTCTCTATTTCAGATTTACCTATCTAAGTATCTACCTACTGTATATCCATTCTTTCTTTCTTTCTTTCTTTCTTTCTTTTCATACAGGGGCGTAACGATCACGGTCGCAGAGAGTGCGACTGCGACCGGGCCCTCTGGAGTCCTTACACCCCTTTTTTTCCCAAGTGGAGCAATGGCGGCAGGCCCTCCCCTCCAGTCCCCTCCCCTTCCGATAATTGCGGCTGCGCTGGCTTACCCCGGCCCAGCCTGGCCCACCCTAATGGTAATGGATGTATCTGGATGCCAAATTAATGTCTGGGGGGTGGGGGATAGGGATTTATTTATCTCATATCTCTTTCTTTCTTTCTTTCTTTCTTTCTTTCATATCTATCTAGCTATCTATCTCATATTTACCTATCTAAGTATCTATCTATATCCGTTCTTTCTTTCTTTCTTTCTTTCTTTCTTTCTTTCTTTCTCATTATCTATCTTATTTTTTGATTTATATGTTAAATGCTGAAAAGATTTCAATTTGTGGACCTAGATGTCCAGTTTCATTTTGCTCACATCATCATAACCGTTTGCCCCAGCGGGTGAGTTGTGACCCTGGGGCAGATTTACTGTCTCTTCTCATTCCTTCCATGAGTGCAGAGAGCTTTCCGTGGTCACTATTACCACCTTGGAAGATGATATGTAATGCGGGACAATCCTCAGTCCTGTTCTTTGAATAAAATGTATCCAAGACAAGTCTGTGCATGATGAAGAAACAGGCTACTGTATAGCTGACTGTCCCAAAATTGGGAAGATCTCCTAGAGGAGCTTCAAGCTTTCGGCAAAAAAAACTTGCCAGCTGCCACGAGGTGGAGAAGGCTGCAGTTCTCCTTGTTCTCCATGACTTCAAGTTTGGAAGAAATGAGTTGTCCGCTTCTCGGGAGCTGGAAACCAAGTGCAAATGGTCAGTTTCACTGCAGCGCCACCACAGGGGGAAGAGCATTACATAATGCCAATTAAAACCAGTGGGCAGTGCATAAATCTGCTGCTGGACCTCCTTACCAGATTTACCCAAAGATTAGATGAACACACTTAGTCCAATTAATGAGGTCCTAGGGGTTATTTGTAAACTGTAGGGAAGCTAGTGGCAAGTGCTTTGTTTTCCAACAGCACCCCCACAGGGGAAATGGTGAATTGCAATGGTCAATATGCTTGTGCATGCTGGGTCCTCCAGAGAGGGAGAGATACTCTTGGTAACCGGTCTCTACTTCAGCTAAATCATGAAGACCTTGAATGAGGGTCCTGAACATCTTCACATCGTTATTATCATACGAACCTTTCATGAAATCATTATCCGTCAAAGTAACACATGGCGCCAATTTTTTTTTTATGCCATTTCCACATAATTACCCCCGTCCTTAGTTATATAGGATCATCATTTCCCCTGCAATGATTTTTATTAGAAGCAGAAACTTGTTGAGGTGTTGAGATATTGGAGTCACTGGACCAATAAATGGACTTTCTACGGGAAGAGACCTGGAACATTACTGTGATACATGTGTCTTAATGGAGACTTCTCATGTTGGTTCTCCTCGAAATTAGACACGGGAGAAGGTATTTTAAGATTCCATTTTATATCTGCTAATGATATTCATTTTTTAATGCTCACTATAAATCAGTTTTACTTAATACCAGTCACACGGTCCTCTTTGCTTCTGATGAATTTGCAATATTCTAAATCTCATTAAGAGGTAATTGGATTCTTCTTGTAGTAGTATCGAGAAAACAAACACATTACCGAGTGAGATAAATTCAAAATATATAAAAAATTATAAAAAATCAGTCTTCAATTATAATCACCATCTCCCGCTTTATATTTTGGCTGAGTAAGTTGTATTTAAGACCAATGCTGCCTAGGCAACTAGTTTTTTTTTATATATATAGTGTATTTGCATTTACTTTTAACTTTTTTCCCTTAGGGCGAGTTACAGCAATCTCCTTGATACCAACGATCTTTAACCCTGAGCGTTCTTGAAACGTGTATTTCAGCGCGTTTTTGCAAATAGGAAACACGCGTCGTACGCGCGTTCTTGTGATTGACTACTGTGGTGTCAATCACAAAACGCGCGACAAACGCCCCCAAAAAAGCTCAAGTACTTGTTTATGCGTAGGGCATTTTACAGCGCGTTCGAACGCGCTGTAAAACGCGCAAGTGTGAACTTAGGGTAAGGCATTTCCACCCTCCTGCAACTTTGTTGCTCTCAAATATCAGCCATGAAAATCCAACTCTCACCAGCAGTGTCTTCTAGTGCATATCAGGCTAGTAGTAGAGCACAATGTGGCATCATGTATTGTAGCAGGCCATTTATTAAAGGGGTTGTCCCACAAAAATATTGAACCTTTTTCAAACCAGCACCTTGATCTGAATACTTTTGTAATTGCACGTAATGAAAAATTAACTGAAAGCTATCTGTATACCGCCACCTGAGCACATGCTCAGTTCCATCCTTCAACTACCACCAGTGGCATCAGAAAGGACACTCTACCTGAGAAAGTGTGTGCTCCATAAGCTGCCATCTTGAAATAAATCTAGCAGAGCAATTGGATGCCACGGTCTCTCCGGGGACAGGGGTCAGAAGATCTAAGAGACTGGCTGCACGTGATGTGATCTGACAGCCTCTATGGTTTCACAGTGTTGTTGCTGGTCATAACCACACCTCTTGGTCATTCCAACTCCTATTTAGTCTGGCCTCTCCCATCATGCTATGCGGTTGATAACTCCTTTTGGCTCTGGAAGCACTGGTGTTGGTTCTCCTCTGAGTTCCTGCTCGTCCGCATACTTCGGAGTTAAGTGTCTTTCTTTCCTATTGTTTGTCGTCTTCTGCTACCTTTTGGTGTTAGGCCTGAGGGGATTTCCTGTTCCTTCAGCTGTTAAGGAACAGGCTATCCGTTGTCCTGACACTATCTCCCAGGCCCTGTTAGGGGGAGATAGGGCTTAGCTTCCATGATATGAACCTTCCTACCATCAAGGTCTGTTCATACTGATAATAGTCAGTGTTCGGATTAGAGACTCACTAGGGGGTGACCATCCCCCTAACCCTAGTTTCCAGGCCTAGTACCTTTCCCCTTCCCTCCTGTTGTCAGTGTGGGCTTCCCTCCCCCCATCACTACGGAGCAGTGAATGTAGAGATCTCTGGATCCACATGAGGTACAGGGCTGGTTCCAAATTTCTTAGACAGAGACTGTTATGTACTACATGATGTCATTTTTCCATTACAAAATGGTGATCACTAGGTATCCCAGCAAGAGGACACTTTGTGATCAGCTCATTGTCAAGGGTTCCTTCTAATAACTAAGGGTTTCCAAAGTAGATAATCCCTTATCATATAGGGTTATAGGGTTTGTCCAATTTAGAAAACCCATTTTCATACAACCTGTTAGAGAACTCGGGGGGATCTCTGTTCAGGATCTTCATCTCTTGGCCAAAGTGGAAAGAACCACTCTGGAAGACCTGTCCTTTCTTTGATTCCACAGCCAACCCATTGATTTATATGGACACTGTGTAATGCTGAAATCCCCCTGTGGTGGCGCTGCGGGGAATTTAAACACTTACTGCCAGGTTTCCCTACAGATCACAGCTGACCCATCAAGAGTGCACTTTTTAACATGTAGGGATTGTTCCAAGTGGAGAACTTCTTCAATTTAGACCACCATAGACCTCTATGGTGATCTATCTTTGGTTCAGCAGAAGCTCATTAGATCCTGGCTGGCATCAAGTCCTTTGAGCTGTCAAATATGGCTTTCTGTTGATGCAGTAGACATGATATCTTCCAAGATCTTTCCTGATTTCTTTTAATTTAAATAGAAAAATGGTAGAAAATGGTAAATGAGACGGGCATGCTGGCCCGTCTCCTTCCCCGCCGGCCACTCCCCTTCCCTGCCGGCCACTCCTCTTCTCCGCCAGCCACTCCCCTTCCCCGCCCACACCCACTTTTTTAGACCTGGCGTGAGTGGGGAAAAGTCACAGATTGCAACGCAAAGAACCGCCGTGCTGCAATCTGCACCTGAAATATACCTAACACTGATCCTAGTGTGCTATCAACTAGATCATATAAAAAAGGGGTTTTTTATATGATCTACGTATTTCAAGGGGTTGGCCCATCTCAGACATTGATGGCATATATTCTAGGATATGGCATCAATACCGGTGCAGGGCTCACCTTTCCGATCTGCTCCTATCTCCAGCACATTGCTTCAGAAGCGCTGGCTCAGATATTTTTGGCAGTCCCAGAGCAGTGATTGGTGTGGTGGCTGTGCTTGCGCAGTGCCCTCTGCATTTGCCATTATGGGACTTCCAAAAACAGCTCAGTGTACTTGCTCAGCTACTTTTGGAACTTTTTGGGTGCCCTGTTTTGGGAATAGGATTGTTTCTTAGAAGTTGGACCAGCACCTGACATATCGCCAGGTCTGAGATCGGACTAGCCCTTTAATCTCTGTAAATATAAGCATAGTATTTTTCTTTCGTTGCTAAGTAAATATTATTATTTTTTTGCATATTAAGAACCTGATTCCAGTGATTTCTTGACATCTCATGTAACTTGTAATCTTTGGCTTTTAATGGAATAATCCCTGTGGAGTCTTCAAGTGGAGCGTTGAAACTTTTTGTTCTTCGAGCCGTTGCGAAATGGTGAAAATAAAGCGTCATCCATTGTGCATGTAGATGAATGCTGGAAATAGTGCTCCGAAACTGTGCTGATGGCTTAGAAAACAGAAAGAGAGAAAGCCCTGGCTTGTATTCTTACACTGAGAGAAATTATGCATCAACCTACAGTAAATGTTATGGTCGAGAATTCTGCACGTAGACCTTGGAGTTTTTTTCAATTGCTACAAAAGCTTCAAAAAGTTAAAAAATAAAAAATACAAATATTTTTTCTTCCGATTTGAAACTTTGTTATTATTATTATTATTATTATTTTTGCAGAATGTTCCATGCTAAGAAGATGACTTAAGGCTGTTCGAAGTATTTTAGTCACACAATAATCAGCATGTAGAGAGCCGGCCGTCTCGAAAAATATTCATAATCAACAGTTAACTTGGCGGGAGAAAATAATAAGCGCAACATTTGTCAAAAAAGCGAACCATTAGAGAAAATAATTGGAGTCAGAGACTGAAAAAAGCCAGAAAATAGGCAAAAGAGCCTCTCAACATGGGAAGCTGAAGGGTCTGACCTGTGGGCCTGAATGTTGGGCTTTCAATTACAGTCACGATTTAAAGATTTTTGTGGAAATGAATTTTCATACTGCACAAAATGTTTTTTTTAAATTGATTTAGGGTTTTTGTTTCCAGCAGTTGAATTTGTGATGTTCACAAAGTTCTTTGAAATGATTGAGCTAGTTTTGTACATTGTAGTTCCTTTGGTGGTGGTAGCCATAACTTACTTATCAGTTGGGGTCGGACCACTGGGACCCCTCTATAAGAAAGGCCATAGGCACAATGGTACTTTGTATTGTCCTGGTTCCTACCAGGCATTGAGCAGAGAACTATGGTGTTCAAGTGAACAGGCTCAGAAGTTGTATTGTGCATATTACTAATACACTAATAGTATTACTGGTGGTAATGGTCCCCAGCAGCAAAGTAGGACCCCACTGATCGCCCAGTTATGGCATACATACATACGTCCTTTATATATATAGATTATGTCTCTTTCTTCTCCCATATTTTTTACTTTCTTCTCTTCCTTCTTTGCGACATTTCACATTATCATCATTATTAAAGGGATTTTTAGGACTTAACTACAGAGGACCTAACTTTAGGACCAGTCATCAATATCCGAGCCGCGGGGTTCTTACTTCTTGCGCTCTCACAGATCAGCTGTTTTCGGGAGCTGCTGTGCCCCAGAACAGCACAGCGCCATCTTCTGTGTAGTGGCCGTGCCTGGTTACTGCACCTCTGCCCTCTTCATGTAAATAGTTACATTCTGAAAATAACACGTTCATATATAAGATGTGACTTTTTTAACATTACTCTCAGCAAGGACATGGGTGTCTCCGAGGATTTTAACCGTCCTCGATGCTTTGCTGGGGCTTTCCCGTTAACTATATACTAATATTTTATACCTTTTTCAGCATTCAAGGTTTTTCTGTCACATAGTTAAGATGTTGACTGAACAATGCTACACATGATATATGTCACGTATGTAACATTTATGTTACAAGAGAGCTCCGACTTTATAGTCACATTATTGTCCTGTGACCTGCATGAAACAGCATAAACATCCCAATAAAACCTGACCAGAATGTTTCCGACATCACATACAAATCCAATGCAGCCTTCTACTTCAAAGGGGCATTTTACAAAGGGGCATTGTGCTCTGATAGGCGAGGTTAACACCGAATTTAATGCATTCATTTGACTTTTTGTGCTGCTTTTCATTGGAAAAAAAAGGTTATTATTATTGTTGTTTTTATTTCCCTTCCATTATAATCATTAGCGCACACAAAGAAAGGGATTTGACATGCGTGAAGGTGCAGGAGGCTGTGGATATGGATTTTTAAAATCTTTTATTCATTGTGTGCTTAAAGGCTGTTAACTAAGCAAACGCGGATACCTGAATACAATGTTGTTCTTTTTAAAATAGGTTGAAAATCCTGTGCTGATTTATTCATTCATACCTCTTTATACGGGTCAATGCTCCATTTTGTCACACAGAGCTCCAAATCCCCTGTAGATACTAACAAAATATAATTTTGTAAAAATATTTTTACTACCTTTATTAGCCATTAGATGGAGCTCAGGAGCTCAATAATAGGTCAGTATGCACTAAGCTCTTGAGCTCCCCCTAGTGGAGGCTGCAAGAAGCCACAAATCTATTATTTATAAATCTGTTTATGCAGTAGACCAGGAGTTATATTCTTGTACGGATGTGGCAGAACTTACCTGGACTGTGATATCTTGTGATAAAAGCCACCGAAAGTCATGGAAAAAAGTCAATTAACATTTTCTTTTCATTGTTTTCTTAACTCATTAAGAGCAAGGATTGCAATATGTGTACGCAGTGTTAAGGTGGCTCTTCCCGACTTACAGCTGTCCTTCCCCAGGTAGGCCCAGATGATGAGTCCACTTTGTTCCTTTTCTCAGGCTATGGCCGGCCGTCTAGGGCTGTCTTGCAGTACCCATAGAGTGCACACTCCCTCCGGCTCTCAAAGGGCCAGCGTATGTGCATCCCAGTCTTCACCAGCCAATGGTTGGAAACCCTAGGGTACTTCAGGCACCTTCTTTAGTATGAGGGTGCCTTGGCAATATGTCTGTCTAGCTTGCTAGTCCCTGTGAACATGTACTGTTCCGTTTGTCTGCCCATATAACAACCTCTGCCTTTTTCCTGATTTTGACTCCGAAATGCTTACCTGACCTGGGTCTGCTCGCTGTATTTAGCCTTTCCTGCTTGCCCTGACCTCGGCCTGTCCTGTCCTGTCCTATTTTGCCTGACCCTTTGGTGCTCCTCACTGCTGTCTCCGACCCTTATGGGTCTGATGTCAAGCAAACAGGGACTACTCCAGGAAGTAGCGGCCTGGTGGCTCACCTGCAGGAACATAGGATGCAGTTTTATAGTACCTAGGTAGTATTATAGTTGTTATACTTGTGTACATAAGAACAGTATTATAGTAGTTATATTCTTGTACATACTGTAGGAGCAGAATTATAGTAGTTATATTTTTGTACATAGAGGCAGTATTATAGTAGTTATACTCTTGTACGTAGAGGCACTATTATAAAAGTTATATTTTTGTACATAGGAGCAGTATTATAGTAGTTATATTCTTGTACATAGGAGCAGTATCATTGTAGTTATATTCTTGTATATAGGAGGCACTATTATAGTAGTGATATTCTTGTACATAGGAGGCAGTATTATAGTAGTTATATTCTTGTACATAGGAGCAGTATTATAGTAGTTATATTCTTGTATATAGAAGGCAGTATTATAGTAGTTAGATTCTTGTTCATAGGAGGCAGTATTATAGTAGTTATATTCTTGTACATAGGAGCAGTATTATAGTAGTTATATTCTTGTACATAGGAGCAGTATTATAGCAGTTAAATTCTTGTAAATAGGAGCAGTAGTATAGTAGTTATATTTTTGTACATAGAGGCAGTATTATAGTAGTTATATTCTTGACCATGGAAACAGTATAATACTAATACGCTTATTCACTGACAGTAAACTAATAACCTGCAAATATTGAGGAATTGAATAACAAAATATGTTGGAAAGTTATAGAACATTTCAATGTTGCATTACTTGAAGTTTACATGAAAACAGAATCTCCTTTAGATTTATAATGGCAGCCATTTTGTTTGGAAATCACCTTTATTAGAAACATAAGTACGAGGAAAGACTCAATAGATGATCAACTGGGCGGGAAAGAACCATTTATAGTTCACCAGTGAGTATTAGTTTTTTAGGAGGCATCCTCTTTTGGTAAAGATTAAGCCTCTCTGTAGGTTGCTGGGTGTGTATTATGTCATATTCTAGAGGCAGTGTTCTTATCACTACAGCCGATGACTTTAATCAACACGACAGGAGTCTGGCTGAAGCTAATTGGATGCAATGGACATGGCAGGATGGTATCTATGGCTCAGATGCATATTACCTAATTCACAGGATGTATGCTTATTACAGGATTAGGCATGCACTTTTGAATGTCATTTATGTAATGACAGGAGAGAAAGCAATTTCCTTATGTGTCTAAATGAGATTGAGCACCACCAATCAACCATCAGGGCGGCTCACCGAGCCTTCAATTCTGCAGACGGAAAATCGCAGAAAGGCACCTCAATGTGAACAATTAACCTCATCTTATGACATTCATGGCGACTTCAATGTAGATATAGTACTTTGTTCTATTTGATACCATATTGGAGAAGAAGGGCACCAAATATAACCACAGAAAAGATGGCGGCTGAAAGACTGTGCAAGGTCATCCATTTGCGAAATGAGAGGTAAAGTCTTTTGCACATGGAGGATATCACTAGCAGCCATTTAACATATTTGTCATCTGTATAAGTTAAAGGGGTTTTTCGAGACTTTTTTACTGATGACCTATGCTCTGGATAGGTCATCAGTGTATCTCATCGGTGGAGGTCCAACACCCGGGACCCCTGCTTGTCAGCTGTTTGAGAAGGCAGAGGTGCTCGCAGCCTTCTCTCAGCTCACCAAGCACAGCGCTGTACATTGTACACTTACCATGCCTTATATCGCAGCTCAGTCCCTGCGCCTGGACCACGGGAACAATGAACATGATCACTAGAGAGAAAGATCTGATTTTTCACACATATGACAGGTTTCCACCACAACAGGCTTTTTTTTCTCGCTATCACTACAAACCGTTGTTTTGGTTATATTTGTACATCAGTCTATTACAGCTCCACATGGTGGTAACCCAGCTTTCCCAGGACCCTGTAGGGCAAATCTGCCGTGCTATAGCACTATTTAGAAGTGGGGAGGGGGATTTATCTAGGTATATTTAATATTCTGCAGTGTATTACAACTCCACATGGTGGTAACCAATCTTTCCCAGGACCCTGAAAGGCAAATCTGCCTCGCTATAGCATTCTTTAGGAGTGGGGAGGGGGATTAATCATGGTAGATTTAGTTTTCTGGCTTTGCTAGGATCCTGAAAGGCAAATCTGTCTCACTATGGCACTATTTAGGAGTGAGGAGACGGATTTATCTTGATAGATTTAATTTTTAGCAGTGTATTACAGCTCCCCATGGTTACGTTTTATCGGTTGTTCTTTCTAATGTTTGGATTCTGGCTTTAGTTCCCTTTAAAGAGGAAATCTATAGTAAAGGTCCATCTGGGTGTCACCAGCTGGAGGTTTGTCTTTGCACAGTCTGACACCAGCAGCACTGATTGAATACACTATGCAGGGACCCTGTTGTCCGTCCGTCTGTCCCCCCCCCCCCCCGAACTGTTAACACCCTGATGGGCCTTTATTTCAGACAGCTGGTGAGTCATTTCTAATTTTTAGTAGGTATAATAAAGGATCTGTACAACATAGAGTCCAGAATTGTAATTACCTGGGAAATGCAAGTAGCTACTAGAAAAGACATGTCAGGAAAGGTGACAGATCTCCTTTAAGTCAATTATTAAATCAATCAATTTTCCGTTATGAAAGTTTTTAAAATTCTAAAGGTTTTGTTACTCAGTGTGGCACAATATTCCCCTACGAATCCATATCATCATAGATTGTATGGATCTGTAATGTGTATCATGTGCCATGCATGAGTCCTTAGGGTTATGTTTTACTTAAATAGCTACTTTTATGTCCATCTTCATGCCTGATATCGTGTGTGCTTTCACGGCTGCTGACTGACATTGAGATGCCTTGCTTTTCTTTGTACCATGTTTGTTACTTGTCTTCCTGTGTCCATTTTTTTCATTCATTTCCTTCCATCACTGTGTTTTTATGTTTCTTTTTGTGTTTAATCCCGTTCAGTTGTGTGCACAGATGTAATGGCCCACGGATTATTTCTTTTTTTTACATTTATTGCTTAAAGATTATTCCACCAGATTTTTTTTACCTGTGATTGCAAAACTGCCTTCCATTAATTACTGAAAGACATAACAAACGTCTGATTACTAATGGAGGCAGAATGACAGCGCTTTTAATCAGATGCCTCCTAGCAGGTTGGTGCATGAGGTGAATACCTGATGTATACGTTATATTTACATTGACGGTGATTGAGAGACACGGAGATCTCGGCAGCGGTAAAATCACTGCCAGTCACCGAGTAAATGACTCTGTCGGAGTGAGCCTCCATGTCATGGAAATGAGGGATGTTGCTCGGGTTTGGAAGGTAATTTGTCTGTGTGTTGCTTTTAAATCAATCTTTAATTATCTTCATTCTTTCTACAACCCAGACACAGAAATCTTCATCAGGAAGACTCAGCTGTTCTAATTACCAACCTATACGCCGTATTCTGAATTTTTTTACGTATTTCATTAACCCTTTTTCATAATTACTCATTTACTATATAGGAAGTTGTTTTTCCCGTAAAACACGTCACCCATGGTTGACGTTGGACATTAGTGAGGGTGGAACAAGGGCTTGATGGGAAGTGTTTCAATCATTTCCAAGAAGATTTTCAACCGGTGGATGGACAAATACTGTAATATAGAGAGGGTCTAGAGGAGTATGGGCCATGGGTTTCGGGGAAAGGCAGGAAGGCACCGCAAAGTTCACTTGCTCAGAATCTTCAGACACAATGATAAGGCAAGGAATTGACTCTTGTGTTCTGGTGAAAAAAAGTTTAGCTAGAAGAGATAAACAGATAAACTCTGATTCTGGTTCACAGTGGACATCCAATTTCATTCCAGTCCGAATAAATTCGGCCGGAATGAAAATGACTGTAATTGCCTGGAAAAGTCTTTCTCTTTCCCAATCTCTCTCCCTCTTTACTTCTCAGTCTCTTCTCTTTCTAATGTCTCTTTCTTCTCTCTCTTCCTCTTGGCTTCTCTCCTCTATCTCCATCTTGATCTCCTCTTTTTTCTCTATCTCTTCTCATTTTCTCCCTCTCTCTCTCCTATCTCTTCTTCTTGTTCTCTCTCCCTGTTGCTCACCTGTTTCCTCTCTCTATATCTTCTTATTCTCTCCCTCTCCTCTCTCTACTTCTCTCTTTTTCTCTCTTTCTCCCTTTCACTCCTCGTTATCTCATCTTTTTTTTCTCTCTCTTTCTTTCTTCTCTCTTCCTCTCAGTCTCCTCTCTTTCTTTTTCCTTTCCGGCTCTCTTTTTGCTCTCTCTCTCCTCTTCTCTTTCCTTTTTCTCTTCTCTCTCTCCCTCTTTCTCTTTCTCTCCCCTCGTTCTCCTTCCTCTCTATCTCTCCTCTCATTTTCTGTTTCTTTGCTCTCTCTTCCTTTCTCCACCATTATTCTCAGAGGTTCTACTGAATGGAATCACACAAAGTTTGGATTTATTAAAATCATGAAACATTTGGGTCAAATTTCCACATTTTTGAATCGATTGATTCTACTAGCTATGCCTCTGGAGACTGTGACCATCGAGACACTTCTGACATTAGTACAAGAAAACACAGAATCATATGATAAAATGGAATGAACCTTGGGAAACATTTTATTTTAATTATATAACATAACATATTCCGCAGCGCATTCCATATTCCACAGACATTATCATTAGGGATGAGCGAATTCGACTTTGGATAAAACATCCAAAGTCAATTCGTATAAAATGTCACTAGAATACTGTACGGAGAGAGCGCTCCATACAGTATTAGAATGTATTGGCTCCTATGAGCCGAAGTTATTACTTTGCGAAGTCTCGCCAGACTTTGGGTAATGACTTCAGAAATTAGTTTCTACTGTAAAAAACCTCTTACCGAACTTGGGTTTGGTTCCAAGGTACCACTCGGAACCGAACCCGAATTCGGAAAAAAGGTTTTTAACAGTAGAAATTAATTTCTGAAGTTATTACCCAAAGTCTGGCGAGACTTCGCAAAGTAATAACTTCGGCTCATAGCAGCCAATACATTCTAATACTGCACGGAGGGCTCACTTATCACTCTCTGTCAGACCATCAGTCAGGCCATGGAGGAGTGATGATTCAGTTAGAGCTCCATACCTCCTCTATTCTATCCAACTAGTGTGGCTGGTCTGGGCTTCTTGCTATGCCCTGCTGTTTCTCAAACTCTCTGTCCATTTTTGTAAATATACAGTATTCAGAGAAGGTATACAAAATGGAATATAATGCAAAAATCAGTGCATACTGACACATCTGATATGTGCTATATACCAGAAATATAATTGTTCCAGCCACACTAAACATCCAGGCTAGGCACTTACCTCTAAATGTTTAACTGTTCAGGAGCAGAACTATCGTGTGCAGGAGCATAGCTATAGGGGGTGCACAAGTGACAGCCGCACCCAGGCTTTGTTAGCTGAGGGGAATATATTAGAAGTGGCACAGGGTAGGCCGTGAGATCTGTTGGAATTTTGCACTGGTGCTGAAGTATTTTTTTTTTCAGGTACATCCAAGGGCATAGCTTATCCAGTACAGTCTATTGCCCCTTTACTAGGCAACATTGGGGTAAGTTTACTAAACCTTCCGCAATTTGCGGAATGGAACAGGCGGCCCATAATAGAACTGCCTATTCTTGTCTGCAAAATGGACAAGAAAAGGACACGTTCTGTTTTTTTTTCCGGAGCAACGGATGAGGCTGCATCTTTTGCGGCCCCATTGAAGTGAATGGGTCCACATCCAAAAAATACAGCTCGGATGCGTATCCACAAAACGTTCGTGTGCATGAACCCTTACTCTGTAAAACCCGTCGGCTGAACGGGCCCTACGGGTATGTTCACACAACGGATTTAGAAAACACACTGAAAAAAATCTGGTTTTGCTTCAGTTTTTGATGTTAGAGGCTTTTTTTGGTGCAGATTCCATCCGGAAAACATATGAAAAACAGCTCCAAAAACGTTGTGTGGACGGGCCCGCACAATGAGCAATTATTTTCAAGTTTACTTAATTAAGAATTAACATTTCAATTCAATTTGCTGCGTTATCTCATTAAAAGTTTCCTTGTGACTTATTCTTCTATTCCATGGCTCTTCTAATGAGCCCTTTGCATAGAGATCTATCACAGTGTTGGGATGCATTAGATTTTGTGTTATTTTTTTTAAACTTTTTCTTTGACAGACAATTTAAGACTCCAACTCTAAGACGTGACATTGCAGTTCACTCTTTTGGGCGTCTTAAATGGAAATTTTTAAGATTCTGATCTTTTCCGGTTTGCTGTGTGCTTATTCTCCCAGATAAAGCCAGAAAATTGAGACCGGTATTATCTGGCAGCAGACTAATCCGACAGCTAAGGTTCATTACATCTATAGTTGTAAATGTAAAATCCTTGGGTTAAACAGAAAGACACGCTGGAAAAAAAAGACCAGTTTAGATAGGAGCGATAGGGTCCGCTGTCCGTTATAAGGACTACACTAGGCAGAGTGGATGTGGATCAATGAGGTTGTCCTGTTCTCTGTGATCCTTCTACAGAAGAGGGAACAACATTGTTCTTGTTAAATTAAGATGTTGGTATGAATAGTCTGTGATCTGATTGGTTACAATTATCAATATCTTCCGGTGTTTATTATCTAATGGAAATGACCTAGTAAATAGGCAATTATTGTCTGGCTAAGGCTACTTTTACACTAGCATTTTGGCTTTCTGTTTCTGAGATCCGTCATGGGCTCTCACAGGCGGTCCAAAATGGATCAGTTTTACCCTCATGCATTCTGAATGGAAGAGGATCTGCTCCGAATGTATCAGTTTGCCTCTGTTCAGTCACCATTTAACTCTGGTGGCGGACACCAAAACCCTGCCTGAGTGTTGACGTCTTCACGCTCAGCGCAGGTCCTTTATCAGCGGCCGTTCTTTCTAAGACAGCTCTAGCCACCATTTTAGGAAAAATGATTTGTTACCACGAAGCTCGATGTAATTTGGCCTTATGGCGAATCAATTTTATCCTAAACTTCGTATCAAATTCCACTTCGGATGCTTTGATTCGCTAAAGACTAAATAGTGCCCCCCAGATCCTGACCAAGGCCTCTCACCTAGCCAAGCTAGTACTATCTGCTCTGCACTGATAAGGGGCAATCACCCCAAAATAGCTATCAGCAGATGAAATCATTTGAATCACAATTCCATCAAAATTTCCACAAAAACCCAAAGGACCATTTTCTGGTCTATAAGACTTCTCCATTAAGAGAAATAATACCCCCTCTTCCCCAGGATCCCAACCGAGGCCTCTCACCTAGCCAAGCCAGTTCTCTCTGCTCTGCACTGATAAGGGGGCAATCACCCCAAAACAGCTGCCTGCAGATGATATCCAAGTTATGCTTCAATGCTTGTTTAAAAGGTCAAGCATTAAAGGGAGTCTTTCACCTAATCTGAGCGTTTTAGACCGCTTAGATCAGGTTACAGACTCTTTGCCCCTCATTACTATAGTACCTTTCTTTTATTCGTCCGTGGTCCAAATGATGAAAAAGAGACCTTTAAACCGTATGTAAATGAGCCGCTGAAGGTGCCCAGGGGCGGCGTTACTGGGTGATGTGCCCAAAAAAACATTCCTCTTTCTGCCCTCTGGCCCACCCTCTGTCCTATTACCTCCTCCAGCCGAGTGGCAGAACAACAGCGGGAGGGATGTCTCTAGTTGGCCGGGGCATTCGCACTGCTCTGCCCATTTTGGGCAGAGGAACAGCTTTTCATATTGTGCATGCACCAGCCAACTAAAGACATCCGTCCTGCCGTTGTTCTGCCGCTCGGCTGGAGGAGGTAATAGGACAGAGGGCGGGCCAGAGGGCAGAAAGAGGCGTGTTTTTCTGGGCACATCACCCAGTAACGCCGCCCCTGGGCACCTTCAGTGGCTCATTTACATACGTTTTTTTCATCATCTGGACCACGGACGAATAAAAGAAAGGTACTATAGTAATGAGGGGCAAAGAGTCTATAACCTGATCTGAGCGGTCTAAAAGCTTAGATTAGGTGAAAGACTCCCTTTAACTTTTCATTTTGAAAGGAAAGCTGATTTGTATATATTTTTGCCAGAAACCCAGGGAAGTATTTTCTGGCCTATAAAACTTCTCACACCTACTGGGCACTCACCATAAAGAGATAATCTCTCTTTCTTTCCACAGTCATTAAAATTACTTTCAATTTGGGTAGAATTGATTCATAACCAGATCAAATTTGTTTGCTGAACTGGAGCAAATGTTAAGAAATTCACTCAACCTTAATTCCCATCTTATGAAGTAATGGTATATTGTGAGGATATGCCATCAATTTATGATCCATATGGTCCAACCTCTTTGACCACACCATCCTAAAGGGGAAAGGGGCTGCCAGCTACATTAAAAAGTTAAAGGGGTTCTGCAGTTTGTTTAAACTGATGATCTCTCCTCTGGATAGATCATCAGCATCTGATTGGCGGGAGTCCGACACCCGGGACCCTCTGCCGATCAGCTGTTCGAGAAGGCCGCGGCGCTCCAGGAGCGCCGCGCTTTCTCACTGTTTACCGCTGGCCCAGTGACGCCACGACTTGTATCAACTGGCCTGGGCGCGGCTAAGCTCTGTTCACTTGAAAGTAGTGACGTCACTGGGCCAGCGAGAAGACTCCAGGAGCGCCGCTGCCTTCTCAAACAGCTGATCGATGGGGGTCCTGGGTGTCGGACTCCCACCGATCAGATGCTGATGATCTATCCAGAGGATAGATCATCAGTTTAAACAAACTTCAGAACCCCTTTAAATGAGGATGTTCTGCCGCCTCCTACACAATGGCGGGCTAAGGCGTCACTAGAAAATCAGTGAAATTGATATAGCACTGAATCAGCATTGCAACCTCTTCTCAAAATCAGTGGGTTCCCCTGAGGTTGGACCACGACAAACCATAAAGTGATGGCATTCCCTAGCAATAAGCCGTCACTTTATAGGGTAGAGGCGCTCCTTTAAAGTCTTTATGGGAATTTCCAATCCCATAGAATTTAATAGAATGAACCCCTCACAAGCCTATGTCCACCTCTCTATGCATTCTCTTGCTGATGCACCCAATACTGCTTAGCTTTTATGATTAATTGGAGGTCAAGAGAACCCTCATTGTCTTCAAAGAGGTGGGACCCCAATAATCAATCATTTACAACATATCCCATGGATATGCTATAAAGGACTAAGCTTGCATTGACCTCCTCAGAGACTTTAGTGTGGTGTCTTCTAAATGATATCTGGTGCCAACATACCCAATGCCATAAGTCCTTTTTAACAGATGGGAAAAACCATAGTTGGTTGACCACTAGTGTTGAGCGCGAATATTCGAAAAGCGAATTTTTTTAGCGAATATCGGCACTTCGCTAATTCGCGAATATTTCGAATATAGCGCTATAAATTCGCTATTTCGAATATTCGTTTTTTTTTTTTTTTTTTTAGTTATATTTTTTTCTTTCCTACTTCCCAAAAGTAGTTCTTACCTGTCCTGAGGATTCCTGGCTTCCTGGCTGCTCTAGTCAGTGCCCGTTGCCGCTTCTGCCGACTTCCGTGCTCATGTGGAGCGTCCCCATCCATGGGAGAATCTCCATATACTAAAATGTACTGTCGGATTTGAGGAATTACGTTGAAATCGCAATGCGATTAATTCAAGTTATATTAATCGCATTGCGATTACAACTTAGCACTGCTATCTTACATAGGCTAGAATTAACGAATATGGAGTATAGCTAATAGCTATGCACTAGCAGTGCTAAGTTGAAATCGCAATGCGAATACTTTAAGTTAAATTAATCGCATTGCGATTTCAACTTAGCACTGCTGCTATATTCCATATTCGTTAACTTCGTTAATTCTAGCAAGCTGACCCATTATAAACCCAGCTCTAAGTTGAAATCGCAATGCGATTAATATAACTTGAATTAATCGCATTGCGATTTCAACGTAATTCCTCAAATCCGACAGTACATTTTAGTATATGGAGACGTTCCCATGGTGATGGGGACGCTCCATGAGCACAGAAGTTATGGTTGGCTTGGTAGAATTAGCGAATAGCGAATATGACGAATGTATTCGTCATATTCCTCAAAACGAAGATAACGAAGTATTCTACATCTTCGCTTTAGCTACCTATTCGTCTCGTCATCGTCAACTTCGCTATTCGCTAATTCTAGCAATCAAATAGGAAGGTTGACTTACCAGACAGCTGTGTTAAATTCGCTATGCGATTTTTTTTTTTTAATACAATAATTATATTACTTGATAAAATTATTATAAGTATTCTATTTATTAAAAAAAAAAATCGCATAGCGAATTTAACACAGCTGTCTCACTCTCTATAGTCAACCTTCCTATTTGATTGCTAGAATTAGCGAAGTTGACGAATAGGTAGCTAAAACGAAGATGTAGAATACTTCGTTATCTTCGTTTTGAGGAATAGACGAATACATTCGTCATATTCGTCATCCTCGCTAATTCTAGATATGAAACCAATAGGAAAGTAGCCTTAAGTACAAATCGCAATATGCGATTATTTAAATCGCATGTTAATCGCGATAACTAGAAAAAATGACGAATATTCGATTTCGACGAATATGAAACGAATATTCATTCGAATATTCGCGAATTTCGTCGAAATCGAATATGGCACCTGCCGCTCATCACTATTGACCACCTACAAAGGGCTAACTCCTCATTCACATCACAATCTCAGTATCATAATGAAAAAAACACACAGGAATGTTTTGGGTTCTCTGCCTTTAGATCTGCTGTGATTTTTACTTAGTAATTTTGATGCTATTTAATATATTAAAGTACCTTCTCCTCCATGTCATGTATCTCCTGACTGATTGTGATCGGCCATGAACTGCCATGTCTTTATCCGTTCTACCTGATAGATCTTTAGTGGTTTCAAGAATGCTTGACTTGATTAAACAGTGATGGAAAATTCTACAAACTAGGGTTAAATTACGATCCAAAAAGTGAACAAATACAAATGTGACCGTAGCTTCACCTTCCTGATGAAAAGTATGAAGACGGAAGCTTAGCATTTTTCTAAGATAATGAATTCTCGTCTAAGCAATTTCTGAGTTAAATTTAAATAATCCACCAATGAATTCACGCGTTCTGAATTACTGTAAGTTTAGCTGGAGAGATAGATAGTTAACACTTTGCTTGCTGCCCATCCATCCATCCATACAGTAGATATTCTTTTTGTCAAGCCTGTGATGACCTGATATTTTGATTTTGCCCACATTTATCCATTGGGGTCTGTCTGAAGTATTCAGAAAGCACCCAATTGAGATTCAATTTAAAAGCAAAAAAATGTATTAAAACATCTTCAAATCCATAGAGTTGAACATCCTAGGAATTGACGCGTTTCAAACATGAGTGGTTCTTCATTATAGCAATACTGGCTATGACTAATAACCACTCTGGTTCAAAACACGTAAGAGTTAAGAATCTAGACTGTTCAATACTACGGTTTTCAAGATGTTTGAAATGTTTTTATTTTAATCTCAATTGGACGTGTGCTGGATACTATAGACGGAGCCAACTAATTATGCAACGCCATGCCGGCCCCAGCTTTTTCCATGCTAGGATAGTCATTATGTTCTGAAGATATATTGTTTCTGTTACACACTTATACACTTCCATTTCCCAATGTTCTTCATACCAACCTGTCATGAAATGGTCAATGTCCACGATAGACCCACGGGAGACCTCCACAACACTGCCATGCCTTCTACCAACTTAGTTCCAACCTGGGTGACTTCGTCATCTTCTAGATTCTAGCCTGTATCCAGAATTGAATCTTTAGAGTGTACAATAGATCACTAATTGTATACAGTGATCCCTCAAAATACCATGGCCTCGGGATACAATATTTTCAGAATACAGTGGTCTTTTCTGACCCATAAGTCTGACCCGTAAGTTGAAATTAGACTCAACATGCAATATCTCAGACTCAGATCCAACCAATCAAGGCCACTTCTTTGGTAAAATACTGTATTAGTTGCTAGTTAGCAGCTGTTCCTGACTGTTATATGTAAGGACTTGTTTTATCTGTCTTAGTCATCTGCTTATTTTTCTTAAATCTTCATTTTCTCTTATCTTGGATGACATTTTGGGGCTTTGGAAGCGATTACTCAATGTACAATAGTTTCAACATACAATGGTCGTCTTTGAACCAATTAATATTGTAACTTGAGGGACCACTTGTAGATGCTATATACGATGCTGCCTTGACCAAATCCTAAAGAAGGCAGTGAAGGTTCAAGGTCTTTTTCCACATTTGACTTCCTTATAATGTAGCCTTTAGTGTGCACTTCACTATAAGCCAATAAAAATAATTAAAGGGGGTTCTTCCATGATGGCACCTCAGGGGGTATGTCCTCTGTCAGGGGTGTGCTCTTTTTGCTGTATCTGATGGCAGTTGAAGGATGGAACTGAGCATGGGCATCCATCTCAGGAGGTGGACAGAGAAATTTGAAAAATAGCAAACAGCAGGTGGCGCTATAAAGATACATTTTATTGAATAGCTCACTGGCTATAGTACATTTTTAATTACATGCAATTACAAAAGTATTCAGATCCAGCTGCTGTAGAATACTTTTCATGGGACAACCCCTTTAATTGGTTTATCTTAGTGTACACAGGATGGTGAACCATGATAGACAGGAACAAGATTCCCCACTAGAAGTCTGTGATCATCATTTTTCAGTTTTCTTCATCCATCCAAGTTAATTCTTTTTACTTTTCAAAGCATTGTGTGTCCATAAAGCCCTGTTCTAAAAAAGGATGGTTAGATATTAGGACCAGTCATGTAGCTAAATGTTTAGAGATATTAAGATTATTGGAGCCGTGCACAGTTTGAATCTTCCTAGCTCGATATTTCTTTGATATATACAGGATAATTAAGTTCTTCCATATCTTCCATAAGAGCCTGTGAAGATGAAACATTTGTATGGGCTTGAATGATTACTGAGCATTAGCTTCACATGCAGAATAACAAGCTATTTTTGTGTTGCTGTTCGGCTAAGATCTGCATCATGCTATGCAGGAAAGGTCCATCTAAGAGACTAATGGAGAACCTTCAAAGAGCCCTACCGAATTGTTGACGCAATCTTCATTCCACCGTAATGATCAGGACTTAGAGATAAGTCTTGTAAATCTTTCCAGCAGCTATCGATGAGTAAAAAAGTATAATACTGGAATAATTGAAATAATTAAACTCTGGAGGAGACTTATTCAGAAAAGACTTTGTAACTTGGCTTTTAGATAAATGTCTTGATTTATCCTGTACACAGTACTATCTGCTCTACAATACACGGTCTTTCTATGCTGCACAGATGTTCAAAGAAGATCAAAGAACTGTGAAGACCTGAGTACTTCAGGTGGCCTCACAACTAATGAGGTGACCACTATATGAAAACTAGTGTTGAGCGTGAATATTCGCAATGCGAATTTTAATCTCGAACATCGTGATTTCGAGATTTCGCGAATATGTCGAATACATGACCAATTACGAATATTCGCTATTAAGATGGATAGTGATAGGAAAACTGTATCTTGAAAATAAAAGATTCAGACATAATTCCCCCAACCTTAACTGCTTTCTATAACAATTTCCACTATTTTGTCACCAGAGTATGCCAATCTATGATTTGTATGCGCGTCCCAAGCTGTCAGGTACCAGCAGATGAAAAATTGCACAATCTAGTAGAATATGTCGAATACAGCGCTATATTCGTCAATTTCGAATATAGCACGATATTCGCATATTCGTCAATTTCTAAAAGCTATTGTCGCCTCGTGTCAAGGCTGTGAAATGCCTCATGCTGCGAAGCGATTAGTGCGAATATCAACTACCGAATAATCGCATATGCCAATTTCTGTCCCAAGTTTAATAACATTTCCCCGATCTCAATATAGAAATCTCCTCCTGTCAGAGTAAAGACTTAATAGGTAAAAACTGTCCTGCGAATGCTCGTCACTTGAATATTCGCATTAATCTATTCTCGGTTTGTATTCCCTTTCCTACCAAGCGTTAAGAGGTTGTGTCAGACTCCAGTACGCTGCATGTATTGCGGAAATTCGTATATGTCTTTTTCGCACCTTTCCATTCGCACAAATGACTCCCGCCATTTCAACCTTTCAATACATGTAAGCCGTTTTAAAACGTGGAAAATCGTCCCCCAAGTCTAATTGCAGCATTCTATACCCGATTTCCTCCTCTGCCATGCTGAAGTTTCCAACCATTTTTTCTATGCTGGATTCCTTCCAATCCACAGGCCTACAAACTTGCGTGATCCGCTTTGCAGCAGAGGCCACACTCTTCTGTGCACACGCGCATATGAACATGTTGTCGCAGATTCACTAATAACGAATAGATTCTATGCGCACGCGAATATAACTTGAAAAATAAATCGCAAATTATAATATTGAATGCGAAATAACGAATATTGCAAAATCACGAATATATGACGAATATGATGCGAGTTATTCGTCAAATATCGCAAAATCGAATATGGGTCTTTGCGCTCATCACTAATGAAACCCTACAGCTCCATGTACTAAAAGGGTCAGACAAAGTTGTTTGTGCTATACAGTGTACTGTCTTTCTATGTTGCACAGACTTTTCTCTCAAAGAACCGAGAAGACCTAAGTACCTCAGGGGGCTTCTAACTAACAAGTATATAAAACGTACAGTTACAAGTACTAAAAGGGTCACAAAAATCCTATCTGCTATACAGTACACTGTCTTTCCATGCTGCACAGATCTTTCCTCAAAAGAACTGTAAAGATTGAACTACAGTACTTAGGATTGACTTCATTTCCTGGGTAGGTGACTACCATCTGAACATATGCAGCTACAAGTACTAAAGAGGTCACATAAAGCTCTGCTATACAGCATGCTGTCTTTCAGTGCTGCACAGACTTTACCTTTAGGAATATTTAGAAACAGTAAAGACTGTAGATGTTTAGATTGTCCAGTAACTACCTAATATCCTGCCTGGGTAGCTACCATATGAAAACATGCTGATATATAAGCACAAGTAGTCGCTGAGATTTCAATCTGCTTTACAGTACACTGCCTCTCCATGTACTAGACTTTAATTCGAGGAATGCTAAGAATCCTGAAGACTGTAGTACCAGAGGATGACTACCATCTAAATACATGTACTGGACAAGTTATACAAAGTTTGTAAGACTCTCCAATTCTGATTCTTAGAAGGAAATCTTAAGCAGGGGAACATTCTCTATTATATGAATGTGTCATAACAAGGCAGAAGGTCAGAAGTTGTCCAGTTAGGACAATCCCTTTAAGATTTTCCCGTGCAAATGCAAGCATGTCTTCAGACCCATTGTCCATATCTGTTCATTTGACAGTCGTGACCAGGCGACAATGTGGTAAATGCTTTTGAATTGTACTTTGTATCACGTCCAGTTTTTTTCTCTATAGCCAATTAATATAATGACACTTAAAAGTCTTGTAGATGTGACTACTGCATTAGCGTTTCTGGAACTGAAATCTCATTTCTCAGTCCTTCATTCCCTACTTTGCATCTCATTGCCCTTTAGGGCAACCACCAGGAAAACTGATTAGCTTTTGTTTCCACTGGTTATCCTAATCTCAATACATTAAAAAGAAAAGCACTTTATTTCCCTTTGTTAGGATGAAAAATACGCCGATTCTAGTTTGAATCCTCATTTGCCGTTTTTTTTTTATTTAGTATTCAGGCAATTTATTGATTTACTGTATCCAATTAATGTGAATAAACAATGGTCTGCCAACTGGAAAGGTTCAATATTGAGGCTTTTCAGAAGGTTTTAAAAATTATCTATTTAATTCTTGAAATTAATTATAGGCAATTTGTATTGCTGTATTGTATTCACAGTTTTTTTCTATTTACAATTTGTTTACTTCTTGTCGTAATAGTATATTTTACCAGCCACATATGGTTCTTGGACCTCCATGTGTAGTACCATTTTAGAACTAATGTCAATTATTCAAGAGAACATAGTGTCTCCACCCATGAAGAAAATGGGGTATGGAGGCTCCACCCATGAAGAAAATAGGGTATGGAGGCTCCACCCATGTGGAGAACAAGGCAAGAGGACATAACTCAAGCCAGAGTAGTTATGGTAAAATGGCTTAAAGTTTTGCCAGATTAACTAGTATTGTGCATAAACCTGGGGGTTTGTTAGTCACTTTTTTGGTGGAGGTTATAGGTTTTAAGTTATGTAACCTGCAGTATATTTTTAATTTTGGGTAGAAATTAGAGAATTTCTTAAAATGTTATTTTGGTACAATTCAGCTGAATCAGTGAAGAATTCCATTCGGATATATGCTAACAGGAATCAAAAGTGTCCCAAATTGCCTGGAGCAATCTCTCTTCACTTAATTCTCCCTAACTGAATCACACAGAATTCAGGTTTGTTAAAATCAGAACTTTATGGAAAATTTGGGTCAAATTTCTAAATTTTTTAGAATTGATTCACTCATCTCTAATTTTGGGAGGAAACAGAGGGAAGCCCACTGGGAGGAGTTAAATTTATGGATACCTGGCTAAAAGGTGATATTGGTATTTTGGTCACCCTATGTTTTAACATACAAATTTTCTCAGGATTGGTCTAGTTTTGGTCTTTCCCCATTGGTCTATTAAAATTCAAGTTTAACTCAAATGGATTTATATCTTTTATGGAGCATTTTGAGGATGTTAAGCCTAGTTCAATCATTATTTCTGATCTTTGGAAAAAGGTATTAAAAAAAAAATGTAACTGAATAAGACTGGTTTTCTATTGTACAAAATATAGGATTTCTTCCCTTGTAACACTCAGACCATCAGAACTGAGATTATTTTACGCCTGATTCTTCGGCGCTGATTATTCCTTTTGCATTATATTGATCTTCCTTCCTGTTTGCTCATTGAGTGGTTCCATGCTGGTAGGGTTTAAAATATCATTACTTACACTTCAAATACATGGAGATGAGGTGGCACTTGTAGGTCAAGCATTCCCCACCACACAGTTTCTTCAGCTTCACAATTTTTTACTACTAAGGTTCTACTTAATTTGGAAAAAGCAAAAAGGAGTCAAGCTTGAAGGCTCCAGCGAGCTGAGATGATGGCTGACCCGACGTTCACATCAAGAAAAGATGACTTCTACCATTTGAATACTTATTCTGTCTGCAGAAACAGTACATCAACCCCAAGGGGGAGAATACAAGATTATATCAACAGTCATTTAAATTGAGCAATGTGCAAAAACAAAGATAGCGGAAGGGAGGTAATAGGCTGGGAATATATTAAAAGAGATTGAAATTGAAAGAGATGAGAAAAACATATATAATTCAAAAATAGAAAAAAAATAAAAAATAAAACAAAAAATAAATTAAAAAATTAGAAGATGAGAGTGAGGATAAAGCCCAAAGAAAATAGAAAAAAAGGAGAAATAAGAAACATTGTATTTTAATATAGATAAAAAATAATTTGGAAAAGTAAAAAAATATATATATATATATATATATATATATATATATATATATAATAAACATAAAATATAGTGCAAATATAAAAATGTAATAGACACATTTATTTTAGTTATAGAAAACAGTTTGGATTTTGTTAATGTACTTTTATGTTTATTAGTTAAATATTCAAATATTTATATTGTTATAAATATTTAAAATAATCATATTACCAACTTTTTATTCTGCTATTTCTCATTCTATTCCCTGGTTCAAGCATATATTATGACAACTTAGCATGCAGCTGGAAGCAATCTTCCATGACTATGGTCTTAATGGGTGGACCCTGATTGATCAGTTCTCTTCATGGGTGGAGCCTTCCTGATTAGTTCTCTTCATGGATGGATCCTTCCTTATCAGTTCTCTTCATGGGTGGGGCCTTCCTGATCATTTCTCTTCATGGGTAGGGCCTTCCTAATCATTTCTCTTCATGGGTGGGGCCTTCCTGATCACTTCTCTTCATGGGAGGGTCCTTCCTGATCATTTCTCTTCATGGGTGGGGCCTTCCTGATCATTTCTTTTCATAGGTGGAGCCTTCCTGATCACTTCTCTTCATGGGAGGGTCCTTCCTGACCACTTCTCTTCATGGGTGGGAACTTCCTGATCACTTCTCTTCATGGCAGGAACCTTCCTGATCACTTCTCTTCATGGGAGGGTCCTTCCTGATCATTTATCTTCATGGGTGGGGCCTTCCTGATCATTTCTTTTCATGGGTGGAGCCTTCCTGATCACTTCTCTTCATGGAAGGGTCCTTCCTGACCACTTCTCTTCATGGGTGGGAACTTCCTAATCACTTCTCTTCATGGGAGGAACCTTCCCGATCACTTCTCTTCATTGGTGGGAGCTTCCTGATCACTTCTCTTCATAGTTGGGGCCTTCCTGACCATTTCTTTTCATGGGTGGATCCTTCCTGATCACTTCTCTTCATGGGAGGAACCTTCCTGATCACTTCTCTTTATCGGTGGGGCCTTCCTGATCATTTCTTTTCATGGGTGGAGCCTTCCTGATCACTTCTCTTTATGGGAGGGACCCTCCTGATCACTTCTCTTCATGGACGGATCCTTCCTGATCAGTTATCTTCATGGGTGGAACCTTCCTGATCACTTCTTTTCATAGGTGGAGCCTTCCTAATCAGTTCTCTTAATGAATTAAGCCTCCCTGACCAATTCATGGGTGGCGCCTCCCTGCTTCCAAGCCCCTATGTCAGTTGTCTTTGACCACAGGTTAGGTTGAGGAAAATAGACTCTTTGTTGGAGTGAAGTCATTTTATCGACAGATTAAGATAGAAGGGCATCATTGGGAGGTGACATCACACATGAAAATGACTGCAATCATCGGTAGTATCATTGCCTTCCTGATAGTCCTCCATAACCTCACAGATAACACATTAGGATCAAAATCAGTGATTTTGCTCTGTTGATTCAGTAATAAACCAAATATCTGAAATAAAATGGCTCATTAAAGGGATATTCCGGTAAAGTAACTTAATTTTTAAAAAACTGCATTAAGGCTTCAAGCGGTGACCCAACCAGAACCCATACCTATACATATAACCAGAGCTTCATTTTACCTTGCAATCCATTTGTCTTCTTGCTCCTGTGTGAGCGAGTATCATGGCGCCTGATCTTCCCTCACAAAACTGCAATCCCCACAATCCCTAGCTTTCCTGCTGTGAGTTTGTGCTTGTTCATGAGTGTTGATTATTATTGATTGGCTGCCTGATATACAGTCCAGTCACGCCCCCTTTACTCAGTAATCAGCAGCACACTAACACGCCCTTTGTTTCACAAGACATTTCGCTACAGAATTGATAGCAACACACTGAGCATGCTCGACCTAACAAAGGCTCAGAACTACAGGTCGATGGTAATTTATGAGGAAACACAGTGGGTAGCAGAGGAAGAAAACTACTTTCATAGCTACTGAACGGTATATATGTGAAATTTACATAATATTAGGTAATTATTGATGATGAATTAGTCTAAAACATAAGTTATATTTATGGTAATCGGAATATCCCTTTAAGTATTCGGACTAATGTACACGGCAAATCTGTGCACACAGGCCCTCTATAGCAGCACACATAGCCCTATATTCAGTGTGCTGCTATATGGTGCCTCCAAGACGTGCCGTACTCTCCCCGGATATAAGCTTCCTTCTACGTCCTGATGACCTGCTGAAACCTATAAAAAGAAGAACGGAAAAAACACCATTCACTTTTTTCGTATTTTGCAAGTAAAGATTTGAAAACAGTTAAAATAGATTCATTATACAAATCATTATTAAGGGGGAGAATCATATTAGTGTTAAGTGTCTGCTTTGTTCCTTGAATAGACTCATTCCTCTTCTATAAACTTCTTGACCCGAGTGCAAGATCGACAGTAAAAGCTTTTTAAGCCTTTGCTTTGATTTTATTTCTGAATAAGAGAAGAATGGAAATCTTCATATTCCGAAATATAGTAGATGCAAGCATCGCTAAAATATGATAGATGGACAGTTA
Organism: Bufotes viridis; assembly: GCA_033119425.1. NCBI lineage: Eukaryota > Metazoa > Chordata > Amphibia > Anura > Bufonidae > Bufotes > Bufotes viridis. The sequence goes on from CM065589.1 coordinate 28,413,155, forward strand.
GGTAGATAAGATACGTAGATAGGTAGATGATAGATCGATCGATAGATAGATAGATAGATAGATAGATAATAGATAGAGGATAGATAGATAGAAAGATAGATAGATAGATAGATAGCTAGGAGATAGATAGGATATAGATATGAGATAGATAGATAGATAGATAGATAGATAGATAGATAGATAGATAATAGATAGAGGATATATAGATAGATAGATAATAGATAGAGGATAGATAGATAGATAGATAGATAGATAGATAGATAGATAGATAGATAAAATTAATTAAAAAAGAGCAGCACCTCTAAAAATAAAAAAAAAGTTATTTTATTGACCCACAATTGGTTGACCATTTTTGGCTGAATAAACAAACTATTTCATTTTTTGGAGAGTGCTGCCCATTTTTGTCTAGTTGGATTCTTGCGTCAAGCTCATTCGGGCTTGCACCTCATTTTTAAACTTAATTTACTGTGCTTCTATCTTTTGTGTTTAGATGAATAGACAGATAGAAAATAGATAGATAGTACAATTGAATTGGCTCTCTATATCTTAAAGGGATTATCCGACCTCTATACTGACCTCCCCAATGCCCGGGCCCCTCATATAGATTACACTTACTCTGCTCCCCAGCACCCGCGCCGCTCTTGATGCCTGCACGGCCGCCGCTGCATGTCTCTCACCCTGTCGCTGGATATCAGGGGAGCAGGGTAAGTGTAATCTATATAAAGGGCAGGTCTTTGGGGGGGGGGGTAATTTTGTTCTAATTTTGTTAGATCATTTTCACTCTGAACACTAATTTAGGGGGTTAAGCATGTATACAGCAGAGGTGCATTGGGTCTTCATTGTGATGACACTCTAACAGCTTTATCCTCTGTCTGTAAACTGTAACATCTCCAGACATGGTGTCGAATAAGAAACTCAGCTTCCCTATACTTCACCGGGCAAATGTATTCTCTCTGTATTAAATACTTTATATAACCATCTTTGGACTAAGGTTCCTTGACCCTACCAGAGGAGATGATCCTGAGGACCCCCCTCCATCTACATAGAACAGTGACGCCCCCTTCTAATTACTTTGTTAGGCTACTTTCACACTAGCGTTATTCTTTTCCGGTATTGAGTTCCGTCCTAGGGGCTCAATACCGGAAAAAACTGATCCGTTTTATCCTAATGCATTCTGAATGGAGAGCGATCCGTTCAGGATGCATCAGGATGTATCAGTTCAGTCACTCTTACGGTATTTGACCGGAGAATATAACGCAGCATGCTGCGGTATTTTCTCCAGCCCAAAGTCCGGAACACTTGCCGGAATGCCGGATCCATGGCGGTCGGCTAATACTAACAGCTTAATTGGGTTTTTGTCAGCCTCTGTATGTTCATGGACACTATAACGGGTAGATTACTTTGCACTTGTAAGAACGGATACTAATGGTAGCAGTGCGACACTGCCTTTGTTTGTATGCTTATTCTTTAAATATTTGAAAAATTAATAAAAAAAGTTTAAAAAAAAAATGCATTAATGCAGGATCCGGCACCAAGTCTTCCGGCAAAACTGATCCGGTTTTCCAGTCTGCGCATGGCAGACCTTTAAAAATGCACAAAAACTAAAATACCGGATCCATTTTTCCGGATGACACAACGGAGAGACGGATCCGGTGTTTCAATGCATTTGTTAGACGGATCCGCATCCGGATCCATCTACAAATGCTTTCGGTTTCCGGATCCAGCAGCGAGGGAACTGCCTGCCGTATCCTCACAACACAAGTGTGAAAGTAGCCTAATCGCTGTAGTTACATTGTACACACAGAATGCATCATCTGTAACATGTAATGGATTATTACTGATCATCCCATAAGACCCTAGTGATGAGTGATGTCCAATGCTGGATCTTTGGGACTCGGCCCTAGTGGAGGATCTCCTGGTACTTTGGTGAGCGAGTCCAACCCCAAACCCAATGCTTTTAGAATAAATTAAATTATGCTTTGTTGATCTGGAATTTTTGGGGCAAAAAAATTAGATTTTTTGTGGGCTATTCAGCACTTTAGTAGTAGTTGGTCTTTATATCATCAAGAAAATGATTCCTATGGATCACATCACGGGAACGGGCGCGTTCTGTCTTAACGATAACTAACCTCACGTCACGCCAAGCCTCTGAGAGCAGCTCTCCCCTTAGGATTGTTAGTGTGACTAAACGCCCTGAATATTTAATAGCCGCACATGGAAGAACCCCGAGGTCTGTCTCCTTAATGATAAGCATTTATATGAAGTGAACTTTAATTACATAATAATTATACCTTCTGTAGGGGGAGCTGGCAGTCCCGATTGGCTGTCATCTACGCCCCCCGGGGCCGAATCCGAATTGTATGCATTCACCATTCTAAGATTAGAATTGATTTCCAGGTATGGAATAATACATGGAGGCATCGGCTGGAAAACACGAGTCTCCCTCGAGGGGGAAACATATGAAAGTAAATTGAAAAGATTTCATTTCTGGAGGAATCCGAGTTTTTTATTTATTTATTTTTTATGAGGCAGTAAAACAAGGGCATCTACAGCAGAGGGAAATCTGGAAATGGTTGACACGGATTAGACAGTTTGGTTCGCAGCAATTTACAGAGCTGAACTCGGGGATGGCGTCGTAATAACCGAGGACGAGACTCGCTGCTTAATTGTCTCCATTCATTTCTCAGTTATTATCCAGCCGAGGGAAGGTGTTGGCATTAACAATGTGAGGAATGCAGCGTTACTCTCACCAAACATCTGAGATTGAGTCTTAATGATCCACAGTGTGAGGGGACATTCATGCTGGGGGGTGGGGGTGGTATCTACTGGGGTACACAAGTCACTGCCTTAGCCAACATCTTAATTCGTCACTGTCGGGGGTGTGAATGCATTCAGTCACCTTTACATATATAACCTTACAGTATATAAGACCGAAAAAAGACATTTGTCCATCCAGTTCGACCTGTTTCCTACAAGTTGATCCAGAGGAAGGTAAAAAAACCCTGTGAGGCAGAAGCCAATTTTCCTCACTTAAGGGGAAAAAATGATTTCCCGACTCCAATCAGGCATCAGAATAACTCCCTGGATCAACGACCTATTTCTAGTAGCTATAACCTGTAATATTATTACGCTCCAGAAATACATCCAGGCCCCTCCAGAATTCCTTTATTGTACTCACCATCACCACCTCCTCAGGCAGAGAGCTCCATAGTCTCACTGCTCTTACAGTAAAGAATCCTTTTCTATGTTTGTGTACAAACCTTCTTTCCTCCAGACGCAGAGGATGTCCCCTCATCACAGTCACAGTCCTGGGGATAAATAGATGATGGAAGAGATCTCTGTACTGACCCCTGATATATTTATACATAGTTATTAGATCACCCCTCAGTTTTCTTTTTTCTAAAGTGAATAACCCTAATTTTGATACCCTTTCAGGGTACTGTAGTTGCCCCATTCCAGTTATTACTTTAGTTGCCCTCCTCTGAACCCTCTCCAGCTCTGCTATGTCCGCCTTGTTCACAGGAGCCCAGAACTGTACACAGTCCTCCATGTGGGGTCTGACCAGTGATGTTTAAAGTGGTAGGACTATGTTCTCATCACGAGCGTCTAGGCCCCTTTTGATGCAACCCATTATCTTATTGGCCTTGGCAGTAGCTGCCTGACACTGGTTTCTACAGCTTAGTTTGCTGTTTATTAAAATTTCTAGATCCTTTTCCATGTCAGTGTTACCGAGTGTTTTACCATTTAGTATGTACGGGTGACTTGCATTATTCCTTCCCATGTGCATAGCTTTACATTTGTCAGTGTTAAACCTCATCTGCCACTTTTCTGCCCAAGCCTCCAATCTATCCAGATCCCTCTTTAGCAGTATATTTTGAGTTTGGTTTAAACCAGGGATGCTCAAACTGCGGCCCTCCAGCTGTTGTAAAACTACAACTCCCACCATGCCCTGCTGTAGGCTGATAGCTGTAAGCTGTCCGGGCATGCTGGGAGTTGTAGTTTTGCAACAGCTGGAGGGCCGCAGATTGAGCATGCCTGGTTTAAACCAATTAGTGAAATGCCTATACACCTTTAGCCCACAGCTATTTCCTGCTGACTCCTCCGTACACACGCATGCTTGACTCAGTTGAGTGTGCATGTGTTGTCAATGGGGAGAGAGCAGTGAGCTAGACATATTATCTCTCCTGAAAATAAAAGAATAAGGCTTTCAAATTCAACATGTCCAATCCTTCCGTCCCCTTTCCCCCCGACTTCAACTGTTCAGTGATAGACCCCGATATATCACTAGTGATGAGCGGCATAGGCAGTATTCGTCTTCACGATATTTTGCAAATTTTTCGCATAATATTCGCAATAAATTTGCAAATTCTAGGATTCGCGATCTCCAGCCAATTTTGTCACGATTGCGCAAATCGGCACTAATGGTGCACATATTTTATGGCGCAATACATGCAACTTCCCATTTTATCAGGTCTAAGTAGATATTACTGATTGGTGCACTAAGTATTGTTGTTACATCACAGCACTGTGTCTAACAGAGACACTAATCGCTATCACAGCACAGTAATTCCTATCACACTACCTAACACCCTGCACTGTACCCTATCAGCTACACTATATCACTATCTAACCTACACTGACTATCTTCCACTAACTATTTGTATTATATATATGAGCTAACTAACTAACTAACTAACTAACTATCAAATGTAATTGAATAAGGATCTCTCAGACCTGCAAAAAACAGCAGAAAATGGCTGCTGGGGAGGTTCTTATATAGTAAGGGGGAGGCAACTTTCCTATTGGTTGCTAGGGATGTTGCTAAGCTCTGACAAATATATTGCAGCCTTCTCATTGGCCCACAAGCAAGAAGGGAGGTTACTGATGGAACACAATGTAAGTCTATGGGGATGAATCCGTTTTCTCTGACACAATAGAAAATGGATCCGTCCCCCATTGGCTTTCAATGGTGTTCAAGACAGATCCATCATGGCTATAAAAGACATAATACAACCGGATCCGTTCATGACGGATGCGTATGGTTGTATTATTGTAACGGAAGCGTTTTTGCAGATCCATGACGGATCCGCAAAAAACACTAGTTTGAAAGTAGCCTTTCTTTTTGACAGAATGGCTCAATATTTTTAATAAAGACCAAGTGAAAATATTATTTTTAGCCAAAAATGAGTCAAATGCGATCATAAACAAAAATTGTCTCCGAAGGTGTACATAGCCTTTAAGGATGGACATGCGTGGAGATGAGGTCTACCTGGAGGCCTAAACGTTGTCTTGTACCTATAGTCAGATCCTCTGGTTCTCCTAACTTCTTGCGATATATTTTCAGCTATTTTGTTTCCTATGTTTTTATTACAAATTCCATGTGTTAAATGTCTAGACCTAAGAGGATGATACAACGTTAGCATTACTCTCTGAGTGCTGCATCAGTGCACCGGCTTCTGCACCCAGTACAAGAGGAAAGCATTACCATGATCTAAAATACAATATAAAACAAGTTCAGAATTACTGCGCTCGAGGGCAGAACTCACATTTTGTTTGTTTTAGAGGAGTAATGGAGTGAAAAGAAGTTGAATGACTTATTTGATAATACATAAATGGCAGCCTGACAGAGGAATTTACACTCGTGTGCTCTGGAAAGCAGGTTCTTTCTGTATTATTCAAGCTTGAAGAAATACGTTGAATATCCACGCTTTTCAATATGATTAGGATGATGGTTTGTAGGATTATAATTTAGAGTGACTTTGAGATTTTGGATTGTGCCAGGAATTGTGGATGAAATATCCAGGGGTGTACAAAAATCAGTTCAATTTAGTGTAAAGTGACGCTGGCTTAAAGGGGATTTCCAGGATTTTAATATTGATGACCTATCCTCAGAATAGGTCATCAATATCAGATCGGCGGGGGTCTGACACCTGGCACCCCCAACGATCAGCTGATCATTGTTTCCCTGCTCGCCGTTGATATTGCAGCTATGAGCAGGGGTAATTACAAGAAGTGAATGGCATAGTTTGTAGTTACATCTACTCGATGGCGAGCGAAAAACAATGAAGGGAAGGCTGCGCTCGCACAAACAGCTGATCGGCGGAGATGCCGGGTGTCGGACCCCTGAGGATAGGTCATCAATATTAAAATCCCCTTTAAGTGAAGTTACTTTCCCCCCACATGCTCAACACATTCAACTACTGCAGTAGTCCCATCGTCTGATTAGCCATAGGGCTATTAGGTCTTCACTAATGTAATCAAAAGTGCGCAAGTCACTGCCTCCCAAAAGATCAACACGTTCCTCCCCTGCTGTTGTCATTCCGATTGCCTGAGTGGCTCTAGGGAGGCCCATCTTGATAAATTCATGACCCAACAACTATCCGACAGACGGCCTGCTGCTTAATAACAGACCACAAGAGTGCCTAGGTCACTTGCTCCTACAACATCAGCACACTCATCTCCTGCTGACATGACCATTTTTACTGTTTGGCTCAAGACCCTTTTATTCCAATCAGTAATAAATTTACATCTCAGCAACAATTATCCATCAGACCACAAGAGTGCCTAGGTCACTTGCTCCTACAACATCAGCACACTCATCTCCTGCTGACTGGACTCATTTTACTCTTTGATTGGCTCAAGAACATTTTATTCCAACCAGTAATATATTTACATCTCAGGAGCCTACAGGGCCAGGAGCTTCAGAGTTATCAGCTGTCACTGGACCCTAGTGCCAGAGGCGACCCCAATGCCCGTCTGACACCAGTATTATGAATGGCACAAGATAGGCGTGGGGTCTATTATATATTTTTACACTGGGTCCCTGAAGCTTCAAGCCTCTGGTACACACTATCTAGCATCCTGGACATAGAACAGGGGAAGCTGAGTAGACTGATATATAGTTATATTTTAGATAGAGCTTGCCAAGCTAACCATGGTGGCATTTGGAAGGATGCCAAGTCACGAATCACTCCACCGCCTGGAGGCAAAAAAAAGATTTAGAGGAATGAAATGCAGGTAGAGAATCCCATTAAAGCATATAGATCTGGGGTAGAATAAATAATCAGCATAATATATTCAAATCCATAGTCTTCTATAGCAAAAATAGTCTTGATTTGAGCATTAAAAGGGATCTGCGGGTGCAGATTTACATTTTTTGGTTTGCATGTATGACTCTGATACAATGTCTCAGTTCACATTTACCGCTGTATCACTACCAGGGACAAGATGCTAAATGTACAGAAATCAGAGATCGAGGTTCATCTTAGAATCGATCTTGTCCAGGGTATAATTTAGTTTTTTAGACTTTGAGGCTAATTTAATCATTGAAAGTTGTTTTTATGTCAGTTTTAAGTCTGGCTTTGCTTTGTGTGGCTGCACCAAATTTATAAACTGGTGCACCTTAAAACCATCTCACCTTAATATATGTGGCGTGAGTGTAATGTGGTTTACACCTATACGTGTAAAAGAAGACCAGGGGTTTGCGTGAGATGGGATTTTTTGCAAAATCTGTAAAGGAGTCATAATCTCGGTCTAATCTGGAAAATGGACCTCTTGAAGAATGGACGAAGAGAGTAAGAGACCAAAATGTCACAAAAAAAACTTCACAAAGTCACAAAAACCTCATCTGCAACTTTTTGACCAAAAAAAGAGGCAAAGCATAGTTCAGAAATGAGCTTCTTTGTGTTTGAATCTCTCACTATTTTCAAGATCTATGCTTGCTGCCAGTGAATGAGAGCACTCTTGTTTCCATTCAGAGGCAGTGATCTTGTCCTGTCCATACCTAGTCCTGCTCTGTGAGCCTGGACTCCAGTCTGATACATAATGTGTGCTGCTAGTTTGTTACAATGTATCAGTCTGGAGTCCGGGCTGTTTAGCTCACAGAGCATTGTCTAGACTGGATACAACTCTGCTAGTTTGTTACAATGTATCAGTCTGGAGTCCGGGTTGTTTAGCTCACAGAGCATTGTCTAGACTGGATACAACTGTGCTGGTTTGTTACAATGTATCAGTCTGAGTCCGGGCTGTTTAGCTCACAGAGCATTGTCTAGACTGGATACAACTGTGCTAGTTTGTTACAATGTGTCAGTCTGGAGTCCGGGCTGTTTAGCTCACAGAGCATTGTCTACACTGGATACATCTGTGCTGGTTTGTTACAATGTATCAGTCTGGAGTCCGGGCTGTTTAGCTCACAGAGCATTGTCTAAACTGGATACAACGGTGCTAGTTTGTTACAATGTATCAGTTCGGAGTCCGGGCTGATTAGCTCACAGAGCATTGTCTAGACTGGATACAGCTCTGCTAGTTTGTTACAATGTATCAGTCTGGAGTCCGGGCTGTTTAGCTCACAGAGCATTGTCTACACTGGATGCAATTGTATCTACTTTTAGGCTTAAAGCAAGAATAGGACCTACCTTTTCTCCACCCCGTCCCATCTGAGCTATCAAGCATAGGTAGTGATTCTCATTCCTCTTATCCACTCCAGTTCAGAGTAACTTGTAGCTTCTGCATGTGAACGATATGTAACAGGGCGCCCGACCTACCAGGTGCTGTTTATAATACTGGTCCCCCTCCCGCTCTCTGTAACTTCTCCCGGTTGATAAATTACGATTGAACTAAGAAATTTTTCTTTGTGTCTGTTTAGAAAATGACTGACAAGTTAATGGAACTTTTCTCTTTTCCTCATCTTTTGTATAATATGACATTTGTATAGGTAGTTTACTGTGCTGCTGTTATCACTGTCAGTGTTTTACTGCCGAAGAAGAGACTCTGGATTATATTATCAAAAGAGAATTTAATTTGATAAATATGAGATAGATAGATAGATAGATAGATAGATAAATAGATATCAGATAGATGATAGATAGATATTACATAGATAGATAATAGATAGATGATAGATAGGCAGATATATAGATAGATAGATATTAGATAGATAGAAACATAGACAGATAAATAGATAGATGATAGATAGTAGATAGATAGATAGATATGAGATAGATAGATGATAGATATTTCGTAGATAGATAGATATGAGATAGATAAACAGATAAATAAATAGTAGATAGATAATAGACAGATGGACGGACTGACGGATATACAGAAAAATACAAAGATCGATAAATTAGGTAGATAGATAGATAGATAGATAGATAGATCAATGGTAGAATGTAAGTTCCTGCTAATAATGACTTCAGGGATCCAGAATTGTATCATTTTATTTATTGGTAATCAAGAGTGAACGTCACTTTAAAGGACACATAATAACAGATACCATGGGCGCCGTAGCTCTGTGATACATTGTAACAGTGCTTTACTTATAGAGACTAATCCTACATGGATGTTCTGGGGCAGGGATGTACAGTCTTATTGGAAGGTCATGCCCCCGAGGAGTTGTCAGGAGACAGAAAAAACACCATAATTGCTGGTGAAATCTGGTCTGATCTCTGAATTTTCAGGTCATTTACAGATAAGAAAATAGCAAATTGATTTTTTTTATAGCCCAGCTGAGTCCCCATAGATTGCCAATAGCAGGATTTCAGTTTGTGATCTCTAATTACAGTATATGTAGTTTTTTCCCCCCAGATTTTTAACCAAGCGGAGTACCATGTCCTTGCCACGTGCTTGTGCCTGTCGTCTCGTTGTGGAATCAATTGTCTGCGGCACGTGGCATGAGCGCCCGATGAATATCATCGCAGCTCACAGATGGAATGATTGGGAAACCACAATGTTTTACATGATAAGTGGTTTATAATTGCAAACATGCCTCCGTATCTATCAATCTGACTCTCTCAGAAGATGGCGTGTTTTCAGACAACACAAATGGCTCCTTCGGCAGCCGCTAATAACTGGAAAGTTGCAAGCATGAATTAAGTCGTTCTTTGCGGTATTATTGCAGTGTCTAGAAAGAGCTTCTGCTATTAACAATTGTATTTTACACTGTGCCATTAGTCAAGTGGATTTTAGCACCACAGACCTGTTATTTCCATGTTGTAGACTTAATTGGTTTTCTTTTGCATTTTCAGGTCCTCTGAGGTTCCTTTCCCAGACAGAATCTGTTACTTCATTCGTTGGAGATACCGCTCTACTGAAATGTGAAATTGCTGGGGAGCCTATGCCTACAGTACACTGGCAGAAGAACCAAGAGGATCTAGTACTGACCCCCGGTGATACCCGGGTGCTGGTCTTACCTTCAGGGGCCTTGCAGATAAGTCGTCTACAAGCAGGAGATGCTGGACTTTACAGATGTTTGGCTAAAAATCCTGGCAGCTCCAGAACAGGAAACGAGGCAGAGATCCGGATTCTATCAGGTGGGTGGAATCTATCATTCAGTTCACTTAAAGGGGGTGTCCACTTTTGGCAATCTGTTTTTGTTCGAAGGGCTGCTGAGATCCTTAGCAAATAGTTTTAAGATGTGGAGAAGCTTGGCAGAAACTAAAATGGCCACTTACACTCCGGGTCTCTCTGGCTAAAAGATCAGAATCTGTGGACCCTCTATCTAATTGTCTGCAAATTCTCTAATAAGATATAAATGGTTTCCTATTGTTGACCCAAGAAAGGTACTTCTGTTGTCTTCTATTTTTGTAATTCAAGAAACATTAACTTCAATAGGGGCTAGACTTTCAACAAACTTTGCTTAAATAAATAGTATAGGAAATAGTGAGAAACTTTGTAATATATCACAGAAAAATACCTCTTTCACCACTTATCAGCTTCCTTGCCTCCATTCTTCTACCCTCTCACTCATTCTCAATTTTATGCTAAATCCTTCTTGGTTCTCATTCTGAACTCACTGAGGGATCAGATTACAAGCTGATGCGCTGCCCATAGAAACCTACAGAGAGGGAAGGAATGAGGAAGAAGAGGAGGGAGGAGCAGTAGAGAGTCACACAAGCATGCTGCCTGTAGAATTCTATGGATAGAGGAAGGGGAGGAAGAAAGAGAGTTAATCCGGAGAGAGAAGAAGAGGGAGACAGAGACAGATGCTGCTGCAGCTGATGATATAGTTTTTATCTCACCTCAAATGCTTTATTCACATCAGTACCACTCAGTGCTTCTCTAAAATGGGAAAGTCTGGGAGCTGAATCTCCTTTTTCTCCATGAGCAGTCTGTGGGCAGACATAATAGCAGCTAGTCTCCACCCATTAGCTCAAGGACAACTGAAAATTAGAGATGGAACCTGCAAAGGGTTTACTCTTAATAGGGCTGCCAGAGACAGTGGAGTACAGCAATCGGCTACTTACGGTGGTCCCATAGAGAATAAATGGAGCAGAAGGGCTTATACCTGACTTGCCACTCCTTCAGATCTCGAGATCGGTGGGATCCCAGTGGTTCGATTCACCAGTGATCAGTCAGATATGCCTTATCCTATGGGTAGGAGATAGTTTCAAAACTTGACAAAACCCCATTAACTACCGTAGGTTGCAAATTATGTGCATCTCCTGGTAACCTTCTGGTGTGCATTTGTTAGACACCATGGAGTTCACTTGAGTGCTGCTGCTGCCTCTTTCTCAGGGGTGCATTGCCAACAAGGCCAGGTGAGGCCATTGCCTCAGGCAGCACCAGGTAGGGACAAGTGCGGGTCAGTGGAAAGGCTTTGGGCATGGGGGGGCGTCATTTCAGTTTTCGCCTCAGGTAGCAGAAAGGCTAGATGCACCCGTGCTCTTCCTCCACCAGTGACGTCACGTTCATCGGTCACTTGGCCTTTCTGCAGCTCCGTCCCATTCCTGTGAATGAGACTGAGCTGTAATACGAAGAACAGCCACTACACAATCTATGGCGCTGTACATGATATAGAATGGAGACACCACATCAAATAGCTGGTCATCGGGGTTGCTGATCTGTCATCAATATGCATCAATATGCAAATCCTGGCAACCCTCTCTAAAGGTAAATGGGAATATCTTACATATATTATCTAGTACAAATGGTGCAACACACATGAAAATGGCGTATCAATACGTAGTGCCCAAACATCCTATGCCCCGGCTTGCCACTAACGTCTTACGAGCCATTATGCTGCATGCAAATTTACCATTTTAACCCAACAAGACGGTGGCTGCCGGCTGTAATAAATATCCCTATTAAAGCATTATATGTAACTGCGGCCATTTAGCAATCCCTAAAGAGCTGACGATCGTTTGATGTTAATATTCGGCGGCAGACTTAATATCTCGCCGCTGCCTCCCGATGCAGCATCTATAAAATGCAACCATAAAAATGATAAAAACAACAGTAATGTCATTACACGGGGGGGAAACGAGAAGAACATGAATAACATAGTAACTTCCAATAACACTCTGTCACATTGTAGACATGCCGAAGAAACGGCTCCCTAAGCAATTCGCGGCCTGACGTCTCCCAGCGCGTTCCGCTCAGCCCCGTTGCTCATTGCATGGGGTAATTATGAGATCTCCTCGTCGGTGTCTTTCCAGCATTTATTTGTTTTTGTTTAAAACAACAGAAATTTATCGCTATCTCTGCCCTGGAAGCGACGGATTTTTCATAGAAAAGAATTCTCCTTCGGTATCCTTTTTTTACAGGATTGGCATCTTTCCCGGCTGAAGTTTTTTTTTTTTTACGCCAGATCATGCAGAGCTGACATGATGTATGGACGCGGAGCAGCAGACGTTTCAGCTGTGTCACAATGGAAGGAATGAATACATTTATTTATGGGACGATAGATAAATAGCGCAGCAAAGAAAAAGGAACATATTTTAGAGCGTTTACCTGAGATGGGGAATAAAAGACAACAGGGATGAAGATTCAGAGGTTTCTGAGAACAGAAAAATGTGTGGTGTAGTGCCAAAAAACGATAACGGGGCAATGATTTGGGATTTTCTTCTTTAAAGGGATAGTCCCATCTGGGACATTGATGGTATATCAATAGAATAGGCCATAAAAAGCCCAATAGGTCGCGGTCACACTTCTGGGACCTGCTGCTATCTCCAAAATGGTTCCCCCGAACAGAGAGCAAACTGCACATGCAAGGCATGTTCTCCATCGACTGCTACCTTTATGGTCCCATAGCAGTAAGTGGTTAGCAAGCCGAGCATGCACAGTCAACCCTTCATTCACCGCTGACTTCTGAATACAGCAGAGCCAGCACTCAGCAATTTTCGGAAGTCCCATAGAGGTGAATAGAAGGGAGCCCATGCGCAGTGTGCTCTACATTCACTTTGGGGGCCCCATTCAGGAGGTCGGATCTGCACATATCGGGCTTTTATGACATATCCTATTAATATACCATGAATGTCCCAGATAGGAGCACCCCTTTAAAGGGATTGTATGGTCCAGAATACCCATTTTCACACACCTCAATTCTGAGTTAAAAGAAGGAGTTTAGGACTCATCTCTTGGCCGAAATGGAAATCGTAGAAAGAGCACCCCTTTTGCAGATGCCATGGAACGGACATACAGATGTTGACGGCACCCGCTGTGCTGTCCGCATCTTTTGCGGCCCCATTGAAGTAAATGTAATGGGACCGATAATGAGTCACAGTCTCCATACAGCGCTATGGAATATGTTGACCATCCCTGGCCGTATCCAGTGGGGATCATCAGAGCCTTCCATCAGGGGTACACATCAGGTTATACTACTAAAGTACGCCTCCAATGGAAGGCCCAAACATGATGTGAACAGAGCCTAAGCCATTTTCTGAACATACACTGTGCTACATGGGTGCAGGTGCCTAGAAAAGCAAGGTGTTTACCCCTGGGGCACCACAGTTTGAGAACCTAGTTGTTAGACCATGATACATTAGAAATGGCTCGATTGAAAATTACAAGGTTTCAAACAAGGGGCAAGAAAATTGTCTTGGTAATTGTCAAGTACTTTACCATTTGTAGATGTAGCAGGAAACGACATTCTCTTCCATTACCACCAGCGCTTCTCTTCTTCGATGGTAACTAAGTGATATTTTTTCTCCCCCTGAAGTTATCTTTTCTCAAACTACTACCCAGTCGATACAGCTCACCTCACCTCTTAAAAGTAGCCATCACCGGTTTACACCAATTACTTCTGATGCATTTGACCTCCCTGACACTACTTAAAGTAAATGCACGGGTGCCGTTGATTTCCCAACATGCCGCTTACAGTAGGCCGTAACCCAGGCTCTGGGCTTCCATTAAAGCGTCTCAGGCTTGTAGGTTCTTGTACACAGAAAATACTTTTGTTGAGACAAGTCTGTATGAGTAACATGATGGAAGCAAAAATATCATTAATATTACCGGTGATTAGCGCCGATAGGATGTGATAATTCACCACCGACAGAATAGACTCAACATTACAATAGTGAGTCTGAAATTTACTAATGCGATATAAACCCCATCATGCTCCAATCAGACATAGATACAACCCACAGCCCTTTGTTGACCCCAGTGCAAAATCTAAAAAACATCCTGATACAGGGAAGAGGGACCTTTCTGTAGTTTTGCACCCCCTAAAGTAAATTCAAGAGCCAACTAACAAAGCCCACCTAAGATGCCAAGCCAAAGTGCCCCACAGCCATAGAGTTCCAATTCATTTCAGCCAATTTCACCAAATCTGTATCTTGCCCCCAAGCTATCATGCATCATTTATACAACTGGTCTTCTAAGTCTCTAGGACCTAAATGCATCTGTAACCTCTGTACCTCCTGTAGTTATCTCCTGAACATCCTAATAGTGTCCAAAGCCAAAGTGCCCCAAGTTCCAGTCATAGACTACCAGCCAGACCCTACATAAGTTTCAGCTATTTGCCATAAATCTAACGGGGCCTCCCACTTCATATGGGACAGACAGATGTTCTGGACACGCCAATATGTTTATATTTAAGTGCTACTTTAACCTCTGCAAGCCCTATGATTAGTCCTGAATGTCCTAACAGCACTTGCCTCTGGAGACAAAATGCCTTTTAGATCACTTCATATAAGGACCTCTTGGGCCTCCTATGGCTCTACAGCCAAAGTACTTATGACCTGTGCACCTCCCAACATTGCAATACAGCGGACAAGAATAGGACATGTTCTATTTTTTTCGGGAACGCAATTGCGGACCCGGAAGTGCGGATCCGCAATTGCGGACCCGGCCGGGACATCATCTGTCCCCATTGAAATTAATGGGTCCGCAATTCCGTTCCGCAAATGCGGAACAGAATTGCGGACGTGTGAATGGACCCTAAGAAAAAGTATCATAACTCAGGAACGGAGCCTCAGATCTACAAAATAAAAACAGCAATTCAATCAGGTGTGTCTATGTCCTACGTTTCAGGAATTGCTGTCCTCATACAGTATGCAATGAAATTTGAATTTTTCACCAAAAAATGGTGAATGCAGATAGTCGTCAGAAAAGTCACTTTGAGTAAAATAAACTAAAGTTGACAAATTTCTTTCTTATAAAGAAAAGACAGAAAATAAACATCATCACCTAATAAACGTCACGCGACTCAGCAACTGTTCACAATATGCTGGAGCAGGGAGCGCGCCGTGACTGTTCGTGCAGCATCTGTGCTGCAATGTGTTCGTAGACTTGGCAGCCATCAAGTCATTGATTCTGTCTTATAACAGGCGAGTTCTGTGACTCTTAAGACAGTGAACTCTGCTGTAATGGGTAACTGGTGCATGCATTGTATAAATCTGACCATTGCACGTTGTCATGAGCCTAATAGGGCTAACGCATTTCGGGAAGACATTTCAATTTTAGGCCCATTAACTATACCAGGGATCAGCAACCTTCGGCACTCCAGCTGCTGTGAAACTACAACTCCCAGCATGCAAACTTACTGGGCTGTTCTCGTATTTCCCACAGAAGTAGTAGCTGTAGTTTCAAAACAGCTGGAGTGCCGGAGGTTGCTGATCCCTGTCCTGTACTGATGGGCAGAGTGTCCCATGGTAAGTGACAACCAGAATGCTGCCAACTAGACTACTCCTACAGACAGAGGGAGAGCTTTCTTCTTACAAGGGGTATTCCAGCCAAAAATATCATCTATCCACTGGACCCCACTAAAAAGGGGAAGTGGAGTAAAAGCTTACATGCTTGACTCCTGCTTTATTAAAGCTCCTTCATGACATGGCTCTGTGGTGGGGAACTAGGCCCCCCTTTTAGCTATTGGTGGCAATCCCAGTAGTCATACCATCATCATCATAACATTCATCACCTATCCGGGTAAATGGAGTTAAAAAGTACTCTAGTTTCTCTAATTTCCATTATTAAACGGCCATACGTTGTAGATAACTGTTGACCAACGACCAATGCCTAAACAGCTATTTTCTGACACCCGCCCCCTGGACTGGACTGTTGGGCAGGGTTGGATTTGGCATTCCTGTAGGCCCAAGCCAAGCTGTGCCTAGGGGGGACCCATCACACCACCAAGCTCTTCCTTCTTCACACAGATAAGCTTGGAACCATCATACTTCTAAGCTCTGTCCCTTCACACCACCGCGTTCTGCTCTGCCAGCCTGCTAAGCTTGTAACTGAAGCTAGTTCTCATGGAGCTACCTTACAGGGGTTGGACCATCTCAGACATTGAGGGCACATCGTTAGGATTTGCCATTAGTATCAGATAAGTGTGGGTCCCACCAGTAGGACTCACTCTTATTTCCAGAATGGGACCCCTAAAGTGAACAAAGGGCAGCAGCGTACCATTCATGAGGCAATGGGAGCCTCTGGCCTCAGCCAGCACCCTGCTAGTACTGCAAATGGCGCCAACGTATCTATCTATCTATCTATCTATCTATCTATCTATCTCATATCTATCTCATCTATCTATCTATCTATCTATCTATCTATCTATTATCTTCTATCTATCTATCTATCTATTATCATCTATCTATCTATCTATCTATTATTCTCTATTGCTCGTGGCTACAATAAGAATCTCTTAAATATACAAAGTAGACAAATTCAATCACAACTCTTATTACATTGATTACTTCACTGAAAATGTACACCACTGAATATTCTTCTTTCTTTGCAGAATCTGGGTTACATCGACAACAAATCTTCCTGCAAAGACCTTCAAACATTGCAGTCATTGAAGGACAGGATGCGGTTCTCGAATGTGCAGCCTCTGGCTATCCTACACCAACCGTGTTGTGGATGCGCGGAGAAGAAGTCATACCAACAAGGCATGTAACATTAGTTACCAAAGAAATCTAGATATGTAGTTTACTTGTTCTATCAAAGGCGCAGACACCATGGTCCCCCAGTCATCCAGAGTCTTCCTTCTCCATCTCTTGAAGGGGTTGTCCAGCTCGGACCCCGGACATACCCCCTTCTTCACCCCTCCAGCCCCTTCGAAGTGGAACATCGGAGCATGAAATAAAATGCTCCGATACTCCCCCTTGCATCGGGCAGGGCAACGGCTTTTTGTTTATATTTTTTTTAGGCGGAGGCTTTCATCTAGCAGTGAGTCCGGTCATGTCACTGGCACTAATGGGTGGTCGTTAGTGCTGCCCTAGGCTGTTTTACATGCTAGGGCAGCACAAAAAACTTCCGATTAGTGCCGGTGACATCACCGAACTCACTGCTAGGCGGAAGCCTCCACCTAGCAGAAACCCGATACGTCACCGGATATGATGAAAAAGCCCTTGCCCAGTAAAAGATGCTCTGATGCTTAACTCAAAGGGGCTGGAGGGGTGAAGAATGGGTTATATCTGTGTTCAGAGCTGGACAACCCCTTGAAGAGATAGAGAAGAGATGGCGCTGATCCCCTGTTGTGGAACTACAATTCCCAGCATGCTCCATACATTTCTATGAGAGTTCTTAGAAGAGCAGAGTTGTAGTTTCACAACAGCTAGAGTGCTGGAGGTTGCCTAACCCTGTGCTAGATATTACCATTTATTACCAATTTCAGCCCCAACTTCTAGTTGTATTCCTGTCTCTCAGCAGTAGGAATTTCTCACTATAGCTACATTTTATTTCTTCTCTCTGATTTTCAGTGGCAGAATTGTATTTAATACATCACGTTTTATTACTCGGTATAATTCTGCCTTCTAACTTTCCTTTTATGAGGTCTTGGAAAGTCTGCATGTTATTCTTCAATCATTACACATTCATAGATTATGCAGCTTTCAGATGTAATGACAACTTTGTGGAAAGTGCAAGAGATAACATGTAACACCTGCAAGCTGAGATATCATTAATTCTGATTTTGCTGGATTGTTCCATTGGAAAAGACGATTGTATTTTTTTCAAGATGCATCATACACTTCACTGACTGCAGAGTGGGAAATTACAGGACTGGGAGGCAAAAAGGGCTTGAAAACCCAGCAAAGAACAATGAAGTAAATGCAATCATACAGAATACGGGTGTTTATCAAACACACAAATAACTGGGTAGAGAAAACATTCCTCTAAAAATGTTCTTTGTCATTTTGTATTATACATTCATTTCATCTGAATTGACTTTCATGCCTTGCAACCAGTTGAGCCTTTTTCCTGTATAGACCTGGCATTCACATCTGCACCTTTATCCTGTATAGACCTGGCATTCACATCTGCACCTTTTTCCTGTATAGACCTGGCATTCACATCTGCACCTTTTTCCTGTATAGACCTGGCATTCACATCTGCACCTTTTTCCAGTATAGACCTGGCATTCACATCTGCACCTTTTTCCAGTATAGACCTGGCATTCACATCTGCACCTTTTTCCTGTATAGACCTGGCATTCACATCTGCACCTTTTTCCTGTATAGACCTGGCATTCACATCTGCACCTTTTTCCTGTATAGACCTGGCATTCACATCTGCACCTTTTTCCTGTATAGACCTGGCATTCACATCTGCATCCGGCACAGGCTCTCAAAACCGGAGGAAAACCCTTCAGTTTTGTCATCATTCATTGTCAAAGGGGACAAAACTGAACAAACCGGAACGGAGAGCACCAGAATACACTCCATTTGATGCCGGACACAAAACCGCTGCATGGGATCTCGTGGGATCAGCAAAACGCTTCCGTTATAATTAGAGAAGAGCGAAGTTTTAGAAAATTCGATTCGGCTGCTTCGCCGAATTTTACAAAAATATTTGCTCCGTGATGAATTACTTTGTCAGGAAGCACATTTTTTTGTAAGTAGCGGGTGCAATGACAGAGAGCTGCGATAGCGCTGTTATAGCGCTGCTCCCCATCATTGTACCCCTCACATGCCGCGTTCATACATGATCTTGGCATCTGAGAGTAAAAACAGTGTAAGATTAACATTAAAAAATTAAATCAAACTTACCGCCTCCATTTGCTTGCGACGGGCCAGCCGCCGCCATCTTGCTTGAAGATCTGGCATGAAATCGCACATGTTCCGAGATCACCATCACCATCACCATGCACGGGATTTCGTCCGAGATCTTTAATCAAGATGGCGGCGGCCTGCCCGTGCAAGCAAATGGAGGAGGTAAATATAATTTTTTGTTTTGTTTTTTAGACTATTGCAGGTTAAATTGATTCGCTACCACGAAGCCCGAGGAAATTCGGCTTCGAGGCAAATCGAATTTATCCTGAAATTAGGTTCAAATTCCACTTCGGTGGATTCGATTAACTCATCTCTAGTTATAATAATACAACCGGCTGCATCCGTTCATAACGGATCCGGTTCTATTATATCGAAAATGAAGAAGCCAGATCCGGCACAAAAAAGCATGTAAGTCAATGGTTTTGGATCCGTTTTTTTCGGACATCAAAAAAACTGATCTGGCGCCCATTGAGTTACAATGGTTTTAGTGCCGGATCCAGTTTCTTCATTTTCAATATAATACAACTGGATCCGTTCTGAACGGATATATGTGGGTATGATTATCCGCCCATTGCCTTGCTTCTTTTACTTCCGTTTGGGGGTAATGATAAAAACAAAGACTCCCATAGTCAAGGGCATACACAGATCTCATCAGCAAAACTTAGTATGGGTCCCCCTGCCTTAGTATGTGCTGAACAATCACTCCCAGGCAATGCAAAGTGCACCTCACCCACGTTAACTGACTTCCATGTTGGAAAAAGTGAAATAGGTGCTTCCTAAATATGGTTCTCATACTGAGGACCATATTTGTCAATGTAGACAACTGGCGAAATACATTTGATAAGTCTACTTCCTTTCTAATGTAAAGCTTGCTTCCTGCAGCCACCACTAGGGGGAGCCCAGTGCATACGAATTTATACAATTGCCATTTACTGGAATGGAAGCTGAAATAATCTCTTTGTATTGAGTCTCCCCTCCTGGTGTTTTCTTGTTTGGAAAAGAAAAAGAAGGAGCTGTGCAGTAGTTATGTGGTGTGCCTCAATTGAAAGTATGCCACTGCCAGTTGTGTAGTAATGGGGTTCCATGATGATGTCATTGTGGAGGTAGGTCCTAGATGGGCATCACAGGCTGGGACAAATGCGCACCTGAAAAACTTTAAAGACCCACCTATAACACATGTAAGACCCAACAGGCTCAATTCTGCCGCATCTTCAAGTCTTTTCCAAGTTAAAGGGGTGTTCTCGGACTTATATATTGATGGCCTGTTGTCAGGATAAGTCATCAAAATCAGATGGATGGCGGTCTGACATCTTGGCATGTCTATCGATCAGGCAACCACCGGCACCAAAAAACTAGAAAGGCTCTTTCCACATTGTGGTTTCCAGCACCCACCTACTATAGTCATAAGATTGGGATGTAACTGGTAGGACACTACATAGTAGATGGAACCGTCTGCCTTTGGCTCCATGTAGAGTTTCTGGCACCAGCAGCTGTCCAAAAAAGCTGATTTATGCGGGGTGTAATACCACCAATGATCTGATATTGATGACCTATTCTGAGGATAGACAATCAGTATCTAAGTCTCAAAAAATCTCTTTAAGCAAACTAAACACATATTTCATTATATTGCCCCCTGTAAAACTTGTATGGTATCTTATGCAGTGTGACCTCCAACATCGTCAACTCAACTCCTTATTTCCTTAATATATTTCAGGACAAGAAAATATTCTCTCCTTGGAAGCAGCAATCTGCTAATTACTAACGTGACAGACGAAGATTCAGGCACATATACCTGTCTGGTTACTTACAAAAGCGAGAACAGCAGTGCCTCTGCAGAGCTCAGCGTCATGGGTAGGTGGCCCCACTCAACATCCACCGTGCCGTCCACTGAAATGCGTCTTATAATTGTTACTTAAAGCCTATTTTATGTTTTGTCTTGACACAAGGCGGCTTCACAGGCCTAACAGAAATGATGAATTAGTTTCCCTTTGCTCAGAGCATTGCTCAGTCATGTAGTAACTCAGCCGTTCTTACTTCTAGGCTTTGGGGGGTACTATCTCTCCTTGGGGAGTGAGCTCCTTAATCGGCGCGAGCTCATTTGCATCCCTTACTTCTGGGCTGTCATGATTACGCTTTCTTGGAGTAGATGGAATAAATAATGTACGGCTGAAGTATTATACGTATGTAATAAGTTGCAGCAGTTATTATTATAATAAAGTGCCGCAGCCTTTTGTTTTCGGTTGTTTTAGTGTTTATCAAGCACCAAAGTGCTCGAATAGAACACTTTGCGATGCTCGGGTGCTCGTTTGAAGTCAATGGAAGTCAATGGGAGAACCTGAGCATTAAACCAGATACCCCCTGCTCTGAAGAGGGGAGGGTGTCGGGACTTCAGTTCAGCTTAGGAGTCCCTGCTCTGACTCCATATATTGCTATGTCCATATATGGTCAGTGCCTGGGGACAATCCAGTGTATTTAAATCTTATTTAGCCTCTATTTCTATGCAGAAGATCCCTGTACAGTGGGGGAATCACTCAGTGTGAGTCCACGGTTTAGGAGTCCCTGCTCTGACTCCATATATAGCTATGTCCATATATGGAGTCAGTGCTTGGGGGATACCCAGTGTATTTAAATCTAATTTAGCCTGAATTTCAGAAAAGTTTCTGCTGTAGAGGAATACCTATTACTAGTAAGCATTCCTTTACAGTAGAAGTCTCTTTTTTTTTTTTTTTTTTTTTTGAGTTACTGGCCATGCAGCTATATAGTGTAGTTGCTAAAGTTTTGAGCTGTGATGCAGAAGCTGTGAGTTCAAATCCAAGCTTTTTCAGAAATAGACATTAAATTTGATTTATATATTTCATATTTTTTTTAGTAATTGTAAAAAATGTATGGCACGAAATAAATGTGTAATTAAAAAAAATTATGTATGTGTATATATATATATAGATATATTAGGGCTGCACGATATGGGAATTTTGTGCGATTGCGATTAGGGCCCTAAAAATTGCGATAACGATATGCGATGCGATATTTTAAGGGAATTGTGCTAGAGGTCTATCTGCTTGGATTTTTAACGTAAAAGCACACACAGATTACTGATAATGCTGAAATGTAGATATGCTGAGCTCAAAATAAAATACATATTTGCATTACTGCAAAAGTACAAAATACAAAACTTGCCATTTTCTTAATAGCGCTGCACAGAACAGATAAAAAAAATAGATATAAGAACATGTGTTCATTAAAATAACGACCTTCCACCAGCCCCTCCTCCCTCCCCGCACCGTAACTGATGTATCGCTGGCCACGCTGTGCAGCATCGCGGCCGGAGATACAGTGTCAGTGTCACGTAGAAAGTCAACCATCGCTTTATAAGACGCATTGCCATTCCCCCCCCACACACTTTTGGGGGGGAAAGAGTGTGTCTTATAAAGCAAAAAATACGGTAATATAATTGCAGCATTTTTGGGTCGGCAAATTGCGATTGCGATATGGCGATTAATTGCGATTGCGATTGCTTTCGCGATATATTGTGCAGGCCTAATATATATATATATATATATATATATATATATATATATATAAAATCATACTTCATAATATGTGGGAAACTACTACTGATGTTTTTAGCTATAATATATTTACATATATTACAATATATTATAAATATATAATAGTATGCGTAAATATATTATGGCTAAAAACGTATATATATATATTTAAATTAAGTTTAGCCTCTATAAGTTTGTGATGGGATTTGAACTCACAGTGTCTGCATCTCAGCCCAGAACTTTAACCACTACACTATATAGCTGCAAAGCCAGTTGCTTAAAAAAAAAGAGTCTTCTACTATATAGGAATACTTATTTACCCAATAAGGACTATAATCTGCAGCACAACATGAATACTACTCCAGATAAAGAATCCAGATTGCTAATTTTCATATTTTTACAGCGCCCTATTTCCTGGCTGTGCTCTGGTAAAGCTGTATTAGATTACATAATCTGGACTCAGTGGCGGAACTGGCATTTCTGGGGCTCAAAGCAAAGTTGGCCCCTGTCATACCTTTAAGCTCCACCCTGCAGATAGCTAAGCTCCACCCCATATCACCGCTAAGCTCTGCCAGTGTCATAACGTTAACATGATGTCCTTTATATACCCCCTTCACAGTATAATGCCCCTTATGTGCCCCTTACACATTATGATGCCCATTATGTCCCCCCATACAAAGCATAATGCCCCCTTATGTGTCCCTATGCAAAATTTTATGCTACAATACAGAATAATGCCCCCTTATCTGCCCCAACACAATCCTGTTCTCCTTATGTGCTGCAACACCGAATAATGCCCCCTTATGTTCCCCCCAAACATACATGGTGTCCCTTATGTGTCCCTAACACAGACTAATTCCCCCTTATATGCCCCAGACAGATAATGATAAAGCTCTCTTCCTATCACAACTTGAGTGTGTCCTTTTTGCTGCAGCTCTCTTCATATAATAGATGAGGGGGGCGTGTCTGTTCTGCTGCAGCTTTCTCTGTATCACAGCTCGGGGGCATGTACTTTCTCTTGCAGATCTCTCCCTATTACAGCTGAAAGAGGGTGTCCTTTTGTTGTAGCTCTCCCTATCACACCTCAGTGGATGTGTGCTTTCTGCTGCTTCTCTTTCCCTATCACAGCTCAGGGTGTGTGTCCTTTATGCAGCAGTTCTCTCCCTATCACAGGTCAGGAACCATGCACTTTCTGCTGCAGCTTTCTCACTATCATAGCTCAGGGGTCATGTACTTTCTCTTGCAACTCTCTCCCTATCACAGCTGAGGGAATGTGTACTTTCTGCTGAAGTTCTCTCCCTGTAACTATCACACAGTCTAACAGGAGATACAGTGGTAGGATGAAACTGAGCATGAATTTTAGATCAGACTACAGAGGTGTTGCTTGTAGTCTGTAACCATGGAGTTTTATACACAAAATAATAGAAGATTTTTATTTAATGTTTTTTTCATTTTTTTTGTTTTGTTTTGATGCATTTTAACAATACAAATAGTCCTCGTAGTGATTGGTTTCTGGAAGGTGGGTACTATTTTTATAAAGGAGACCAGTTGATGACTATTGTAGGCTAGACCAGTGTTTCCCAACCAGTGTGCCTCCAGCTGTTGCAAAACTACAACTCCCAGCATGCCCGCAGAGCCAAAGGCTGTCCGGGCATGCTGGGAGTTGTAGTTTTGCAACAGCTGGAGGCACACTGGTTGGGAAACACTGGGCTAGACAATGCTCCTATTGATTTCTGGGTGAAATTATGCAAATTATCCTGTCTAACATCTGTTGGCATCAGATAGGTTTAGTAAAGCTAATTTGAATATGTTTCCCAGAAACCCAGAGGGGCATTGCTTGGCCTACAATACTGTGCAAATGTACTCGGCATACTAGAGGCTCTCAATAATGAGAAAGAATTTGTTGAGAGACGCACATTTGTATACTAGTCTCTCTTTCTTAAAAATCTTTAAAACTCCTTTAGGGTCTTGTTTTTTTTAGAAACCCTTGAACTTTTGGGACCTCAGCATGCAGTAAACCTTCATAATTTATCTATTCTGTTGGTAGGAGTCTCGTTTTTAGGAGCCGTTATACAGAATATCATTCAACATAAAATATCTTGATAATTTATCTCTAAGAATCACATAAGATGACTATTTCAGAAAGTTATTATTTGACTGCTTGGTTCTTGCAAAGTGAAAAATAAACACGTGCCTTAGAAATTCTTTTGTCAGCGAGACACAGCGATATATCGAAACCACGACCAGACAATAGACGATAAATTCAAAGGAACAAATTTGCCATCAACAAAAATATATAAAATGGTGTTAAAAAAAAAAAGATTAAATATATTTGTTCCCATCCTTTGTTCTCGAATACAATTTGAAATCAGGGAAAAATCAGACACAATCTCATCCTGTAATTTTAAAGTAAAATATATAATTCTGTAACCTTTTCTTACGTCTTACAAAAAACGTCCATTTTTTTCATGGTTCCTTTCACGTCATCTTCACTGAAGATGTATAGGATGTATAGAATGTAAAGGGTCCATGACTAAGTGACTCCTGTTGTACTTGCTGAGGAAGCTCATAGAGTCCAGGGACATGAGCGTGGCTCCATCCATTCACTTCTATGGTCACTTTTCCATTCAATCTGTGCCCAAAAGCTTTGATCAGAGGCTTTCTCCCCAGGCAGGATTGGGGTCAGGGAACACATCCTCTGAAAATAAGTGTGATTTCCAGAAGTTAGACTATCATCTGTCAGATATTTATGGCATATTTTGTTGAATATACCATACTAGTCTAAGATGGGAACATCCATTTTAGTTTCTTCGGCACTTTACTTCCACCCTGCTGATGTTGATCACTGGAGAACTGAGGACAGAGAGGGAGAAAATGGCTTATATGCCACCTTTTTTGTAATATTTATATATATATATATATATATATATATATAATAGTAGTTCAAAAATTGCAAGGCAGCACTCCAATCTTCAAAAAATTCCAGTGTTTATTCAGTGTTGCCACACTGGGCTGAATAAACACTGGAATTTTTTGAAGATTGAGTGCTACCTGCTACTTTGAACTACTACATTGAGGACTTGGTTGCTGGTCGTCGGCAGGTTTTGCACCCGTTATTTTAAAGTGTGCTGCTTTTTCACTTTTACCTTATATATATATATATATATATATATATATATATTTTTTTTTTTTTTTGGGGGGGCATATAGTGTACCTCTATGTGAATCTAATTTTGCAATATTCTGTGAGTATTCACACGAAAAAAATGGTGGGTTGCTCTAATATTAGAGAGGCATCCTCCTCTAGAAGTATTGATTCTCGGGTACAGTATAGTGATTTACGGAGGCCTGTGCTCTAATATTACAGAGGCATCCCCCTCTAGAAGTATTGATTCTCAGGTACAGTATAGTGATTTACGGAGGCCCGTGCTCTAATATTACAGAGGCATCCCCCTCTAGGAGTATTGATTCCAGGGTACAGTATAGTGATTTATGGAGGCCCGCGCTCTAATATTACAGAGGCATCCGCCTCTAGAAGTGTTGATTCTCGGGTACAGTGTAGTGACCTACAGAGGCCCGTGCTCTAATATTACAGAGGCATTCCCCTCTAGAAGTATTGATTCTCAGGTACAGTATAGTGATTTATGGAGGCCCGTGATCTAATATTACAGAAGCATTCCCCTCTAGAAGTATTGATTCCAGGGTATAGTATAGTTATTTATGGGGGCCCGTGCTCTAATATTACAGAAGCATCCCCCTTTAGAAGTATTCTCGGGTACAGTGTAGTGACCTACGGAGGCCCATGACCATGCCATAGAGGGGAATGCTTCTGTAATATTAGATTACAGAGGCATCCCCCTCTAGAAGTATTAATTCTAGGGTGCAGTATAGTGATTTATGGAGGCCGTGCTCTAATATTACAGAGGCATACCCCTCTAGAAGTATTGATTCTCGGGTACAGTATATTGATTTACGGAGGCCCATGCTCTAATATTACAGAGGCATCCCCCTCTAGAAGTATTGATTCTCGGGTACAGTATATTGCTTTACGGAGGCTGGTGCCCTAATATTACAGAGGCATCCCCCTTTAGAAGTATTGATTCTCGGGTACAGTGTGGTGACCTACGGAGGCCCGTGCTTTAATATTACAGAGGCATCCCCCTCTAGAAGTATTAATTCTAGGGTGCAGTATAGTGATTTATGGAGGCCCGTGCTCTAATATTACAGAGGCATCCCCCTCTAGAAGTATTGATTCTCGGGTACAGTATATTGATTTATGGAGGCCCGTGCTCTAATATTATAGAGGCATCCCCCTCTAGAAGTATTGATTCCAGGGTAAAGTATAGTGATTTATGGAGGCCTGTGCTCTAATATTACAGAGGCATCCCCCTCTAGAAGTATTGATTCCAGGGTAAAGTATAGTGATTTACGGAGGCCCGTGCTCTAATATTACAGAGGCATCCCCCTCTAGAAGTATTGATTCTCGGGCACAGTATAGTGATCTATGGCGGCCCCATGCAAGGGCACAGTATGCAGCATTGACTGTAAGGGATTCTTGTACAGAGGCCAGATGAGAAATACCACTGCCCCCTATGGGTAGGAACAGGAATGTCCTATTGACATTGCTATGTAATGTTTGAATGAATTGTATTGTTTGACATGACCATAGTGGATGCTACATGACGCATTCACGTAAGAGACAGGTATGGCGGCTAAATTACATTCTCCAAGTCGTCGCTGACCAAAGTCTGCAGTCGTTTTATTTGTCCCATTAAAAGAGCTTATGTTTGCTGAAGGAAAGCAAGCTCAGTCTCCATCTTACAAATTGGAAAGATAAGTGGCCCTGTGGGGGGAATAAGACGACCATTATATCAGGCATGCCAGCGTCCATTAGCATGGCAGTGAGTGTAATCATACTGAATCACAGGAAAGGCTACATTACCCCATAAATGGTTGGTAATGATGCAGGTATTAGTGGGAAGCGCTCTGCGGTGCCGCTCTCCCAGCTGTTTGGATAGGAGATGCATGACTGAGCATCCACTCAGCGCCTGTGAGTTATGAAAATGTATCAGCGCTGAGGAAAGCTGTGGGGCCCGGATGCTGGAGGTCAGATCAATGAGTGTCTGCTGAGGCAGCAAGGTGAAATGATACTCTGGGGAACGAGGACCGTAAATTGGGCAAGTTCCTGGAAATGTGATTTATGCATTTTTATAAAATAATCGAAGGGGGGTTTGAAAAAAGGGCGTCTTTTGCTGTATTTGCAAATCTAGGATACAAGGCCGAAGTAAAAACATATATACTATATATCTATATATATATATACTAACACACATATAGTGTATATAGAGACGCACAGGCTCTGTTCATACCGCATTCACACTCACTGTCATCCACATAGACACACACATTCATACATAAATATAAAATGTACATAGACATTCATACACACATGCACACAACAAAGGTACATGTGCATACAGTAGACACACATGTATACATAGATACACATACACACATAGACACCAATACATAGGCATGCAGATACACATGGGCACAAATACTTGTGCATATATACATTATTTGCATGGGTTTCTTCCGGGTACTCCGGTTCCCTCCCAATATATATATATTATTTTTATAAACACTGATGCACATACACACAGTCACATACATAGTTACTGACAGACATGGGCACACATGTACATACATGCACACATGCACACAACATAGACACATGTATATACAGTAGATGCACACATTGGCACCCAGATACACATGTTTACATAAATAGGCGATCACATATATATATATATATATATATATATATATATATATACACACATATGCCTTCAAGCATGCATAGTTACTCACAGACATGCACACACATTTATATGCTTACATAGCTGCACACACACGTAATCAACATATAAGAGATTATCCCAAAAAAGATCATGTATGTTCTTTTCCCTTAATAAGGACTGTCGGGACTGGGCTCAGAGGGACTGTTTTTATCCTTCTTCTGGATCAACACTGCATGAAATAGGGTGAGATAGAGGACAAAAAACAGACACAAAACTGATAAACATGTCCTGCATGATATGAAGAATAGATACCTGGATGTGCATGGCCACAGTTTATGAAAAACGCAGGGCATAAAGAGGAGTTTTCAAGCACTAAATGCAAGATGTACATATATATATAAAATCTAATAGCACATTCCATATGATAAATAAACAGGAAATTCTTAACAAACATAGTTTGATAAAAACAATATCAGTGCCCATCCACCACGGCAAGGTGACCTCAGACGGGTATATACCCTATTTATTACCTCCATGCCTAGACCCCACACATATACACTGTGCTGCTACAATGGTTACCTCTTTGTGCCATCAGGTATCCCATGAGACGTAAAACAGTGGTTCCTATAAATCACTCTTGGCTTTGCATGGTGTGGTAAGACTTTCAGATACAAGTGACCTCCATAGGACACCATGGCAGTCAGTTCTTTGTAAAGTAAGTGATGTAACAGATGCTTTCACTGTTTTAGCCCCAGGTAGTAAATCAGTTTAACATCGCCCTAAATTATTAATGACCCAGAATCCTACAGAGAAAGTCTGCTTATACATCACTTGATCCGAGAAACAACAGAATGTTTCCATTGTATCCAAAAACGCTTTAGTCTTTTCGCTTCCATTTACTTACTATGTAAAGTCTCACACTACATTGACCTGCATGGTAAAATGTGCTAATGGCCAATACAGTAGGTTCTCTGCTAAGATACAACCTGGAGAAAACACCCTAAAAATATTGGTCAGTTCAAATCAAGACAAATTTAGAAGTCCCATGGACAAGTTCAAGATAGGACAATGCAATGGACCCTTATATATTGGGATCCTACGTTCATCTATTAGCCAGAGTAGACACTACTGTATATGCAATCTGGAGGTCCCACGTGACCATATATTACATGGACAGCCTGTTGATTTGACTAGGAACTTTGTAATACTCAACTTCACCTGTGGTGGTGCTGCAGGGAATAAGAAGAAGTCTCAAACAGAATTGTACTTCTACTTTTGGCCAATAGGTGCATGGTCACTTTTTCCATGCCGGGTATTCACTCAACAATATTTCTAGTCTACTCTTATGAAGGACTTATATACAGTGAACATATTTTGCATCTAATCAAAAATGCTTAATTTTACCTGTGAAGGGGCTGCAGGGAAAATGAAAACTTACATGTCTGTTTGTTACATGGAAAGCCCTTTGGTTTCAGTAGAAACTGTGTAATTCTTAATTTCGCCTGCGGTGATGCTGCAGGGTATAAAAAGACTTACAAAAGAATTGTAATTCCACTTTTGGCCACCGGGTGAATGATAATTTTTTCCCAGGTATTCACTCTACCATATAAATTGTAGACTACTCTCATGTAGGAGATATATACAGTATACACTTCATACATTTATAGCCAAATCGGTATAATGGTTCATTTTACCTGTGGTGGCGCAGCAAAATGAAGACTTATGTGTCCATTTGCTACATTGTCAGCCCATGAGTTCAATAGAAGAATGTCATGCTTAAGCGTACCTGAGTTTTCAACAAAAGTTTGCATAATGTCTGTGCTTCTTTATACAATTATAACTGTGAAGGAACAAGTATTTTTTGGGCTCCCCTGATGTCTTTTTCAGCCATATTATTCCCTGTTTCAGCTGCACAGTTAGATACATTTCACTCACAAGCAAGGGAGATATCTTTCTGTGAAATCCACCAGCACTGTCCCATTGAGACGCCCTTTCCCTTACTATTTGCTATGCTTATTTTCAGCTCTGGAGCTCGCAGAACAGATAAGGGGTGAGAGATCACACTTACAGAAAGGTAGGCGGCTCCTGTGATGTCCAGAAGCAGTGCAGAAGCTGTTCTTTTATCAGATTTAGGATCTCATCTACCTCTGGCACGCCTCCACTTCCACTCAGCCATCTTCTGAGTCTCTTTTACCAGAGATAGATATCACCTAACAACAGGCAGTGGACTGCACATTAGGTAGAAGTGAGACCCCTAGTTGCCATGACTTTACAGCTTTTTTCAGGTGGATGCAGGCAGATTTTTTTAAATGAAGTGATTTTGAAATTCACTAGTTATGCCATTCTCTGTTAAATGAAATGAAATTGTGTGAACGTACAGTGACTCTTTAATTTCGCCTGTGATGGTGCTACAGGGAATAAAAAGTCTTAAAATGGAATTGCAGTTCTACTTTTGGCCACTGGGTGCATGGTCACATTTTCTTTAACCAGGCATTCACCTCTGTGATGCAATTTGTAGGCTTCTCTCAGGAAGGACATATATACAGTGCACAGATCATACAGCTATAGCTACATAACGATGGAGGAGATCACGGTCAGATTTCTGTATTCTTTCTATCTCGAGCTCCCTGACGTCTCATACCGACGGAGGGACCGGAATTCTGTATTATTATAAAGATATAAGTGGACAGTAGCCTGGAAAGCTCAGAATAAGATAGGATTTCTACAGCTGGGAGGTCGCCGAGCTCGGTGGATAGACCCTTAGGCACGAGTTAATTATAAATTGAAATAAAATGTTTTGCAGAGAGTCCTCGCTGTGCCCACAAAGAACATAAAAGGGATTCAGGGACGGAGACATAATTGTATTGGCACTCGCTGCGTATTCTGAACCGGCACTATTAAGTGCCTTTAAATGATATGGATATGTAAATGAACAAAGTCCTGATTGATGTTCTAGCCAAAGTCCGGACATAGCGAACACTGGTAAAAAAGAAAAGAGGAGAGGTTTACACTTATTGGGAGCAAAGGGGGAGGCAGGGCTGGTGTTATACACAATAGGGCCGTGGGCAGAAAGTAGAAGAAAAAAAATAATACTTCCATACAATGCCTACATGATTTGCCTATACAATATCCAAATAATGATACCATAGCGTAACAATATAGTGTAAAGCTGCCTTATATTTACTGTGTAATATTGACATCCACATAGATGCATACAATATCCAAAACAATGCTACCATGCGGTGCCTACTGAATGCCGCCATATATTTATAACACAACACCGCCATCCAGTATCCAAATAATACCACAATGCAGTGTCCAAATTAAACCTGTATAGAATATAAAATAATGCTACCATATATTGCCAACACTGGCACATATTTATCACAAAATACTGTCGGTGTCCAAATAATACCGCTATACAATTCCTAAAAAGACCTACGTAAAATATCAAAATAATGATACAATACAGTGACCACTTATCACAGGCATATATTTACCATTGCATTTGTTAGGCCCCCACACAATAGCCAAATAAGACTACCATATATTGCCCACATAGCACTGTCATGTACTGTAGTTACCAAAGAACACTCCCATTCAGTGGCAATATAATATTGGCATGGCATACAGTGCCTAAATTCCTAAATGATAACTCTACACAATAACAGAATAATGCTACCAGTGCCCACATAATACTGCTATATATATATATATATATATATATATATATATATATATACACCACACAATGCTGCCATTTATAGCAACTGAAACTCCCTTTTTTATATACAGAGCATCAAATCCCCTGCATAAACATTACATGATAAATCTCTGCCTGCAGTCACCACTAGAGGGAGCTTACGCCTAATGTTTATACATGGACCTCTATGATGGTACAGTATGCAGTAAGCTCCCTCTAGTGGTGGCTGCTGGCAGCTTCAGTATGATTTCCGATGTACACTATCCAAATAATGCCACTATATGGTGCCCATTTAACAACACCATATGTTTGCCACACAACATCAATATTCAGTGTCCTCATAATACCACCACTCAGTGTGTAAATAGTGACGTGTTTAATAGTGAGGATCTACAATACCAGGTGTTTATTATGGGGATGTGAAAATTGCAGTAACTAGCGTGATAGAACATGGGCAGGCGGTATATATTGACTTTAGTGGCAGGCGGTGACCTTTGTGACATGAGGAGCTCGGTATACTGTATTTTATTAAAAAATGAGGGCCTGTCATTGCTCTATAGGCCAAGATGTGCATTGTTAAACCCCCGGGCCATTATTCTGTGTCACGCCATAACCCCCTCCCCATAGACCGCAGCCCTTGATGGCCCAGGGCAGTATTACATCCCATGTGCACAGAATTAATAAAGTGTAATAATACCGCCATTGTATAGCTCAGTCTTTGAGCAGTTGAGACAATTCTCTCTATAGATGAGTTCTTTATGCACCTTTTTATACCATCTGTTCCTAGGAAAGTTGGGTAGCAGTCAGTATGAGAGCTAGAAAATAGGGTTCTTTGTATTCTATATTAGATACATTTCCTCAATCCTCTATGTATATGTAATGAGGTAATGAGTATTTCCCAATTAGGGGTGGGGGGTGCTATGTATGCCACTGTATAGACAAACAGTGCCATATGTCACCTGTAGGACCCCATTATATGCAAAACAAACATCGTAGTAGTGAAAACAATCTAGTTGATCATTTAAGTTGTCACTCAGCTTTCCTGAAATTAGATATGGCCAAAGAACATTGGTCAGCAGGATCGACCCAATTATGTCAGGCATTCTACGTGATAGGGTTGATTCTGCTGATTAAAATGATACCAGTCATGTGGAAATCGGCTGTGCCAAAAGGCATGGCCAGCACTGGAAAGTGGAGGAGCCAATCTTGTGCCCCTTGGTGCACTGAAGCCCTCACATGCCTAAAGAATAATAGTCTTTTTCATCAGGAATACCACAACCGATTATCACAAGGCAAGCAACACTTTAATCAGCAGGATCAGCCCTACCAGCAGTGTGATTTGATTTAATTTTTTAAGCCATATTATCATAACCTAACATGTTTTAATTTCCCCTTATACAATATTGTTAGAAATTGATGAGATTTGTTATCTTGACCATCAAATCAAATTTCTGCCCTCGAAGACCAATTTTTTTTCCTCTAAATAGAGCCAAAACTTTGCTGATTAATTTTTATCGCCGCTGAAGCTCCCTTGTCTAATACAGAGCTCCAAATCCCCCGCATAAACATTACATGATAAATCTCTGCCTGCAGTCACCACTAGAGGGAGCTTACTGTCTAACGTTTATACATGGACCTCTATGATGGTACAGTATGCAGTAAGCTCCCTCTAGTGGTGGCTGCTGGCAGCTTCAGTATGATTTTTACATTTTAGGCAGGCATGAGATTTAAAGTACTACAGTACGTAAAACAAATGGTGCAATTATCTCTTTAAAAATATATTTAAAAATGAATCAGTGCAGAAATATGTCCATGACAACAACATGGTCTTAAAATGTGGGCCATGCAATACCGTTAAGGTGCTCATTTTACTCGGTGGATTCTTGTTACATGCTGTCGTTCAGCAGAAGGTTCGTGCTTTCAGTAATACATTAGGGTCTTTGTAACAATGATGACTAGGACTCTGATACAATGTCACAATGGATCAGCAGTGTTGACTTTAAAATCCGGTGAGCGGGGTGAAGAAGAGGCCAGCGATTAACACAGAACCCGGCCAAATAACCATTACATGACAGATGAAACACATTCGTTTGTCCGGATCTACCTTTTTAAATGAGGTGCTCCTGGGGAGAGAGTTGGCGTGTCGCCTGGTGACTTCAAGGGGTGTGTGACAGATAGGCCATCCAACATTTATGGAACAATCCTGGAGCAGCCATGCATGAAGGGAGCTGCCGGACTGAGCAACCCTTAGCCGGTCTGTTAACCTGTGAGCACAAGCTAGCACTTCTTACCGCCATACTTAATATCTTCAATTTCTTCTTACAGTGTATCGGGTGAATGGAGCCTAATTGTCAATTAAGATAATAAGAGTTAAAGGCAATTTTAAAATAATTTAATTTCACTCATTTTGAGCTAAAATTAATTTTTTTAATTGGTCTTTATTAAAAATTTTCAGCAGTTTTTTTTAAATACAGGGGTTAAAAAATCAGTCTGTTAGCAGAGTATCACTTCTCAGTCCCATCAGCCGATGGCTCATGTGAAATCTTATCTCTGATCTCCTGACCTCATAAAAGCTCATTTAAATTAAGTTCTTATCAGTTTGATATGAGTCTATCTGTAATAAATATTTGACAGCCTGTTAAGGACTTTAAAGAGCACCGGTCGGCAGGATTGTGACGTAAAGTGAATTCAAAAGATTTGAGAATTAATAGGCTTATGCAGGGTAAGTGAATAAATATATTTACCAAGTGTGATTAAATATAAGATAACACAGACAAATCACATACTGAACAATAAAAAGTAAATACATCACTGGTCTAAATGGGGTGAGAGTCTGTCGATCATGCTACAACACATGGCTGTCTACCACGTTAGAGCACATGACCGACACCACAGGGTGTACAACAAATAGGGCAAATCAATACTTGCGTTTTACCTAGGATGAAGTTTCAGCTGGAGTCCCCCGAATGAGGGTTTAACTCTTTTAGCCCCTCCTCCAGTGTGCAGCACCATGTCTCTGTGGTCTTATCAGCACAATGAGGGATGGGTACTACATTACAAGGCACATCATTACACAGAATGGTAATAATAAAAGGGACCAGAATTAAAGGGACAGAACCAATCAGTACTTAAAAAATACCCTTTCAATACAAGGATCAACCCTATTAAACCAGTCATACTGCCTGGTAGGGTGGATCCTGCTAATTAAAATGATGCCTCCCAGAGAAGCTTCCCAGAGAATGTGGGGTCTTCAGCGCAGTGAAGGGCGGGTTTTCGACTCCTCCATTTCCCACTGCTGGCCCCACCCATTAGGGCACTGAAGCCCCTCATTCTTAAGAATAAAATATATTTTTTTCTCAGGAAAGCTACAACCGATTTTCACAAGGTGGGTACCATTTTACTTGATAGGAACAATTCTACCAGGTGGCTGGTTTAATAGGGTTGAGTCTGCTGAAGATGCTTTTTAAGCTCTTTATAGTACTGCTTTCTTTTAGACACATCGGTAGGTTTCCATGCATGAACTGCACATTTCAGGTCCAGCATCTGTATTAGACCATTTACATAAATCCATCATGGAGGAGGATGCTACGCTGAGATTTATCATTGGAGATGCTAAAAGTGTGCAGAGCAATCCATCTCCACATCCTCCTCTGAAGTCATTATTGATTTCTTGAGGGTCGTTCAATGATTGTTGTCTTCTGAAGACCAATCTTCTTTCTGTGTCATCATTACCAGTCTGTTTCGAAGTGAATATGACATTTCATGAAATGCATTGTGTTGAGACTGTTGATGAAAACAATGCAGTCTCCATGAGTTCTGCTCCCGTTATCACATCATATCAGCCTGCAGAAGACAATAGGCAGTGTGGAGAGATGGCATAATGAATATTTGCCTAAGGTAAGTAGATAACTGCATATATAAAGCTGGCTATCACATCTAGATATGTCAGGCAAGCCCCCACTCAGCCGACAGCTGTTCCTTCCGACCCCCCATAAACATGCACTCTAGACACGGCCGAAGACGTACAAGTTCTCAATGGGGAGAGGGGCATAAGCTGCTGTTTGACCTCTCTAGTAGCAGAATATATCAAAGAGGCTTGATAGGAAACCCTGATCTCCGACTTCTCGCAATAAAAATGTAATCTGTTCTTACATGGACACATATAGCATAAATGTCTCCTGACTGATCCTTGAAATCCCATTTTTCAAAGATGCTCATCTTGCTCCACTGATCTCTGCATACCGCAAGCCAAGAACAAAGGAGATGAAGGCCACATCTGAGCGTTCAAACTTCACTCTTCCATACATTCTAAATCGCTCTATCACGTTCTAATTTTGTGTCCTTACCTGAATCTCTCTCTCGGGAATCCAGTCACATGACTGTCATCTACTTCCTCTAATGTCAAGTCCATTGCCTTGCAGCAGGGTCTTCCAGTCTTAGCCTGGCCCTGGAGCATGATCTCCCATCTAATTTACATGGTCGTTAAGTAGATGGATTCCTCTGATTCTCTGACTGCAGAGGGTAGAAGAAACGGAACTGAAGACTCCCTGGTAATTCAGTTAAGAATGCTATATTAGAAAGTGATAGACCACTGCATATTAGAATTTATCGAAGAGGCTTGATAGAAAGTGGAAAAACCCTTTTAAGGACTCCAACCTGTTCTTGCATGGACACATATAGCATAAACGTCTCCTGACAGAGTTACTTGAAATCACTTTTTTCAAAGATGCTCATCTTGCTCCACTGATCTTCGCATACTGCAAACCAAGAAGAAAGGAGATGAAGGACACATTTGAACATCTAAACTTCACTTGCTTACTTTAATCCCTTCCAAACCCATTTCTTGAATTTCTTTTTTAACATGGAGATAACACATTGTTGCTGTGTCCTGAGCTTATATGCTTTACGCTGTTGTCTTTCTCTAGCTGCAGCCCAGACTTCAAAAACTCTGGTTCATGCACCAAAGGCATCTGACAGCGGCACAGAGGCTGGGCGCAGCCCACACACTCATTATGTATCTATTCAAAGACAAGAGAATTATAGCGTGACACCGTGCACTGTGTGTTCATACCCGACCATTCATACCGCCGCTAAGAATACATTCTCTGCACAGAATTATCTCTGTATGGCAATTAGAAACCCGGATGAAATGTTCAGAAATATCACTACTCGTCCCTGTCAATTTTTTTCTTTCTTTTTTTTTTATTTTTACGATAAACACAAACTTTTCATATGAGCGGGATTTGGCAGCACATCTGTTATCGCAGGTGATTATGGAGCTGTTTACAGCAGGGGTGTCATTAGATTCATGGCGAGTTAAGCGTTCATTGTAAGCTACCATAGATGCCTTGAAGAAAGTCATTGTAACAAGACGATGACAGAACGATTTCTGATCATCTGGAACCTTCGGGAAAAGAAGTGGTTAAGAAGAGGTTTTCCGAGAAGCATCGGGTACCGCAAAACCCACCTTAGTAACGCACCTGTAGGAGAAAGTTTGTAATATACTTCACATTCCAAAGTCACATGGATTGGCCTCTCTAGAACCCAGTCTTCTGAAAATCCTGCTTCCTCCAATGTCACACCCTTCACCAGCTTTTCTGACCTTGGCTATGGAGAAATTTACTTCCGATGAGGACTGGGCCAATTCCCCTTCTTGGCGCATGCACAAAATTCCTGCCTCCACCTCACCTGTGCATGCGCCACAGAGAGGAGCGGTTCTGGCCCCATCCACAGTGGAAGTAACGTTCCTGTGACTTTACCGTCCATTGGAAAGGCTGGAATTCTGGTAAAGAACATGATGTCTGCGGAAGAAGGATTTTCAGAAATGGAGCCTTACATGACCGGGTTCCTGAGAGGCGGATACAGGCAACTTTGGAACCATCAGTCTGTTACATGTTCTTCTACAGGTGTGTTATGTTCCTGGACCCACAAAACCCCACCGAACCCCCCCACACACACACACACACACACTGTTGCTTAGAATTGTTACCCCTCAGAATTTTTTTTTTTTTTAAATAACCCTAATTTTCATAATCTTTCTGGGTCCCGCAGTCCATCCATTCCATTTATTGCTTTGGTTGCCACCTCTGAATCCGTTCCAGCCTGCTATATCTTTTTTGCACACCTACCACTACTGTACACAATACTTTATGTGTGGTCTGGCTAGTGATTTGTAAAATGGCAGGACTATGTCCTCGGCATGTACATCTATGCCCCTTTTAATGCAACCCATTATCTTATTTGGCTTGGCAGCAGCTGCCTGGCACTGGTTGCTCCGGTTTAGGCCTCATGCACACAACCGTAGGTGTTTTGCGGTCTGCAATCCGCGGATCCGCAAAACACGGAAGCTGTTCCGTGTTCCGTTCCGCAATTTGCGGAACGGAACTTGGCCCATTGTAGAAATGCCTACTCTTGTCTGCAAAACGGACAAGAATAGGACATGCTCTATTTTTCTTTGCGGGCCCACGGAACGGAGCAAAGGACGCGGACAGCACACGGAGTGCTGTCTGCATCTTTTGCGGCCCCATTGAAGTGAATGAGTCCGCGCCCGAGCCGCAAAATATGCTGCTCGGACGCGGACCCAAAATGCGTTCGTGTGCATGAGGCCTTACTGTCAACTAAGACCTTTTCCATGTCAGTATTACCCAGGAAATCTTGGGATATGCATTTTTCCCTACCCAGGTGTATAATCTTACATGAGAAATATCTTCTTGTATTAGCCTTTTTTCAAATGATTGTAAGCTCTTCAGACCAGAATTAGCAAATTCTCCCTTCTCTGCCTCAAGATTCTTCCCCATTACTTGTAATAATCCTCTGCCTCTGTACCCTATGTAGGCTGCTGTCTGTGCAGAATGGCAGCGGAGTACAGAGAGCTTTCTGCCTCCTTATTAATTCCTCACGCCTTACCGATAGGATCGCATTCTGAAATGAAGAATCCCTTTTACGTGTCGTGTAGCCGGTGAAAAGAACATATATAATATCCGCACATATCACTTTAAGGGAGAAAAGATCCGACTGACGATTATGAAAAGGCTTATTCTTGCGGGAAGGCTTCCAGATCAGCATCTCAATGCAATCCAGTTCCTATGGAAATGATCTCTGCCCCCAAGCATTAATACTTACAATATGTTCCGCTCTCGGAATGCGCCTCTTGTTTGCATTTCTCTGTCTTTGTCTTTTGTGTTTGTTTTCTATTATAATCACTGTTTTCTCAAAGCTGTGCACTCTGGAAATAATAGGGTTAAAATACCCTGGCACTAGTTGTAAGTTGCTTTATCTCTCTAAAAGACTAATCTTTCTAAGGCTACTTTCACACTAGCGTTTTTGCTGGGTCCGGCAGGGTTCAGCAAAAACGCTTCCGTTACTGATAATACAACCGCCTGCATCCGTTATGAACGGATCCGGTTGTATTATTTGTAACATAGCCAAGACAGATCCGTCATGAACACCAATAAAAGTCAGTGGAGGACGGATCAGTTTTCTATTGTGGCAGAGAAAACGGATCTGTCCCATTGACTTGCATTGTGGGTCATGACGGATCCGTTTTGCATCCGCATTCCAGGACGGAAAGCAAACTACAACATGTTGCGGTTTGCTCTCCGGTATGGGAACGCAACTAAGGCTACTTTCACACTAGCGTTTTTTGTGGATCCTTCATGGATCTGCAAAAACGCTTCCGTTACAATAATACAAACGCATGCATCCGTCATGAACGAATCCGGTTGTATTATGTCTTCTATAGCCAAGACGGATCCATCTTGAACACCATTGAAAGTCAATGGAGGTCGGATCCGTTTTCTATTGTGC
Organism: Bufotes viridis; assembly: GCA_033119425.1. Lineage (NCBI taxonomy): Eukaryota > Metazoa > Chordata > Amphibia > Anura > Bufonidae > Bufotes > Bufotes viridis. The sequence continues at coordinate 28,453,220 of CM065589.1, forward strand.
CAGATTGTGTCAGAAAAAACTGATCCATCCCCATTGACTTACATTGTGTGCCAGGATCCGTTTGGCTCCGCTTCATCAGGCGGACAGCAAAACGCTGCAGGCAGCCTCAAGATCGGAATGGTGACTGATCGGAGGCAAACTGATGCATTCTGAGCGGATCCTTTTCCAGTCAGAATGCATGAGGGCAAAACTGATCAGTTTTGGACTGCTTCCGAGAGCACTGAACGGATCTCACAAACGGAAAGCCAAATCGTTTGTGTGAAAGTAGCCTAAACAGAACGTTTTTTCCCTATTGACAATGAATAGAGACAAAACGGAAGCGTTTATTTTTCCGGTATTGAGCCCCTATGACGGATCTCTATACCGGAAAACTAAAACGCTAGTGTGAAAGTAGCCTAATAGAACACCAATAGAAGTATATGTGGTTCAATAATAAATAACAGGGTAATCACACATCCATCATGATTATAGTATCAATATGTAACATATATTACAGACATGATTGGCATACACAAATACATTAAAAAGGTTAAAAACACCTACACAGTGGTGGTGACCACACGGCAGGATAAATGCAATAAAGTGCAAGTACAAAAAGTAATTTTAGGGAGGTACCGTAAAGTGCAGATTCAAGAGTACATAAACAAGTGTTATACACACAGCCTAATGGTATGGCTATAAATAGTACAGATCAAATAACGTAAAAAATAAGCAATGCAGCATAATACCAAGTATATTGGCAGATATCGATATCGTACCAACCAAATAATTGTGAACAGAATTTTTTAGTTGGTACTATCTAGATATCTGCCTCTATACTTGGTATTATGCTGCATTGCTTATTTTTTACGTTATTTGATCTGTACTATTTATAGCCATACCATTAGGCTGTGTGTATAACACTTGTTTATGTACTCTTGAATCTGCACTTTACGGTACCTCCCTAAAATTACTTTTTGTTACTATAATCATGATGGATGTGTGATTATTGAACCTCATATACTTCTATTGGTGTTCTATTCTATGGTGTATATTGGTTGATTATAGGTGGGGATATAGGTTTGGTGTTAATCTTTCTAATAGCTTCCTTCTTTCCTATCTATCTATCTATCTATCTATCTATCTATCTATCTATCTATCTATCCACACAAACAATAATTATACAGTCCATATATCTATGTAATTTGAATTACCATATTTTTCGCTCTACAAGACGCACCTAGGTTTAAGAGGGGGAAAATAAGAAATTTTCTTTTTCATCAGACCTCACATCAGAACCTTAAATCAGACCTCCAATCTTCATCAGACCTCAGATCAGACCCCCTAAATCAGACCAACAATCTTCATCAGACCTCAGATCAGACCCCCTAAATCAGATCAACAATCTTCATCAGACCTCAGATCAGACCCCCTAAATCAGATCAACAATCTTCATCAGACCTGAGATCAGACCCCCTAAATCAGACCAACAATCTTCATCAGACCTCAGATTAGATCCTCATCAGACCACAGATTAGATCGTCATCAGACCTCAGATTAGATGCTCATCAGACCTCAGATTTGATCCTCATCAGACCTCAGATCAGAACCTCAAATCAGATCCCCAATCTTCATCAGACTTCAGATCAGACCCCCATTCCTCATCAGACCTCAGATCAGACCCTTTAAGTCAGACCCCCAATCTTCAACAGACCTCAGATCAAACTGCTTAAATCAGACCCCTAATCTTCATCAGACCTCAGATCAGACCCCCATTCCTCATCAGACCTCAGATCAGACCCCCTAAATCAGATCCTTAATCTTCATCAGACCTCAGATCAAATATAAAATAAATAAAATAACTTGCCTGTTCTGCTCAGGACGGTGTCACCACTCAGGAGATCCAGTGCTCTCTTCCTGCAGCGCTGCACTGTGACCTGATATCGCTCAGCGTCAGACCCAGGATATATACTACAGTCCCTTTATATAGTGCAGTCTCTGGATGTAGCTCAGTCCCTTTATATAGTGCAGTCCCAGGATGTAGTGCAGTCCCTTTATATAGTGCAGTCGTAGGATATAGTGCAGCCCCTTTATATTATTATATAGTATAGTTCCAGGATATATTGCAGTCTTAGGATGTAGTGCAGTCCCTGTATACACTGCAGTCCCTTTATATAGTGCAGTCTCAGGATGTAGAACAGGATATAGTGCAGTCCCAGAACATAGTGCATACCCAGGATATATACTACAGTCCCTTTATATAGTGCAGTCCCAGGATGTAGCGCATTCACATTATGTAGTGCAGTCCCAGGATGTAGCGCAGTCCCTTTATATAGTGCAGTCCCAGGATGTAGCACATTCAAGTTTATATAGTGCAGTCCCAGGATGTAGCGTAGTCCCTTTATATAGTGCAGTTCCAGGATGTAGCGCAGTCCCTTTATATAGTGCAGTCCTTTTATATAGTGCAGTTCCAGGATGTAACGCAGTCCCTTTATATAGTGCAGTTCCAGGATGTAGCGCAGTCCCTTTATATAGTGCAGTCCTTTTATATAGTGCAGTTCCAGGATGTAGCGCAGTACCTTTATATAGTGCAGTCCCAGGATGTAGCGCATTCACTTTATATAGTGCAGTCCCTTTATATAGTGCAGTCCCTTTATATAGTGCAGTCTTAGGATGTAGTGCAACCCCTTTATAATATTATATAGTATAGTCCCAGGATATATTGCAGTCTTAGGATGTAGTGCAGACTCAGGATATATAGTGCAGCCCCAGGATGTACAGTGCAGTCTCAGGATGTACAGTGCAGTCCCAGGATGTACAGTGCAGTCTCAGGATGTACAGTGCAGTCTCAGGATGTACAGTGGAGTCTCAGGATGTACAGTGCAGTCTCAGGATGTACAGTGCAGTCCCAGGATGTACAGTGGAGCCTCAGGATGTACAGTGCAGTCTCAGGATGTACAGTGCAGTCTCAGGATGTACAGTGCAGTCTCAGGATGTACTGCAGACCCAGGATATATAGTGCAGTCCCTGTATACAGTGCCGACTTGTGGCTGGATATGGATGACCTGTCGAGCCGTGAATTCACATAAATAAACAGTGACAGCGTTTCTTTCCTCGCGTCTGATTGTTGGATGAACTTAGGAGCCAAAATATCACAGCCGCCTGTCACTGTGTCTTATTTAATTTTAAGCTGCAACTAATTTACGTAAGACACCTGCCTCTCGAATTTCATAATGCATAAATGTCACGACTCAATTCGTTTTTTTTGGGTGCATTCATCAATCCCCCTCCCCTGCCCCAAGTCCCACCCCCACTCTTTATCAACAGCAATGTCATTACTGAACATTTTGGGCGATTTCACTGTAAAGGTCACCAGTCAGCGTTCCATCCCAGTTATATTGGATACAATGAAATAAATAGATTGTGGCTTCTGATCTTTGTCTCAATTCGAATATGACAAATGCTGAACACAATGAAGCTAAAACATTTATCAAAGCTTCATCCCTTCAGAAATGAAGATCAGAACAGGAGTTTATGAAGATTTCCGTTCAGCTCAGAAGTTTCCGTACAGTCTTCATGATACATTGTACGGAGATCAAGACCTTTGAAACGTGGCTGATTCATTTTTAGTCCCCTGTCATCTGAAAAACCGCGTTGACGCGCTGCCATATTTATATATATAGGAAATCAGTAATATTTGTGGGTGACTTTCCTGTAGCCATTTAGAGGTCTACCGTTCCTTCTTGAGGAGACTGCCAGTTGAAATGGGGAGTCTTAAGCTTTCTGGGTAAAGATATGCAAATGAACTTTCCTCCAGAAGGAAGAAAACTGTCTCTCTAGTGCCACTTACTGGAGATAGCTACACTGTGAGTCAATCTCCAACCCATTTAAAGACCTTGAAACATGGGACTAGGGATTTTAGCTAAACCAAAGACCCTTCCACCCAACTGTAGAAGGTCCTTGCCCCTAGTCAGTGCAGAGCAGGGTGCTGGTTATCTAGGTGAGAAGCCTTCGATGTACCCTCAGCAGGTACTGTTTCCTTGCCAAAACTACCAACTGGCATTGGAAGCCTTACAGGCATTGACTCAACAGGTACCTCCAAGAGGTTGCACTAGAAAGGCAGGTTTCCTCCTTCTAGAGGTAAGCTATTTTACGGGCTATTTCACACATGAAACTCTAGGGTATGAATATTTTTGCAATTTGACTTTTATTACTCTATTGCAGTGTTTCTCAACGTTCCAAAGGCAATTGGTCCCTAAAGCCTAAAAATACCCCCAAGGCTATACTCATACTTTGTGTGACGCCCATTGTGTAAGCACCCCTTAGAGACAGGATGTGTACCACCTACTGCGTAACAACCTAGTCTTTCTTGAACTCAAAAAAATAAGCAATTTTCCAAATCTTGCTTAAATATCTCCTTTGTGTATACAGCTCCTCTGCATAACTGTGTCTCTATGGTTATAGACTACCAGTAAATCCGACTCTTCTACTGTCTGTAAAGTAGCAAAGGAGGAGAGGGAGTGGAGTAACACAGGACCAGACTACACAGGATTTGCTTGTAGTCTGTAACCATGGAGACGCACATATTTGTATAGGAGTTGTATACACAAAATAGAGTAAGAAGTTGCCTCACTTTTTTCAATACAGGCAAATTGGTACCACAGGTTTTTGTAAATTTTTATTTTTTTTTGTTAATGAGATTGCTGGGATCTTAGATGATTGATTGTACAGTATCAGGCCTCTTGCACATGAACAGCCACATACGGGGGTTCCGCAATATACGGGGCACCAGCCCTGTGCATTCCGCATCACGGATGCCTACCCATTTGCTTGAAATGGGACCGTAAATCCGGAGATGCGGTGTGAAACGGAAGCACGGAACTCCACAGTGCTTCCGAGGGGTTCCGTTCCAGGCATCAGTTCCGCAAAAATTTAGAACTGGTTCTATCTTTTTGCAAAATAGACAGATCACAGACCCATTCAAGTTGAATGGGTCTAGATCCGTCCCGGCCGCCGCACGGACGTTGCAATGCTCATGCATTGGGGACTGCAAATTGTGGTCTGCAATGCATGGAATGGAACGAGTACGTTAATGTGCAAGAGGCCTGACTGGCACAATAGAAAGCCTTAGATACACTAGACTAGTTTGTTGTTTTCAAATACTCAGCTGGTCTTTCAAAATGTATCCACAAGGCGATGGGTTGATGGTCTTACAAAAAATAAACTACGGTCCATCATCAAAATTGTCCACAGGCATCATACATAAAGTAAGGGAGAACCCAGAAGGTCTAGGAGGATATGTTTCTTGAGAATTGGTTGCATTTGAAATACTACCTTACTATGCAGGGAAATAGTATGGCTCCCTAGACTCCAACAATGGTAGAGTAAGTGCATGTACATGCCCACAGGCTAAGACTAAGTTTTACAAATCCAAAGATCCCTAGCTGTCCTCTTCCCGAAATCTTTCCTTTATGGAAACTTATGGTTAACACTGCCCATGAATTTGTTGACGGCTGTGAGTGTTTCTGCCAATAAAAGTCACATTCATGGTCACACTGGTCAAGGAAAATGGCAGATGATCCTCTGATGGTTCCAACAAAATTTGATCTCTGATGGTTCCAACAAAATTTGATCTCTGATGGTTCCAACAAAATCAGATGTTAAAGGTCAAGTATAAGACAATGCAATTTAGATATTTCGAATCATGGAATCTGTCTATATGGAGAGAGATTTTTCATACATTTAGACAATATCTCCTATAATTGAATTTCTACGACGACTTGCAGATTGAGGAACCATTTTGAAGTGTAATGAATAGAGATGAGCAAAGTTATGGAAAATTAGATTAGGCTGCTTTGCCAAATTTCACAAAAAAGGGGAAGTTCAGCTTCGCCAGGGTCGACTGAACTTCAGTTCAGAGTTCGGGTTCGTGACCCGAACTTGTCCCCAAACCAGAACCACATTGAACTTCAGTTTATTATTTTCCGTTATAACATGGTTATATTGGCAAATAATAGCATTCCTAAGACAGAATGCAAAAGAATATTGCCATTCATGTCACGTGGTGAGCGCGGTGACGTCATGGCAGGTCCTGCTGAATGAAGATAGAAAAAACTGCTGTAGCGCAATCAAGTGGATGACCATATTCTTAGAATGCAATACGGCCACAGGCACACAGCGGTCATGTGCAAGAGGCCATAGCAAAAAATTAAAACAATCGTCATTCTTCCATATCTTGGTACTGCGAAAGCCTGAAAGTGCCATACTTATGTAAATGCTTTTTCAGGTGGGAAACATGAGTGCAATCACAACCACCCACACCGTTTCACGTTTGGCACTGACTTCAGTTATCTACTGTCAGGCAGCAGGTGGTACTGTGGATCTAAGCGATGAAACAACATCAAGCTGAATGCTACCCAGTCCAACACAGCAAATTAATTAGCCCTCGTCATGAAACTCGCTCAACTGGAATAGGTTTGAACGTGAAGTCTACAGACAGTATCAAGAGCAACCTGGTCTCACGACTGGCAGGATTCCTGGGCAATTTGAGGCCGGGAGATGCGTTCTACCTGATGCGAATGAGATAGGTTAGTTAGATTTATTATAAAATGTCTAAAAACTCAACTTGCATCATCCAAATGCTATAGATTACTTGTTGGGTTCGGAATGGTGTGCTAATGTGATGCAAGATCTAAGCCAAATGGTTTTGTCTAGCACAACATCTAAAAGTTTTGGCTGAAGGACCTGGACCAGCTTGATCGTAATATCTCCGATGGCGCTCTACAAGCCGTGCAGAACATATTCGGAGATTTCGCCTCTGACATGATGAAATCCAGTGGGATGGTAGCCATCATCGTTTGGCTTTTTAACTTATTTACAACACTATGGAGACCATCAAATTGTATGGCCTAGAAACACAAAAAAATCTGATTTTTTTCCTCATCGAGACATGGTAACACATTAAGTGCTGTTCTTTTCTCTTACTTTAGCTATTTAAAAAAAAAATAATTAAACTTGTGGATTCTTCTTGAAGGGTTCACTTGGCTGACTGAAGAGTAGAAGGGGCTAAAACCGCTCTTCTCTGCTCAGCTGCCAGCCCGCAACTACACCACACAGGATTTGGTTTTATATTCCACTAAGGGCTCATGCACACGAACGTATTTTCTTTCTGTGTCCGTTCTGTTTTTTTTGTGGACCGTGTGCGGAACCATTCATTTCAATGGCTCCGCAAAATAAAACGGAAGATATTCCGTGTGTATTCCGTTTCCATGTGTCCATTCCGCAAAAAATTTGAATATGTCCTATTATTGTCTGCATTACGAACAAGGATAGGACTGTTCTATTTGGGGCCAGCTGTTCCGTTCTCCAAAATGCGGAATGCACACGGACGTCATCCGTATTTTTGCCGATCGGTGTTTTTGCGGACCGCAAAATACGTACGGCCGTATGTATGAGGCCTAAGGGTGCATTCACGCGACCATATGTATTTTGCGGTCCACAAAAAACACGGATGACGTCCGTGTGCGTTTGATATTTTGCAGAACGGAACAGCTGGCGCCTAATAGAACAGTCCTATCCCTATCCGTAATGCGGACAATAATAGGACATTTTCTATTTTTTTGCGGAACAGACATATGGGAACGGCATGCACACGGCATAAGGACTCATGCACACAAATGTATTTTCTTTACGTGTCCATTCCGTTCTTTTTGCGGACCATATGCGGAACCATTCATTTGGTTTTCCGCATTCCGCTTCTGTATGTCCGTTCTGCAAAAAAATACAACATGTCCAATTAGGATAGGACTGTTCTATTAGGGGCTAGCTGTTCCACAAATAACGGAATGCACATGGATGTATTTTATGCGGATCCGTTTTCTGCAGACCGCAAAATACATACGGTTGTGTGCATAAGGCCTAACTTCCGTTTTTTTTGCAGGCCCATTGAAATAAATGGTTCTGTATACGTCCTGCAAAAAAAATTTGAACGGACACGGAAAGCAAATATGTTCATGTGCAAATTGCGGATCCCCAAAATACGGATACCAGCCATGTGCGTTCTGCATTTTGCGGACTGTGTATGGCTGGCGCTATGTAGGAAATGCCTATTCTTGTCCACTACACATGATCTATATTTTGTGGCGCCAGTGAAATGAATGGGTTGCAATTTAGCGGAACGGATGCAGATCCAGAATTATGGTGGTGTGAACGCGCCTTAACAGAAATCTCTGCAGGACTTGCTTCATTGAGTCAGAGGGAAGCAGTTGAGGACTATCAGATGCATCTCGCTCACTAGAAATGGGGGGAAGAGAAGGCGTAATTTCAGCTTCCACATATGGCATTTGGGTCAGATAACAGGATTAGAATACTATTTGTAGAGTCCGATCTCGTTTCATAAAGTGGCTCGGTGTCATCTGCTGGTGTCTGCTGTAAAGCCGGTAACTCTTCTGTGTTTAATGCATTAATACTATGTAAGCTTGCAGATGCCACCCTTCTCGCAGCATCAGAAAGTATTAGCTCTCAGCCCCTGCCAGATTGGCATTTTCTGCAGCCTTTTTATATGCCTGACTTCCCAACTGGCAGGCGGCGCTCCGTCAAAGCTGATTGATCCACTTGACTGCCTGTAGCTGCACGAATGACAGGGAGAGACCATCGGAAACAGTTTTTATTCTTCATCTGCATACAAACAGCCCCATGAATAGGAAACAATATTCCAGGTCTAAAAGTAGGAAGTGCTGCGGGGTCATTAGAATATTCTGCACGATCACCAGCGACTCTGGGAAGATGAAAAATCTCAGCTGCTGGGTCATTCTGTCACCCAGAGCGCCGGAAGCTGCCAGATCGGCGTTATAGGCAAAGTCTGGGGCAGAAACACTGGTTCTATAGATAAAAAAGCAAGAGCACAAAGCAACAGCATTCTGTAGGAATATGTAGACTATGCGGATGATACGTTTTATTAATGGTATATTCAGTATATATATGAACATGAGGAGGAAGGAAGAAAAAAAGAAAGAAAGAAAGAAAGAAAGAAAATAGACAAACAGGTAGATAGATAGATAGATAGATAGATAGATAGATAGATAGATATGAGATAGATAGATAGATAGATAGATATGAGATTGATCGATAGATAGATAGATAGATATGAGATAGATAGATAGATAGATAGATAGATAAATATGAGATAGATATAAGATAGATAGATATGTTGATAGATTGATAGATAGATAGATAGATAGATAGATAGATAGATAGATGCAAGATAGATATGAGATAGATAGATAGATGGATAGATAGATAGATAGATAGATAGATAGATACAAGATAGATATGAGATAGATAGATAGATAGATAGATAAATATGAAATAGATAGATAGATAAATATGAGATAGATATGAGATAGATAGATATGTGATTGATAGATAGATAGATAGATAGATAGATAGATAGATATGAGATAGATAGATAGTTAGATAGATAGATAGATAGATAGATAGATAGAAGATATAAGATTCACGCCATTATATTTGCTTCTCTTTTTGTACTATTGCTTCTATTACTTATGAAAAGTAAGATCTGGCTTCCGCGGGAAACTTAGCGATGCGCTGGCACAGGCGCGGGCTCATTTTTCAGCAGGCACATAATGCTATTAGGTAAATGAGGTTGGTAAACAGATCATAAAGTAAGCTCGTTATAAGATGGCAGCTCTGGATGTTGCCTTTCTCCCAGACGTGAGCTTCGGCCCCGCTCCACCATCACCGTGTAAATGAGGAATATTCGTTAATGCTAATCGTGATGATTGCCTCCTTTACAATGTACTTTTTAATGACTGCTCATTGAAAGTCTTTTCATTTGAAGCTATTTCTTATGTCCGGTAGCGTGTAATCTGTGTTATAGGCGGAGGTGTACTGGGAAACTAAGTCTGTAACGGGGAGTCTGGGTATGACAGTCCTTAATGAAGGCCTATACGCCGAGTTATAGGTTTGTTTCATTGGCTTATATCTTAAAGGGGTTGTCCCATCTGGGACGTTGATGGCATATCCCTAAGATAGGTGTGGGACCTGCTTCTTTGTCCAGAATGGGACCTGCCAAGTGAACAGAGAGCAGTGGCGCATGAGTGGCCTCCCTCCGTTCACCACTATAAAAGTTCCAAAAATAACCATGCACTGGCTCAGCTATCTCCAGCAGTCCCATGGAGGTGGCAGCACATGCGCAGTTTGCTCTCCATTTACTGGTATGTGACTTCCAAAAATAGCTGAGCATGCTCGCTCAGCTATTTTTTTAAATTCTGATAGCGATAAACGGGGAGCATGCTGTTCATGGTTGGTCTGTTCTCCTTAGCATTGGAGGCCTCGTTCTCTATAGAAGAGCAGGTCTGACATTGATGACATATCCTAGCGATAGACCATCTATCTACTGGATGGGACAATCTCTTGAAGCTGGCCATAGACATTAGGTAGCTGTCAGCTGGACTCCTTTTTGACCACCTACCAGTTTTTTTGACCCTTCTATACACATGCCTCCTCAGCTCAGCGTGTGGTATTAACATGGGGGAAGAATAGGCAGTCGATAGACTCCTCTGGCGGCACCTTGTCTCCCTCGAGAACCAAAGGATTGGCAATGTTTAAAACCATCATGCCTAACCCTTCTTTACCCCCAAGATGGAGTAGCCTCTGTTAGCAACGCCTGACATGCAGACCAGCTTGAATTTCCAAATTATAGTACAAAAGCGTTAGATGAGATCAGGTTAAGGTCAGGATGGGAAGCAGACAAATGGTCCTGAAAATGTAACTGAAAGGAACAGGATGAAGCACACCTTTGCAGACTTCAGTACAATATGGTCCTTAAAGCTTACCTGAATTTTCAAAATAGTTTCCATAATGGTGGTTCTTCTTTGTACAATTATAACTATTAGGCTTCCCTAATGTCTTTTTCAGCCTACTTTTTCCCCTCTTCAGCTGCACAACTAGATGCATTTCTCTCAGAAGCAGGGAAAGTCTGCCTTCTGTGGTATCTGCCAGCACTGTACTGCTGTGACATCCCTTGCCTTACTTTCCACTTTCTGTTTGTTTTTATCTCCAGAGCTTACAGAACAGATAAGGAGGGATAAATGACACTTACAAACACACAGGAGGCTCCAATAATCTTCAAAAGCTGAGTAGAAGCAGGCTCAGGATCTCAGCTAGCTCTGACACGCCCCCATTTCCTCTCAGACGTCTTCTGTGTCTATGTTACTAGGGATGGATCTTCACTGACAACAGGCAGTGGACTGCAACTTTTTGGTGGAAATGAGACCCCTAGTGGCCATGACTTTACAGCTTTTTCAGGTGGATGCAGGCAGATTTTTTAAAAGGAAGTGATTTAGATATTTCTAGCTATTCTATGTTAAATGAAATCACATTGTATGAACGTACAGTGACTCTAATCCTCAGGCCCAGAGTAGTATGGAAAGGGCCTTATTGAAGGCAGTTTGGGTTTGCACCGTCCCTTTAAAAGGCCAGGCCACAGCACATGCGTGTAACGCAGCAGGACCGCATGATGCAGAATGGGGAAAAAGATTTGGTGCCATAACGCGGCATTACATGAAGCACGATATGGCAGCACACAGAGTGTGCTATCCCACAAATTTTTGTGGGATAGCACACTCTCGAGATTGTTTTGATCACTGGTTTTCGGACCATTTTAAACCATTGTTATGGATGTGAGTCGCGCATCACTCCTTCTGATAACGGCAGAGCGTCCCCCCCTTCCGACCATGAAAATACAATGACTTCAATCAGCCGACGAGCAGAAGCTAAAACTGATTGTCTTCGCGATGGTGGAAACATCTATATCATTTGAATTGATAAAAACCATTGTATTCTCTTTCTTAAAATACTTCCGTTTTATGAAGATAGGCAACGCGAGGAAAATTTACATTTTAATTACGATCAAAGACAAAAAAAGTGACACAGCATTATTCAGACCAGGAGACGTTTATCTGAAAAGAGAAAATTAAAGGACGTTGTGAATCTGTCAGCGACACAGAAGAAACTTTATTTCCAATTCTTTACTTACAAAAACATTGAACTTTTTTACGCCCCAGAGATTTCCAGTCCTTACCTGTCGGTAGCGGATCTACATTAAAACTGATTTCTCTGCTTTCATTAAGGCCCCATTCACACGACCAGGTGATAACTGTGTCTGTTTGGCGGGCACCAGCCGTGTGCATCACCCTTTGAAGTCAAAGGGTCCGCGATCCCCAAGATGCAGCCATAGGACATGTGCACAAACCAAAAATCTTTTGCGTTCCGTAGGCACGGACCCCGAAGCACATGGAAAAACACAGTAGCCCCTCAGGGTTCTTAAGGGTCGATGCCTTTGCGCCACAAAAGATAGGACATGTCCTACCTTTGGTCATGGATCGGAGACCCATTGAATCCAATGGGTCTGCACCCCAGTGAGGGGTGCACATGGCCGGTGCCTGTGTTTTGCGGATCCGCTGTTTGCCTACTTTTTCGTAACTTTTCTAAATTGGTTTCATGAGAAATTGCAGTACTTAAAATATTTTTATCGCTGACGTGCCCCTTGGGGGAGACATCACTGCTGCGGCCAGTTATTGGCTGCATGTGACCCTCATCCATGGCAGAAGGTTTCTTCCAGCGAATGGAATGTGGTCAAGAGGACAGTGTACCAAAGGAGTCGGGACCGAGTGGGGGGAGCAGGTAACTATGCTGGACTCAACAGGTCTGGCAGGAAGAATTTAAAAGCTTAGGAAAAGATGGAAAACCCCTTTAAAGAGGACCTTTCACCGCTCCTGACAGGCCTGTTTTAATAACTTCATGCATTCCCCCTGTAATAACAATTCCGAGGCATCTATTCTTATGTCTCTATGTTGTGCCATTCCTTTATTATTTCTACTAGAAGTTATGAAGGAATTTCTAGCAGTCTGCAGTAAGGGTACAGACTCTCTCTATCCAATCAGTGCTGCCGTTTTCAGACTGTGCAGGTACACACCCCCAACTGGTTGCCACCCCTCTGTAGCCTTACTGCAGACTGCTAGCAATTCATTCATAACTTCTAGTTGAAATAATAGAGGAATGGTACAACATAGAGACATAAGAATAGAGGCTCCAGAATTGTTATTACATGGGGAATGCTTGACGCTATTAAAACAGGCCTGTCAGGAGTGCTGAAAGGTCTACTTTAAAGAGGACCTTTCATCTGAAAAAAAATTCTGAATTAAGTATCATGATATGTAGAGCGGCGCCCAGGGACCTCCCTGCACTTACTATTATCCCTGGGCGCCGCTCGGTTCTCCCGCTATGTCCTCCGGTATCTTTGGGGACTTGGTTATAGTGGGCGGAGACTGCCCTTGTTCTCCTGGGCGTCTCCTTCTCCCAAGCTGTAGCGCTGACCAATCGCAGCGCAGAGCTCATAGCCTGGGAGTTTTTTTTCTCCCAGGCTATGAGCTCTGCACTGTGATTGGACAGAGCTATAGCCTGGTAGAAAGAGACGCCCAGGAGAACAAGGGCAGTCTCCTCCTAGTATAATGAAGTCACGGAACATACCGGGGGACATAGCGGGAGAACGGAGCGGCGCCCAGGGATAATACTAAGTGCAGGGAGATCCCTGGGCGCCGCTCTACATATCATGATACTTAGTTCAGAATTTTTTTCCAGATGAAAGGTCATCTTTAAGAACTCCAATTTCTCACGAAACCAATTTAAAAGAATATGCTAGCAAAAGCGTTGACAGCCTGCAAGGCACAACACAACCACTGAGTGGCTGCACTTTTAGAATAGACATCGTGTGACACAATAACACAAAATCATGCTCTTTTTCTTACATCACACATCTCAGGATATGTTGAGCAAAGCATAAAGGTAAAGAAGGACAGACGTATATGATCATAAATATATGTTCCTCTGTTTAAAGGAGCATCACAGATCACAGAGCATTAAATAATTTATGCGCAATTAGGTCAGACACCCCTGATGAAGCGCGTAAGCGAAACCTGGGTCGGGTGGAACGTATTTGTGAAACAGTGATATGTTTTAACTCAAGATGTATACTTGTGAGTATAATAAAACCATTTGATTTTATTTGGAGTTGACAGTGCTTCACTATCAGGATACGCCTTTCCTTCATTTAGGAATACAACATAGGGCTAATCCTGGTGTGGTGGTGTGAACGACTCTCCATGTCCGGTTTCCATCTTGGAATCTCATCTGTTTGATGGTCTACACATTCCTGAACAAAAGCAGAGCGGCCAATTTCCTTATTATATTAAATAATTTATGTTAATATAAACTAAGGGGGTCATTTACTATGCTGAAATACGCCTAAATTAGGTGTATTTCAGGCGCAGATAGCAGCGCAACAGCTAGTTGCGCCGCTATCTATAACTTCGCCCTGCTCACGACAGTTCTAAAATTGTGGCGTTGCAAACTGTCTAAATGTAAGACCGCTGAGAAGCTGTCTTACATGTAAAATTAGCGCTAGATGTGCCAAAGTTATGGAGAGGCCGGCGCCTCTTCTTACCTTCGCCGGATCCACCTCCAGTTTAGGGCATTAATAAAACCGGTGTCTAAAACGCCGGTCTTAATAAACATGCCCCTAAATTTCTAAAATAGAGCCAATTTGCTCTATATGTCATCGTAGAGGTTGATATGTGGAATAAGGGTTCCTCAACCCACCTGTTGCTTGGCTGCTTCTCAACACCTGTCCCACCAAATGCTCATGCCATAGAAATGCATAGAACTATGAACATGTACGGCCACCACTCCATTTGTTCTCTGCATGGAAACGATGGCCACCTCACACTCTTGGTCAAGGACCCCTGTTGTCCAAATAGATCCATGTCCTGGAAGTGGGACCCACATCCATCAGACACTGAGGGTATATCTAGTCCAGGTTGGGAATACCCAATTACATCTCCTTCTCCGTTTCTGCCCTACTGCTCACACACCAGATAAGATCTGTCTCTGGCTGTAAGGCAACTGGCTGCAGGAGCCCTCCCCCGAATGTACTTTTTGCAATTTTAGTTTATAACTTCCAAGCCTTCATCCACATGTTTAAGTCCCACCTTTCAGTCATCCATCAGCTGAAGTCAACTCTCTAGAGAGGCATTCAGAACCCCTTGTTGACAGTTATGTTGGTAATGAAGCTTTGGGGTGCCACTGATAACTGTCCTATGACAGATCCGGCAGAGCATTATAAACGGAAGCCACGGCGCAAGTTGGGAACAGAGCCTAACAAGACACTTTGGCTCCCTTCCATTGATACAAGATGACAAAATCAATTATTATATATCCTTCGGGAGTATCTTTGTCCAAAATAAAGTTAAAAAAAAACAAGCTTCCTGCCGATTCCTCATCAGAAACGGATCAATTGTCAAATTAAATTCACTTGTGCCTAAATTTGCCTTCCATGGATGATCCCAAAGGGAGTATTAATTTCCATATTCGGTCACCCCTCGATGCACCTCCTCCCACCAGACATCATATTTACATGAACATTCCCAATAACGCTCTCACACATGCGGCCTTTTTAAAATTAATAATACGTTTCCAGGGGGAAATTAAAAATGTGAATATTGATCTGTCAGGGATTACTTTGTCAGTCACATCCTCTCTTCACCTCGTCCTCCTCCTCATACGATGGAGGATAACCTTTGGTTTACAGGAAATGTCTAGAGCCGGTGAGCCGCCACCCCCACCGTTACGAACTCCTCTCCCGGAATATGTGATGTAATGAGAAACTGTCGCCAAATATTTGACTTTTTGAATATTTTCTTTGGTAATCACTGAGTCTATTGACCGTAGGATTTTCAGGTCTGGATAATCCAAGATCAATTTGTGGATGGAATTTTCTTCGAAGCTCGGAGATTTGGTTCCTGAGCAGGTGACATATCCCGAATAATGTTTTCCCCATGCAGTAAAGCTCCGCCGTTCGTCGCCATTATCATAACATAATGGTGTATGTTAATATATTCAACGCAAGCAACATTTTCAATGTGTTTTCTCCGCTGATTCAATCCATTTTCTATTAAATTTGGCTTTAGTGTGATAGTGTTTAAATCCCCAGGCAAGACTTGTAAGACAAAGGAGCTGGTGTGGAATGAATTGATATACTGTAACATATTATAAAACAGATATACAAGTGAAATGAGGGGGTTTATGAGCGGGATTTAATATTTTTTTTATTTTTTCATTTTTTTCTGACAAAGTTAATTATGAGGATTACATTTTTATAATGCATTCAATGGATTGCTTGCTATAGGCAGCTTCTTTTTACATGTGCAGCAAAAGGGAGTCTCCTATCTGGACCCCTATTTAAACTAAAGATCAGAGCCCCGGTCATCACAGGTCTTGGCCGTCAGAGGACATGATAGATATCTTTTCTCATGCGGTCATGTCCCGTCCCTCCCCTGGTGATACATGCTGGATCTCTGTTTGTCCAAGATGGTGCATTTTTCCCCCTGCACTCTGCCTTGTGTGTGCTTTCCTACCTATCTAAAAGCCTGTGTGAGCTTCCCGTCTTGGATGCCTTCCCTCTTCTCCACACTCTGATCTGTCATTTATAACGACCTCCTTGCTCCTATCTCTAAAGGCTCATGCACACGAACATTGTTTGGTTCCGCATCCGAGCCGCATTTTTTGCGGCTCGAATGCAGACCCATTCACTTCAATGGGGCTGCAAAAGATGCGGACAGCACTCTGTGTGCTGTCCGCATCCATGCTCCGTTCCGTGGGCTCGTAAAAAAAATAGAACATGTACTATTCTTGTCTGTTTTGCAAACAAGAATAGGCATTTCTATTATGGGCCACCCAGTCCGTTTCACAAGAAGAATTGCAGAACACACATGGGCGGTATTCGTGTTTTGCAGATCCACAATTTGTAGACCGCAAAACACAGCGTGGTCATCTGCATGAACCCTAACATTGGGAGAAGGGAGTGGGGAAAGTAGAAAAGGTGATCAGAAACAGAAGAAGGGCTCGGACTGATTTGTGTCAGATACAACAGCACCAGCAGCTAGGTGAAGGGCTTACACACACTCTGCAGAACCAAAATGTTAAGAAATTGTTAATGAAGACTATTTTCTAAGTTGCTTAATTTTGAAGTTGCTTCATTTAAGATGCAAGAGAATAATACTTTGCATAAAATTTACTACGAAGATGTTCATTCCCTTTAATCTGTGGCTCCAATGTTTTAGGTAAAATATTCTGTGCTGATTCTGAAATATATTTTGAGAAGGGTCTGGGCTTTGCTTTTCTCATACAGAACTCCAAATCCTGGGCATAGATAAAAAGTTAAATGGTCGTTTACCATTCAAAAAACTTGATGTTAATTAGCAGTACAGACGAATATAAGGAACATTGTAACATAGCTCTGCCAAATCCATATTGAGATTTAAAATGGACTGTCAGCTGAAAGATTAGATTATATTTTGCTCATAGAACATTACGGAGAAGTGAAGGGAAAGCAGGAGGTACAGAGAGACAAAAGCACATGCTGCCCACAGTCTGGGACTAAGGAGGGGGAGCTACTAGGGGAAGAAAGAAGCATTTTCCTCTAATAATATATTACAAAATTTCTTGCATTCACCTGTGCTATTGATTTATGCAAACTTTATTTAGAGTTTAGCAACCTATTAAATAATTTAATATAGAGTTCCTGCAGGCATCACTAGGGCGAGCTTGCCCCAACTCAAGTAATAAAGTTGGATTTACATGGACGAGGGATGGCTATAGTTATCCCCTCTCCCCATACAGAATCATGGCTTTTTAGCAGCAGATCGCTATTTAGACCACACGATCTGCTGCCCAGAAACAATGATCGGTGGTGCCTGCATGAGCGACAGGATCACCCGATGAATGAGCATTTCACTTGTTCATTGGGTGATTGGCGGAATATTTACATGGCCAGATTGTCTGGAACGAGCGTTCGCAGTTGTGTTAGTTCCCAGTAATCTGGACGATTATTGGCTCGTGTAAATGTAGCATAAATCTGTATTCTGTATACTTCTTATCTTCCCTTAGTGGTAAAATAAACCTAAACTTAAGCCCGTAGCGCCAGTAAAACTCGTAGCACTTGTTGAAATAAGAGAACATGAAGGATAATTTATTATTGATCTACATTGTTATTCTCTTACAGCAGAAAATCAAGGGGGGCTTTTGACTGTAGGCACCCCAACTCCAATAAGCTGCAAGGAAATGGAGAAGGAGTTGCTTAAACTATTCCTCCAATTTAAAGCCTGTGTGAGCTGCCCTTCTTGGATGCCTTCCCTTTTCTCCACACTCTGATCTGCCATTTATAACCACCTACCCCAACTCTAATAAGCTGCAAGGAAATGGAGAAGGAGTTGCTTAAACTATTCCTCCAATTTAAAGCCTGTGTGAGCTGGCCTTCTTGGATGCCTTCCCTTTTCTCCACACTCTGATCTGCCATTTATAACCACCTACCCCAACTCTAATAAGCTGAAAGCAAATGGAGAAGGAGTTGCTTAAACTATTCCTCCAATTTTTTGTTCAAAAAAGCTGATTATTTCTATAATATGTTGGTTATTTTTCGTCTGAGCTCCATTTGGATACAGAGCTCCCCCTGCATTGACCTAGAGTTAAATATACAATTTTGTCTGCCAACACTTCTCACTACCCAGCTCAGTAAAACATCTGTATTCAGTGGGCTGCACGGCTCCCTCTAGTGTCAGCTGCAGGCAGTTCGTCCTCTGTCATTTACTGCACTACAAGGCACAGCCCACTGACAGGAGAAGCGCTGGTTCTGGAAAGAAAAGAAGATATCTTCTTCTAATTGCAGAAACCCCTTAAAGGGAAAGATAATAAGAAATGCTCAGCAGCCATTTATTTTTCTTTTATGTGTCATGATACACAGATAAATGACAGTACCCTGGAATACTTTCATTGCTCATTTATTTTAACACTAGGAAGCTTTTAGTATAAAGAAATCCTGAAGGGAAAATGTCAGATATCACATAATTCCGGGACTAAGATAAACAGGTCATAGGTTTATGGCTTTAGGATAGATTACTGGTATTATTGTATCCACCTCTATAGTGCTGACATATTCTGCAGCGCTGCCCAGAGATCAGCATCATTCCTTGTCCACTACTGGTGCTTACAATGATACTTCCAGATTAACAGTATGTCCATTGGAAGAAACACATGCAAATATTGAGAGAGCATCCGGACTCTATGGAGATGTTGCCTTTGGCGATCACTGTAAAACAACAAAGCTAAGGCCTCTTGCACATGAACGTGCCGTGTTTTGAGGTCCGCAAATTGCGGATCCGCAAAACACGGATGCCGCACGTGCGCCTTCCGCAATTTGCGGAATGGAACAGACGGCCTATTATAGAAATGCCTATTCTTGTTTGCAAAACGGACAAGAAAAGGACATGATGTTTAATTTTTGCGGGGCCACGGAACGGAGCAACAGATGCAGACAGCACACGGAGTGCTGTCCGCATCTTTTGCGGCCCCATTGAAGTGAATGGGTCCGCGCCCGAGCCGGAACCAAACCACGGTCGTTTACAAGAGGCCTAAGTCTAAGACCCTTAACTACTTTGAGATGGATAAGAATGATAGGTATGAGATAGATAGATAGATAGATAGATAGATAATAGATAGATAGATATGAGATAGATAGATAGATAGATAGATAGATAATATCTATCTATCTCTCTATCTATCTCTCTCTCTATCTCTCTTTCTATCTATCTATCTATCTATCTAATTATCTGGAAAATATCTGTTTCTCCATCCCAACAGTTAATACTTTATACACAATCGGTGGACAGCTGTTGCGCAGTTTTTTAGTTTTTTTTTAGTTTTTTTTTTAAGAAAGTGGCTTTTCTTCTCTAATTTTGTATAACCCTGCTCATGAACAATGAAGATGATATTTTAATATTCTGCCCCATAATTTAGTATTTCTCTTTATATAAAACTCTAACCTATTGGTAATATTAATACTATAATGGAACATTCTGCTCTCTACTTAATAGTCCTTGCTCTGTGTTTCCTCCAAATCTTTTTTGCTCTGTTTTCTGAATTTACTTTATAAACTGAGCATCAAAGCCCCCTTATCTGCAAGATTCCAGTTCTTATCATTGTCACACAACATTCTGGAGAGTCAGCGGTTCTAGAGGCGCTTGCTGTTTTTGGACCTCAGGGGAACACTTAGATGTAATCTAGATAATTAGAACACAACATTATTCTTCCATCCAGCGTGGAAGATGCCATGGAGGAAAAGTAATTGGAAAAAGTTTATAAATGACTTCAGTTAACTGAGGTTAACCATTAGAAAGGTCAATGACATTGGTGGGTTGTAAAGATTTAAGGGTTGCTTGGACTTCTTGAAAGTTCTGGTGTTATCTTCTCACACCTATTTACTGACTTTAGCCTTAAAACTTTATTTGGTTTTCTGGGAAGGTGGTCCATAAAATCTGGGACAGTGGGATGGTCAACTGATAAAATCCACTAACAACTTTAAGTTCTACAGAGGTGATCTGTAACCTGTGATTGCTTTACTACTATCCCCACCATGCTTGTATTCTTTCAGAGCATGATAAAGAGTTTTAGATTCACAGCTGGAAAACCACTTGTGAAAGACCATTGGCCCTGAAAGCAGCTAGAAAGAGCATATTTTACTCTAGAAGACCTTAAATGTTCCTGCTTTACATTAAAGGGGTTGTCTCACCTCAAACATTGGTGACATATCGCTAGGATGTGCCACCTATCTCTAGAATGGAGAGCCTAAAATGAAGGAT
Source organism: Bufotes viridis (assembly GCA_033119425.1). Classification (NCBI taxonomy): domain Eukaryota; kingdom Metazoa; phylum Chordata; class Amphibia; order Anura; family Bufonidae; genus Bufotes; species Bufotes viridis. Next base: position 28,473,970 of record CM065589.1, read on the forward strand.
GGCGCACTGCACATGCACGTCTGCCGTTAATTCATTTCTATGGGAGCGCCAAAAATAGCCAAGTGGTGCTCTTGACTTTTTTCTGAACTCCCAAGAAAATGAAGGGAGAACACACAGTGCATGTGCAGCCACTGCTCCCTTCACTTCCATGGAACTACGGAAAAAAGCCCAGCCAGTGTTTATCTATTTTCCGCAATGAATGGAAGGCGACCTCCATTTTAGTGATGAGTGCAGGTCACACCTGCCTGACATTGGTGGCATATCCTAGCTATATGCCACCATTGTTTGAGGTTAGGCAACTCCTTTGACAGCATGTTAATTTAATAGGAATTATATAATGCTTTAATTCCCCTGTGGTGGTGCTGCAGGAAAATGAAGCACCTGTTGCCAAGTTCTCCCACAAATTACAGCTGATCACTACTGGCAGAGCTGCAGGAGACTCTGGTTTCTTTTAAGAGGTTAAAGAGGACTTTGCCTGTTGCTTCAAGTTCACCTAGTCAATAAATTTGGGCAGTTGTTTGGGTTTTAGTTAACATTTAGTCTTGCCTGGTTGATTAGGGTGGAGTGCTGAGTGTGAGTCTATTTATATCAAATCTTTACTTCAGTGCAGTGGCTAGGTATACTGTTTGACATGTGCTTTTCCACACAGATTCTATTACTCTGATCTTTTTCTAGTTTATTGTGCATTCCGTGTTTTCTGATGGTTTTATTTCCACTGATTCCTTGGTGATTTCTAGAATCTGTAGTCTAGTGTGTTGCTTTAATCAGAATTTGTTGTTGTGCTGTTGTATGGTTCTAGCTATTGATTGCTTGAATTCAGATAGGGACACTTCAGTATTTCCCCATTTCTTCCTACTGCCATACATCTCCCATCTACTCTATTGCTGGATCATTACCTCCTTCTATAACCCTCAGCATTTGGTTCCCTATCATCCATTGTTGAGTTTGTTTTAGCTTCTTGTTTTCTGGTAGTATTGCTATATGCTTCATATATATATATATATATATATATATATGGGTTATTGTGCAGTGCAGCCCTACTGTAAGTTCTGGAAGTACCTGAGTAGCATGAGCCACCGTTAGGACATGGGAAAAGTCTCTGCTATAGGTGAGGTCCGGTTCTGCTGTCTTGCAAACAGCCAACGTTGTTCCACACTTACTCTGTAGGCTTCATTTAATAACCTCATTCTGTTGCAACCTCCATGCCCTTGCTAAGATGCCCACATTGATATGAAGCTTGTTGACCCTGTGCTTAAACCATCCATAAAATCATATCTATGTCTAAAGTGTGACTCTGGTGGTGTAGACGAAGCAGTCTCACCTGGGCTCTGGTATCTGAGGGCGGCCCAAATATCTCCCTACCACATGATCAGACTATTATAACTAGCACATGGTAGGTTGTTACAGATTTTGTAGTGTGGTCCAGCAGCTTCACGTTACCCCATCATGTTACCCCCACCCCACGACTATCGCATAGTCTGTGGATAAGACTGATACTGAGATGACCCAAAGTAAGTCATTTCAACTAGGAGAAGTTCAGCTGGGCCTCCAGATGACAGACCTTTGGAAAGCGTGTGATGTGTTTTCCAAATGAACATGCTACAATAGCTGGAGTTAAGCTAAATGACACCATAGATAAAGCTACAATTACAATATTTATCAGAGGCGGGTGTTGGGTAAGTGACAATGACGTGAATACATGCACTTCTTTGCTTTGAAGAAGAAGATAAAAGGTTCTTGGCAATCTTGCGCTGAAGATAATACCAGCAGCCACTGAGCAAGGTTTCAGGTCGCATACGGGTTTACATACAAAAAATGTTCGGAAGATGAAAAATGTGAACACAATAGAAGAACGTGCAAAGCATGTTCCTCAAAAAGATAGTCATAGCCTGCTGAAGGGAAAGTGTAGCAGTCAAACAATTAGTAATAGCCAAGGTCTCTGTAGATCATCACACATAGACCATGGCGCTACGTGGGGCTGAGATGCACCTTGCTATGGTCATTGGTTGAGCCTCTAACCAAGTCCCAATCACCACTAGCACATTGTCCATTCATCACTATACCATTATATGGTGGATATGTGATTACCACAAATCTTTTCTTAACTACAACTCCCAGCATGCCCTGACAGCTACAGTTACGTCAGACTGGAGACCACTGCCTTTAGCTATCTCAAACTAAATCTCTTTTTAGAGAATAGTCCACCTCCTTTTTAGTGTTGAGTGCGATTATTCGAATCGCTAATTTTAATCATGAATATCACCACTTTGAGAATTCGCGAATATTTAGAATATAGTGCTATATATTCGTATTCACGAATAGTGTTGATCGCAAATACTCTAATCGCAAATTTATTGCAAATTTATCGCGAATATCGGCACTTAGCAACATCCCTAGCAACCAATAGCAAATTTGCAAATTTTCAAATCGCGAATTTTTATCGCGAATATATTACATTGCCGATTCTCAAAATCAAGTAAATAATGACTGGAGATCCCGAATTCTCGAATTTGCGAATTTATGGTGAATATTAAGCCAAAAAATTGCGAAATATCACGAATTCGAAAATTGCCTATGCCGCACATCACTACTCCTGTTCTGTCATCCATTGATAAAAGTCACTGACTGCAGATAGGGCACAGGAGAAGCTGCGGGCTGTGCTCTGTGCAGCAGCATGCATGTCTCAGGCATTGTGCAAACATCAGCCAACTGCAGAAATAGGCAGAGTTAATTAGTTGCCAATAGACATTCATCCTCTACAGGAAGCAGCTTGGAGGAAATGTGGATAACTGGCTGCGGCAAAACACTAAATTGGGTAAAATCACATATACCCTTAGTGTTTTGCCGCAAAAGGATACATTGTAAGTTTTTCATGGCCATTCTGCATCAGTGTGCATCTATTTCCTGACCAGCTATTTGTTTTAATGTCTGTTTTGCATCCATAAAGGCTATGGACACCTTGGGGGGCATTTTATATTATTGCATTGCACTTTTGCTTTATTAAAAATGTTCAGCCCCTTTCTCTGTACATCCTTGAGATTCTCTAGTACCAGGCTCTGTGTTTGTTAGGCAGCTCAGGTGAGCTTTCCTTTTACCTTATAAGGTGTGTAAAGCCTTTACAGGCCATTGTAGCTGTTTTTAATGGCCATTAGTTAGGTGCACTTTTGTTTATACGGCCTTTAAACACGTCCTCGTTGATTATATATATATATAAATTTTTTTTTTTTAAACCCTTAAAGGCTATGGACACCTTGGGGGGCATTTTATATTATTGCATTGCACTCATTTTGCTGAAAATCATTTTTTCATTTGGCTTTATTAAAAATGTTCAGCCCCTTTCTCTGTACATCCTTGAGATTCTCTAGTACCAGGCTCTGTGTTTGTTAGGCAGCTCAGCTGAGCTTTGCTGTTACCTTATATGGTGTGTAAAGCCTTTACAGGCCATTGTAGCTGTTTTTAATGGCCATTAGATAGGTGCACTCCTGTTTATGCGGCCTTTAAACACGGCCTCGTTGATTTCAATGGGGTCCCTCTGGTCATGAAAACAGACAGAAATATTTCTTGCTGCCGTTTTTACTGGTTATTAAAAAATGCCCATTTGACCAGCCCCATAGATGTCACATGGCCATATTTTACTGTCATGTGAATGAGGCCTAAGGACTTTGATTTGCGGCTGTCAGCGTCACCTTGTTTCATTGAAGTATCCCTTTAACTATAAACACGGAAACTTTGCCATGGACTTTGAAAGTGCAGTGATTTAATATTGTCAAAATGTATCATATTTTTTTTGTACATTATTTATGCTATATTGGCGAGATGTGAGACAGCATATGTGCCAGTATTTACTGCCTCTTGGAATTGTTTTCTACATCACTCAGTTCCGCAAATAAATCTCTGGATACAAAACTAGCAGCGCTGTATTTGGGTTTATATACTACAGACATTAGAAAGAGTGTTCACCTATAAATCTTTCATCTCCAAATAATTTATTTACAAAATCCTAATCACTCTGCGGAAACTGGGACAAAAGAAGCATAAAACAGTCCGTCTCCGTCTCCCAGCGACCTACCTGCAGAAAGGATCCTGTTATTGAAGGATACATTGTAACCCAGGCTCTGCAGCTTTTAAATGTCACATCACGGGTGTGTATTATAATAGGTCATGGCAGCGATTCTGATTGGAAGTCCACTTATATGTTCCTTTATGGGCGCCGGCTTGTGCTCTTCCTGTCTGCCAGCCCTGATAAAAATTTCTAACCTGTAAAGGTCACCGTGAATACCAGACTCTAACCTTTGGATGGAGCACGAGGGGAGCAAATTATTTTCTTATTACGCTACGACTTAGGCTTACAAACAACAGTGATGAAGGCACAATTGCCTCTGTGTTTGAGATGAAGATTGTGCATTAGGTTTAAGATTTATTGATGGGGGGGGGGGACTAAATACTGCACATAAAGCACCATGATGTGTGTTGTATCCTGGAAAGAAAATGTAGTAGAAAACCTCCGAGTGTAAAGGGATTGGCCCACAACATAGGATACATGGCTATAGACCTTTAACTCTATCTGCCCGATCTATCTATCTATCTATCTATCTATCTATCTATCTACCTATCTATCTGTCTATCTATGTAATCTATAGATGCAGCCAAGATAAACTTGATGGTTAACTTGTAAGTAAAAAATGGCAATAAAATGTTCACTAACTTTTGAATAGATTTCAATGGCTTTTGTCACGAGATAACACTGTGTCATGTGCTATCAGAGTCAATTTTAGCCTATCTATCTATCTATCTATCTATCTATCCAATATCTATCTATCTATCTATCTATCTCATATCTATCTATCTATCTTTCCTATATCTATCTATCTCATATCTATCAATCTGTCTGTCTATCTCTTTTTTTTCTATCTTTCGTATGTCTATCAATCTATCTGTCCATCCGTCTGTCTGTCTATCTATCTGAAGAAAAAAATCTATCTGTCTGTCTATTATCTATTATCTATGTATCTATATATCTCTCTATCTATCTATCTATCTATCTGTCTGTCTGTCTATCTATCTATCTATCTCTTTTTTTCTATCTTTCGTATATCTATCAATCTATCTGTCCATCCATCCGTCTGTCTGTCTATCTTTCTAAAGAAAGAAAAAATCTATCTGTCTGTCTATTATCTATCTATCTATCTATCTATCTATCTATCTATCTATCTCATATAATTCTATTTATCAGTTTGTTTTTGCATCCTCTGCCTGCCCACTTATCGATCTAGCTATTATCTATCTTTTTGTATATCTTTTGCATATCTAGCTATCTATCTATCTATCTCATATTTCTTTCTATTTGTCTCATATTTATCTATCTGCCCATCTGTCTATCTATCTATCTATCTATCTATCTATCTATCTCTATCTATCTATCTATCTATCTATCTATCTGTAACAAATAGTTCATGCACCTCAAATTAAATCAGTAGTAGTTTATTTAGCAGCGGTCTCAGTCGTTGCTGGGATCTTTCTAGCAGTGTCACTGCTTGAGAAGGTCCCAGCTAGCTGACCAATCGCTGCTTGTAAATAAACTACTACTTGATTTTTATTTGAGGTGCCGTGAACTATCTGTTATATATATTTTGGAGGTGGATCGCCTCTCAGCCGCTGGCACTCCGCCATCATTTTTGAACTGCTGTGCTGCCCAAGCCTTATTTTCTTTATCTATCTATCTGTCTATTATTTATCTATCTATCTATCTATCTATCTTATATCTATCTATCTATCTAATATCTATCTATCTATCTATCTATCTATCCATCTATCTATCTATCTGTCTGTCTGTCTGTCTGTCTATCTATCTCATATCTATCTATCTATCTATCTATCTATCTATCTATCTATCATATCTATCTATCTATCATGTATCTATATAGATTTATTACAGACATGGATACATGTTTTTCTAATCCTTTACCAAGGTGCTGATCTAAAATATACACATGAGAACCATCAGGATAACGGCCACTTCTCCACAGTTGGGTATTTTATATATATTGCTTTTCTTGAGCTTTGATTACATGTTTTATCAGATTCTTTGTGGTTTTTAAGCTTCTTATTGTTTATTGTTCGGCCTGGATGGGGAGAAGCATTCAGTGCATCGGTCCATGACATTGCTTGTGGATGAAAGGCCAATGTGGGTCTCTACATCCAGACAGAAATTGTCCACTTACAGCTTTCTTGTGCTACAGATGGTATATTAATTGAATATGATGCTGCGTTGACCTCAGTGCTTTCTGAGTGGCCTTCCCTGGTGGCTTTAATCATTGAGTCGACTCTGCTGTGCATGAAGGTTACGTGGTAACTGTACATCACGGTCCAGCGAGTCAGTAATGACAGCTGCTAACATCGCATCTTAGAAATTGGATACGAAAAAGAAGAAAAATGTAAACAACATCTAGAAGGCACAAGGTGGAGGACAAACCTGAACCTCTGCACCACCACCGTTATTGAGGCTCCTTTTAACCATATTTTACTGACTATGCTAAAAATGATTACAATATTTTACCTTAAAGGGAACCTGTCATCAACTTTATGCTGAGCTCATGCTGATGTCAGCGGTGTGTCACTCATGAGCTAAAAGTAAGTAGTTGCCGAGAACCAGCATCATAATCATTGCAGCCGAGGCCTTGAGAAGAGTCAGATCTACCTGAGAAGAGTCCTGGTTATTATAATGTCCTGCTCTCCCGCCATCTGCTGATGATTGGCAGTTCTCTCCTAGAGAGAAAGGCAGAAAACTAGGTAGAAGCCTGTCAGTCATCAGCAGGTGGGCAGGAGAGCAGGAATTCATGAATAACCAGGACTCTTCTCAGGTGGCCGTGACTCTTTTCCAGGCCCAGTCTGCAATGATTGTGATGTTGGTTCTCGGCAACCACTTACTTTTAACTTATAAATGACAGACCGCTGAAATCAACTCGCTTGTCAGTACTTTATATGCTGTTAGTATGGGCAGCATAAAGTTCATAAAAGGTTCCCTTTAAAAAGTTTGTCCCAAGAAAAATATTCTACATTTTTAAAACCAGCAATTGGATCTGAATACTTTTGTCATTGCATGTAATTAAACGTTTAGTATAGCCAGTGAGTTATTCAATAAAATATGAAAGTAGAGCGCCACCTGCTGTTTGTTCTTTTCCTTATCTCTCTGTCTACTTAGCTGAGGTGGTCGCACATGCTCAGTTCCATCCATCAACTGCCACCAGCCGCATTCAGGCCTCATGCACATGGCCGTGATATCCCGGCCTGGAATCCAGCTGACAGCAGGAGCGCACGGCATCATTGGTTGCTATGACGCCGTGCGCTTCATGCCGCCGCTGGACTACAGTAATACACTACTGTAGTCCAGCGGCAACATGAAGCGTACGGCGTCATAGCAACCAACGTGCGCTCCTGCTGTCAGCTGGATTCCAGGCCGGGATACCACGGTCCGTGCACGGCCGTGTTCCACGGCAGTGTGCATGAGGCCTTACTGTTAGAAGCTATGGCAGCTACAGGGAGAAAGCTGCAGCAAAAAGGACATGCCTTCTGAGTAGTGACAGAAAGAGAGACGGCAGCAGAAAGGACACACGCCCTGAGTTGTGATAGAAAGAGAGGCAGCAGCAGAAAGGACACAGCTCTTGAGTGGTGACAGAAAGAGAGCTGCAGAAGAAAGGACACACTTCATAAGGAAGGACACGTCTCTTGAGCTGATAGCTTAAATTTCATCAGAGCAACTGGAGCAATGAATGGGGAGATCTCTGGATCCATGTGAGGTGCAGGACTGGGTCTAGCCTTGTTAGAAAGAGATTATCATGTCCTATTCTAATCTAATCTCCATTAAAGAGATTGTCATTTTCCAAATACCCTATTAGGGCCCCTTCTCTATAAGACAGAGCAGAGAGCTGCTACAACATCTCTCTCTCTCTTTTTTTCAGTAACTATGGTGTAATGCCTTGTTTCACCTGTGGGGGTGCTGTAGAAGAATTGAACACATACTGCCAGGTTCCCTCACAGATGATCACTATGGATCCCAGCGTGAGCAGCTCATGGGAGACTCTTCTAATAGAAAGTGGAATCCCCTTTAACCCGAATTAGCTCCCATTTTCTTCTAAATTTCCTTACCTTTGTGACCCCCCCGTGAGAGTAAAACAAGTCCTTGCCCAGTTTTATAGTATGCTATCACCATAATGTAGCAGAACTAAATTTTTTTTTTTATGTATTTTCATACACCGTTAGGGAGTTTTAAAGGGAACTGTGGGGGTCCGGACTCCATAGTGAACATCCTCAACTTTCTACCAGAGTAGAAACAGGTTACCAAAAGTGTCTCTCTCTCTCTGGAGGACTAGTGATGAGCGGCAGGTGCCATATTCGATTTCGACGAAATTCGCGAATATTCGAATGAATATTCGTTTCGTATTCGTCGAAATCGAATATTCGTCATTTTTTCTAGTTATCGCGATTAAAATGCGATTTAAATAATCGCATATTGCGATTTGTACTTAAGGCTACTTTCCTATTGGTTTCATATCTAGAATTAGCGAGATGACGAATATGACGAATGTATTCGTCATATTCCTCAAAAACGAAGATAACGAAGTATTCTACATCTTCGCTTTAGCAACCTATTCAGTCAACCTCGCTAATTCTAGCAATCAAATAGGAAGGTTGACTATAGAGACAGTTGTGTTAAATTCGCTATGCGATTTTTTTTTAATACAATAATTATATTACTTGATATGATAATATTATTATAAGTATTCTATTTATTAAAAAAAAAAAAATCGCATAGCGAATTTAACACAGCTGTCTGGTAAGTCAACCTTCCTATTTGATTGCTAGAATTAGCGAATAGCGGTTGACGATGACGAGACGATAGGTAGCTAAAACGAAGATGTAGAATACTCGCTATCTTCGCTTTTGAGGAATATGACTAATACATTCGTCATATTCGCTATTCGCTAATTCTACCAAGCCAACCATAACTTCTGTGTGTCATGGAGCGTCCCCATCACCATGGGAACGCCTCCATATACTAAAATGTACTGTCGGATTTGAGGAATTACGTTGAAATCGCAATGCGATTAATTCAAGTTATATTAATCGCATTGCGATTTCAACTTAGAGCTGGGTTTATAATGGGTCAGCTTGCTAGAATTAACGAGTTAACGAATATGGAATATAGCAGCAGTGTTAGTTGAAATCGCAATGCGATTAATTTAACTTAAAGTATTCGCATTGCGTATTTCAACTTAGCACTGCTAGTGCATAGCTATATATTCCATATTCGTTAATTCTAGCCTATGTAAGATAGCAGTGCTAAGTTGTAATCGCAATGCGATTAATATAACTTGAATTAATCGCATTGCGATTTCAACGTAATTCCTCAAATCCGACAGTACATTTTAGTATATAGAGATTTTCCCATGGAAGGGGACGCTCCATGAGCACGGAAGTCGGCAGAAGCGGCAACGGGCACTGACTGGAGCAGCCAGGAAGCCAGGAATCCTCATGACAGGTAAGAACTACTTTTGGGAAGTGGGAAAGAAAAAAATATAACTAAAAAAAAAAAAACGAATATTCGAAATAGCGAATTTATAGCGCTATATTCGAAATATTCGCGAATTAGCGAAGTGCCGATATTCGCTAAAAAAATTCGCTTTTCGAATATTCGCGCTCAACACTATGGAGGACCAGTTCTGTCCTGTACTAGTCAGACACATCTAATGCTTAGTTTCCTCAGTAGATCCATCTATCTATCTATCTATCTATCTATCTATCTATCTATTTATCTATCTCATATCAGAGTGGTAGCTCTGCAGGAAAACTGAACACTTTTTAGACCTCTTTCCGTTCACGTTCAATTTTTTGTGTTCCATATACGGAACCATTCATTTCAATGGATCCGCAAAAAAAATGAAGGATATGCCTTCCGTTTCCGTATTTCCGTTTTTCCGTTCCTTTCAAAGATAGAACATGTCCTAATATTTATTGTCCGCATAACAGACAAGGATAGTACTATCAGGGGCCAGCTGTTCCATTCCACAAAAAAACGGAATGCACGAGGACGTCATCCATATTTTTTGCGGATCTGTTGTTTGCGGACCTCAAAATACCGAAAAAGCCATACCGTCGCTAGGATATGCCCCTCATTGTCTGATAGCGGGACCCGTACCTATATCGGGAACGGAGCGGAGAGAGCTGTGGCTAGAGGACCCCAGATTTCCTGGGTCCATCCACCACCAAGCGTTGCTCCCTGCCTCTCCCATAGAAGTGAATGGGAGCGCACCACGCATGCACGGCCCACGCTCTCATTTATTTCTATGGGGACGATAGAAAATGATCGGAGGGCGGCTGCGCCCTTCTTCACTTTTGGGGTCCAGTGCTCGATATAGGTGTGGCTCCCAACGGTGGGACCCGCACCTATCAGACAATGGGGGCATATTCTAGCGATATGCCCCATTGTCTGAGATGGGAAAACCCCTTTAATGCCAGGCTTGCTCACAGATTACATCTTATGGCTTGAGATCCCTGATACTCTTAGACTTGTTTATTGTCAAGGGACCCTTCTAACAACCACGGATTGTCTCCCCAGCTCGTTTGTCGTCCTTCCGTCTTTGGCCGATTGCTGGGTTTTTAAGCAAGAAGACAGTAACAGTGATAAACTGTCGGCCTTGTAGAAAACTTGTAGCGCATTCCTTTTTATTGTGAAATATGGGACATGTCTTCTTTATTGACTGCCCCAAAATATGCTAAGTAATTGTCACTTGCTTAAGACTTTGTACTCTAACCTTGAAATCGAAAGCATGTTAAGATAAAGCGTCACCTCCTGTGAGTTCCCTTTTCATCTTAACCCTTTTCGAAGTCCCCATGCCCGCTGAGGTGCTGCTCATGGAAAATTTCATAGAAAATTCTAGAATAAACAGTTAAAGGAAACACTTAGTGACAAGAACTGGACATTTACAGTATAGCATCGCATATCCACCTAAAGAGTATTAACATTTGGGCCCCTTTCACACGGGCGAGTTTTCCGCGCGGGTGCAATGCGTGACATGAACGCATTGCACCCGCACTGAATCGGGACCCATTCACTTCTATGGGGCTGTGTACATGAGCGGTGATTTTCACGAATCACTTGTACGTCGCCTGAAAATCGCAGCATGCTCTATATTGTGCGTTTTTTCACGCAACGCAGGCCCCATAGAAGTGAATGGGGCTGTGTGAAAATGGCAAGCATCCGCAAGCAGGTGCGGATGCGGTGCGATTTTCACGCATGGTTGCTAGGAGACGATCGGGATGGGGACCCGATCTTTATTATTTTCCCTTATAACATGGTTATATGGGAAAATAATAGCATTCTCACTACAGAATGCTTAGTAAAATGTGGATGGAGGGGTTAAATAAAAAGTCACTCACCTTATCCACTTGATCGCGTAGTTGCGATCTCATCTTTCTTCTTTAATCATGTGAGCTGGCGGCTAAAGGACCTGTGGTGATGTCACATCACATGGTCCAATCGCATGGTCCATCATGGTCCAATCAATGGTCCATGTGATTGGACCATGTGATGTGACGTCACCACAGGTCCTTTAGCCGGCAGCTCACATGATTAAAGAAGAAAGAAGAGATCGCAGTGGATAAGGTCAGTTAAATTTTTTTTTTAACCCCTCCATCCACATTTTAGTAAGCATTCTGTATTGAGAATGCTATTATTTTCCCTTAACACCATGTTATAAGGGAAAATAATAAAATCTACAGAATACTCAATCCAAACCCGAACTTCAGTGAAAAAGTCCGGGTTCGGGTCTGGGTACCAAACATGCCGATTTTTCCCACGCACGTGCAAAACGCATTAAAACGCGTTTTACCCGTGTGGAAAAAACGCACCCGCATGTTTGCCCGCAACGGCCGTGTGAAAGAGGCCTTAGGAGACTTGGCTAAGGCAAAATGACCCCTTTGCAAATTGTCACATCTCACATGGGTTTCTTCTGACCTGTCCCACACACACAAAACTAAGAAAAAAATTACAGTAAGGGAGAGCTGCAATCTTTGGTTTTTGAAGGCTATGGACACTTTTGGGGGCAAATTTTTGAAAATTATTGCATTGCACTTATTTTGGGTTTGCATGCATTACTTTTTTGCGGTGAGAAGGCACAAAGAGAAACCCCACGGAAGTGCTCCATAGTGCTTCCGTGGGGTTCCGTTCCTCCGCTCAAGTGAATGGGTCTGTGATGTGTAGTGCACAGGGCCAGTGCTTGTATATTGCGCACCCGCTGTTTGTATGAGCCCTAAAAGGAGTGTTTATGAGCTTCCGGGAGTTAAGGAACTTTGCAGTTGGAAGGCAGCAGCATCCTGGACACACAGATCCAGCATGCATCACTGGGAGGAATGAGTCTGAAACTAGGAGCAGGTTGCAAACTACATATATCAGGAGATCTGAAAATGAATAAAAGAATAAAGAATGCTTACTAAGTGCAACCTTTACTTAAAAGAACCACTTAAATCATTTTAGCCGTGTCAAAATTGTCCATTTAAAGGGGTTTTCTGGATATCTAATATTGATGACCGATCAGCTGCCTCGTCGCAGCTTACCAAGGAAAGCGCCATCCATTGGATAGTGGCTGTGCTTGGTATTGCAGCTCAGCCCCATTTACTTGAAGTGGACTGAGCTGTACCTAGGCCATGTGACCGATGACCATGATATCACCGGTCTAGTAAGAGGCAGCGACACTCACTGGAGCCTCTTCAAACAGCTGATCGGCTGAGTTGTTCAGACTCCTAAGATTAGGCCATCAATAACAAAATCTTGTAAACCCCTTTCAGGAGAAATCCTGTAAATTGCATATTATCGACAACTTGGCTGATCCTAAAATGGCAGCAGTGCCATTTCAGGAAATGAAAAATTCTAAGCATCATCTTTAATCAAAGACTTCCAGAGCAAGAATGAAAAATATGTTTTTATCCTTTTTTTTTTTTTGGCCTAAAGATTTTCTAATGTGGATTGAATCTGCCCCATCTGTCATGTAGTTATGGATGGTATTTGTAAAACTCCAGTCACAGTCTTAATGCGATGTTTAAGTACCAGATGCTGCTTGAAAATTAAAAAGTAAATTGCACAAACAAACATGAAGATAATACAACTCACAGATGCCGGTAATTATCGGATGTGTGTCAAACCGCAACAAAGTAACGTTTTGCACTTAATTGCAATTTGAAACTAGTCGGAGTAAATATTCGTGTAAATAACGTCTCCTGTGCTGTTCTTGCCCTTTATTAAACTTCTTTGTCAAGATAAATTGACTTTCTGCTTACAACAAAAATTCCCCAAAGTACTTAGGAGCCCCGTCTATTCCTGCTGGCTTAACCCTGTCATGACCAGGGGTTATGTTTTATATATATATTGTAAGGGATCGCTCTCTCTCAGGGGGTCGCAATCACAGTCTTCCTCTGACAACGGGGTTCAAGTTCAGAAGGTGCTTTATTTTGGCACTTCAGCACCATCATAGACATAAACATTAAAAATAAACACCTGCCCGCCTGGGCTCTACCTAATACATGAGTTGTCTCTACCTCACCTATAGAGCGCCGTTCACACACGAGATTAGATCCGGCTTCCTCAGCCATATACGATCCAGCAACCTCCAGGCTGTGACCACACCACCACCCTTGGAGGGAGATGGTCCAGAAGTCCTCCCGACTCTGACCGTGCGACCCTCTTTCCATAGGCGTCGCTGGGCTCCCCAAACTTCAGGCTTTACAAAGCCTCGTGGCCCCTCAGGCCTCCTGGCTGAGACCACACAGAGCCTCTCAGGCTCCCCTCTTTCTCAGGCTTTCTCAGCCTTTCTCCCTCCAAGTCATACACAGAGGGTTGTTTTATCCCTCCTTGATTCCAGCTGCAGGCCTCAGCTGTGATCACCTCCAGCAAAAAAAGAAAATGTAGTGGAAGGGTGTGGACTGGCAGATCCCACTACCAAACCTATCCCCCAGTCCATATAAAATCCAACCCAGAACAACATCTAGACAAAACTGTCTCAACAAACTACACTTTGCTGAAACCACTGCAGCTTTCTGGATTTCAGTTATCTCACCCAGCTGAGGGATCTGGGTGGGATATACACGCCTCCCAGCAGTTATACTGTACACATTACCACAATATATATATTTTATTTTTTAATTTCTTTATTTTGTTATTTTGTTTCTCAGGCTTGAGCAATTGTTTTTATTATTTTTTTTACAATTGGAGTGGTCTTTTTTTTTTTTGTTAAAGGCATTTGCCCATTTGGGACATTGACGACATATTGGTAGGTTAGTCCATCAATGTCAGAGAGGTGCGGGTGACGACATATTGGTAGGTTAGTCCATCAATGTCAGAGAGGTGCGGGTCCCACCTCTTGGACCCACTCCTATCTCTAGAACAGGGACCCCTAAAGTAAGTAGAGGAAGCCGCACATGCGCGGCATGCTCTTTATTCATCAAATTTCAAAAATGTTTTCCCAAGTCTTATAGCAGCAAATAGAAGGTGCACCTTTCACCGCTATGTGGCTGCAGATGCACGGTTATTTCTGAAAGTCCCATAATAATTAGTATAGTGTGCCCCCTGGAAGAGTGGTCACCTCTCCATTCACCTGTATGAGGCTGCCAGAAATAGTTGAGCCGAAGCTTGGCTATTGTCACAACTCCCATGGCAGTGAACAGAAGTTGACTATGAATGAGCGGCTGCTCCCTGCTCACTTCAGGGACCCCATTCTGGAGATTGGAGCGGGTCTCCGAGTTTCTCTCGGATGACTTTTCAGTGTTAATTAACTGTCACGGTCCTTCCTGTGAGAAAGGTGAGAAGATCGGATAGACTTGCTGAACGTGAGGCTATCTGACAGGTCTCTCTGGTTTTCTCTATGTATGTTGTTGTTTGGCAGGATCTCACCTCTCCTCAGGTGCTGCTTGTTATCAGTGATGAGGCTCTATTTAGGTCCGCCTCACACTGCTGACCATGCTGTTGATACTTTCTGCTTGGAGTTGCTAGAGCTTGGTTGTATTGGATCTCCTGCTTCTCCATACTCCTCTAAGCTAAGTACTTGTTGCCTTCACTGTTTGTTATTATCTGGTGTGTGTTATTTCTAGGCCTCAGGAAGACGCGGGTTCCTTCATCTTAGGAGAAAGCAGCAGTCTCGTCTCCTGCTCCCTATTCTAGGGCTCGTCAGTTTTTGCAGGGCTTTAGGTATCCGGCGTATGAGTATTTCCACCTTCAGGATCTGGCAAGAGTTAGGGAGAGGCCTAGGGAATGCTAGGAGGTCACCATCCCTCTTCCTTAGTTTTAGAGGCCTAGATTGTTGTCCTTACATTGCTGTCTGTATTTTGTGTTTTCCCCTCCCCATTACCCATGACATTACCATGCATACAGCATGCAACGGGCAGTGGGATTTATGTGATTTTACATACACGGCCGTGTTTAGATTCATTGTCACATCATGTAATACGGTTTGGTGTCGGTTTAAGGTCCGAAAAACAACCTGACAGGTTTCTTTTATGTTGCATTTCCCTTGATAGTGTGTTTCTTTTATCCTGTCGTGAGTGGGCCTTGGGGCAACCAGGCAAATGGAAGCTCAAAGGGTTTTATCAGTCACAAGGGCACTTGTAGCTCTGACTACAAAAGACGTCTTCAAATTCCCGTCATTGGCTAAATGTTGAAAGCAGAGTGTGTCAGTCACTGGCATCCCATGACTGGCTAGGTCCTCGGGTGTTGGCAGCTCTTTCATAGAAAAGTCTGGCCGTCCTGAAATGCACATCAAGCTGAACAAATAACCTGATAATCTCCAGCTGCATTCACTGAAATGGATTTGCAAAATACACAAATCGTTTAAGTGGAAAAACATTCAAAAACATAGCAATAATCCTGCGTTTTCAAGATAAAATGTTTCTGCAAATTGAAAGTCACTTTTGTGCAGAGGTGTAACTGTAGGAGGTGGTGAGGATGCATCGAACCGGGTCACAGGTTACCCGTGAGGGGCCCCTCAGCTCTGTTGCACTGGAGGACAGCATTGTCGTACATGGTTTGTCTGATTGAAGGAACTCTTTAATAGATTTTGCATTGGGGCTCATGAACTTTAAGTTACCCCTCTGCTCATGTGGTTGTAGGTATTCCAGAACCATAGACATTTTAGATAGATAGTTCCCTCTTGACCTTCTTCACTAGATTTTGGAACATGACTTAGAGGATGGACATTGCTACGTCAATGGGGACATTGTAAAAGTAACATAAACAATGCCATTGCATATGGAAGCATTAACATTTCCTTTTAAAGGGGGTTTTAAAATGACCGAGACTAACTAGACCTAAATTGCGTCACACAAAATCAAAATCCAATCAAAGAAATGTGTTCAAACCTAGTCATAAACTAGACCATACAACATTCATCTAGAACAGGGTGCACAACCTGCGGCCCGGGGACCACATGCGGCCCTCGATACCATTCGGTGCGGCCGCCAAACATCTGGTAAAAGACATATAGGTCTATTTCTTACGGCTTCTTACATGTATCTTTCATGTATTCTCCTAGTAGATGGGAATCCTAGAACTGTAACCAGGCATTTATAGTATATACTGTATGTTCAATATGCCAAAAATACAGTATTTCAGTTGGTAATACCCCTTTAAGTTTTATTTTCGGCCATTGGAATTGGTTCAGGCTGACAATGTGGCCCCCAACCAGAAAAGGTTGTGCACCCCTGATCTAGAAGATCTAACCCCCATAACATTTAAGATATTAACACAGGCTTCATAAAGTAGCACCTAACCATGCCATGCTCACTCGCCCAATACGTTTCGCAAACATGGTCGTCAATGGAATGATAGACAGTGCCGTGGTTGTCTTTTAAATGCCCACTTACATAATGATAGATAAGGTACACCTGCTTCTGTTACCTCATGGTCTGGTATTTAATCACCAATTTCAGAGCCATCTGGCACCTCTGAGATGACACACAAAATCCCCCGATGACCTGCCCATCTTGAGTGAGAACATACCCGTCATGGAGCCTATGGCCGGTATGTTCTCTCATGAGATCTGCGCATCATAGGGGTCCTTTCTATGTCATCTTGGAGGCTCCGGAGGTAATAGAAGCAGGTGTACCTTATATATAATTATGTGTATGGTTATTTAGGAGCTCAAAATTCATTGTAAAATGAACAAAGAGGTCAAAATGGCAAAAAAAGAAAAAATCAAAGAAAGTGAGACTCACCTATTCAAAAAAATGTAAAAAACAAAACAAAACTAACATTGTAGAATGCTTCCTGACATTGAGCTGACCAGAGGTTAAGCTTTGAAGTTATTCTAGTTCTGCACTTGACACTGAAGCCAACAGTTCAGATTACTGAGATAATCTAAAAGAGTTAAAAGACTAACATTGTACCAAATGCATTTCAGAATCCTCCTGAGATTGAGCTGACCTCATTCTAGTATGTAATCTTATAATCTGTAATATATAAGCACTGGTAAGTGGAAAACAAGGGACTACTACGGTATTTAGTAAGAGACATATATTACCTATTCCAAAAATACTGTATTCGGTGCTTTACAGGATCATGCTGATGTTGAGCTGACCTCAGATGATTCTCTAGCTCTTCATTTGACAACGCAGCCAACAGTTCAGACTGTTGAGATAATCTGTAATGCACTGGGAAAGGAAGACAGAATACCTGAAAAACTGAATGCTATGAAGTTGATATTGACCAAGTATATACTGCTAGTGGTGCCTGGTCACTGATCCTACAACCAAGGTGATGATGACCCTTCATTTTGGGTTCTGTAGCACGGTATATGTTAGGGCAGGGTCACATTTATACTGGGTGGCATCTCTCCTTGCTGTGATACAGGCTGCCGCTCTGGCAGGTAGTGGTCATAGAGATGCCAGATATCCTCCTGTGGTCATTCCAAGCTCTTTCAACTTGGACCCGTAGTTCAGGCAAGGTGGTTGTTGGCTGCTGTGCATGGGAGATCCATCGCCCCATCCAGTCTCAAACATTTTCGATGAAGGAGAGATCTGGTGATTGAGCTGGTCAGGGGAGCTTGCTGAAAACTCTGAAGAGCATGCTGTGTGTGGATGGTGTTAACTTGTTGAAGCACCACTTCTCCTAACTGAGTCAAAAAAGTCCTCAGGACTGGTTCAACAATGTCCTGGACATATCGGATAGCTAACGACACCCCACACCATGACACCTGGTGTTGGCCCTGTGTTTCGCCACACTATGCCTGATGGCTGTAAGTGCTCTCCAGTCCTCCTGAATACTCTGATGCAAACCACCTTGGGTGAACAATGGGTCCAAATAGAAAGAGCTTGGAATGAGATACTACAGGAGGATATCCAGCATCTGTATGACTGTCACCATGCCAAAGTGGCCGCCTGTATCACAGCAAGAGTGGATACCACCCAGTATTAATGTGGCCCTCAACATATACCCTTCTGCAGAACTCGAAATGAAGAGGGCACCACATTGGTTGTGTTATCATTGACCAAGCACCACTGGCAGTTCATACTTTGTCAATCTCAGCTCAGTCGCATTAAGTTTTTTTAGATGTTCTGTGTTCCGGTAGCGTTATATAATCTGTAAAAGAGAGTGTAAGTTATACTGTCCTGTATCTCCCTAGTCTTGTATAATACACTAATAATATTCCAGAGCCAAATCCAGAATGTTAGAAAGAGAACTCCCGGCTTTAGTACAAAATGTAATTATGAATGTTATTAACTGGTTTATATTGGTTCCAAATGAGATTATGGTATGTATGACCCTGACAGCAATCCACCGACCAAGACCATGCCTAGCCTCCGGCATAGTCGACCTCAGGTGCACAGATATGGACATTGAACAGGACGGCAGGAGAACAGCTGAGCGAAAATCACTGGCCATAATAAGCCTGAAGCAAGAGACGGGTCATCCATCTCTTCTCCGACGTAATATGAAAGTCTTCCTTGTGGGAATTCATTGCTTCTGTTGTATGAGAGGTTGGAATTTTGATCTTACATTTTGGACAATGACCTGGGTCTAACCATGGGATTTCAAAAGTCTTTGTTAATATTAAGAAACTAATGAGAAAAATCAGCAAGATTATTCTATACAATACAAAACCAAGGAGCCTTACGGGCTAAATACAAACTTTACCCAGTTTATCGTATTTGGATAAAATATAACTTTTAATCATCAAATAACCAATAGTGAGGGCACTGAGTATATGGACCGATGACCAGACCAGTAAATTCCAAAGCCAGAATTTATTACAAATACAGCACCTGCATAAAAAGACTGAATAATTAACAGGACAAATACATAAAATAATCAATAAAATCTTGAACAAAAAAATGGCTATCAATATGGTTCTCTAGCATAACCGATGAGGCCTCCTTTCCTAACCATACATGGCCCGACAACATTGATTATTTTATGTATTTGTCCTTTTATTCATTCAGTCTTTTTATGCAGATGCTGTATTTGTAATAAATTCTGGCTTTGGAATTTACTGGTCTGGTCATCGGTCCATATACTAAGTATATTTTATGTATTTTTTCCCCTGGCCGAGGGTAGGCTATGAGGTGTGCACCGTTTCCATCTGAATTGGTGAGGTGAGCCACTGAATTTATATCAACTTTTAATCATCACCTATTAAAACGACACATATGTAGTGAGCCCCACAAAAAGGAGTTAAAAATATACTGTACCCTGTCGCAGTGGCTCTGTGTGTGTGTTTGATTTTCTGTTCCTCTTGACCCCTGCAAGGGTGTACACAATCCCTGCTAGGGTCAAACACAGACTGATGGCATGCCCACCGACATGTTTCACCAGCTAACCTGGCTTCAAGGGTTTGGGCAGCATTGAGAAAGGAACGCCAGGAAAGAGGTATAAGTAACCTCTGTAAAGTGATTGACATATCAATAGGCTTACAAGACGTCAAAAAACTGGGTGTCATCTCCCCATCTGTCCATCCAATACCGTGCCATAGGCATTACTCCTCCTGACCAATTACTACCAGAGGGGTAGTGGCCGCGATGGCGTGCTGCGTTGACTCCTGATGCGCACAGACTTCGTTGACGAAGTACTTCGGTTGCGCATCAACTTAGGCACTCGTGCAGGACAATCCTACCTAGCGCGCATATCATGCGCCAGCTGTAGATAGGGCGGGACATAGTCTGCTTTCGCTCTATCTTCTCTATCGCGCATATGCTGCGCACAATCAGGATGCACAGGAGCATAGTTATCAGGGAACATAAGGAGAAAACAACCGGTGAATTGGTCCCTGCATCCACAGCAATTGCAGGACTGCTTAGGTATTAAAACCAATGTGCTGCAAAAAACTAATATTTGTGGAAATATCGGGTGGACTGATGGTCAATACCCAGATGACATAAATGAATGTTTCAAGCATTAGATAATATAATAGGGCAAGTAACTTACACCAAATACATGTTGAATCCTCATAGTCAGTTCCAGCATATCAAAGGTAAGTATTTCAGGTATGGGATGGACAGAGAGGGGGGGGTGGGGAATTAAAATAAACCCCTTACCAAAAGAGAAATCAAAGACTCATACCACCAGCAGACACAAAACAATGTGTCTGTCAATCATTGGTGGATCTTGCTACATCGGAAATTGAATGTGACTCAATGTCTTGCCTAAGAAATAAGTAAGAATTCAATATTTAGTTATAATAGTTTTTTTTGCGAGTGTAGGGGACGTTTTTTTGCGTTCCGTATACGGTCCGTATGCGGAACTATTCGTTTCAATGGGTCCGAAAAAAGAAAACCGGAAGGTACTCCTTATGCCTTCCGTTACCGTATTTCCGTTCCGTTCAAAGATAGAACGTGTCCTATTATTGTCCGCATCATGGACAAGGATAGTACTGTTCTATTAGGGGCCAGATGTTCCGTTCCGCAAAAAACAGAATGCACACGGATTTCATCCGTTTTTTTGCGGAACGCAAAACCATACGGTCGTGTGAATGAGGCCTAATGCTCACATATGACCAGATGAAATACCAGATTCTTTCAAAAAAATACATCAATAGCTATATCAGCAATTAGAGAAATGAAGAGTACGTGAGGCCTTCATTCGGGCCTTTAGGACTCAAACTGTCCAGTCTTTAAATCCACTTGGTTTCTTCTTGCAGAAGGATTTTGTCCAAATTTCCTTTTCTCACCCCCAGTGATTTCTTACATATCCCCCAAAACTTAAGACATTTGGGGGTCACCATCATGGTATTGTCTGACGTGCCTAGAAATTGCTGTATCTGCTTTGGTATTGATTCTGCTAACATGTCGACAGATACGGCGTCTAAATTCTTGGATTGTTTTACCCACATACATCGTTTGACAAGGACATTGGGCAATTTATATTATGCCTGTAGTCTGACAATTGATGAATTCATTGATCCAGTATTCTTTGTTATCCAATGAGTTACTAAATTTTTACGTTTTTTTGATAACTGAACAGAAAGAACATCTGCCACATGGGTATGTGCCCACAACTTTAGATGTGAGCCAAGTTCTCTGAGGTTGTTCTAGACTAAACATGCTGTCCACAAGGGAGGATGTCTTCGAGATTCTTCCCTCTACGATAAGTGATACTGGGATGGGTGGTTATTACCTCCCTCAGATCATTATCAGCTTGCAGATACAATTGTAACAACACGGGGTCATTTAGCTCTTCCAGATCGCCATCTTATCACCTCAGACGGTTGGCACACATCAAGAAGCCGCTCCACCACTGTAGATTCGGGTGCAAACTGGCCACGACCAGCTTTATTGTCACAACAGCAGTACAACAAAATCATAAAAATAAATCCTCGGCCGTCTGGCCACTGACTAAACAGTCTTTCCCTCTCTATCAGGATCTGGGTCTACCACCCAGCTCCCCAAGACACATCACCAGTGCTTACCCTACACACAGGGTTAGAGGGTCCCGGCTCCCACAGGCCTTGACACAGCCGGCTCCTTTCCCAGACTGGGAGCCCTGATTGAGAAGCTCAACCCACATTAATCCAAGCTCCTCAGCTGACTGATTATTATCCCCATTACCAGCCTGACTGCTGCAGACAGTGGGAAAAACTATTTTCCCAACCTTTCTTGTTCTCACCCAGCTTTCTCTGGGTGAGATATGCCACTTCAATGGCCTTCCTATGGCCTTCTGGCAGCTCCACTGCCACACAATACATACAAGTCTCAGTGATTATACTTCATATGTGTGTACAGTTCTTATCTTTAGCTCTGAGAAATCATAGGCCATTTTTAGAAATTCTAAAAGAAAGACCAAAAATCCTTAAAGGGTTCCGGTTAATGTAAGCTATCCCCTATCTACTGGATATCTATTGGATAGATCACTGTTACATCGCTCCCTCACAATCACAAGTCCAGTGTTCTTCGTTTGAGTGGAACGATGGTCGAGCTTGTGCGCCGCTGCTCCATTCATCTCTATTGGACGACCAGATATAGCCGAGTACAGAGCTTGGCTATCTCCAGCAATCCCACAGACTTTGAATCGTGTGGTGGTGTTCATGCTCAACCAATGTTCTTGTGATCGTGGCTGTCTTAGTGGTCCAACCCCACAGATCAGTCCCACCCCTCAACCCCTCAGGTTTTAATAGGATCCCCCACAATCATTGTTTTTGGTGGCCAACATACCTGAGATAGCTGATGACTATTTCTTCTGACCCACCATGGGTTCAGTACCAGTGTATGTGTTTTTAATGGGGAGACAGGAGTGACCTGCTGCCAGACACCTATGGTGGTGGCTCATCTCCCTGAGGACAACAGGCAACCCTTCTTCTTCTCAACATCTGCTGTTGAGGGAGAATCAGGAGGCCCCCATACACATTAGATGGTTGGCATGTCCTACTGAAATCAGCAGATTGGCTAAACTTTCATCTAATGGCTGCAGGTCAGCTCTGCAGAGAGGTTGTCCAGCGAAGTACAGGCTCTCTGGGGCCTATATTCCCGCTGTACCCGGGGCTGCCATGTCAGCTCCAGTTACAGGAGAAATCAGCAGGAAAAAACATAATGTTAAATGTCTTCCAAAGATCATCTTGTATGGGGTGGGGGTATAAAATATAAAAATAAATTAAAAAAGTAAAAAAATAAAATTAAAAGTTAAAAAGCCACTGTAAATAGAAATAGGAAGATGTCCAGCTTGTAGCACCAATGTTCATCTTTATTATTCAAGTGATAAAAATACAGTGACAGTTGTGTCGCGTCTACGCATTTCGGATCTTAGAGACAATCCTAATCCTTAATCATGACCAACCACTGTACGCTGAACCACAGCTTCTAGCCTCACCTCCAGCCACCTTAATCCATACATCCGATATATCAAAACAACCATAAATGACCTAGTTGCTCACCTCATGTACATCTTCTCCATGTTTTTTTATTTTTCATTTTGGACTCTCCTGACCCGTTTTCACCATGTAAGCCAATCCCTTTGGTTTGTTCCCCTCCTGTATGTAGCACTTCCTGTTGTTGTATCCAACCAAACCCATGATGCACTTCTCCTTCCTCTGCTCCAGCTCCAGCCCCGCCCCTAACAAAGACCTGCTAGTTTATAGCTCCTCCCACCCAGCTAGTTACAAAGACACTCCCTCATCGCTGCCCCGCCCATGGACATGACATCACAGGAAATAAGAAAGAGCTGCATGGACACGGTCATGTGACCACAGCCCAGAACGGGAGATAGGAGCCATAAAGATAAAAGAAATACATTACAAAATTACAGCGACCTTCGTGATTGTTTTAAAGGATGTTGAGGCAAACTGGAGAACCCCTTTAATATTTTATTGGCTCGGCAGTATATATTAGAATATAGACCCCTATGGAACAGAATACAGACTGTGGAAGTACATCATCTCCTCACAGTGCGCCCGTCTCATCCTTGTTCCTAAACTTCTGATAAATATTTATTGGCTTTTTTACCACTTTTCTTCTATGTCAGCCCGATACGTTTTCTCTTAGCAATAAAGAAAATAAAAAGGCGAAGAATGAGCAGAGACGGAATGATGTGATGAAATTGTGCCCTTGAGATGAAGATCTCACAGTACGCCAAAGCAACAAATCAGCCAAATTTTGCAAACTTCTCTACCTGATGGTGACGTCTGAATGATGCCTTCACCCCGTTGCAGATTCAGCTGTCCCTTGACAAGTGCCATCACTTAGCAGTCACCAGTCACACTCCTGGCGTCTACTCAATTTGTAGATAGCAAGGGTTACATGCATAGAAAAGAGGCAATATCCTAAAGGCAGATGCCCTCAAAGAGGTTGGCGCATTGACAATACTTTCCATAGGTTAGGTCATTATTGTATAATCACCGGGATCCCCGGAATGAGCGTCCCCAGTCCATTGTGCGAATAGAGAGATAGTGCGCATGGATGACCACCCCAAGGGACTGCTGAGTACGATGCTTGGCTATCTCTGTCAGTCCTATAGGAGGCAGTAAAAAGGCGGTCACACATGAGCACCATTACAAACTTGGGGTCCCACATTCTCAAAATTGACGTGGATTTCAGTGGTTTCACCCCCAGCGAGAAAAAAACATCACCTATAGATCAGAGGAGGCAGTATCAATAAAGCGGTGGACTGGTGCACATGACCTTTGAGGGCACTGATCTCATAGAGGGGGAGCAGATGTTCCACCACCAATATTTCAAATGACCTATGATGATTGGTACATTGTACCTTCGTACATTAGCTTTGCATGGGTGCCCCAAAGCCTTCTGATCACTTGGTCAACTATGGGGGGGGGGGGGGGGGCTTTATTCTGAGAAGGGGTTACCAGTTAAGAAACCCCTAGAAATTTTCTTGTTTCCCTTTTATTCTTGTCATAAGGATATCATTTAAACACTTCTTTTAAACAGCACTTCATAGGTTAAAGGAGTTTACCAGAGCACCTGTCAGCAGGATCATGCTGCATGCTGCCTGGTAAGGTTGATCCTGCTGATTAATATGATACCTGCCTTGTTGAAATTGGTGGTGGCGTTCCATAGAAAAAATAATTTATACTTTACAATATAGGGCTTCAGTGCACCAAAGGACGGGACCAGCACTGGAGAGCAGAGGAGTCAGTGCTCCACCCCTCGGTGCGCTGAAGCCCTCATTTGTAAAAAGAATAAAAGTCTTTTCTCTCAGGAATGCCACAACCGATTTTCCCAAGACAGGTATCATTTCAGTCAGCAGAATCAACCCTACCAGACATTATGTCTGGTTTAATAGGGTTGGTCCAACTGATAGGTGCTCTTTGAAAATTGATGGTTCATGTACATACTTATGTGTAATGATCCCAACCTAAGGATAGTCCATTAAGTGTTCACATCCCATAAACCCCTATTAAAAGACCTTTCACCTCTCCATACATTGCTCTTTAGTAAATTATTGCATTTCCCATGAAATTACAATTCTGGAGCATCTTTTCTTTGTTCTCTGTTATTCCTACTGCAACTTCTTGTCTAGTAGGGTGCTTCCCTACACCGTTTGTTACTTAAAGGGGTATTCTGGTTTTAATGATTACATTTATTTATCTATCTAGATATCTAATTTTGCTTGCAGGCTTGATAAGGTTAAACGTGGCATCAGTCATGTGAGCCGTCATGTGACCCTCACAAGTATCATGTGACCTGGCGTTCAGTTAACTGTCAGTGTAGAAACAGATCTCTGTGTTTGTTGTGTTTTCTTTTTACACTAAACTTTATTAACAACATGAAAACATCACCTAGAGCCAGGCGGCCATTTTACAAATCACCTAGAAACAGGCTGCCATATAAATACAGACAGCAATGTAGTTACTGTAATAACCACAATAAAAATGAAGGTTCCAGCACTAGTCCTATTTACTTATCCCATGGATGCGTCCTGTGTGCTGACCCAGCACATGTATGTCATGTAACACTATTTGTTACGGAAAGTCAGGGATTATATGATGTGAAGAGTGTCACGTGACTGATGCCATGTGTCAGTTAGGTCAGGAATACATTACATGGGACTGATAATAGGGCTATGCCATTCTATTGTGTATAGGGGTCTACTGCCTGATATAAGAAAGGTGTGTATGCAGAATGCTGCTAAATGTATGAATATTAGAAAACTGTATCATTTCCTATAACCGTATGCATCCCCCAAAGAAGCAGCGAGAGCACCGGCACTTGGCTGGGAGTCAGCTCTGTGTGACAAAGTAAATTATAATGCTAATCCTCGTTGTCCTGTAGCCGTCTAATGTATCGCGGCTGTTTTCCGGAGCACAGAACAGAGTAAACCAATTATGTTCCATTATGATAATGCTGCAGATTGGAGCCTGGGAGTCACAGTCGTTTTGGATAAAGAAGTTATCTTGGTTAAGAATCAAGCACTCTATAACATGCAGAGTGTCACTTAATGTACAGCACAAGTCTCTCTGCGGAGAATAACAGGAGCCGTGACACATATATCAGTATCCGGCGCGTCCTGTCCACATGATGGGTTTTTCTTCTCTCTGTTCACATCCAAAGCAAGACTTATCGCTCTGCCGTTTGCATCTTAAAAGCTGTCGGTGGTTTATCTGCACTCCAAATATAATCATGTGGCTGAGCCCTGAAGCAGGCCAGTGTTCTCCACCCACTGTACACATGCATGCTCAGCATGGCTGACATGCATGTGATCTCAATGCGCAAAGGGGAATAAGCTGATGGTTGACCCTAGTGTTGGGCGAATCGAAGAAGTCCACAAATTGGACTTCGGTCCGAATTTCAGGATAACTTGGATTCGCCGCAAAGCCGAATTTCCTCGTGCTTCGTAGTAGCGAATCGATTTAACCTGAAATAGTGTAAAAAGACAAAAAATAATGATACTTACCTCCTCCATTTGCTAGTAATGGGCCGGCCACCGCCATCTTAAATGATGATCTCGGCCGAAATCCTGTGCGTGGTGACGTATGATGTCACCATGCCGGCCAACGTGTGATGATCTTCAATCAAGATGGCGGTGGCTATTCAAATGGATGAGGTGAGCATGATTTTTTTTTAATTTTTCACTGCAATATTAATGTCAGATGCCGCGATCTGCGATAAACGCCGCATCTGAGGGGTACAATGATGGGGGAGGCGCATTCGCCGCTCCCTGTCATTTCACCCACTACTTACAAAGAAATGAGTTTCGCAATGAAACAATTTGTCACAAAGCAAATTTTTTTTGGTAAAATTTGGCAAAGCAGCCGAATCGAATTTTCCAATACTTCGCTCATCTCTAGTTGACGCCTCTACAACTCCCTTGTGAAGAGGAGGATCAGGCATGTTGACATCCAACAGCCCGATCATTCTTTCCCCTGTGGTACCACAGAATAATCTAAAATGAAAAAATAAAATAAATAAATAAAACTCTTGAAAAACCTGTTCAAATCATCAGAAGCATACTCTGAAAAGGCTACCAAGAAAACTCTTCTACGGCCATGATGCTTTGTGTGTGTTCAGTCGACCTTCAGCAACCTTAAATAGTATTTTAACTCCCACAATGCACTGCCCTCTAGTAACAGGAAGCCGTCAGAAGTGAAGAAAATAACTTTGACTGTAAATGGAGAAGATTAAAAATTAGGCAAAACAAGTAAACAAGAAAGTCTGTCAGATTCTGCAGGAGAGGAGGCGGTTTAAGGATATTTCGGATGTGTCCTTCCTTACCTTTCCTCTTGGCTCAATGTGTCCTGAGTAGAGATGAGCGAACATTAAAAAGTCCTGTTAGACATGCTGGTGGTGGTCAGCAAGCATCTGCAATGGGATATGGAATCCATGGCGGCTGCCACCAACCCGAATCTTGTACAGCCGTAGACCTGGGTGACGTCACTGTCATGTGATCAGTGCAGGGCGTGGCTCAGCACTGGATTTGATCCCGTGCTGAGCCACGCCCCCTGCACTGATCACATGACAGTGACGTCACCCCAGGTCCTTCGGCTGTTCAACAGTTCGGGTTGGTGGCAGCCGCCCCTTATGAATTCCATATCCCATAACGGGATGCGCGACTTACCACCACCCGAACGCCGAACAACTGACTTTTTTTTAATGTTCGCTCATCTCTAGTCCTGAGATGATCGTCCTGAGAGGAGCGGCTTTGTCGGGTTTTGTTAATTCTATGTGTGGCCACCCAGTGGTTGTGATGTGAATTGCAGTCTGTCCAGAGTTTTGCTAGCACTTCCCGCTAATTTATTGTATTCGTATCACGAATTCTTAGGGTACTTTCAAACTGGCGTTTTTGTTTTCCGGCATAGAGTTCCGTCGTCGGGGCTCTATGCTGGAAATAAACGCTTCAGTTACAGATAATACAACCGCATGCATCTGTTTGAATGGATCCGCTTGTATTAACTTTAACAATTTTTTTACATTGTCAAAACGGACCCGTTTTGAATTCCATTGAAAGTCAATGGAGGACGGATCCGATTTCTATTGTGGCAGAATGTGCCACAAAAAACGGATCCATCCCCATTGACTTACATTGGGGGTCATGATGGATCCGTTTTGCTCCGCATCCCAGGACGGAAAGAAAACCGCAGCATGCTGCGGTATTTTTCCGTCCAAAAAACGTTCACATACTGAACGGAAGACATCCTGATGCATCCTGAACGGATTTCATTCCATTAAAAATGCATGGGGATAATACTGATCAGTTTCTTTCCGGCGTAGAGCCCCGACGACGGAACTCTATGCCGGAAAAGAAAAACGCAAGTGTGAAAGCACCTTTAGAAAAATGGAACATGCACAAAAATGAAAAACATGCAGAAAGGAAAAGATGGACACATCTGGATTAGCTAAATGATTTTATTGATTAAAAATGTGTAGTTTTTAATGTTGTCATACAAGTATGAAGGATTCGTTAACTCTTACTTTGCATATTTGGTACGCCTGACAATGTGAGAATTGAAACACAAGCCAATAACACGGACTTGAAGGACGTGATAGCTTTATAACCAGATGACAAGCTCTTAATCTATCACCCTCTGTCTGATGGTGTCCGTGGAATTAAGCAATGGGTGAAATTTCTGCAGCAATTCTGCAACAAACCTGTAGAACACTGTATTATTCAGGTTATCCATAGAGATTGTTGAGGATTACAAAAAAAAGGGGTAAAAACAGCGCCACTCTTCCCAATAGACTGTTTTTGGTACTGCAGTTCATCTGCATTCAAGTGAATAAGGTGGAGATGCAGTACCGGAAGCGGCCTGTGGAGAAGAGTGGTGCTCGTTCTTGAGAAAAAGACCTTTTCTGTAATCCAGGGCAACTCTTTTTAATGCTATAGTCGAGTGGGAATCCACAAGCTTCATATGATAAATCTTTTCCTAGGGGATGTCCTGCTTTGGATATCAGGCAATAAAGGAGGCATTTCCAGCATTTCACCCCTTTATGTTGGAATTAAACAGTCTCACTGCCTTGGGGGAGAGAAGGGGTCTGGGTTCTCCAGGGCAGAAGATAATGAGGGACTTGTACATTAGTCAGAGAATACACACTAAGTATCCTGGCCATAGATGGGCTTTGCTTTGTAGCTTTTTTTTTTTTTTCACAATATGCTTCCCATGATTTCAAGGGGTTCTTGAAGAATTTTATTTTTTATTTTTTATTTTATATTATTCTCTGTTATTTTCTATTGTATAGCATTCTGCA
The DNA here is from genome assembly GCA_033119425.1 of Bufotes viridis. Taxonomy (NCBI): domain Eukaryota; kingdom Metazoa; phylum Chordata; class Amphibia; order Anura; family Bufonidae; genus Bufotes; species Bufotes viridis. The sequence continues at coordinate 28,503,631 of CM065589.1, forward strand.
TCTGTTTTATCATTGTTCTCTTTCCTTCTCTTACCACTTCCCTTCGCCTTCTTTCTTCCTCTTGCCCCTCTCCTTTCTGTCTTGCCTCCCTTCTTTCACTTCCATCGCTTTTCTTAAACTTTCCTTCTAAGATTCCACTTCCTTCCTTTATATTTCACCTGCTTTTTAATTTTGATTGCCCTTCCTTTTGATTTTCCTTTACCTTTCATCACTTTTCTTCCCCTTGACTCTTCTCCTTTACCATATCCCAACAATATAAGTACCAAAGAGGCAGCCTATGTGACTGCTTTAGGGGCCCTAGAGGGGGGGGCCCACTCCAGGTATCCTGATATTGAGTGATGAGAACTGTTAGAATCCACAGACCCCACAATATCAGCAAACAATCATCATTAATCTAATTACATATATTGCTGGTGGGCCCAGCAAACCGCCAGCTGTAGTCACAAAGGCAGTAGGTGGGCCAATGAAAAACTACAAAGGAATACTCCTTGAACAATGGAACAGCGGCGCTGCGCAGCCCTTATATGCAGCTCGATATTTATACTTGGAGCAGCATCATTTATAAACCGCCCTATAGGGGTATGATACAGCCCTCACTGAATTGTTTTTGGGGGCAGCTGGCCTCATGATATAACCTCACAAGCTCACTAGGACCTCTCCCTGCCACCGTCCAACTAATATCTATATCACCAGATTTATTTCTTATTTTATTTCACCTCTTTTTATTTTTTGCTTTTCCTTCCCTCTCACTCTCTCCCTTCCTTCTCCTTTTCTTAACCCTTTCTGTTCTCCTCCTTCCCTCTCTTTTAACCCTTTTTCTCCTTCCACTCCCTTCTTGCTCCTCTACCCCTCTCTCATCACCTCCCTTCCTCTTCCCTGTTGCTTAATTCTTTCTCTCCTGCCCTTCCCCTCCCTTTCTTTCTCTTAAGCATTTCACTCCCCCTTCTTTTCCCTCTCCATTTCCCCTTTCTCTCCTCACCCTCCCGTCTTCCTTCTTCCTTCTCCTTTACCCCTTTCTCTCCTCTCCTCACCTCCCTCTTCCTTCTCCTTTATGCCTTTCTCTCCTCATCTTCCTTCTATCTTCCCTCTCCCATATTCCTTTCACTCCAATAATTATAACTTTTACCTTCCCATTCTCATCTCTCTCCTTTATCCCTTTCTCTCCCACTTCTGTTTATAATCTTTCTCCCTTTCCCACTCATCCCTGTTATTCCTTTCTCTCCTCACCCCCCTGTCTCTTCCTTCTCCTTTACCCCTTTCTCTCCTCTTCTCCCTCCCTGTCTCTTCCTTTCCCCTTAGCCCTTTCTCCCCTCTCCTTACTTACCTTCCTCTTCCTTCTCCTTTACCCCTCTCTTTCCTCTCCTCCCTTCATCTTCCTTCTCCTTTACCCCTTTCTCCCCTCTCCTCCCTTCCTCTTCCTTCTCCTTTTCCCCTTTCTCTCCTCTCCTCCCTTCCTCTTCCTTCTCCTTTACCCATTTCTCTCCTCTTCTCACCTCCCTTCCTCTTCCTACTCCTTTATCCCTTTCTCTCCTCATCTTGCTTCCATCTTCCCTATCCCATATTCGTTTCACTCCTCCCCCTCCCTTCCCTTTCTCATGTCTCTCCTTTATCCTTTTCTCTCCCACTTCTGTTCCTCATCTTTCTCCCTTTCCTATTCTCATCCCAGGTATTCCTTTCTCTCCTCACCTCCCTGTCTCTTCATTCTCCTTTACCATTTCTCCCCTCTCCTCACCTCCCTTTCTCTTCCTTCTCCTTTACCTCTTTCTCTCCTCACCTCTCTTCCTTCTCCTTTATCCCTTTCTCTCCTTATCTTCCTTCCATTCATCTTCCCTCTCCCATATTCCTTTCACTCCTCCCCCTCCCTTCCCTTTCTCATCTCTCTCCTTTATCCCTTTCTCTCCCACTTCTGTTCCTCATCTTTCTCCCTTTCCCATCCTCATCCCTGTTGTCCCTTTCTCTCCTCCCCTCCCTTCCTTTCCTCTCACTTCTCTCTTACCCTTCCCCCCCCCCAAACTTTCTCCATGCTCTCCTCTCCCCTCTCAAAGTTCTCATCCATACAGTATAAATAATGTCTTATGATATCAAGTCTCATTTCTCACATTAATTTCACTTAACTATGTGCATAAAAATTGGAAAGGTCTCAGTCCTAACGAAGATGATCATGTGACCTATAAAACGCTATGACTTTACAGGACTCCTTCTCAGTGTTGATGTAGAAGGGAACATTATTAATTATGTGCAGATTTCACTCATTACTTAAACACTGTTTCCATGATTTAACTGATTAAAGAATAATTATAACTTTTACCGGGAGAGGACAGTGTCTACATAGTAATGCCGCCCGCCTCTGTTCTCTGGTGGTGTCTTATGCTATAGGACCACAAAACGATTTTGCTTGCAGCATTCCCAGAGCCCTGTGGGACATGGACTTCAGCACAATGTTAGGCAATAAGCACCTTTACTCAACATTATTCAGAATTAAAAGGTATTGGTACAAGTTGTAGGATGGCGCTCACGTGTCATAGTGGCAGTTGACCATAATATTGATGGAATCAGAAGTTGCAGAAATTGCGCAACTCAATACCTTTTCTACGGCAGCATCAGAGGTGTGACTTTGAAGGTTGCACCCAAAGTCATGTTGTCCTAGTCTTAGGTTCTCTTCATAAAGCCATTGTATTCTATTTCGTAGATGTTTTGGCATCTTTGACCCCAAGATGGCGTAATCTGATGGGTTATTAACCTGACAAAGACTTGAAAGACTCCATTATAAGTCACCAGGATCTGTCCAGAGCTTGGCTGGCCAAAGTCATGTCTGTGTGAGGCTTAGATCTAACATAGTAACGTGACACTTTTTATTCTCTTCTTATTTCCAGTGCCCCCAAGGTTCTTTAACCACCCAGCCAACCTGTACGCCTATGAAAGTATGGACATTGAGTTTGAATGTGCTGTATCAGGAAAGCCTCCTCCGACAGTGAAGTGGACCAAGAATGGGGAGGTGGTCATCCCCAGTGACTACTTCCAGATTGTGGTAAGTCATCCAATATTTTAAAGGTCCCATGTAGATAAGATCCACTGAAGTCCACCAAACTGCCTAACTATCTTCTATATATAGGAGTCTATACAACGGAGATAAGAATCCCTACCATTATAGACCTACAGAAGATAGGTACATTGCCGTGGAGTGCCTCCATAGGACACCTTACCTTTCCTCTGAATAAAAAGGTTTAAAGGGGTCGTCTCATCTGAGACAATGGGGGCATATCTCTAGGACTGGAGGACTCCGGTCCGGCCATCACCAAGCTCTCTCACCACAGAAGTGAATGGGACCGCACCGCGCATAACCGGCCACCGCTCCAATTAACTTCTACGGGCCGATGGAAATAACAGAGCCAGCGCTCAGCTATTTTTAGCGGCCCCAAAGTATTGAATGGGCATGCGCAGCCGCCCTCCATTCAGTACTATGGGGCCACTGAAAATAGCCGAGCGATATGCCTCCATTGTCTCAGATGAGACAACCCCTTTAACTTGAAGCTGTTGAGCCCCGAATTCAAAATCTGTAACAAGGCTCCCCACTCTTGTGAGACCCTCAGGCACCAGGACCTTGGGGAGACGGCTACCTCTGCACCTCCTATGGCTAGACCCCCTGCTTAAGGGCAATGCTTCTAGGAAAGAATGCCTAGATAATATGGCTTCCATATCAATTTTTTCCCCCCACTGATCAAATATGCCTCCTGAAATTGGGGCTGCACAGAGGTACAAAATGGGCCCACTGCGACATTTCGGTACAGCATGGAACTATCATATATACATTGCATAAGGGCTCAGTAAAGAAATGCATCCTTCAGGCGAATGGGGCTGCAATACCTACAACCTGTGATGCTGTATTTGGAATAAATCAGCCATATTTCTCTAATTTTGAGCCTTCCATTAGTTCATTTCAGTAAACATCACAACATCTTGTTCCCCTGCTCTTACAGTAAAGAATCCTTTCTACATTGATGAGGAGAACTTGTCTATTTCACTGGTATATGACATTCACTGTCCAGGAGTCAGGAAAATCTCACCTGTGTGAGCTGCAGTGGCGACCATAATGGTTGTCACTCATCTTTCCCAGGTTCAGATATCATATAACAAAGAAATAGGAGAAGAGGGAAACTGACAGAAGAGGAAAACTGAAAACTCAGATGTGTATTTTTGGATTTTTTTTTTTAGTTTTTAGAGGCGGAGGAAACGTTCGTTAATATCAGACATGTCACATTCAGTAATAATCTGTAATTATTTTGCACAGTGAATGATGGAATACAGTGTATTAGAATGTGTACTATCGCCATAGCAACCACCCATTCCTTTCATTTACCCAATAAGGTACCTGAAAGCTGATTGGTTGCTTTGGATTATGGCACATCATTGATTTTTGTAGTCCAAGCTTCAATTTAAAGCCATGGTACATGGAAAATAATAGACTTGTCATAACCTATTATCTGTTAATATCTGTATCTGTGGTGGTCTAGGACAGAGAATTGGTTACTACCAGCATCTCTTACGGTCCAAGGCAGATAAGTTATTATCAGGATCTCTTGCTAGTCAAAAGTAGAGAAGGGGTTAATGATATCGTCCCTAGTGGTCTAGGGCAGAGGACGGGTGAATGTCTGCATTCCTTGTAGTCAGGCAGTGAATGGGTAAAATTTAGTATCTCTACTGGTCCAGAATTTATAAAGGGGTTATTGACGGCATCCTTTGTGGTCTAGGGGGGTAATTGCACGGTGGGATGGGGCAGAGAAGCTGTTAATAGCAATATCCCCTATGGTCTAATTATATTAAGGGTTTATCTAAGTATCCTTGGTTCTTTTGAGTAGTGGATGTTAGTGTCAGCATCCCTGGAAGTCTAGCACAGAGAAGGGATTAAGGTTAGTATCCCTGGTGGTCTAGGAAATAGGAGAGGTTAATGACAGTATTCCTGGTGGCCTATGGAAGTGGAAGAGGTAATGTCAGAATCCTTGACGGCCTGTTGGAATATGTGGTGGGCTAGGGCCAATAAGAGAGCAATAGCAATATCCATTGTGGTCTAGGACAATGAAGGGGTTAATGAAAGAATCTATGGTGCTCTTGAGCGGTGGAATGGTTAGTGTCAGCATTCCTGGTAGTCTAGGACAGAGAAGAGGTTAATTTCAGTATCCCTGGTGGTCTAGGGCAGTGGAAGTGTTAATGTCAGTTTCCCTGGTGGTCCATGGCAGAGAAGTGGCTAATGTCAGTATTCCTGGTGGTCTAGGGCAGAAAAGAGGTTAATGTCAGCATCCCTGGTCGTCTAGGGCAGTGGAAGCGTTAATGTCAGAATTCCTGGTGGCCTTGCGCAGCAAGGGTGTTACCGTCTAAAACTTGTAGTCCAGGGCATTGGATCAGTTAAGGTCAGAATGCATGGTGGGCTTGGGCAGAGAAGAGGTTAATGGCAGTTTCCTTTGTGGTCTAGGGCAGTATAGGGGCTTAATGCATATCTGGTGGGCTTTGGCAGTGAAAGGGTTTATTGTTATAATCCCTGGTGCTCTAGTACAGTAATCAGGTCAATGTTGTGCAGCTTAAGGGAATCACTGACTACAACTCCTACTATCCCTGCTTTTTCTATGTATTGGCTCCTCTCAGTTATGGAAGACGATGTTGATTTATTGGCGGCGCCCCCCGGAGCTGATGCTGCTTTTAGGATCTTCTCCTGCCGCTGCCGATCAGATGCCATGCTTTTGTCTCTTTCATGAAAGCTTTACCCGCCGGCAAAACAATTTCGATTAAACGTTTCCACTGGTGATGATTCCCACCGGTGCCGTAGCCCAAAGAGGACTAGAGCTACAGCAATAAGGAGCTGACAAGTTCGCAGTGCACACCGCCCCCAGACACACGGCTCATCCAAGATACTACCAAAGCCAGGCTCAGTGTCTGCATGCTGAACTGTCCGCAGTTTTCAAAGATCTCAGCTTGCTGTCAGTGGTTAATGACATGTTTACATTCTAAAACACACCTCATTGCGCGGGCCTGTTGATGCAGAAATAGCATTGTTTTAATGAATTGTGCTTATTTTGTGACCTCTTTAAAAAAAATGTCCAGATGAAGCAGAGCTGAGTATTTTAAAAATGGGGTATTCTGGTTTTAGCAGCTATGGGTTACTTTTTGTAAATGAAAAGTTTTTAATTTTTAAATATATCTTATCAATTCTTCAGTTTTCAAGATCTCTGCTTGCTGGTATTCAATAAGAACCTTCCCTGTTTACTCCCAAGTGGATAGAAGTCTTTCCTGGTCTTGTGCACATAATTGTACAGCAACTGTCGCGGGCCGAGCACCTGTGTGTCCAATGACCAATGAAAGCTCCTACTGAATGACAGCAAGCAGAGTTTTTGAAAACTAAGTGGAATTGATTCAGAAAGTATATTGGAAAATTGTAAAACTTTTCCTTGAGCAGAAAGTAAAGTTTATTTACTTTAAAGCGGAATATCCCTTTAATATACTCAGCACTGCTTCATGAGATGAATAATTACAGATGTAGTAGAGCTGTATTTGTCATTAACCACAACAATCATTATGACATCACAACATGTCATCTATGGTTTGACATAGGACTGCAGATATACCTATTGTATTCTCGTTGTATTATCAAAGTATTGTGCAAAAGCTCAATGACAGCTACAGCTCTGCTACATTTCCTTTACCAACCATTGTAAGCATAAAGCCTTCTCATCCGCCTATGTTTTCTGCATTTTAGGGTGGCAGCAATCTGAGGATTTTAGGTCTGGTGAAGTCAGACGAGGGTTATTACCAATGTATAGCTGAAAATGAAGCTGGAACAGCAGAGACGTATGCGCAGCTCATCATTCCAGATCCCGGTGAGTACCTAGGCATAAAAAATATGTTATACAGTATGTCAAACTCATCTCAGCTTCCCATGGGGTAGGGTTCAGGTGGCTAAAATATTGACAACCGCTCACCGCTTGTTCACACAGCCATAGCATTGTTTTAATGAATTTGGCCAGGACAAGGTCGTTGTGCCCAGTTGGAGGCCTGCACTACGTTTATGAAGGTTATTTTCAGCTTCTTTTGAGACCAGGTGAAGCAGAGCTGAGTATCTTAAATACTCAGTATTCAGGTATTCAGGTTTTAGCAACTATTGGTTACTTTTTGTAAATGAAAAGTTCTATAATTTTCCAATAGACATTATCAATTCTTCAGTTTTCAAGACCTCTGCTTGCTTTTGTCACTTCCCCTTTCCCACAGAAGAAAATGTATGATGTTTGAATGTAGTTTCTGGCAGCAAAGCATCATGGTCGCCGGTTATAGAGGCAATATTTGGTTCTTGGGGCGGCTCAGATCTTCCCATCTCTCCTCCTGTTGTCACCTCTATTTCTAGGTGGTGATGTCAAGGAGAGGCGGGGGCAGCATATTTATCTTCTTTTACTCTAATTTTCTAGCTCCATCTCCGAGATTGCGGAAATTTTACTTTAGTCACACAAGCGGTCGGAAAGATCATCATAAATTAGATGCATCCTCTGGCAGTGCACAACCGTACCACCCACTGTCCCCCATAACAGTACCATCCACTGCCCCCCATAACAGTACCATCCACTGTCCTCCATAACAGTACCATCCACTGTCCCCCATACAGTACCACCCACTGCCCCCCATAACAGTACCACCCACTGTCCCCCATAACAGTACCATCCACTGCCCCCCATAACAGTACCATCCACTGTCCCCCATAACAGTACCATCCACTGTCCCCCATACAGTACCATCCACTGTCCCCCATAACAGTACCATCCACTGCCCCCCATAACAGTACCATCCACTGCCCCCCATAACAGTACCACCCACTGTCCCCCATAACAGTACCATTGACTGTCCCCCATAACAGTACCATCGACTGTCCCCCATAACAGTACCATCCACTGTCCCCTATACAGTACCATCCACTGTCCCCCATAACAGTACCAACTACTGTCCCCCATAGCAGTTCTATCCACTGTCTCCCATAACAGTACCGTCCACTGTCCCCCATAACAGTACCGTCCACTGTCCCCCATAAAAGTACCGTCCACTGTCCCCCATAAAAGTACCGTCCACTGTCCCCCATAACAGTACCGTCCACTGTCCCCCATAACAGTACCATCCACTGCCCCCCATAACAGTACCATCCACTGTCCCCCGTAGCAGTACGATCCATTGTCCTCCCATAACAGTACCATCCACTGAACCCCATAACAATACTATCCATAGTCCCCATCATGTTAACTATAACAGTTACACCCACACTGCCCCCCAGTAGCATCAGCCACCCTGACACCCATCACAGTAACACCTACAAGAGGGTTAGGCAACCTTCGGCACTCCAGCTAGTGTGAAACTACAACTCCCAGCGTGTATACTTGCTCTTCTCTGCTCAAAACTCTCATAGAAATTAATAGAGCATGCTGGGAATTGTAGTTTCACATCCGGAGTGCCAAAGGTTGCTGACCCCTGACCTACAATGCCCCCCTAATAGTAATGTTGATTGTCCTACTACAGTATGAGGGGGCTCAGAAGATGTCCCGGATATTCCAGGAGCGCAGGTATGATATAACTCAGAGTCAGCATTCAGTATCTGACCTGTCAGAAGAAACTGTTATACACATGCCGTAGATCTGAGGTTGTCGGAGGCAGCAGAGCTTTTATACACATGCCGTAGATCTGAGGTTGTCGGAGGCAGCAGAGCTTTTATACACATGCCGTAGATCTGAGGTTGTCGGAGGCAGCAGAGCTTTATACACATGCCGTAGATCTGAGGTTGTCGGAGGCAGCAGAGCTTTATACACATGCCGTAGATCTGAGGTTGTCGGAGGCAGCAGAGCTTTTATACACATGCCGTAGATCTGAGGTTGTCGGAGGCAGCAGAGCTTTATACACATGCCGTAGATCTGAGGTTGTCGGAGGCAGCAGAGCTTTTATACACATGCCGTAGATCTGAGGTTGTCGGAGGCAGCAGAGCTTTTATACACATGCCGTAGATCTGAGGTTGTCGGAGGCAGCAGAGCTTTTATACACATGCCGTAGATCTGAGGTTGTCGGAGGCAGCAGAGCTTTGTTTATCATTCAGCAAAACTGATGCTGATATCTGTGATTTTACATAGGACTGCAGGTACACAACCGATGCAGCCACAAAGATTCTCATGACATTTGTACAGATGTAGCAGAGCTGAATTTATCATGTGCATGCTCTTTCGACGTGTCCTATTATTCTCTGCAAAATGCGGTCCGCGGACACATTGAAGTCCATGGGTCATCAAAAAAAAAATAAAATAAATAAACATGAACGTCATCTGTATTTTGCAGATCTAGGCTTTGCGGACCGCAAACTAGGTACAGTCACCTAGAGTCAGAGAAAGTACCAAGGAGTGCACCCCCTGCAGCTCCAAAGGTCCAGATGACAAATTTGAATCTGCACAGATGTAGCAGAGCCGAAATTATCGCACAGAGGAAACAGTCTAAGATGGATTAATGCAATAATCCAAAAATCAATACAAATAAAAAATAAAAAAAAGTTTGAGTTTTCAAGTCAAAATCTAAATTTTTCCTCCCACATTCATATTTATGACTTGTTTTTCAGAAATGGCTTTCATTATGGAATTGCTTTACTTCTGAATAGCGCAGAACATTGTTAGACCCCCCCGCCCAATATCACCCCAATCTGGAAACATTTATTTCTACATTAATTATTCAGCTGTTATGGTCCGGTGCAACCCGGAGAAATGCAGAAGGCGGGGGATGTGCGGGGAAGGTTCCGCTCTACAGTCTTCTCCGTCGGTCTTGTTGGGCGCCTTCCACTCCATGTAATGAGAATAGCGCTTCCCAATGTCTGATCTGATTCCGCCGGACCATCACCAACCCCCCATTTAATCACATTCGTCAGCTTCCTGACATCGATATTATTCATTATTTATCTGTTTGTTGCAGAAAGGAATACGATTCATGGATTTCTATAGATATTCATAGATTTATGCAAACAAAAAAGCTGGGAAAAAATGTATCAGGCGCAGAAAGGTCGTCTCAGAGGAGCAGAAAAAGGGGAAAAAGATGAGAAAAATCAGTGCAGATCAAAAGGGTAAAATACACTCACTGACAAAAAAATAATAAATAATAAAAAATCCTGCATTCCTAGTGGAATGAAACCTTCTAAGTGTGAATATATGAAATACGGCCTCTAGCCTGGATACAACATGAGCTACAGCCTCTAGCCTGGATACAAGATGAGATACGGCCTCTAGCCTGGATACAAGATGAGATACGGCCTCTAGCCTGGATACAAGATGAGATACGGCCTCTAGCCTGGATACAACATGAGCTACAGCCTCTAGCCTGGATACAAGGTGAGATACGGCCTCTAGCCTGGATACAACATGAGATACAGCCTCTATCCTGGATACAAGGTGAGATACGGCCTCTATCCTGGATACAAGATTAGATACGGCCTCTAGCCTTGATTCAAGAGGAGATACGGCATCTAGCCTGGATACAAGATGAGATGCAGCCTCCAGACTGGATACAAGATGAGATATGGCCTTTACCTTAATACAAGATGAGATACGGCCTCTAGCCTGGACACAAGATGAGATATGGCCTCTAACCTTAATACAAGAAGAGATACGGCCTCTAGCCTGAATACAAGATAAGATATGGCCTCTTGCCTGGATACGAGATGAGATACAGCCTCTAGCCTGGATACAAGATGAGATATGGCCTCTGTCCTGGATACAAGATGAGATACGGCCTCTAGCCTGGATACAAGATGAGATACGACCTCTAACCTTGATACAAGATGAGATATGGCCTCTAGCCTGGATGTAAGATCAGATACGGCCTCTAGCCTGGATACAAGATGAGCTATAGCCCTAGCCTAGATACAAGATGAGATACGGCCTATAGCCTGGACACAAGATGAGATACAGCCTCTAGCCTTGATACAAGATGAGATGGGGCCTCTAGCCTGGATACAAGATGAGATACAGCCTCTAGCCTGGATACAAGATTAGATACGGCCTTTAGCCTAACAGTGAGGTCAGAATGGCCTGAATGGCGGGCAGTTTGTTAAAATGACCATCCTGCTTCTCTCGGTCCATCATGCACCCTCTATTAAAGTCTGTCAAGTGGGCAAAATGTTTTCCAGCGTGTGATAGAGACATGTCTAGCAGACAATAATCTCTCACCAACAGGTACACTACCCAAAAGTATGTGTGTGGGGGGGGGGGGGGCACTTTCACACCTTTTTATGGCAAGACCCGGTGTCTAATCAGAGCACACCTGTAACCAGTTACAGTTTTGTGCATGTATAACATGTAGATGAAGATTTCATATATGTGTAGAGTGCAGGGGCTTATATAATGAGCAAAACACATAATGTAAAATTATGGGGGATATAGGATAGTTGTCAGAGAGTGGAATTGTAATAAAACAATTGTCACTGCTTTTAGGAATGTGGGAAAATCTCATGACATTTGTTTTTGATCCTCTGATCAGATTTTTCAGAATGGTGACATTTTATGTTGAAATAGTAAAAAAAGATCTAAAAATTCAACTGACTTCTGCTCATTATAATATATAGTCATCGTCGCCATCTGGTGGTCTTGTGGGGGAACGGTGTTCCCTATCCAGTACAGGCCATGTGTACATAATGGAGACGGATCCTATCTCCTTCTTCAGACCGTTCTCTAGTGAACCTTTGTTCAGTGGCTGTAAATGGATCTTTATCACTGGTTCATTTTATGGTGTTTAGAAAAATCCATGAATAGCAAGAATTATCCGTCCTCCTAGAAGGCCAGCTACATAAAGAAATGGTCACCGGGAGAACACATCACACAACAGTCCAGACATCAGACCTCAGCATTCTTCATTACTTACGTCCACAGTTTACTTGGCCTCAGTTGTACCACTTTTACACCATGCCTATTATCATATCTGCAAGTGAATATATAAATCTTGCAATGTTTCGAGCCAAGCATCATCTTCCTCGCTTTCCTGCCACTTGTAATCTCCTTTTCCTGTCTGCAGGCATCGTGTAATTGCTCACACGCCTCCTCATGCCTCCAAAAACCTTCTAGCGTAATACAGAAACCAGAGGAGAGAGAGGAGGGGAGCGGAGGGGGATGAAGCTGCAGCTTTTTAATCAAGCTTTCAATGAAATATCATGAGAGGGGAGCTATAGGAGACATACCATTGGTTCAGAGCCACGGGACCACTCCTCTTGTGGAAATTGTATTATATGTGGACATTTTATTCTAGGATGTGTGTGTTTTAGGTATTGTCATCTGTCTCCCTGTGTCGGATGTAACCGAGGAGCGCTCTAGCAGAGGGTACTTGGGTCGGATTGGGACTAGCTGTAAAACCGTCTCATGGGCTTGGAGACATGTTCCCTTTTGAATACATATCTGCTTTTATAAGAAGACATTGATAATCTGCCTTGTCCATATACTGGTACCGTATACGGATAACCGCACTAGTCGCAGACCTGTAAGAACAAGTAGAATGATCTCACTTGGGTACTGGTCACTCAGAGCAGTATTGAGTGGGGTCCATGCTGATGATGGGGGATGGTCAACCACATGGCTGTTTAGGACAATGGACATGTTCAGCTATCTTGGTGTGGTCCCCTTTCCTTTTCATATGCACATGTTGATGTCACTTCCTGTCCGGTCACTTTTCTGTTCTCACTTCCTGTTATGTTGGGGTATTGAGGAAGTGATGTTGGTTGTAGACATCACTTCCTGTTTTGTCACTTCCTGTTTGGTCAGCTATAAGAAATAAACAGGCACTGTGCTGGGCCCCTTTTGGAACGGAATCAGCACGATGAAAGGATCAACTTATCTTGACTCTACATGACTCTGAAGAGGTACCTCCCGTCCTTACACAAAAGAGTGTATTACACGTGCTTTTAAGCACGGGGAAATTCCTTGTGTTTGGCGCACTTTAGCGCAGCATGGCTACAAAGGAAATTTCTACAACACTCCGGACCCCCTTGTCATGCATCATTCATCTATAAAAAATCAGCCCCTTTAAAGGCATGTTGACTATGGTCTTCTTGGACCCATAGGGTGGGTAGTAAACTCCCTGACCGCCATTAAAAGGGTTGTGTCACAAAACATATTCTACATTTTTCACACCAGCCCCTGGATCTGAATACTTTTGTAATTGCATATAATAAAAAATTTAGTATAGATGCTGAGCTATTCAATAAAATGTATCTGTATAGCGCCACCTGCTGTTTGTTCTTTTTCTTATTTTTTCTCCATCTCACTGAGCTGGTCGCATGCGCTCAGTTTAAAGAGGACCTTTCACCAATATAATACCCCCCAAATAACCCTCCTACCGGATAGTGCGTCATCCACTGATGTTCAAGAACTTGAGCTCCTTCTCCCTAGCTGAGAGACCAGCGCTGCGATTGGCTGCTCTCTCAGCCGGGGAAGCCAGCACACACGCCCCCAACCAGGATGTTTAGCAACGCCCAGTACAAAAGTCCGCCTCATTTGCATATGAGGCGGCAGAAGAAACGGGGCGATTAGGAAGGAATTAGGGGGTCGATAAAAAAAAAAATGGGGAACATCAGTGGATGACGCACTATCCGGTAGGAGGGTTATTTGGGGGTATTATATTGGTGAAAGGTCCTCTTTAAATCTTCAACTGCCACCAGCCATGTGTTCTCTTAGAAGCTGTGGCAATTACAGGGAGAGAGCTGCAGCAGAAAGGACACTCCTTCTGAGCTCCTAGGCTGAAGATAATGTAGCAGGGCAATTGAAGCAGTGAATGAGGAGATCTCTGGATTTGAGGTACAGGGGAGGTTTTAGCTTTGCTAGAAAGGGACTGTCATGTCCAGGGGTGCACCTAGTCTTTCTGCTGCCTGAGGCGAAAACTAAAACAGACCCCCCCCTTCCCCATGCCAATTTCTTACCCTAACCCTTTCCCTTCAGCTCATGGCCCTTCAGCTGCCCCCCTCTTGCCCCTACTTGATCACCTCACCTGGCCTCATTGGTGGTGCACCCCTGGTCATTTCCTATATGATGTCTGATTTTAATTTTTTACATCAATCATGGGACAACCTTTTTGGTAAATGTAGAGACAGGAACGCCCCGCCTACTAGGGAACGTAGCAATGTAGAAGTGAAACGTTGTATCACTATATTGTCCATGAAGGAACTTAATATCTGATTAGGGATGAGCGAGTCGACTTCGATGAAACATCCAAAGTCGATTCGCATAAAACTTCGTTAGAATACAGTATGGAGCGAGCGCTCCGTACAGTATTAGAATGTATTGGCTCCGACGAGCCGAAGTTATTACTTCACAAAGTCTCACAGGACTTCGTGTAATAACTTCCGAAATTAATTTCTACTATTAAAAGCCTTTTACCGAACTCAGGTTCGGTCCCAAGGTATCATTTCATCCGAAGTCGATTCGCTCATCCCTATATCTAATGTAACCAGGTATCTAAATGAGTTACCTAAACAAGTAATTGTAATAAATGATACATTTTGATACATTTTAATATCCAATCCTTTCTGATCAGCGATTCATTTGTTCTTCCCGTAGACATCCTGCGATGTCTGTATAAGATAAATGATAGATTTCCCCATAGACCGGCCTGTGATATCATCCCCATAGACCGGCCTGTGATATCATTCCTAATCAGTACAGCCAAGCACTGGACAGGTTCCATCCTCATGGAGAGGATGTTCCCTCTCAGAATCGTACTCACAAATTTATATTTTATTATAAAATAAGCACACAGAGTCAGTTAAGAGTGGAACATACTGTGCAGGTTTTGTACATACACTCCCGGGATCTACTAAAGGAGTCTTCAAAAGCCAAGTGATCATTAGATGTGGACACATTTACATATAAAATGTATGTCAGGGAAATAAGCAACGCTAAGAGAGTCTACGGCCATGTGTACAGAATTTTGTGATGTTCTTGTGTCCTCTAGTGAAGTTACATTTCTGACTTTCGAGCACAGCTGGCCAAGTTATGAAGACACTTAATTGATGCTGCCTAGTACCTACACGCCATGCATAAATTTTTGCGATGGTCTAAGAGGGTTGAGGGGCACGATACAAAGAAGGGGGGCAACAAAAAGGGTTACTACTGGCTAACCAAGCTGGAGTATCCCTGGTGTTTGACTGCCATAATGGCTGAAGATGTCCATATTCATTGCTTCTTCATTGTGAGGGACAATCAAGAACACTTCTATGGACAGTCAAATGAGGTACAATTAGCGTATTTGAGAAGTAAAGATGAATGGAAGAGGAATTAATGTTCTATCTTTTATCATTTTGGGCAAAGAAACAAGTTACCGTATATTGTGAAAGCTTAACCTTGAGTTGATCGTACCGTATGGTATGGTCAACATCCTCTCTACTCAAGGCAAAAGTAGGTGTTATGGCACCCACCAAAAGACTAAAAGACTACGGCATATCTTGTGGTCCGTGATTACATTGAAAACACGCAAACTGTGTTGGACGTGGCCTCAAGTTTTTCAGTGTTTCCAGGTGACCATGGAAGATGTTAAGTCCAAACCATTTTTTGGGGGATGTACAATATGTTCAGTAGATGGAGGAATGTTGTCCTTCCCCTGTATGAAGCTTTGGAATATTTTGTCAAATTGTGGAGACCTTACCTACAAAAAGATCCTGATATGAGAACAAGGAGTCGAACACGAGCAACAGAATTGTTCAATGCAATGGAAGATCTCACCAAGTCCTACCAATTCTGAACACTAAAGAACCTTCATTGGGTTGTGGAAAGTAACAGAAATCAGGGTTTCCATCCTTGTGGAGTCAAGAACGTAGGGAATTTTCTACACATGACATGAGTCTTCTTCTGGCTGTTTTAATGCCAAAGATGCTCAAAATGGTAAATGTATCTGCTACAATTGCCTTCACTGGGATAGAACATCTTCCTGATGTCCTAATCCAAGGAGTTTCTAAGGTAGATAACTAGATATGGTCCCAATAAACAGAGATTACCATTGATTGTAGAACTCTTTCACTACTGTAAGACATCCCTCATAGCATAATTATTAGTAGTCTTCTTCAGCATAACAGCATCTCCTGCCTGATGGTCCACCTTATTTCAAAGAGATGGAAAATGTAGGATTTTGTCAACATGCTGTGTCCTTACATAGTCTGACAGGGGTAGCACTGACTGAATGGAGTGTTCAGGGGCATGTTCAGTCATAAGGGCAAGGGTAACACCTGGTTGTCCATTTCTTTGTACATTTTCAGGAGGAATCCAAGAGGATTGGAAAATTAACTACCTTATAGAAGCCAATAAAAGTGGAATTGTCAGTGTGAGTAGACAGGACTCATACTGTACATGTAGGGAATATTAGGATATTAGGAGCAGAGTAGTGACATCCCTCACCGTGCACCACACGCCGACAAGGAAGCCATGACACTTGAAATCATTCTTGGGTTGAATGTGGCTGAAAAAGCTGGTTGTAGACATTGCACAGTGCATGAGTCAGAGGAAAGCTGGGCAGGAATACAAAGCTCCTGTCTGCATCTCATTACATATCCAGGGAGCGTGCTCAGCCATTGATTGGAATGGGCTATTTTACATGCGTCTCGGTGATGATGAGACTTATCTATGGTGACAGTCTCACACTGCTTCAGGGGCACCACATTAAACAAATGCATCTGCTGGTGACTGACAATATACCTAGCTCTCTTTTGTCAAGTCACAAAGACAGTCGATTAGAAGAAGCCAGTTTATACTACTATGAGGCAGTATGATGACTCTCTCCGCACCACTGCCCTTCAGCGTCGGGACAATGGCTTTGTATTCTGACCCACACATCTACCTGGACTTGTATGTTCTTCCATGCTTGATGATGGCCCTAATAAATGATATGTATCAATATTTGTTATAGAAAAGCTGTCCACAATATGTAATCGCAGCAGTTCCTTTCCACAGTAGAGGGCACAATCTAAGCACAATCTCAGTCTTACACTCTAGGGTCAATTTCAGAGGAAGCCAGTTTTATGGATAAATTTCTAGTGTGTAGTTGGAAATTAGGACAACATGCAAAGACTCCAGTGCTGCAAGGCAACAAAGCTAACCACTGAGCCTCCATGCTGCCCCATGGTTGTAGAGTTATCGGTCTAACATTACCTCAGTTATATGCATATTACTTCTTTTGTCTACTTGAACATGTTTCAAGTTCTAACATGTGTCCTCCTGACATATCCTACAGTTTGGAGCAGTCTTCTTTACCTGCTTCTGTCCTAATGGGTGGAGCTTTCCTACCCTGGCTTCTTTATGGATAAAACCCAATGGTCCTGATCTCTTCACGGGTGGAACCTATATGGCCTGTTCTCTTTGTGAGTGGAGCCTACCCAATCTGTTCTGTACATGAATAGAACCTATCTATGGCCTTTTTTATGGATGGAGCCTTTATGTCTCTTGTCTTCATGGGTACAGCCTACCTGACCTGTTCTCTGCATGTAAAGAACCCCTATCACATGTTCTTCATGGGTGGAGCCTTCATGTTTCTTCTCTTTGTGGGTTGAACCTTCATGTCATATTCATTTCATGGTTGAAGTCTACCTGACCTGTTCTCTTCATAGGTGCAACCTCCATGGCCTGGTCTTTTCATAGGTGGAGCCTTCATGCCTCTTCTTTTTGTGTGTGGGGTGTTCTTGAAATTTAATCTCATGGGTGAAGCTTAATTGAGCACTTTGCTTCTTGGGTTGAACCCCCATGTCATATTCTCTTCTTGGATGAAAACTCCTTGATCTGTTCTTTCCATAGGTGCAACTTCCATGGCTTGTTCTTTCAGGGGTTGAGTCTTCTTTCTTTCCGTTTTAGGCAGAACTTTCATGGCATGTTCTAGGGTGGAGCCTACCTGCCCTGACAATATATGAGTTTCATTTTTAGGTCTAACTTTCTGTGCCATTTCATAGTCTTTATAGGGATCAAAGTTCCATATTTTTGACACAAAACTTAAAATCCTATTTATAGCCATAGAGTTAAGGGGGTTTTCCAGGTTTTGTGAAATGAATGGCTTATCCTTATCCTTAGTAACCGTTGATTATCTGTTTCTATGGGTTGCAACTCTTGCCCAAGCACCATGGCTCCTTTAAACAGCTGATCAGATGGGGGGGCAAGAGTCGAACCCCAACCAATTTTATATTGATCCTAAGAATAGCTCATTAGTTTCAAAAACCTGACCTGCAACCACCACTAGGGGGAGCTTAAGATCTTACTACATACACAAGGCTTGACATTCACTTACTATACATTATAAGTCAAAGTTATTAAACAGCTCACTATCTGCAGCCAATATAGACAATTTACGCTTGCTAAAATTTTTTGAAAAGCCTCCGAACTGCACAAAACATCAAAGTAAATTCCTATATTTTATTATTTTATAACATAAATCAGCGCTGATATCTGCAAAGCAATAGGACGGACACATCATTCTTCAGCCTTATCAACACGGTCAGGTCACAGGCAGGTCATTGCCAATAATACAACCCCTTCCTCCCCTTTAATTTTTCACAGGTAAGGCTTAGATGGGCGCCGCTGATTATTGTACATGTCACACTGGGAAATTAATAAAAAAGAAAGTCATTTCATAAGACTCCTTGCAGCTGTGGCCACTGTCCAAATGGAAGATGTATGCTGGCACCAGCTAGGCTTTTGTAGAATGACAATACCATGTAAACACGAGCCAAGATGGCATGAATCCAAATTATGATTATGACGGACTGTACTCCTTTAAAATAGACAGCGTGCTGTACAGAGATAAGCGGCGACAAATCATCTCCCCGTGTGCCCTTTAAGAAGGTAATAAATATCCGGAGTGAGGAGAACGGGCCAGTACATAAATACTGATATTTATTTAATTTTGTCTATCTCCTGCCGTGGAGTGTGCCGCCACGCCGTGCCTTGTGTACATACATCACTGTTCCCAATAGAAACTGATTGGCATTCATGCCTGAGCGTCTTTTTATTTTCTCCTTGGCTGCTGGGTGCAGCCTGACTTCCTCAGAAACTAAAGAGCTTCATCTATTAGGCGTGACAGATTTGTATTCAGCGCTAAATGTCTGACCTTGCTTATACTCTTTCATCCATTCCCATCAACCCTTTCCCAGATGAAAGATTCTGTTTAACGCCTGCTTCCTGTCTGTTGCCTTGGAAACGTGGACTAAGCAAGCGGCCTAAGAAGAGAATGAAAGGAAAGGGGGAGAAAAATGTAAAATAGATAACTGTATCAAAAAATATAAAAATATTATTGGGTAAAATTCATTTTCTACTTTTTTTTTTAACTAAAATGTTATCTAAAATGATATATATTATATAGTTGCCAACAGTCCTGAATTTGCAGGAACTTTCCCTGGTGGTCCTTCAATAATAGAATTCCCAGGGGCTGCACCCATTGGTCCTGACCTCTGGATTTGTTTCTCCTGACATCTGGATCAACTTGCAGGATAACAGGCCGAACTGGATGGACAAATGTCTTTTTTCGGCCTTATATACACTATGTTACTATATACGTACACGCTTGGATCACTCACTGAAAGTCAGTGCACTCTATCCTTATCTCCTCTGACATTTAAAGAGGTTCTTCTGGCTATTTTTCATATTGATGACTTATCCTCAGGATAGGTCATCAATATCAGATCGGCGGGGGTCCAACACCCGGCACCCCGACGATCAGCTGTATGAGGAGACGGCGCGCGTAGTGTGAAAGTGCAGTCTCCCATCTCTCTTCCTGCTCGCTGCTGTATGTCTATGGGACAGCAGCAGTCTACAGGAAAAGGTAAGGGAGACAGCACATGTGCACAGCCTGCCATCTCCTCATACAGCTGATCGGCGGGGGGGTGGTGGCTGACGTCACCACGCCTACCCAGCTTGAGGAAGTGTTGATGTGTTGATGTGATCACTTCAGCGCGTGTGAGAATTGGTGCCGCAATGGCTTTACCACAATCAAATGGATGAAGTAACATAGTAACATAGTATATTAGGCCGAAAAAAGACATTTGTCCATCCAGTTCGGCCTGTCATCCTACTAGTTGATCCAGAGGAAGGCAAAAAACCCTGTGAGGTAGAGCCAATTTTCCCCACTTAAGGGGAAAAAATTCCCTCCCGACTCCAATCAGGCAGTCAGAACAACTCCCTGGATCAACGACCTATCTCTAGAAGAAGAAAGGTCCAGCCTCCCATCGATCACCAAAAAGCTCCATTCACACACCGCGGCACAAACAAAAGTAAAACAGCGGGCAGAAACGTCCACCGGCCCCGGATGCAAACACAACGATCCCTCCCCATGACACAAAACACAGCACACAGGACAGCAGCCCAAATAGAGACAAACACACCCACATCACCAGGCGAACCCCACCACCGCAAAAATCCACCCCCAAAAAACCAACACAGACAACTGGAGAACCACCAGTGAAAAAATGACACCCAAAAAAACAGACAGAAAATGGACAAAAAAAATATCAACAATGAAGGATCAGGCCATGTCCGCGACCAAGACCCAGCGGAACACACGACCGCATGCGAAACATCCAGAAGGATGTATTATTATGTATTATTTTTTTTACTTAGCGATGAGCGAAAGTGTGTTTTCAAGTTTGGCGTAAAAAGTTCGGGTTATCTAAGAATTCTGTTATAGATTCCGTGATAATGGACCATAACTTATGGTCCGTAGTGGCGGAATCCATAAGGGAATTCTTAAATAACCCGAACCTTGTATGCCGAACTTGAAAACATAAATTCGCTTATCCCTAGCTTTAAGCCCTGATTACCTCCTGATAGGCTAAATGTGACACACGATCAGTGCTGAACGCGGCATTTGAGGGGTTAAGTGACCGGGGGAGGGGGGGGCAGTACGATCGCCGTACAAAGTATTTCAAAGTAATTCAAAGTAAATCAAATTCTTTGTTGAAGTTCAGCGAAGCTGGCAAATTGAATTTTTGAAGACTTTGCTCATCACTTATTCTGTCACATGTAGTTCCCTCCTGGTTGTCACCCTGCTCTGACTCCGGTTTTGGACTTGGCTTAGACATTCCATCTGTTGGTTACTAGATATTGACCTTTGGCTCAGTTTGGCTGTGTTCTTCACCTTCTTCATCCACGAGTCAGCGACTACTGAGAAGACACAACCTGTGGATCCACAGTAAAGACCACATACATATATAGGGGTTAAAGTCTGAAATCATGGCCTGGTCTTTTACCACCTTCTATACCGCTAGGTGGCTTGAAACTGTGCGGGCCTCCCTTTTCAGAGGACCTGCATTGTTAGCAAAGAAGTGGGTGGGAAACCATTGACCAATAATGGAAAGGATATGGATGGGAAAACAAACACCAGACCCTTCTGTTCTCAGTGGCAAAACCTGGGACCGTAATGGGGGCGTAATGGACCCCACCTTCAGTTTACACCAAACGGCGGCACCCAATTAGGAACTAGAAAAAGAGGAGCAAGATTCTAATTCATGATTTATCCACAGAAGCTTGATAGATCTGTATTATAGCCTCATGCACCCTACGGAGACATGATACGGTGGATTTGCATGAATCTGACAAATTTTTTATTGTCATGCTCCAGCAGATGGTGTAATACACTGGTAAAATATGCACCCATATAACACTGTCATTTTTAGGTTTGAATTGCGGTGTCCTGCCCATTTATTTCACTAACTTTGTCTTGCACCATATGGCAGCACACTGACTGAATATGGCTACATAGTTCAGAACCACAGTAACTCTGTGCCTTCTTACGGCACCCATGCACACAGCTCTGCCTTACAAGGCCAAATTCAGACTGTAAGTATTTCCATCAGATTTCTGCCCTGGATTTGCACTTTGACATGCGATGCGTACGTCTATCCTCGGCGGTTTACAATTTCCCACTAAAATCAATGTGTTGTAAGCAGATTTCCTGCACCTTTTGACACAGAATATGTTGTGAACATGTATTGGTCCTGGCACCATGACAAATTTTTGTTGATCGAAGGTGTGTGATTCGATGTGTTGAAGGTGTGTGATTCGATACGTCGAAGGTGTGTGATTCAATTTTTTTTTCTTTCGTATATCATATTTTACTCCCTCCTTTATTAATGAAGAAATATGGTTAAGAATGAAGACTTTACCAATACGCAATGACTTTATCCGCCATCTACTAGCCTTTCTATGTATCACTGGTTTCCAGAAATTCTGTATTTGCAAGAACAATTCTGACCGAGAAGATTCTCCATTGTCAGTGGTAGCACGGAAGAAAGAGAGTCTGTGACAAAGCGGTTAATAGGCACATTATGTGCATTTAATCACAGTGAGTGGCGCAGCGCTGCTCGGAATTTCTGGGTCTGATTATCTCTGTCTGGACTACGAGAGCCTTCAGTCATATTGTCAGGGAGCAGACAGCTGTCCGGGCTGATATGGCCGACATCACTCGCTCTTTCCACAAAAGGAAGAGCTTCCTTCATCTGTACTGAGTAGCAGAATGCGTAGATGTTAAGGGAGAAATCATGACCTCCAGTGATGACGGTTAATGGGTCTAGTAGATGCATTGGAGCTGTTCAGGAACTTGGCCACCAGGGTGCGCTATTAGTTATAATAAGAATCGTTACTATTATATAATAGCTGCAAGTATAAATAATAATGGCTACAATTATGTTTCTTCGCACTTTACTTATAACTTAACACTGTAATGGCTCGGAGGCAATCAACTTCTTATATTTGTCAGCATTGGTGCGTCTATTGGCTTGTAGCTTGTAATTAATCTCTCTTATCTGGATTTCAGACCACCGCTGGCTCCAATAGACAATGCTGCTAAACTGGAGTCAGAGGCTGCAATGTGTAGAGTTCTGTTGGGTTGCCTGTCAGCACAACATTCAGCACTGTCAGCGTTGCCAACCATACTTTATTTTTTTTTCTGGACAATTTATCCCAAAATCATGGACAGCCAACATTTTGTACGGACACATTAGAAAACCATAATAACTGAAAAGGATTATAAGTAGTGATAGGCAATATTCAAATACGCGATATTTTGCGAATTTTTGGCCAAATATTTACCATAAATTCGCAAATTCGAGAATTCGTGATCTCCAGTCATTATTCATTTAATTGCGAAAATCGGAAATGTAGTATATTCGCGATCAAAATTCACGATTATAATATTCGTGATCAACACTAAGCTGTAAGCAACTTTCTTACTGGTTGCTAGAGATGTTGCTAAGTGCCAATATTCGTGATAAATTCACTATTCGCGAATACGAATATATAGCACTATATTCAAAATATTCGCGAATTCTCAAAGTGGCGATATTAGCGATTAAAATTCGCAATTCGAATATTCGCACTCAACACTAATTATAAGTAATCCATGATTGCAGACACATCTATTTTTTTTCACGGACACAGGAGAAAAGTTGCCTTTTTTTACGGACTTTACAGAAATGTGTGGACAGGTGGCAACCCTGAGCACTGTTCTTGTTGTCAAGACTAAGGATACCTTGACAGAACCACAACGGACTCAGTAAAACGTCGATAGGGACCGTCAGGCCGCAGTTCGATCTGTCATATGATGGTTTTTTCAATGCACAGTGTCTCCCGTTATGGCCAGAATCTACAGTGAGGAGTAAAATGGTGGAAACCCACACAAATACAGGGAGAACATACAAACTCCATGAAGAAGTTGTCTTTGGTAGGATTTGAACCTTGGCCCCATGCGCCGCAAGGCATCAGTGCTAACCACAGAGCCCCGTTGCTCGCTGAAGGTGTGGCCATAGGCTATGGAATTTGCAGTAGACTGCATGCTATAGGAGCACCGATTTGTAGGCAGAGTTTGCCTGTATGTTGTGTATCAAGCAGGGAGAAGAGCAGAGTAGTGTACAGCGCTAAAGGGAACGAGAAGTAACTATTCCAGAGCAGTTGAGCCTGCACGTGGGTGGCATCACCCCTAAATCAGTTAGGTCACTAAAGTGGAGCCACAGGCTAAACAGAGCAGCCAGTCAGTGTGAGAAAGCAGCAATGGTACTGGTACTACTGGTAATATGTGTCCACAGAGGAGTTCAGCAAAAAGCAGGAGGCACCTGGTGATTAACTAAGACTATTGACTACAGAGCCGGTGTTGTATGAAGTATCTGGCATCTTCAACTAAATCTGTGAAGGTTTCTAACGCCTTGGTGAACAAAACCTAACGTAGTTTAGTTGAAGTAATGATGATACCAGCGAGAAAGGACATAGAAAGCTTTTTTTTCTCAATAACAGACATGAGTACATTTAGCATTCTTGGACACAACTGCATGGTATCAAAGGTAAGACATGGGGTTCAGATGTAGCTTTATCGATACGGATCCCGAGCAGTTTGCTGTTCTTTTCTCCATAAATACCCTTTAAATCTGTTGTGTTGTACAAGCTGGGGATGGCACTACCATGCAGTGTTGCCCTTTAAATATTATATTATCACATTGGTTGTTTATACTGCTGTGACTGGGTGTGGGGGAGGGGGCGCGGATGACAGAGTATTTCTTTATCATTTTCTGACAACTTCCAGTCTGAAATTTTTATGATCTACCATCACAGCAGACTTCACAAATTATCCCAGTGTGACCTGCCTTTAGAACGTTAGATCTACAGCTGATTTGGAGCCGGAGGCACGGTGTCTGCCAGCTATCACAGCATTACCCAGATGACCCAGGAACCAAAGCAGGAACTACACAGCCATTTTTAGCAGCCGGTGTGTGCGCTGTGTGCAAAGTCACTGATTTATGCTGCACGTTTGGCCCACATATTACATTCATTTGCCTAGCCTGTGGCAAATAGTGCGACCTAGATATCCCATGGAGCTCATATAGATGCAGATGTAGCAGAGCTGAGCGAGTCATTGGTGCATGGTAGACTTGTGCACAGCACAATGTTTATAGTTGTGGCAATTAATCTAATCAGCATTGCTTCACTCATATTATCTTGGTTCTTTTCTTCTCCGTTCACATCCAAAGCTACTTTTACGATGCATTGTGGGGCCTCAAATGATACACAGTTAAAGCTGAGGTCACATGTCTGACAACGGAGTAGAGCTTCGTCGCTGTCTGTTTCCAAGGGAAACCAGCAGAATTTTGAAAGCACATTTGGATATGAATAGAAAAATCTGGTAAAACTCAAAAATTGTACAAAAATAATGGTATCAATATAAGCAATGCATACTTTGCTTGACCCCATCAGTCGGTACATGTGTATTCTCAGCCTGCACTCAAACTACTTTATATTGCTATATGGGGGTCATAAAACCAAAAGTTTGCTATTGGGGGGAGGTCCTAGAAGCAGGGGTAGATAATAGAAAGAGAAAAAGTTCAGGGGACTCCACTATAGGGATGAATATTATGTAGGCAGTGTATTACGGTATTACTTGAGCACTATATGTATTCTTATCTAAATGGGGGTGATAAGACCCTGTTTCTACCAATAGGCTGAGGTTCCCAAGGCAGGGGTAGATTATAGGATGGGAAAAGAGGGAAAAGCCCAGAGAATTTCACTATAGGGATGAATAGTATGTGGGCGGTGGATTACAGTATTATTTGTAAACCATATGTTACTTTTATCTAAATGGGGGTCATAGTACCCTGTTTTTAGCAATAGATGGAGGTCCCAGAGACAAGGATAGATTATGGAAAGAGAAGTTCAAAAACTCCATTATATAGGGATGGATATTATGTAAGTGATGTATTACAGTATTATTTGGACACTATATGGTGCTTTTATCTAAATGGGGGTCATAGTACCCTGTTTTTAGCAATAGATGGGGCGCCAGAGACAAGGATAGATTATGGAAAGAGAAAAAGTTCTAAAACTCCATTATATATGGATGGATATTATGTAGGTAATGTACTACGGTATTATTTGGACACTATATGGTGCTTTTATCTAAATGGGGGTCATTAGTGCCCTGATTTTGCCAATAGATGGAGGTCCCAGAGACAAGGATAGATTATGGAAAGAGAAAAAGTTCAAAAACTCCATTATATAGGGATGGATATTATGTAGGTAATGCATTACGGTATTATTTGGACACTATATGGTGCTTTAATCTAAATGGAGGCCCTAGTACCAGTTTTTAGCAATAGGTAGAATATGGGAATAAAGGGATTCCATTAGATATAGACAGTTATTATATAGGTGGTGTATTACGGTTTTATTCAGACTCTGTATGGTGCTCTTATGCTATTCCTATGTTCTACAGAGGTTTTTGACTGTGGATTGCTGTTCTATTGTCAGCTCCCCCATCCACCCGTTACATAGACCACATGTGCACAGAATGCCCGGGGACAAGGGAGGCAGATGTAGCAGTAATGAAGAAATCTAGCCCCCGAGCAGATTTTGCTAAAATCCAAAATGTGTATTGAATTCCAAGAATTGCATTAAAATCCAACAGAAGACCCAGTCAGCCCTGCAGACGCGTTTCAGACATAGGCTATGAGTAAGCGCTACATCTGAAACATGTCAGTTTCTGACTCTGGCCCTGACCTCAGCCTTCTTCCTGACCCCGATCCTGTCTGCATTGTCTGTTTGGCACCTGTTATCCTCCTCCTTTTTCAGTTTAATTGTAATATTACCATGCAAAAAATTATTTGATCAGAATCTTCTCTGGGCTGGACCCGGTTTCTTCATTCTCTTATATCATTTTTCTGGCTATGTTCTTTGTCTCCAGTCCATAAACAGCATAGCGCACCCCCAAATAATGCATTTGCCAGGTCCCTGCTCACAGGTGGAGCACCAACTACTACTTATTTACATTTTACCTATATACCATAAATGTCTGTGGTCAGAATACCAATTTAAAGGAGTTTTTCCCACAATAAGTATTCTACATTTTTGAAACCAGCGCCAGGATCTGAATACTTTTCAAATTGCATGTAATTAAAAATTTTGTATCGCCACTGAGTTATTCACTGAAATCTATCTGTATAGCGCCACCTGCTGTTTGCTTTTTTCAAAATTCTTTGTCCAGCTCACTGAGATGGAAGCACGTGCTCAGTTTCATCCTTCAACTGTCACTAGCTGCAGCAGAAAGGACCCCCCCCCCGAAAAAGGACACATCCCCGGAGCTGCCAGCTTAAAAATAACCAGGGCAGTGAATGGGCCGATATTGTGATCCATGTGAGGTACAGGGCTGGTTCTAAGTTTGTTAGAAAAAGCTTGGTGTGTACTACATGATATCAGATTTTCATTTTTTACATTATTCATGGGATAACCCCTTTAACGCAACGCTATCCGTATATGTAAAAAAGCAAACAAAGAAGATTTCCAGATTGCAGGGGCATAAGGCTCCTGGACCCTGGACCAACATTACCAGGATCTTTTGCTTGTTTTGGACTCAGCGTTGCGACAACAGAGCCACAAATGAGATTTAAATGGCCGCTCTCTGCTTTGCATACGATTGCTAACAATCCAGCGGAGCACAGACAAAGCCGCCAAAGTCATCGTAAATTCCCCAAGCCCCTGCGCTCGCTTGAAACCAACAAGCGAGTTCATGAAAAGCTTATTTTTGCTTGTACGTCTGTGAGGTTTTTATGTCATTTCCAGGCAATGGGCTTTTTATGCTGATTGTGAAAAAGGAGACAATTAGGAATCATTTTCAGGAGGGAGAAAAATGGGACATATTTGTTTGCTTAACATTAGCAAAAACCGTAAATGATTCTCAATGTGAAAAAAAAAAAATTTCAATGAGCTTCTTGGCTGCACCTGAATATAGATGATTCCCCGGTACATTAGCTCCTCACTACGTAATGCAATAGGGCGACCGTAGATATGGCGAATATTTACCTCCATCTATGCTACACAATGATCAAAGCCAGTTTTATAGAATGGGGCACTAAGCAACACTTAAGGAGGGGCCAAAATACTGCCATACGATGCCAAATAATACTTCTGTACTAGGTCAGAATAATGCTGCCATCCAGTGTCCAAAGTAACACATCCATACAATGCCTACACAATAAAGCCACATAATACCGCCGCTCTACAGGTCACTTATAGTGTCCCAATCAGGCTCGGACTGGCCCACAGGGGAATCCCCCGGTGGGCCCCTCACCAAGGTGGGCCCCTAGTATCCCACCCCCTGCACAAGTGGCACATAACACATTAGACTTACTGCACTACTTACATGTATTCAATGTACAGCACCTCAACCAGCCTATGTTCATATAAAAACTTGTTAGATTATTTATCATATTTGAATGTATCTATACGGTGGGCCCCCAAAATAAAGTTTACTGGTGGGCCCTAGGTACCCCAGTCCGACACTGGTCCCAATCATATGTCATATCCAAATGATATGAGCAGGTTTTATAGAATAGGACCATAAGCAAAAAGCAAAGCAGGTCCTCCTCTCGATTGTCATCTAAATACCACCATACAATACCAAATGCGTCATTCACTGTCCATAAAAATATAGAACATCCATACAGAGCCTACATGATGCTTCTACATAACATCACAGCTCTACTGCTCATATAATACAGTCATATAGTGCCCAGATAATATGTAGTATCCAAATCATTCCATACAATGGAAAAACAAATCATGGTCTTCCTTCAATTGTTATCTAACAACTGCCATACAATGGCAAATAAATAATACTGTCATACTATGCCCAAATACAGCTGCCATTTAGCATCCAAATACTTACACAGTGTCCACATAATATTACAGCTCATATTAAAGTGTCATACAGAGTCTACATAGTACTGTCATCTTGTTCTGACATAATACTGCAATTCACAGCAGTTTTTTTTTTATTCGGCACAAAATGCTCCAAAAAATGGGTGCATTTTCAATGTGTTTATTCTTGGTGTGAATTCATGTTGAAATTCCCATTGAAATCAGAGGCTTAAAAATCACATCAAAATCTGTGCACGATTTGCACCAATAAAAAAATAAAATAAAACATAAAATTGCATAAAACAAACAAAAAAACACAAGGAATTTTCAGTATTCCCTTTGGAGTCCTTCCAGTGTGGGCCTCCGTGTTTCTTTGATTATGGGCTCATGCACATGAACGTGTGCCGGCCGTTCCGTGCATTGGGGATCGTAATTGCGGTAACCAATGCACGGGCAACATCTGTGCGGCTGCAACAGATGGATCCAGACCCATTCAACTTGAATGGGTCTGTGATCCATCCGTTACGCAAAAAACTAGTGCATGCACTCTGTAATGCTTCCATGGGTTTCCGCCCCATCATTCCACACCGCATCTCCTGGAGGGCGGACTTATTCAATTGAATGGGTCCATGATGTGGGATGCACACGGCCTGTGCCCGAGTATTCTGGACCCCCTGTATGCAGGCCGCAATACGACCAAGTCCAACAAACAAATAGAGAAAGAAAAAAAAAGTTATAAAAGTAAACTTTAGTATTATTAATGTAAAAACATTATTATTTTTGTTTTGTTTATGTACGTGTTTCATTAGTGTTATCCTAATCATTTACAGTAGTAGTATTGTGTTTTATTATTTTATCATTTTTGTTACCATTATTGCTATTTATTATTATTATTTCTGCAATTATTGTATCGAGTATTTTCCTCTTTTGAACCTAAAAGTAAGCAGTCTGACAAACACTTTGCACTGATGGATGATGGATTCCTGGAATAAGGTCGATCTTTTGCCTGAATCCTAAATCAAAGCTATTGATTTGTGAGCTCCGCCGACCGCCACACTCCGCATGTGAACCTCTCAGCTCTTCAGGATGTGTCTGCGGCGTAGACATTGTATCTTCACTCATCTCTCGTGCTCTCATATGTGCCTCTGATTTGAAGCCTTTGGGACGTCTGTAGGATGCTCGGTGGGACTTAAACGTTACGCTTCCTATTGTTTTTTTATTCATAGAGACGGATTCCCTGGACGGTGGCCTCTTTATGGCTGCGGAGGTCATTATTTGGTCATGCCTTATGTATAAAGCTAAAGCTGCCTCATGTATGGGGAGGCCATCATCTAAAGTCTGTGCATACAGTAGGTAAGCCTGAGAGCTACGCCGTTCTGAGCGGTGATTTCATAAACTATTGATTCTTTATCTCACCCGTAACACTCAAAACCTTCCTGAAAATGTCACATTGTTTACTGTAGACATTTCTGGACCCTTTAGTGCATATTAACCATACAAATTGGTGGTCTAGTTTAGTCAAGATCCAAGTTCCATGTTCAAGATCCTCAAATGCAGAGTGACCTGACTTGTCCTGACCACCTATTCATACAATTGGACACAGTGTAATGCCTACGTTCCCCAGCGGTGGTGCTGCAGGCAAAATGAACACCAGGTTTAATCACAGATCTCGCTAATCACTTAAGATTCCAGCAGGAGGAAACTTTGTAATCTGCTGATGATCAAGGGACCCTTCCAATAAGTAGGGATTGTCCAAAGCGGAGATCCCCTTTAAATTGAATGTGTAGCTCAGTATCTGTTATACATTTATCTAGTTGGAAGGTCACAGTTAAAGATCTCAATACATTGAGATTTTCTCTGTAGGATGATTATATTTTATCCCAAAGGTCAACATTTCTGCACATTTTCCAGTATAAAATCTGTTCTTCGCAGACGTTCTCGACATGATGTTGGATCCATACAGCCTGGAAGTCCTCCAGCTTCTAGTGAAATGTGATTACGATGGCAAAATCTCGGTGAAAGTGTGAATAGGACAACTATATTATCCTGGTTACAGCAGTAGTAGCCATCATAGATAGGCTCTGTTCACACTAAAAGTCACACTAAAGTCAGATAGGCAAGGTGATGGGCAGTGATGGTTAGTGTACATGTACATAGTCAGGGATTGGGGCAGGATGGAAACCTCTGTATGTTACACACAGGCATCTTCAGCGCCCAGTAGAACTGAAGACAGAACTCAGAGTACTTTCACATTAGCGACAGGGGAGTCCGTCAGGCTGTTCCGGCGGGTGAACAGCCTGTGGGATCCATCCTGCTACTAGTTCACGTGTGCCCCCGGACTGCCGCTCGGTCCCCATTGACTATAATGCGGGCGGGGGCAGAGTTCCGGCGGTAGCATACGGCGAGAGGCCGCCGGACTAAAAGTACGACATGCAGTACTTTTTGTCCGGCGGCCTCTCGCCGTGCGCTGCCATGCTGCCGCCGGAACTCCCGCCCCCACCCCCATTATAGTCAATGGGGACGGAGCGGCAGTCCGGGGGCACATGTGAACTAGCGGCAGTGCGGATCCAACAGGCTGTTCACCCGCCGGAACAACCTGAAGGACTCCCCTGCCACTAGTGTGAAACTAGCCTTAGAGCTTTGCTAAAAAGACTCTTTACAACTTGTTTCCTAGTACAAGAAATGTCTTTTTCTCATAAAGTATAGTACAAAAATGTTTAAAGGGGTTGTCCAGGCAAGATATTGAATACCTATCCTCTGGAGAGGTCATCAATGTCAGATTGGTGGGGGTCCGACACCCGAAACCCCTGCCGATGAGCTGTTAGAAGAGGCTATGTGACATCACTGTACATCAGTCACATGGACTAGTTGCAACTTGGCCTTATTCAAGTCAATGGGGCTGAGCTGTAGTACCAAGGACAGCCACTATACAATGTACGGCGCTGTGCTTGGAACGCTACCAGGAGCTCTGGTGGGCACAGCGGCTCCCTCAAACAGCTGATTGGAAGGGGTTGCCGGCACTTGGACCCCTACCGATGGGATAATGATGATCCATCCGGAGCATAGGACATCATTATCAATTCCTGGATAACCCCTGTAAGATCCCTGCTCCCACCCTATGTTAAAAATAAACTAAAAACTACAG
Organism: Bufotes viridis; assembly: GCA_033119425.1. Lineage (NCBI taxonomy): Eukaryota > Metazoa > Chordata > Amphibia > Anura > Bufonidae > Bufotes > Bufotes viridis. Next base: position 28,535,446 of record CM065589.1, read on the forward strand.
TTACACTTCAAGACCACATTCGGACCTGACAGAGATTTTGGATGCATATTCCTGACAAATCTCCAGCAAATTTTGCACAATTTTTACAGATTTTTTTTCTGTTACCATCATTGTACACTTTCTTGCAAAATTTAGATCTAAGAATCTGCCTTAGGGTACTTTCACACTTGCATTGTTGGATTCCGGCAGGCAGTTCCATTGCCTGAACTGCCTCCCTGATCAGGTCTGAAAAATGCCTGATCAGTCAGAAAAATGCATTGCAATAACGGATCTGTTTTTCCGGTGTCATCCGGCAAAACAGATCCGGTATTTATTTTTTTCACATTCTTAAAGGTCCGGCCAAGCGCAGACCAGAATGCTGGATCCCTTATTGTGGTATTTTTTGCACTAATGCATAACCATGGAAATTAATGCCGGATCCGGCATTCCGGCGTGTGTTCCGAAATTTTGGACTTAGATAATACTGCAGCATGCAGTGACTGAACTGAAGACATCCTGATGTATCCTAAACAGATTTCTCTCCATTCAGAATGCATTAGGATATAACTGAAGCGTTTTTTCCGGTATTGAGCCCCGAAGACGGAGCTCAATGCTGGAAAAGTTTAACGCTAGTGTGAAAGTACCCTTAAAAATTTGCAGCAAATCTATCGTATCTGACCACGGCTTTCCTTACTCCTCCTGCATTTCCATCTCCGGTAGGCATCATCCATGCTTACGAGGCTTCAGACGAGATCCCAGTTTCTTATTATCCGTCCAGTCGCTCATGTGGTTTACTCACACGTCCGTCCCATGGGGGCATTCGTAAATTTGTTTGTCCTGTGTTCTGCAGCCTATTTCCCACTCCCTTGTTTTTCGGGATGACTGATGCATTATGACAGGTGTCACTTGTAATGGAGAAGTGAACGACGGTTACATTGCAGTTGTCACCGCTGTCCAGATGGTAAAAAACAATATTGATTTTCTAAAAACAGGACCAACCAGTCATTTTCCGTATTGATCTCCCAGAATCTGGTCCAGGCTAATTGCTTAGAGATATCTGCTCAGATGAACACTTGTTTCAGCTTGGTGTGTGAATGATGTGTCAAAGTCGAGTTACAGCGTTACATGGAGTAGTCACTGTCAAAGTATAACATATAATGAGAAATATATATGCTATATAGGCTTAAAGGGCATTTCCACTTTTTCAAACAAGGTCATTTTTAGGTCCAAAGTTTTTTAGGTGATTAACTTTTTAAGATATCTTTATAGCTAGAGATGCTCCATTTTTCTCATAGAGCTCCAAAGTGTCCTGCATGAAATGTAATTAACCCCTTAATGACCAGGCCTGAAAAGGGCTTAATGGCCAGAAACATTTATTTGTTTTTTGCCCCTTTGCATTACAGCAGCAGTAAAAAAAATAAAAAAAAATTTCACTCATGTGGCTGACTGCAGCCTTAACTAATTCTTGGTGTTGTACGAGGATGCATATAAATTATGGAATAATTTATAAATATATATATATTTTTTTTGAGTGGAAATATAGAAAAAAAGGATTTTTGGTGCTGTTCACATTTTCACACTAAATAACCTGATAAATTCTTCAGGTCATATGAATACATAACATATGTATTTATATTATTTACTGCCTGTACAATAAAATGTATTTTAAAGTAAATAATGACAATTTAATTTCAGGGAGGTTGATTTGTTATTATTTTTTTATTATGTTATTTATAACATTTTTTTATTTAAATACCGTTATGGATTACTGTGTGAGTATCATTCCCCCAGCTACAGTCGAGTCCTCTTTGATCCTGTGGTGGTATGGATCACAGAATGATTAAAGGGTTAACAGACATGGTCAAACCTTCGATCTACCCTGGCTGTTAAGTTGGAGCCAGCCCTAGGAACATAGGTTGTTAGTAACAGCTGGTTGTTAGCACTGGAGCGCTCTGACAGCCATTTGACCCCCCTTATCTGCATTGACGCCAAAACATGTCTTGGGGATCTGCACCCCCTACTGTCAAAAGACAGCGGGCAGTCATTTCTTATTACCTGTGGCCACCCCTGGAAGGAGCTTATGAACTTACAGCCTACTGTGTTATTATTGACTTTAATATATAAACATTATGCAGTAAGCTCTGAAGCTCCCCCTAGTGGTGGCTGCAGGCAGTCAAAAATTATCATTGACGTCTCTGACTATGCATGGGATATTAAGCTCTCATTTTGCCCCGGGCAGGGCTGTTTCTGCTTGCTGACTTGTGTAGTTTGTATGAGCTGTCAATAGAATGCGAGGGAAGGATAGGCGCATAAGTTGAAGGTCCTATTGCAAAATATGTAACAGCCCTACACTCCACCTGATCTGTTAATAATAATAATGGTGTCTTCTTATGTGGCAGAAGGCCTGTGGTGCCCTCTTAAAGCACCAGGGCTTCCTAAATGGTCTTCCTTAAAATTTTGCGTCTGCACAGTGTGTGCAAATCCTTCACCTAGTTGTTGGTGCTGCTGAATCTGACATAAGTCCATGAGAGATCTGCTCCTTTTTCTGATGCTTCTCTGTGCTCTTCCCTTACCTTTTTCAGTGTTAGAATTAGCAGCAGAGATGGGGAAGAGGTTGTACATGGCAGATCAAAGTGTCTAGAGGAGGGAAAGTATGCAAGAAGGGTAGAATCAACAGACTTTACACAGGGAGGAAAGCACACACAAAGCAGTTTGCCAGGAGAAGGAAGCAGCATCCTGGACACACAGATCTCAAATCCAATAATTGTAACTGGATGAGAAATGTCCACATGACAAAAGTCTGAAAATAAAAGCAGATTACAAACTGAATATCAGGGGGTCTCAAAATAAATGAGGGAATGAGCTTAGGGTACCATTTTTTATTTTTTTTTACTTTCTGATAGTAACCTCTACCAGAAAAATATTAGTCAATGTCAAGTGTCCAGCCATTTATTTTTGGAACAGAAAGTGGTCACTTTTTTAGGACTATTTAACCCCTGAGCTAAGAACTGCCCTGCCCCATTGCTAAATACTACTATACCGCCCCCTTTCAGGCATAAATGTGAAATGCGTGGGGTGGGTACATTTTTAGATCTCACTGGCAGCGCTTACTCCGGCAGCGGCCAAAGTTCCTTAATATGAAATTTGCACTCCAATAGCCGCAGATGCTTAATTTATCCAATAAAAGGGAGGAATATTTTTAGCTGAATGAAACAAACATAAATTTATTCCGAGCATTATTCAGGGATGTGATTTCATGTTCTCATTTGCATAAATTAGCATGCGTGTGATTGTTTTGTAATTGTTGTCATTTTGGACGAGCGGCTGTTTATTGTTGTTCCCAACTCCAGAAATTCTCAATGTGCCTGAGAAACAATTGTGAGATTTTATACATCGCTGGCTTCGTAGGATAAACACAAGGTCCTTGCATGACTCGCCGCCCTAAATAAATGTCCCCGTGACCAGAAAATTCTGGATTTGCAAGTAAAAAACTTAGTTGTGGATTTATTTCTTCTAATATATCCATTATGCATGCTAGTGCCCTCTTCATTTTTAAGTAGGTTGAAAACTGCCAGGATATTTCGCAAAGAATCCCACCTTATTCTCTCTAAGTAATGATGGGAGTGTGAGTATACAGGCAAATAAGTACTAAAAGTGCAAGTGTATATAAGTCCTCTTGTGATACCAAGCTGTGATAAATTGTTATACTAAGTTCACAGGTTTCGCCAACAGTTTCGTCTACAGTAACTACATACAGTGCCAACATAAGATGGACATGTAATGCCATACAGCAGTCTAATAAAATTCCTATACAGTACCCTAATAATAGCACAGTTGACACCAGTGGCATAACTAGAAATGACTGGGCCCCACAGCAAATCTTTGAATGGGGCCCCCTACCCCAGTCATTTTTTCACAACCCCTTCCTTTCATGCCGTCCCCTTTCCTGTGGCTAGTAAAGATCACTCTCTCAGACCAGGCCCGGCAGCTGTTCCATCCGTTTTCTACACTGTCTATACTGCCACTGTATATCCTTTCATTGTGTAATAATTGTGTAATAATGTTGAGGGGCCCTGACAAAATCTTTTAGTACTTCTCCTCCTCTTGGAGCAGCCGCTTCTCCTGCTTCCCCTATAGTTACGCCCCTGGTTGGCACATAAATGAAAGGTAATTGTCCACTCTGAGGACACAACTGACATCTCTAATAAATATTGTATGTCTATCATGCCGTACCAGTTTATAGATAGCTTTGCCTAAGCCCTCCCTGGATTCCCTTATTTCCTGCAGGCTCCCTTAACCTTCCCTGGGTGTCCTTGTGCCTTCCTCATTGTCCCTCTCCTCTAAAGTCTTATCCTTGTCCCTCCCTTGGTTTCCCCCTTTACCCCAGCCTTCCCCTGAGATCTGCTCCTTTCCCTCCCGAGGTGTTCTCCTTCTCTGTACCTTCTCTACCTTTGTCCCTCCCTGATGTCCTTTTCTATAACATTCTTCCCGTTTCTTCTTGGATGGCTTCCTCTGCAGTACTCTTCTTGTTCCTTCCTGATTAATTTCCCCTGTGGCGTTCCCTTTCTTCCATTGCTGGTGTTTTCTTCCTTTTTCTTTTCAGTATTTAGTTCCCCCTTATCCCTATAGGTGCCCTCCTCCTCTGCCCCTATACCTTTGTCCTTCCTTGAGTTTTCTCCTACATTTCAGTCTTCTGTTTGTGCCCTCCATGGGTGTCTGCAGCCTTGTTCTTGTTCCTTCCTAGATGTCCTTCCCCCTGCAGCCTTCCTCTTGTCACTCCCTGGATGTCCTCTTATTCTACAGATTTCTCCTTATCCATCCTTGGGTGTCCTCCTCTCCAGTCTACCCCTTTTCCCTCCATGGGTGTCCTCCCCCTCTGTGACCTTCCCTTTCTCCCACTCTAGATCTTCTCCTCTGCAGCCTTACCCTTATGCCTCCCTCTGTGTCTTCATCTGTAGCCTAACCATTGTCCATCTCCATCCTTATAGCCTTCCCCTTGCCAAACTCTGGTTGTTCTCCTTTTCTGCAGTCTGCCTCCTTGTGGGTCTTCCTCTACAGCTTACCCCTTTCCTTCCCTGAGTATCTTTCTCCTCTGCAATCTTCCCCTTGTCCCTACATGGGTGTCCTCTCCCTCTGTGACGCTCCCTTGCTTCCACTCTGGATGTTTACTTTGCACCCTTCCCGTTATCCCTCATTGAATAACCTTCTCTGTAACCTTCCCCCTTGACTCTCCATCTGTGTCCTCATCTGTAGCCTAACCCTTGTCCATCCCTGTAGCCTTCCCCTTGCCAAACTCTGGGTGTTCTCCTCCTCTGCAGCCTGCCTCCCTCTGGGTCTTCCTCTACAGCTTTCCCCTTGTCCTTCCCTGAGTCTCCTTCTCCTCTGCAATCTTCCCCTTGTCTCTCTAAGATGTAGCCTTTCTTGGCGATCCAATCCCTGGATGTCCAGGTGTCCTCCTCTGGAGCCTTCTTCTTGTCCCTCCTTGGTTGTCCTCTTCTTCTGCAGCCTTCACATTGTGCCTCCCTGATGTCCTCCTCTCACTCTCACCGTAGATTGAGTGCTTTTGAGCAGAAATCCTTACGTAGAGAAGCCTATAGGCTACTGTGCCTAAATGCGAATCCGGCCATGGCTTATCCTATAGAAAACAAACGTTTAGCAGTTATAGCTTAATAAACGATCAATTACATTAAATTATGGATCCTAAAGTATCCGGAACGTACATGAAAATTACAGAACATCATTATTAAGTAGCATGGATACTGGAAAAAAACGACATAATGTATTCAATGTGGCTTCGGTAATCTACCCAGAATCTAACCTCATGGCTGTGGGTCTCAATAATTTCAGACATATTGTATTTTTGACATTAAATGGCGGGCCCGCAGCATGATATAATAACCACGCTCTCAATCTTTTAGCATTGTTAAGTTAGTTTATCTGCCGGATTTTTCCATGACAACAGATAAGTGATCTCTGTGGCTATGGAAACATCTGAAATGCTTAGGCTTCCCTAGGTAAGAGCTGAAATTCGATAATTCCTAGAATAAGCTTGCAAATGAATCAGCCTCAGACAAGTGGCAGAAATTGCTGGAGTTTGAACATTCAATCTGCTAGGGTTTAAGAATACATTTACAAAGGAAAATTCCAATTATCCTTTGATCCGGAATAATGTATCGTAATTCAATGTCTTCTATGTGTTGGTTGCTATGTGATTTTTTTTACTCAAATACAAAAAGATTCTGAGCCTAGAAAAAAATTTGACATAGTACTATGAAGAGTGAATATTTATGCACTGACGGGCCCCCCAACTCCTGTGCAACCCCAACTCCTGCGCCCATGCTCAACATATACCTCCCACCCCTTCGGTCATGTTGCGACCCTATTCATTTCCATGGCTGCACCGCTACACGGCCATCCTTGGTCACGCCACAGCAGAACTATATTGTGCACTGCCATGTATTACGGTAATATTGCAGGCTAGGACTCAGAAATCTTGTCTACTTTGTGAAACTACAACTCCCATCATGCATGTTTACTTGATTGTTTTTGTAACGCCCATAGAAGTGAAAGGAAGATTTGTGGGTGGTAGGTTCAGAACAGCTGGATTCTTGTTGTAGGCCATCACTACTGATCATGGAGCTCTAAACTCTAGGTTTCCCACCAATCATCCCAGTCCTCCTCCACCAGTCATCATCACAGACGTGTCTTGTAAGTTCTTATTAAATGGCAGCAAGCAGAGCTCTTGAAAACAATAAGGAATCGATACAGATAGATTAGGCAATGATGTATCATTTTGATATTCATTGAATGAACGGCCTTCACCATATCTCCCAACCGTCCCATTTTTTTCAAGAGCGCACTAAAAAAGGCACCTAAAAGGGAGCAAAACTTTAGTGTGAGGTGGCCATTTCTAGATGGTTATGGGGGAAGGAGGGCTTAAAATGTCCTGTTAGTGGGGATTTAAATGTTGGAAGGTGTGCTTCAACCCTGATCCTGCTTTACCAGTGGAGATAGGCCGTATCACCTGCAGGACCCCTTTCATCTAATCCCATGCCAGTCTTGACCAATCCTGTCTTTCATCATGGAGTCTGATACTTGACTTGTTCCTATCTTCCACAGCATTATTTTAACCCCCAAAATTGAATTTGCTTTAAATTTTGACAAACACAATTCACGTAAATCACTCCGGACACCATGCAACAAAGATGGCTACATTTATGACCCGACTTTATGGCTCACGGGTGGCCTATGAATCGGGATTACGGAAGCCCTGCTCAAACCAGTCATGTTTCTCTCTCATCCTTACTATGGAAGTCACTAAAAATAAAAAGCCTGTGATAGCTGTTATTAGCCGACGTTTATTACTGCAATTTTCTTTAAAGAGAAACTATTATTAGGGACGATAAAGTCTCATTTACTTGTAAAATGGTAAGTGGTGGCTTCGTAGAATGGGACAGGTGCTCGGTGGCAGCGGAGGAGCACATTCACTGGGATCTTAGCAGGAGATTTCCGAATTAGTTCAGGATGTGGAAATTCAAAATGTTAGGAGATGAATTTTCCATGAGGCATAAGAAGGACTTGTGTCCAGCTGACGATGCCGCAATCATCCAACTGCACCACTGTTATACTCACCTTCTACCGCATTTCAATACTCGTCAGCGAAAATACTCACGGTGCCAGGAAATATATGTGCTAAAAATGTAAATCAATCAAGTTGTTTAGGTTAGAGAGGAAGTCCTTTCTTCCTGGGTGCACCAGAGTAGTAGAGGATCTTCTGATGGGTCCCCAAGAGTCCAGAAGAAGACAACCCCATTTGGAGGAGACTTTGGAGACCCCACTAGGGTCTTCTCCTTATGGGATGGATAATCAGTAATAACCCATTAGATCTTGATGATACGTCCTGTGAATACAACTGAGATCACAATGTAATTATTAGTGGACGTCTCATGCTCTGTATGGAGGGTAGCCTACAACCAACATTTGAAACCCAAATTGTAGGCACTTAAGTCCTGCCCTGTGCCAAATGGGAATGTCCCCAGACTGACATGAGCACCCATTTTAGTCAATTTAGTGTAAACAGAGTCCATTGCTTGGTCTGGTTTAAATTAACATGAGGTGGAGTCATTTTACCTGGTGGCCCCAAGGAGCCCCAGTCCAACGCAATGTTTCTGAGTAGGGTATGAGATATTAGGACATCATATAATGTGGACTTAGATTTCCTCTGTTAGATGTCCTACTGAAATCGAAGGGTTCAACTATACGGTTGTCATAATGCTACATTGGGAAGATTAAAAGGGCTCTCCAAGACCAGGATTCATTTTTGGTATGGTTAGGAAAGGTAGACACCTGTCACCGGTAGTCCAGTTCCAGTCTACCTTCTTCTCCGCCTCTGGCACCCACTGGATCAAAACTGTGACATGCCTTCCCCACCCATGTCACCACGGAGGCCGATTTTTGGCTGGGGGCAGCATGTCACACCTCCGATCCAGCAGATAGCAGAAGTGAGAAGCAGAAAGGAGGTTCAGCACTGGAACCGGAACGCTGGTGACAGGTGAGTATCCCTCCACCCTACCTCGCCATATCAAAATGGGTTCCCATTCCCAATTAATTTTTGCTTTGAGAATTCTTAAATTCTATCTCTTAGATAACCAGTGAGAAATTACCTCCAGGTTTATTCTGTGCAAAAAAAGTTCTATGTTTATTAACAATATTTGGACCATGACGTGGCAAGAACTGTCTAACTGACCTCTGCTTGCTGTCAGTGAATACAAATAACCATTGTTTAGCTTAAGAAACTGCAAAGCCCTCCTGGTCTGAGGCTACTTACTCACTCAGCATTTGCTACAATGTTTTAATCAAAGCAAATGTCTCATGTCCTAAATTTCAGCTCTGATACACTGTATAATACTGAAGTCATGTGACTAGATTTAGATCCACATGGGCATTTTATTAATGATGGGTAGCAATTAATATTTCCATCCACTGACAAAAAGCGGAGGTCTTGAGAACAGTAAATACAATGATGTATCTGATTGTTATATTCATAATTTACTTTGATTATCGTGTTTTAATCTACATGTGTTCCTCGTCCATGTTTGCCCTGTAGTAGTTTTCACCCCCACACGCTTTCCTTCTGAACCCCTCACCTTTGTATCACCCGCTTCCCCTACAGCTGTTCCTAGTTCCAGTATCCTTCCCTCTGCTCCTCGAGATGTGGTCCCTGTTTTGGTTTCTAGCCGATTTGTACGTCTCAGCTGGAGGCCGCCAGTAGACACAAGAGGGAACATACAGGCCTACACCGTCTACTTCTCCAAAGACGGGGCTCACAGGTACGTCATTTTTTACTCATATTTCATCTTGTTATGTGATGTTTTATGGCTCTATTGTTTTATCAGTATGATATATATTGGGGATTCACTCTCAGGACCAGCACTTCTCCAGCTCGGAAATCGTAGGCCCTCCTAGGATGATTCGACATGGAGAAGTCATGGTGGTCTTCATAGCTTAGTTAGGAATGTTCCTTACTTCACGTTGCGATATTGTCACCTTCAAGATTTTTTCCTGCAGCAGCTGTAACATTCTTACTCCAGTCTGTAGCATGGTGGGTCAGTTCTATATCAGTAGGACCACCTTGTAGAATGATCTCTAGGTCAGTGTTAGGGCCTATATTAGGACTGCAACCACCAGACCCCACATGGTTCTTCTGGGTATAATCTAAATTAGGTTCAGTGGACCCCTGTAGGTTACTATAGACATATAAAGTTATTTTACTGTAATTCATAGAAACTACCGTAGTTACTTTTGTACATTCTGTCAGAAAAATGCTCCAGTTGTGAGATATTCTCTTTATTTAACAATAATGGTTTCCGTCTGGTGTTTAATCTGTATAGCAATGTGCATGTCCACCTTCTGAGGTGGTCAAAAAGACCCAATTCCATCCTTCAAATACCACCAGCCTTATGTACTGTTAAGATGTGACAGAAAAGAACTGCAGCAGAAAGGACATGCTCCCTGAGCTGTAATAGGAAGAGAGCTGCAGAATAAAAACACACCCTCTGAGCTGTGATAGGAAGAGAGCTGCAGCATAAAAACACACCCTCTGAGCTGTGATAGGAAGAGAGCTGCAGCATAAAACACACCCTCTGAGCTGTAATAGAGAGAGAGCTGCAGCATAAAACACACCCTCTGAGCTGTAATAGAGAGAGAGCTGCAGCATAAAAACACACCCTCTGAGCTGTGATAGAGAGAGAGCTGCAGAATAAAAACACACCCTCTGAGCTGTGATAGGGAAAGAGCTGCAGCATAAAAACACACCCTCTGAGCTGTGATAGAGAGAGAGCTGCAGAATAAAAACACACCCTCTGAGCTGTGATAGGGAAAGAGCTGCAACAGAAAAGATACACCTCCTGGGCTGTCATAGGTTGTGTGCTGCAACAGAAAGGATGCCCCCTGAGCTGTGATAAGGAGAGAACTGCAGCAGAAAGGACACAAACCCAAGTTGCGATAGGGAGATAGCTGCAGCAAAAAATTTACACTCCTGAGCTTTCAGCCTAAAGAAAAGCTAATAGAGCACTTGGAGCAATGAATGGGGAGATCTCTGGATCCATGTGAGGTACAGGGCTGGTTCTAGCTTTGTCAGAGATTGTCATGCTATATGATGTTTGATATTAATGTTTACATTAATCATGGGATATCCCCTTTAAATCAAAGTAGAATATTCCCATATGTGAAATTGGGGGATTTTTGCCCAAGTCAGCTTTCCTGGGGTCTTCAATTACTGAAGGATGTAGGAATGAGGTTGCCAGACTGCAGCCTTCTTCATATATAACAGTCCACCAGTGATTGTAGGACTATAGGACTGTGAAACATCCTTGTTATAGGACCTCTGTAGGAATTTGATATTTATTTTTACAACTCTGTTTCCATACTCTTCCTACAGACATATCCAGCTATTATCCCCTAGTTCTACACCCTTTGACAAATATGTGATTGTATTCAGTAACTTTTAGTTTGTTTTTAATTTTCCTTTAAATTCCGTTAGTGACGTGTAGCCTCAGTGTCTTAAATGAACAGTTTTGCTACCATTTGTTTGATTGCTTCAATGTATCCCAATGATACATAGGAGCTGTTATCGTAGAACTGTAGGATATTTTTTAAACAAGAGCATTTTCAAAGTTGCTTAGTGACCCATTTTACATGTAGGGGGCATATACAGATCTCACAGGGGCCCATAGCAAAACTTACTATGGGCCCCCCACCTTACCCAGTTTCCCAATATGCATGTGTCAATCGCTCCCAGGCAACCCAGAACGCAAGATGCAATGATCGAGTTTTCTGACAAATTACATTTTTCTTTTAATTAGAAGAAATTTTAATTAAATTGTAATTAAAAAAAGGATACCGTCCACCTTACCCACTTAATCTGACTTTCTGTGAAACAGGAGCTTAACAACTATGGCGCTCATTTTGAACATATTACTCAATATATTTACACCAGACAAGTGGTATAAATACACTGATAAATCTACTTTTTTTTCTATTTAAAAGCTGTTTGCCTTTAGCCACCACTAGGGGGAGCTCATAGGAATTGATATACTTACTTACCATTGATGTCTTTGCACTGAGCTCCACCATAAAAAAGGTTGTGTAGTTTGCTTATATTGAAGGTACGTCAATGGCAACAATAAATAAGAAGATGTAAAAGTACTCACTTGAAGGGTCCGCAAAAAAAACAAAACAGAAATTACTCTGTGTGTATTGCATTTCCGAAAGAACGGTCTGCAAAAAAGATAGAACATGTCATATGCTTGTCCGCTTTGCAGACAAGAACAGGCATTGTTACAATGGATCCGCAAAAAAAAACGGATACAATATGGTCATCATGGGAACATCAGCTTTTTTGCGGATCCGTGTTTTGCAGACCGCGAAATACATGCGGTCGTGTGCATGAGCCCTTAATCAAAAAGGGTACCCTGTTCTTCACCAGATCATGCTGCAGGGCAGGATAGACTTGGCTGCTGGTAACCCAGGTTAATTCAGTGAAGTAAGGTAGAGGAAAACTGGTGAAAGCTCGCTAGAAGCAGACCTACCAGAATGTTTGGGGGTGCAAGAGTGGTAGACAAATGGTCAGAACATAGAGAGACATATAGAGCCAAAACAGCAGATGAGAGGTTGACCTGGAATACCAGGAAGATCAGTAGAAGCTAATTCAGCAGACAAGAGGTTAATCCAGAAAGTAGCCAAGGTCGGTAGACACAGGGAAAACAAGCAGGTCTAGAGTCCAGGTACAATGCAAAGTAAGCCAGACTGAGCCAGGACACAATCACCAGTGACTGAGAGGTAGTCTTAAAGGGTTTCTGTCACAACAATTATCCCTATTAAACAGGCTGACATATGCCCCCGTTTTTGTGAAATGTATTTATATGCAAATTAGGCTCCGTTCTCCCATTTTATATCCCGCCCTGCCATCCTTAATTGACAGTGCCAGGCAGCGTTCACCTCCTCCTGCGGCCCTGTGCGCTGGGGAAATCTCGGACATGCGCCGTCCCGTTCAGTATTTGTCTCAGGCGCGGTTAGGGAAGGACGCTCACCGGCTTCCTCACTGTGCCTGCGCAGAATACTGAACAGGATGGCGCAGGGCGAGATTTTCCCAGCGCACAAGGCCGGCAGGAGGAGGTGAATGCTGCCTGGATATGAGATGGGAGAACGGAGCCTAATTTGCATATAATAAAACGTTAAATTGCACAAGAACGGGGGCATACCTAAGAAAAAGAACAGCACAGTTAGATTCAGCTGATATTTGCTCATGTATAATGTCAGCCTGTTGAATAGGGATAATTGCTCCGTCATTGATAGGACGTTTGAGCGCGAAGAGGCCGCCGTGTCAATCTTGATTGAAGACACCGCGCGAAATCTCACGCTGTGAGTGATGACGTCTTCACATTGGCTGGCCTGGCGATGTCAAACGTCACCGCGCACGAGATTTTTACGTGGGACCTTCAATCAAGATGTTCATGGCGGCTTCTTCTCTCTCAAATGGATGAGGTGAGTATGTTTTGGATTGTTTTTTAACCGCCATTTCAGGGCAAATTGATTCGTTGCCACGAAGCACAAAGAAATTTGGCTTCGCTGTGAATCAAAATTTTGCGAAAATTCGGATCGAAGTCCACTTTGGATAATTTGATTTGCTTAACCCTAGTCAGGATGAATACAAGATAATTAAATCAACGTATATTCAACAATTGTGTGCAGAAACTAAAAGGATACAGTGCCTTTTGCGGCGTGTAATAACATGCTGTACGACATATTATAATGTTCCAAGCGCGGTCTGTATCTAAAGGTCACATATTTTAATAATTTGATTATTTCCAAGTGATATTAATTATCTCCGGGATAAAACAACGGAGAGAAAACTTCAGAACCTCGGACAGATACATTGTTTCTTTTCAGTATTCCCCAGTAGTCATTATTTTCTTGGAGAGGAAGGTGTCGAGTAAGGTCGCAGCACCTTGGATTTGAAAAGTCTGGAAATCTTGTTTGTTTTAAGCAGACAGCAGTAAAGTGACTGGGAAATTAATGGCTTTTTTTTTTTGGGCATCAGGCGTCCAATTTGGTCTGCAAACTGGGTTGTCACGACATTTCTGAGGTCACCGAAGTTCGCAGAAACTTTATGTTTACACAAGTGTTTCATCATGTCTTATTTTTATGTTCTTATTTCTTTTCTTTTTTTCTTGCAGCATAGAGCGCTTGTAATAAGTGTTCCTGCTTTTTTTTTTTTTTTCCTTTTTTTTTTTTTGCCAGAATGTTTTTGAGCTTGGCAGTCTTAGGCCCCTTCCACAAGGCCATATTTTTTAATCTGCATTTTTCGCGGATCGGATGCCGTGCACTGTCCACATCTGTATGTCCGTTTCGCAGCCCCTCAAAAAAGAGAGAACGTGTCCTATTCTTGTGCGTTTTGCAGTCAAGAGTGGACTAGGCATTGTTACAGTGGATTCACAAAAAAAAAAACTGATGCAACGCGAACGCATCATCAGTATTTTTTGAGGATCCACATTTTGTGGAATGCAGAATACACATGGTTGTGTGAATTACCCTTAAAGCTATTGTCAAGGATTTGAAAACAGCACCACTTTTGTCCGTGGCCATATCTCGTATTGCACGCCAACTCTGTTCACTACAGAGTCTATAGAAGGAGTGATAGGTTGTGTGTCCTATCAGCAAGAAGGGCAACGTAGGTGATTGGGTACCATGTAATGCCACCTTTCTCCTGCAGGGGCAACAGTGAGCCAACATGACCTTCCCTGGCAAAATCAGTCATTGCTACAGTGATAACAGATGACTGCAGAGCTAACTTTATTTAAAGGGCATCTATCAGCAGGATCAACCCTATCAAACCCAGCTATAATGACTGACCCTGCTCTAAATAAAAACATACCTTTTTTCCCCAATCAATTTCTGCATAAATAAATGTTTTTTAATGTGCAAATTAGAGCTTAAGTGCACAAAGGGCAGGCCTTAGCTCCTCCAGTCTACTTCCCTGGACAGTTCCCTCCCCACTTGATTGAAAGGGCCATGCATTAAGGTGAAGAGTGCAGCACTGCAGAGTGTAGGAGGTAAGGTGCTCCAAATAGATAGGGCCCGCCCTCAGTGCACTTAAGCTCTAATTTGCATATCAAAACATTTATTTATGCAGAAATGGATCAGCGAGGAAAGGTATGTTTTAATATAAAGGTCAGTCCCATCTGATTTGCATATTTTTAGAAACACCTCTTTCTCCTAAACACAGCAACAGATCAGGGAACGCACGGTATGTTTTTGATCAGCAGGTTCAGACCTACCAGGCATTATGGCTGAATTAATAGGGTTGATCCTGCGGACAGATGCCTTTTAGCTTTGCAGGGTTATAGATATGATGCTGCAGAGGTTTAATTTGCAGTCCTTTGCAAAAGGAAACAAAAATGGAGCTAATTTATTAAGAAGTCCCACGAAAAATATTAAAACCAGCACCTGGATCTGACTACTTTTGTAATTACATGTTATTAAAAATTGTGTATAGTCCCTAAGTTATTATATAAAATCTGTCTGTATAGCGCCACCTGCTATTTGTTCTTTCTCTCATTTCTTTGTCCTGCTCACTGAGATGGTCGCACATGCTCAGTTCCATCATTAAATTGCCTCCTGAGCTGTGATAGGGAGAGCCTTGCCACACCCCTTGAGCTGTGATAGGGAGAGCATGGACACGCCCCCTGAGCTGTGATAGGGAGAGCTGAGACACGCCTCCTGAACTGTGATAGGATGAGCCTGGACACACCCCCTGAACTGTGATAGGGAGAGCTGAGACACGCCCCCTGAGCTGTGATAGGGAGAGCTGAGACACGCCTCCTGAGCTGTGATAGGGAGAGCCTTGCCACACCCCCTGAGCTGTGATAGGGAGAGCATGGACACGCCCCCTGAGCTGCAGCAGAAAAGACACTCTCTTTGACAAGTCAGCTTGATATAAATCTAGCAGAGCAATGAATGTGGAGATCTCTGGATCCGTGTGACGTACAGGGCTGGTTCAAGCTTTTTTAGAAAGAGATTTTCATATCCTGTATGATGTCTGATTTTTTTTTTTTTTTTACAATAATCATGGGATAACACCTTTAAGAAGTGCTTCCACATTTATGAACCACTGATCGCAGGAAGGAATGAGTAACAAGTGTTGAATTCCGCAGCAGTGCCACCACAGGCGAAATGAAGAATTACACAATGCCTATGAAAATGAATAAAATCTGTGTAACCCATGGATATTCCGGGTCCTCCAGAAAGATAGTCGCTCTCTGAACATGGGACTGCACTATCTGAACTGGGGATGGCCTAATGGGGTATTTGGAAATTAGTGTTACGGCCAGACAACCCCTCCCAATAGTTGACGAGTGAGCTCATTATACAGGAATACCGCATTAACATACCGAACATAATACCTGGCGAACCCTTTGTAGATCACTGATTAGAAATGGCTGCTGTTGGCCCGCTTACAGAATATTTCATATCGCCCCATTTATTTCTACCCTCCAATAAATACGTGTCAGGAAGTTTATATCCGGTAGGGAAAGCGGAGACTCCGGTGACATTTTTCTACTCCCTGCATTAAAGCATTCATATAATCAGTTAATAGGGCTTTACTTGACATAAGCAGTTAAGCAGGCCAAAAATATTAATTATTCATTGTGCCGACAATGAAAAATATGGTAATGCTACAATGTATTACTGGGCGCATGCATTATTTTGGTTTGCACAGCTTAAACCGATGTCAGCTTGAAAAATTACAGGTCAATCCTTTTATGTCTAACACTAAATTAATCGAGGAAATATGCACAGATGCTAAAGAACAGCTATTACTTCTGTATGTTCATTTGAGGGTGAAAGACATTAACCACTACACAGATGATTTACCGTCCACTTCAAGCTGGGCTCCAATTATAATTTTCAGATCTTCTTTAGATAGATAGATGAATAGATAGGTAGAAAGATAGATAGATATGATATAGATATGAGATAGATAGATACATAGATACATAGATAGATATGAGATCGATAGATAGATAGATAGATAGATAGATAGATAGATAGATAGATATTAGATAGATAGATAGATAGATAGATAGATAGATAGATAGATAGGAGATAGATAGATATGAGATCAATAGATAGATAGATAGATAGATAGATAGATAGATCCACAATACAAAGCATGGAAAGATCTATGTCTGCTTTGTGGACTTGACTCAGTGTGGCACCCGGCCCTTTTCCTGAAACTTCTCAAAAGCGGAATAGGAGGAAAACCATATGATGTCATCAGAAGTTCCTTCACTGAGAACTGATGCAGCGTGAAGGTGAATGGGAGGAGAACGGCTTATATCCGGCAGAGCCGAGGAGTCAGACAGGGCTGCAGCCTCAGTACAACCCTCTTTAACATTTATGTAATTGAGCTGGCGGCGGCTCTGGAGTCCATTTCAGCACCAGGTCTCACCCTCCATGACACCCAGCTGAAATTTCTCCTTTATGCAGATGATCTTCTGCTACTATCCCCAACCGAGAAAGATATCCAAGATAACCTGAAAATCCTGGAGAAGTTCAGTAACACATGGACACTGCCCAAAGAAAACCAACATTATGGTGTTCCAGAAAAGAAACCGGAAAGGAGCCGGGCGTCCTCTCTTCCTGCTGAACAACTGTCCACTTTCAGAAACCGACAGGTACACCTACCTGGGCCTAGAAATCAGCCAATCAGGGAGCTTTAAGAAAGCCATGGAAACACTGAAAGACAAGGCGAGCGAAACCGTCTATACCATCAGAAGCTTCTGTATCACCATAGAGCACCAGTGACCGCCTGGCTCAAAATCCTTGACACCATCATCGCCCCAATCCTCCTGTATGACAGCGAAGTCTGGGGCCCAGACACATACCCAGACTGGGCAAAGTGGGCCAACAGAACTATTCCACCTAGAACTCTGCAAACACCTTCTCCAGGTCCATATGAGCACGTCTAACAGCGCTTGTCGAGCAGAACTGGGCAGATTCCCACTTTACTTTGCTGTCCAGAAGAGGGCGCTATCATTCAGAGCCCATCTGAAGATATGAGATAGATAGATAGATAAATAGATAGATAGATAGATAGATAGATATGAGATAGATAGATAGATAGATAGATATGAGATAGTGATAGATAGATAGATAGATAGATAGATATGAGATAGATAGATATGAGATAGATAGATATGAGATAGATAGATATGAGATAGATAGATAGATAGATAGATAGTTAGATAGATAGATATGAGATAGATAGATAGATAGATAGATAGATAGATAGATAGATAGATATGAGATAGATAGACAGATAGATAAATAGATAGATAGATAGATAGATATGAGATAGATAGATAGATAGATAGATAGATATGAGATAGATTAGATAGATAGATAGATAGATAGATAGATAGATAGATAGATAGATATGAGATAGATTAGATAGATTCAGAAAATGTCTTGAGACCCTTTGACTTTTTGCACATTTTGTTATCTCACTGCCTTGTGCTAAAATTAAAAAAATAAATAAAAAAAGATCAAATTTGTCACCATCATTCTGCACTCAGTCCCCCATAATGTTATCCCGCTTCTGCCAGTTCACGGAAAGAAACATTATCGGGTCTCTGCCACCTTGAAGCAGCTAATTAGGTGTCTGACATATCTTACCATCATTAGCAGTTGTACTGGAGCGGTGTAATTACATTGTACACGTATGTGAGATGATCTGCAGGCTCCGCTATAATGAAGACTCTGCATTTGGCGTTTCCAGGAACGAAACCTTCAATCTGTCTCTGTAGGAGTGGAAGTTTTCAGCAGGACCTCTTCTCACTACATCTCCAGTGAATTGTAGACTAAGGGAGAAAATGATAGCGTAGCCTTAAGCTGCGGTAGGCAGATCCCATGCTGGTGCATTGTGTGTTACATGTGCGTCCCATAGTGAGGTGTTCATTACTGTAACGCCCCCTATTCTTCTGTCGCAGAGCCAGACGTGAAGCGTAGGCTTTAAACAGACATGGGTGAACAAAGTAGAGACGAGAAGGCTGTAAGTTACAGTGGAGTGGAGAAGTTTTCCCCTTTTTATGTAAGTTTTCCTTTGTTAGACAACTGGTATTTCCATAGTTACAAAATCAATATGTCCTCTGTTACGGAACCCAATACAGCCACCATTGCAGAAACTAAGATGTCTACTAGTCTAAAGTCACTGCTTTGCCGAATTTTACAAAAAATCTGCTTTGTGATAAGTTACTTCGTCACGAAGCGCATTTCTTTGTAAGTGGTGGGTGCAATGGCGGGGAGCGGCGATTGCACTGCCCCTCGTCATTGTAACCCTTATAGCTGATTGCGGCATCTGGCAGTAATAACATAATGTAAAATAAAAAAATAAAAAAAATGTAATCATGCTTAGATCCATTTAATCGCAACTTGCCGGCCGCCGCCATCTTGATGGAAGATCTAGCACAAAATCTCACGCGGCCCGTGATAGCGTCATCACATCGACCAACACGGTGATGTCATAGGTCACCGCGCATGAGATTTCATGCGATATCTTCAATCAAGACAATGGCAGCCGGAAAATCAATTCGCTACCATGAAGCACAAGGAAATTCAGCTTTGCGGCGAATTGGATTTTTCCTGAAATTCGGATCAATTCACTGAACACTAATGTCTACCACTGTAGAAACCAATATGGTAACCATTAAAGAAATAAATACGCCCACCATTGCATAAACCAATATGACCTAAAGCAAATATATCCATATCCACCATATCAGAAATAAATATGCCCACCATTGCATAAACCAATATGACCTAAAGCAAAAATACCCATATCCACCATATCAGAAATGAATATGTCCACTATTCCAGAAGCCAATATGTTCGCTACTGCAGAAAAAAAGATGGCGACCAGAATAGAGCCAACATGACCACCATTTCCCAAAAAAATAAGTCCTCCACTGTAGAAACTAATATATTCATCAGTGCAGAAACCAATAAGTCCACCATTAAAGAACAGATTATGGCCACCATTGCAGAAACTAATATATCTATCTTTCAACAATTCAGTATGGTCATCATTGCAATGTCCACCATTACAGGAACCAATATGGACATCCCTAAAAGGATTTTCGGGAATTTTATACTGATGACCTATCCTCTGGAAAGGTCTTCAGTATCTGATCGGTGGGGGTCTGTCACCCGGGACCTCCGCCATCAGCTGTTTGAGAAGGCTGCGGCGCTCCCACGTAGATGGGGTCTCATTATGCCATAAATGTCTATAGTGGTACATCTTCTTGACTTTTAAATGGATTGTTCTAAATTTCCTCAAATGCAGGAAATCTGAAACATTTCTAATGCCATGTTGTTATATGGTCCACCAACGTTATGGAACATTATAGCTTTAGGGGTGAGACATCACTTTAGACGGTATCAACTGGACAATGAAGTGATCGAAAAACCATGATATGATGGCCATGAGCAGGATTGGAGGAGAATTTTGCTAAGTTCGTCTCTTGGAGGATTGGGAACCTCTATGTTTTACATTTGAATGGCCTAATGTAATGTCACCTGAGCCAAGTTATAGGGATTGTAAACTGCGCATGTGCCCCATAGCCTCCACCACCTGGAATCCTTCTGGAGGCCTCCATTATCTTCTCCTGCACTTCAATTTCTGCTGAACAATTTACACTAGGACTTATTCACACAGTGCAGTTTGTTGTATTCTTGTGCAAAATACTTCTATTTTTTGAATTGTGATCAGAAATACAACAAACCATAGTGTCTAACCACCCATTCCTTTTCTCCACTGCTCTACTTTCGGTTTTCTCAAGTGCTGAGTTCTGGGAAGGAAATTCCCAATTTGGACAGACCAATCATAGAGAAGAAGTCTACATGGTCTTTCTATATAAAAAACATCTGAACTTAAAGGGATTGTGTCCCCACAGTACCCAGCATTGTAAAAACCAATATGTCCACCAGCCAAAAAAATCAATATGTCCACTGTTACGGAAAGTGGACTATGGAATACAGCAACCATTGCAGAAACCAAGATGACCATATCAGAAATTAATATGTCCACTATTCCACCAACAGCCATCATTGCAGAAACCAATATACTTGCCCAATATACTTTCCTTCCCCTGTTCTCAGCATCAGTGCATCCTGGCAGGATGTTTACATGTAGAACTTCCTGCTTTCATTAGCTTCCTGCTAGGTTTAGAAATTAATCCTATCATGCTTTGCTTTTTAATGTGTCTCAGGGCTTGCACTACACAATATTTCTTCTCCCTGTATACCTCCCCTCTCCAGGTTACAATGTCACAATGCAATGATGCTGAGAACAGGGGAAAGAAAGTGCTTACATGAAAAACAAGTATATGGGGCTAAAATATGCAGTGTCTGGTGTACTTTGGGCAGGTGAAAGAAAAAAAATCTTAATATGCCCTTAAATGCCACATTGCTTCTTCAGATCCCCAGGTTAATTACAGGTATTTAAGGGGGGGGGGGTTCCAGCTAGCAGGTCCTTGTGGATCCACATTTCGGAAAATGGTTGCTGAACTGGAACAGCCCCTTTAATGATACATTTTTATCAAATATAAAAGTTGAGGAGAAATAACTTTACATTTCTGACCACAGTCAAAGATTTGAAAAATATTGACTTATTTAGGTGCTCTGGAAAAAATTCTCACCACAGCAGGGTTGCATTCAAAGAGAAGTCAAATCCTGTTGACCTTGCAAAAAAAAAAGTGTTCTTTTCATATTAGCAAGATCATGTTGTGTCATTCTTTCTCTAACAGAGATCACAAGCAGTAAGTGGAAAAGTAGGATGTTGTATCTTCTATTGAGGCAGAGAAGCTTTCAAATTCGAGCTGACACGGTTTCTAAACCCGTTCCTGTCACTTGTGATGGCAAATGTAAGACATCCGCTATCAACACGTGCTTAGACAGTCAAAACATTCTTCTCCCATGTTACACTGTAGTCTTACGGATACAATTTGGAGTCTGCACTCGTTATGCTTCCATCTAATGTTACATAAAACAGATATATCCTTGTCTCAGAACATTCTAAAAATACCACCGAGTACTTCCAAGAGTCCCATGTGCCTTTCTTATTCACAGAACTCTTTTCTTGTCCTTCCTCATTAAATCACTTGAGTAGATGTTGGCAAGACGAGCCCCTGAATGGGAGGCTTCAGTAAAGGGAGCACATGTTTTATGGTCTACTTAGATGGTAAAAATAATAGAAGAAAAGAAAATCCAAGATTAGGAGATACCTAAATTCATTAATTTTAATATTGTGGGCCTGGATGACACCTGGGCAACCAACGTTCAGGCAGGGAATCTAATATGTAGATATGTATAAAGAAGATGATATGCATAGTCAAGAAGTGGCCCCATTGCAAGTTCTAACGAGCCCCATTATGGTGGTAGGTTTTGCATTAAATTAAAAGGACACTTCCATCAAAATACATTTTTTAAATTACATTGTAACTGACCATATGTACGTAAGTATACCGATGAAACAAATCAAGGTATCACGCCCCGTCTCCAAGGTCTCTATATACAGTATAGCCTCTATGGTGTGCATACCTTCAATTAACGTAACACTGAAATGTGGACAATTGGTGGAGCTTAGAGGACCTGTTGCAAACAGAGCAGTAGGGGAGAGCTCCTGCAACAATCAGTTGCCGTACAGCCAGAGGCATCTCATCCATATCTTAAATTCATTTACATATAGGTGCCATTTAATAGCCCATTTCTGTACTCATGCTTCCCCATGTGCCTGATCCACTTTGATTATCTGATCACTAGGGTTCTTCAAATAAGGGGTAGACTAATGAAGACCACCCATTTAACGGAAGATTTGATGGAATTTTATGTGTGTGAAATTTTCCGTTCACATTGTCATTAGAGGCTTCATTGGAGGAAACCATAATGGAACCCTGTGTACCGGTTGGGTATCGGTTGGGCACCGGTGATATCCTAGTAGCAGATGAAACCACAGCGGTAGCTTGAATTCAGATTTATACAATGAATACAATGATCTATAAAGTGATGAAGTGGCAAAGAGTGATGATGGGAGGAGAAGAAAATAACCAAGACTATTCTACTGCCTCAGCCAAGACTAGAAGCCTACACACTGAACACTGCAAAAGCATGGACACATGCAGCCAGTGGCATACCTTCCATGGAGACAGACCATGCGACTGCTATGAGCCCCAGGGCTGAACTCCTTCCTCTCTTTCTGATGTGAAAACACTGCATTTTCATGCTGTCACCACTAGGAAGAGCGCAGTGCAAACACATTATTACAGTTTTTATTTCAGTTCATGTAACTGCATACATTCCTACGCATTGAGCTCCCCCTAGTGGTGACTGCAAAAAAACAGATTTGTAATAGAAAGGAAGCAGAACATTTTTCCATGTATTTATGCAAGGTGTCTGGCATTGAGAAATATGATGGTCAGGTTGAGAGTAGGGATAAGAGAACCAGTGGAAATTTTAGTTCGCCGGGTTCGGCCGAACTTCAGGTCAAAGTTCTTGATCCCGAACTTGATCCCGAACCTGGACTCCATTAAAGTAAATGGGGAACCGAACTTCACTTTATTATTTTATATAATGGAAAATAATAGCATTCTTAAGACAGAATGCTGGATAAAATGGCCATTGAGGGGTTAAAAATAATAAAAAAAAACTCACCTCACACAGCCAGTATACTCTTCTCTCTGCATGACCTGCAAAAGGACCTGTGATGACATCACCGCACTCACCACGTGGTCAATGCGGTGACGTCACCGCAGGTCCTTCTATCTTCATTCAGCAGGACCTGCTATGACGTCACCGCGCTCACCACATGTTAAGCGCGGTGACGTCATCGCAGGTCCTTTTGCAGGTCCTGAAGAAAGAAGAGGATACCGGCTGCGCGATCAAGTGGATGAGGTGAGTTTTTTTTTATTATTTTTAACCCCTCAATGGCCATTTTATTCAGCATTCTGTCTTAAAAATGCTATTATTTTCTGTTATAACCATGTTATAATGGAAAAAAATAAAATCACCCGAACCTGAACTTCAGTTAAAAAGTCCAGGTTCGGGTCCGGGTACCCAAACTCGCAAAGTTCGGTACGAAGCCAAACTTTGCAGTTCGGGTTCGCTCAAACCTCGTTGAGAGCCATATTTATGAAGCATCTGTTCCACTTTACTGACATAGAAGGTGGATGAGGCCGGGGGTGACTTCTTTAATGAAATTTTTTGCAATTAAAATTGAGTTCACTTAATAATAAAAAAATAAAAGTAAATTCATCAGAAATCTTGGGGATCGCTCTTTGCATACTGCATTGCCTGGGATTGATTGACGCATGTGTACTGCGAAACTCAGTGCGGCCCATACTAAGTTTTGCTACGCATAAGATCTGCGTATCTCTGCATACAGCTGACACAGAACTAAGAGTTTTCTCCAGAGACCTTGTGTTTGGCCACTGCTCATGCCCTAGTATTTTTAAATGACCCATTTAGGCAAAGGTCTCCAAACAATTGCTAGGATCCACAATTTCTTATCTTCACTTGTATAGTATAATTTATTGTTCCTTATTTTTTTCTATTTTTACTTTTTGTGTCTTGAAGGTAATAAAATATAGTTTTTGTTCTCCTCTCAGGGAACGGGCATTAAACACATCACAGCCGGTGGCCTTGCAGTTAACGGTGGGCAATCTGAAGCCAGAGGAGACTTACTCTTTCCGTGTCGTAGCCTATAATGAATGGGGACCCGGCGAGAGCTCACAGCCAATCAAGGTGGCTACGCAACCAGAGTGTAAGTACACAGTTATCATATACATTGTAATTATTGTGTAATTATTGGGGTTAAACATAAGGAAAAGGCAGTCTTCCACGCCCCTACCTGGGAGGAACCAAAAGCATCCTGATGGCCCTAGTGCACAAACTAGAGATCAGAACTACTGTGACACTTACGTAGATAGTACAGGATGTCATTTTATGTTACAGTCTACATTGGTTTGCCACTCCAGGTCAGTGGTAAATGATATTGGACAAAGGTGACAACCAATATGGCTGCACTTTCCACAACAAAACGGTATGCTTTAACTTCCAACTTACCAAACAAGAAAGGATCGCGGCACTCCTTCGTCTGTAGAAAATGTTCTTTATTCCACCTTAAAGTGCAACGTTTCGACTTTAATCAAGTCTTTATCAAGCATGATGCTTGATAAAGACTTGATTAAAGTCGAAACGTCGCACTTTAAGGTGGAATAAAGAACATTTTCTACAGACGAAGGAGTGCCGCGATCCTTTCTTGTTTGGTATCGTATTGGGGACCAATGGTCAGGTCCTAACATCGCAGGCACCGCCACTATATGGACTTTGGGTATTTACCTACAATGGTGCTGTCACCCCATGCATTTTTGCTTCAGTCTCTAACTTCCAACTTAGTAATATTTATCCATTTTTCTAATTATGGCCATAATATTCCATTTAAAAGACCTCATACATGGATGTTTTCTCCAGGGTTGGATTGAGAGTGGTTTGGGCCCAAAGTCAATAATAGTCATGGGACCCTTACACGCCAACAAAGGTATAATGCACTTGAACAGGGTTAATGAGTGTTTAAGTATCATTTATATCATGTATCAGGTGAAGGCCACTGCCTGACCTCTCATTTTTCTTTTTCTATTGGTTGGGGTTACAACAATGATCATACTCCCACCAATCATGCGTTAATGATTTAGATGGTCCTGATGAGGTTAAAATAAAAAAAAGCCATTCCCACCTACCGGTTCCCACTGGTCCCCACTTCGTGGTCTTTGCTTGGCAAGCAAGAAATCCTTGGAGATGCCTGCTCAGCCAATCACTGGCCAAGGCAGTGACCCTCCTCAGCCCATGATTGGCTGAGTAGTTGATTCCTGGTATTTTTGTGTGCTTACAGAGCAGCAGGGACCGGTAAGCATCGGAAAGGCAGTGGTGGGGGATTGTTGAGGGTGAATATTATTAGTTTTTTATTTTTAATCTATAGCTGGACAATCCCTTTAATTTTCAGTATCTGGGTCAGAAACTGTGGGCCATTTGTGTTGGCGAAGGACCCCTATGGTGGCTGGTAAGGCTCCCATGTGTTTGTGAAGGCCCTCTATTGTGGCTTGTAAGGATCCTGTGTATTGGTGAAGGATCTCTATGATGGCTGCTAAGGATCCTATGTGTTGGTGAAGGACCTCTATGATGGCTGCTAAGGATCCTATGTGTTGGTGAAGGACCTCTATGGTGGCTGCTAAGGATGCTATGTGTTGGTGAAGGACCTCTATGATGGCTGCTAAGAATCCTATGTGTTTGTGAAGGACCTCTATGATGGCTGCTAAGGATCCTATGTGTTGGTGAAGGACCTCTATGGTGGCTGCTAAGGATCCTATGTGTTGGTAAAGGACCTCTATGATGGCTGCTAAGGATCCTATGTGTTGGTAAAGGACCTCTATGATGGCTGCTAAGGAGCCTATGTGTTGGTGAAGGACCTCTATGATGGCCAATAAGGGTCCTAGAACCCTTACTGTGACATGTGACACCCAAATGACCTAAAAGATAAAATTTGTAGAAAAAACAAACAAACTCGGCCCTTGTATTTTTCCCCCCCCGGAAAGACGCTGACATTTTAGACTGAAGATTTTTTTACTCAGACTGAAAGATGAAATCTTCTTAAGCTCGCCTCCCTATGATGTATAATTTTAGCCAGGACCAATAGGTTGTGAGTTCAGTAGCTGCAGACAGAAGACGCGCGCAATCTTTCTATACCCCATACAGAGAGATTAAGATACATCATTTATTTCCAATTTTCCACTGCTTCAGAATGTCAGAAGACGAGTTTAACTTCGTACGACTGATTTTTTTAAATTTCTTATGCAAATGTTGAATAGTTTGCTTTTAGGATAAAAGTATTAGACATTCAAAATTCTACATGAATGTTCTATTCACCCACACAAGAGATTAATGGTGCGGCTCCGTGTGGCGTCCGCCGTGTCGTCACTGTCTAAATGTAAAATAATAGTAATTATTAAGAAGAACAGTATTCATCTCTACAAGCTCTACTTTATAACTGAATACACCGCCATTTCTTGTATCAGCCTAATCCTTCTGACATTCATAGAAACATGCATAGCCGACTGGTAAACACAGAGGAAATAATGGATAATTTATAACCACTAGGGACAAGTTCACAAACCTTGTTTATTATTAATTTAGAGAGATAGATAGATAGATAGATAGATAGATAGATAGATAATAGATAGATAGCCATGAGATAGATAGATAGATAGATAGATAGATAGATAATAGATAGATAGATAGATATGAGATTGATAGATAGATAGATAGATAGATAGATAGATAGATAATAGATAATTGATAGATAGATAGATAGATCAATAGATAGATATTAGATAGATAGATAGATAGATAGATAGATAGATAGATAGATATGAGATTAATAGATAGATAGATAGATAGATATTAGATATATATTAGATAGATAGATAGATCGATAGATAGATATTAGATAGATAGATATTAGATAGATAGATAGATAGATGAGATAGATAGATAGATAGATAGATAGATATTTTATACAGATTAATATTGCTTGAAGAAAGTCCCAGTAAGAGGATTGAAACGTTTCATGGTTGACTGACTAAAGGACACACTTTTTTGCTACATGATGATACATAGATAGATAGATAGATTTAAGATAGATATATATGAGATAGATAGATAGATAGATATATATGAGATGGGTAGATATAAGATAGATAGATAGATAGATATAAGATAGATAGATAGATAGATAGATAGATAGATAGATAGATATTGCATGACATTAGACTTCTTATCACCTGTGACAGGTGGTTCTGTCGCCCCCCATCCCACTTAGGTAGACAGATCAGACCACTCCACACAAATGCCCGTCTAGACAGTCCTGAACTTGATAAATCGGCCCATTGTTCAGCAGTTCAGGGATGCGTTCAGACTATAGGTATGGCGTAGATCATTGTCATTTTCCGGAGTAACTTCGCTTTGTCGGCATTGTGGAATCGACGCCCTCATGGTATTAATCACCAGCTGTTCTTTGTGCTTTTTGGGGGTTGTGACAAAAGACTGATCAATGCTGTGCGATCAATAACATTACCTAAAGCTGTTAAGTCCATCATTCCTGGTAATACCAGGCAGCAAAGCATTGTGGGCCTTTTCAACTCCAGTGATGAAGAAGAAAGGGATTGTTAATGTATCAGCTGGATAACCGCCCGGTGAGAGGGGGCCGCTGCTTAGGGAAATAGGATTTGGAGGCCGCTTGTGATTCCTCCTGCGGTATGTCTGCATCCAGTGGTTTCCAGCTGCCTCCATCTGATGAGTTTCCATTCAGCAGCTCAGTCGGTCTTACATAGGATGGCGGAGGTTCAAGAGAATTTGGAATGATTTTGAATGACAAGCAATCCTGTGTTTTATTATGATTATGCCGCACTAACCAGTTTTCCATTAGCAGCCCTGTCGTATTACAATTTTCAAATAATAATGTGAGAAGGGGATGAAGGAGGGAGTAGTGAAGATGTTTTCATGGTCATGGCGAGATTGGTCTTCCATACGGGATTTTTTCTTGATAGGTGGAATTTATTTTGAAATACTTTAGACGTACTGTATGTCCATAGCACAAAATGTTCTCACTATGTATGAAAAAAAGGCCTTGTAAAATAATAAAAATAATAATGACATTCTGGGCTACAGAGGATGTACAGAAGAAAAATATGAAATCTAAAATTTGAGTTCTAAAAGAAAGAATTATGAGTTAAGTTAGTTGAATTTTTGAAATGAGCCAACATTCTGAGTTAAAAAGTGGACGTTCTTACATTAAAGTCTGGGAATTCTTAGATGAAAAGCCAAAATGATTCTTAGATAAGAAGCCAGCGTTCTGAGAGGACAAGTGGAGATTCTTAGATAAACAGCCAAATTCTTAGGTAAAAAAAAAGTCTAAATTGTGAGATAAAAAGTTAAAATTCTGAGATTTAAGGTCCAAATTCTGAAATAAAAGCCAAAATTCTGAGATAAAAGAGACAGTATTCTTAGATAAAAAATCAACATTCTTAGAGAAAAAGACAACATTTTGAGATAAGGCAAGATCCTTAGATCACGGATGCCCAACCTCTGGCCCTCCAGCTGTTGCAAAACTACAACTCCCAGCATGCCGGGTAGTCTACAGCTATCAACCCACAGCAGGGCATGGTGGGAGTTGTAGTTTAATAACAGCTGGAGGGCCATGGGTTGAGCATCACTGCCTTAGATAAACAGCCAATATTCTTAGTTAAGTAAAAATTCTGGTATAAAAAGCCAAAACATTCTTAGGGGAAAAAGTCAAAATTCTGAAATAAAAAGCAAACTTTCTTTGAAAAAAAAAAAAAAAACTAATATTGAGACAAAAACTCAGATTTCTGAAATAAGATGCTCAAATTCTGAGATAAAATCTAAAACAAAACATCTATATTTTAGCTTATCTTAGATTTGTGTTTTTTATTTTATTTTAAGATAACCCCACTACATTTCCGCAACGATTTGTTGGCATCCCAACTATGCTGTACATAATATTCTGAATCTATAGGGTTTTAGACAAAATAGTGTCCGAAGCAAAACTATGCAAAATAAAATATGGCAACATTATTGCCTTTTTTAGACAAAGTACTGCTATAAAGTGGCCAAAAATATAAAGCATTCCCATAATATTCCTTTAAAGGAAGCCTGTCACCGTCACTATGTTTAACATGAAAAAAACCTGCCAGTCAAGGGCGAGAGTTGGGGAAGGGGGAGAGATCACGAGTCTTATTGGAGTCATCTCCAATGAGACTTGTGGTGCGAGCTTTACACTGTCAGTAATGATAAAGTACAGAATTTCAGGCCAGAAGTGACAGCCTGGCCAAAATCAGCAGGTCTATTACTATACTATGCTGTCCTCAGCAAGGGCAGCATAGTAGAGGTGACAGGTTCTCTTTAAGGAGCCCACATAATATAGCCGTTCAAGTCCTAAATAATAATACCACCTTAACTGCTAAACATTACTATGTAGATTTAGTTTGATGCTGGGCAGGACAGGAAGTCTTCCCTTATGAAAACAAGAACCTTAAGAAACTGCCCAATTTTCCATCACGTAAACTGTCTTTGAACATTGATGATGCCCAAATGGCATAGACTACCTCAAACCTCACCTACAGGTACATACCTGAAGACACATTGATACAAGTTGTGCTCAGACTGTGTTCTACCTCTCTCTTCCGGAAAAATTCTACCCAAATGAACATGAAGAAATTCTCATTCTATTGAATAAGAATGTTTTTAAAAAAAATCTTGGTCGAATTTCGATGCTAACGAATTGATTCGCTCATCTCTATCTCACACCCATACTGTCTCTTCGGGTATATATATATGTCTCTCTGAATATATATATGGATTCCTGGACGCGGAATGTTGGTATGAGATAATTACGATAAATGACCATGGGCAGGTACATAATGAGCATCATGCGCAGTAATACTTCATGACACAACTGGAGGATGACAAGGGACTAACTGTTGTCTAACTTTATTAAATCTCGATTTTTCTCTGTCACACTCAATGAAATCTCTAAGTAATAAATGAGCTGCGTTTGCTGGATACATTTAGGTAGAGAGGACACCAGTTGAGGATGTTTGTTGTACCGTATTATTGGTGTATACTAGAGATGAATGAACCTTTTAAGATTTGGTTTGTTTCAGGTTCACCAAATTTTTGAGAGTGAAAGAACCTAGTATGCTACTTTGGGTTAAATTTATATGCGTTGTCTGGGGTGTAGTATGTGTAGTACACTGTATTGTAGGCCAGGCAATGCCCCTCTGGGTTTCTGGGAAAGATATTCAAATAAGCTTTTCTAAGCCTACCTGATGCCAGCAGATGTAAGATGTGCTAAATTTCATATATTTTTTCGCAGAAACCCAGAGAAAGGTTGCCTAACCTAGAATAGCCATCATGTACATGTATATTAAATGGTCTCCATAATAGAAATAGTACCCACCCAGAGTTCCCCCAAGGCCTCTGAACTATAAAGATGATTTTATCTGCTTTGTCCTGAAAGAGTTAGTTGCAAATTGAGGGGCTGGTTTAGCTATCTTCCTAGTTTTGTTGTAGGATTTGTTAGAATCTGAACTTTTTAAGAAATCTGGAATTAATTCCAAATCATTTGAATTGAATTGCTCATCCTTAGATCATTCATAAATTACACAATGAAGTAAAGCACCTTGAAGGGGTTTTAGGTGATTTATTTTTTTTAGTGGATCACATAGGGTCAAAATTATGTCATATTCACCTCCACTGCTGCTCACTTTTTGTTCACTGCCCGATACATCGCAAATGCCAGGAAATGCCCACTCAGTCACTACTGTGGCCAGTGATTGGTTGAGTAGCCATTTCCTGGTATTTTGAACAAGGACTATCAAGTGAAAAGCAGTGATCGGCATCGGAAAAACAATAACGGGGATAAGTCAAGGTTACTGTGATTTAATTTATATTTTCACCCCTTTATGGTAGATTTTCCAGGGTTAGAAAATAGGACCTGCTTTTTTTTCTCAAAAACTGCACCACTCTTTTGCATGAATGTTGTTTCTAGTATTGCAGCTCAGCCTTGATTACCTCAATACTAGTCACAGCCCATGGACAGATCCTTTCCATTCTAATTCAGGACAATTCCATTAATAATATTGATGAGCGGCAGGGGCAATATTCAAATTCACGATATTTTGCGAATACATGAAAATACCTCTTTGAAGGGGCCTCCACATTTTGGTAGAAGGTTCCCTTAAAATACGCTTGTCACAGGACATCACTTTATTGGGAACCCTAGTGATCAGTTTTGGAGAAATGTGGCAGAAAGTATTCAATTTCTCTGTAGCATCACCTCAGGGCAAGTAAAGAATTACACTGTTTATGTAGTGGCTAGACATGCTTGGTCTTAAGACCACCTGTCACGCTTGTGTGTGGAAGGAAAATACCACACCCAGCATAGGAGGGAAAGGGGATACCGGCATAAGGCCTAGAAACTAGGGAAGGAAGATGGACACCTCCTAGAGAAAACCCTAACTCCAGTCCTGAGAGACTACCAGTATTAACAGGCCCCAAAGGTAGGCAAGTTTATACACCGTATAAATAAAATCCTATCTCAACCTATAGAACCCTGGAACTAATGTCAGGACTGAGTCTACCTGTTCCTCCAAAGAGAAGGACGAAAAGGAGTCTCCCTCAGACCTAATGACAAAAAACAAGGAAAGTCAACATATAAAAAAAATACAAAAGGTAAAGGAAACACTTATCTTCAATGAAGCTTTGGTAGCACCAGGAACTCAGCCGAGAATCAAACACAAGTTAAAGGGGTTCTGCAGTTATTTTAAACTGATGATCTATCCTCTGGATAGATCATCAGCATCTGATTGGCAGTGGTCCGACACCCGGGACCCCCGTCGATCAGCTGTTTGAGAAGGCAGCGGCACTTGCAGTAGCGCCGCGGCCTTCTCGCTGTTTACCACAGGCCCAGTGATGTCACGACTAGTATCACTGGCCTGGATGGGGCTAAGCTTAATTCGAGTAACCGGAGCTTAGCCCCACCCAGTCCAGTGATACTAGTCGTGACGTCATTGGGCCCGAGGTAAACAGCTGATCGGCGGGGGTACCGGGTGTCGGACCCCTGCTGATAAGATGCTGATTAGTGTTGAGCGTGAATATTTCAATATATCGAATATTTTAGAATTTTTAGCAATATCGGCACTCGCTAATTCGCAAATACTTCGAATATAGCGCTATAAAGTCGCTATTTTGAATATTCGTTGTTGTGTTTTTTTGTTGTTAATCCTTGTTGCTCTCTGGTTATCTTCCCACTTTCCAAAAGCTATTCTTACCTGTCCGGAGGATTCCTGGCTCCCTGCCGCGTTATATTCTAGCAAGCCAACCATTAGGAACTCAGCTCTAAGTTGAATTCGCAACATATACTCGCATTGCAAATTCAACTTAGAACTGAGTTCCTAATGGCTGTATTGCTAGAATATGATGAAGATTGAGAATATAGCGCTATATTCGATATCTTCGTTGATTCTACTAAGGTAACCCAATAGGAAATTTGCCTGTATACACTGTTCAAAGTTCAAATCGCAATACACAATATAAATTTGCGTAACATTTGCAATATATAGAATAATGACGAATATTTGATTTCAGCATTTCAGAATATATTACGAATATTAAATATATCAAGAAATATAATGTGCCACCTCCCGCTCATTACTAATGCTGATGATCTATCCAGAGGATAGATCATCAGTTTAAAATTACTGCAGAACCCCTTTAACCACAAGTCCAACAGAAGCTATACACCGCACGGCATAATGGGAGAAACAACAATAAATAGAGAAGGTTAAATGACCACAATAGCAACACCTGGGAAAGAAGGTGTGGCAAGCACCAGAAACAACACAGACGTCATTTGATCCAAAAGGAAAACATGTCAGATCAAACCACATGTTGCCAGTTTCACAGATCTCCTGCCACCTGTCGCAGGAACGTCCGTATGTCTCTGTACGTCCGTGACACCACCATACAAAGTAGTGTATTGTTGGCTAAATTTGCTAAGAAATGGTGGCTTTGGCCCAAAGTCTGATGAGCAGGGGAAGCTCCCGATTCTCCCCTGATAGAAGATGTCAGGGCAGAGAAGGATTAGACAAAGTTAATATTTCCGCCGGGAAATAAGCCACCTCCAGAAGTGTCTGGCAGTAGCTTTCTCTCCTTTCCCCATTGCGCATTGTTAAATTGGAAGAGATAACTGTCGGCTGAACAATCATTCAGTCAACAGCTATTGAATGTGTATGGCCAACTCCTTGTAGACATTATCTGCTGTGTCTAAGAGGCTGACCATTAATGACATCCCCTGGTGGGCAGAGTTAGGGGAAGTAGCAAGATGTGACCACATTTTAATAGGCACCATTGAGTTGTCATCATCTTTACTACTGCTAAATTACCCCAGCTATTATAGGGGGTCTCTTTGCATCCTAGAGGCTACTAGTTTCTAGGCTTGCTTCAAGCTCACTGGCTTTCTGTTGAGTTGGGTGCTGTCTACTCCATGGTATACAGAGTGGACCCTCCAGCATTTTAGCCCCAGTATTTTTAGAGTCACTGCTCCAAATCCCCCCATGAGTCTTGAAATGTTTACAGAAATGTGTCATGTCGGGTGCAGAGTTAGGAGCAGTGTAGGACTTTAATGGCCGCTCTAGGGACAGGTTCAGGATGGCATCATCCTTTCCAGGATGGGTGCACTGTGTTAGATAGGTAGGACAATTCAGGTCCCGCTCCCTTTTACATAGGGTTTGTGAGGGACAGTCCTATCTGCACAGACACTGATGGAACAAGTACCCTGATCAGGTCTGATAACCATATCGGTGGAAGAGGTGAATTGTTACCTTAATTGTTGTGGACAGTTGATTACCATTTTTCCAATTTCCAATGTTTTGATCTTGTGCAATCTCTGTGGTTTAACTGAAAAAAAGAAGAGAATTTGCCACTGGTCTGATTTCATTACATGGTGGAAGGGGTCCTCACCATTCAAAATCTGTTCTATTCATTATCGGCAGCACATCCCTGATTGCACAGGAAGACGAGCAGCCAATAATCCGTCATCTTTCATCCTGATGATGATGGCCACCAGACGACAAATGGGCTCATCGGCTGCACTGTTATACAGGCCAATTATCGGGAGCAAGGGCCCCAATGATCGCTTTTTCCTAAGAATAGATCCGAAAATCCCGCAGTCTAATAGGGCTCTAAGGGGTAGGGGGCCGTTTTATTCTAAAATCATAATTAACCAATTCCGCTGTAAAAAGCGGCAGTTTATTTAGTGTTGGGGTGAGAATCAAATGAGATTTATCAATTAACAGGAAGACAAAAGATCTCATCTCCAGGCGCGTTAGAACGTGCCAGATTCATGCTTAATTGAAGTCATTCTCAAACTTCTGCTCGATAATTTTCTGTGGAAAGCTATGTGTCTTTCCCTATTTATCTCCAGAATAGACGGAATCTGCCAAGAAGTTAATGAACTCCTTATCTTTTAAATTCTGAAAATGAAAGAAACTTAATACAAACTGTGACTCAATCATTGGAGAAGTAGCGTCCTGATCCAGTAGGCAGATAGGGTACAGTAAATTACTCTTTATCAGACGCATTATAAATAATCTCCTGCCATGAGATTTGGAGATTTTGTAGGAATAGCTTGATGGCAAAAAAATATAATTTGGTAAAATGAGATGTATGCTCAGGAATCGGGCTGCATTATTCCTATTGGAAAAGCCTACTTTTCTAGGTATGAGAAACCAATATTGGAAAATATAATGTAATACTATATAATATGCAAGGGTGAGACTGCATACTGTATATATATCTAAGGGGTGGGCCTGAATAATGTATATATATATATATATATATATATATATATATAATATATATATATAGTGTACCTTGATATTATATAAAACAAGTAAATATAATATAATATAAATATAATATAAAGAATACACTGCTCTTTTCTAGGGTTTATGACCACCCTATAATCCAGCAGTGATTGTCTTGCTTGTGCACTATATGAATATGCACCGGCCTCTCTGAAGGCAAGGACCGTAAGAGCGCACATAGGCACGCATACGCAGCACCATTTGGTGCGTATGCACTGCAGCGATGGTCGCAACTAAAGATGAGCAAAGCTCTCAAAACTTCGATTTGGCTGCTTTACCGAAGTTCACGTAGAAATTTGCTGTGTTATGAATTAATTCGCCACAAAGTGCATTTCTTTTTGAGTAGCGAACGCAATGACGGGGAATGGTGATCGTGCTGCCCCCCTTCATTGAACCCATCAGATGCCTCGTTGATCGCTTTTCGCGACATCCGAGATGACCATTGAGGCCTGTCAGGGGTTAATCTGCAAATAAAATAAAAATACTCCCCTTAAACATTTAATGGCAAAGACCGCGCTACGGCCATCTCGCTTGTAGATCCTGCGAGAAATCACACGTGGTGCGTGATGACATCATCATACTGGCTGGCGTGACGTCATACATCACCGCACAGGAGATTTCACATTGGATCTTCAATCAAGATGAGCGATCCCCCGTCCTCATACTGTGAAGAAGATCGCTGCATGTAAATGCGCGGTCTCCTTCACTAAGCAAGCAGCCGACTGTCGGGAAGAAATGCTTCCCGACAATTGGCCGCTCCTTCGGCCCATGTAATCACGTTTTAAACTTGTAGGATAGCAACATTAGGGCTAACTGCACACAAGGGGGATTACGTGCGGGTTTTGTGCGCAGATTTTCGTATGGCCTCTTGCACGCGACCGTATGGCTTTTTCAGTATTTTGTGGTCCGCAGAAAACGGATCTGCAAAAAATACGGATAACGACCATGTGCATTCCGTTTTTTGCGGAACGTAACAGCTGGCCTCTGATAGAACAGTACTATCCTTGTCCGTTATGCGGACAATAAGGCCTCTTTCACAAGAACTATTTTTTGTGAGTGTATGGGCCGTTTTTTGCGTTCCGTATACGGTCCGTATACGAAACCATTCATTTCGATGGGTTAACAAAAAAAACGAAGGTACTCCGAATGCATTCCGTTTCCGTATTTCCGTTCCGTTGAAAGATAGAACTTGTCCTATTCTTGTCCGCATCACAGACAAGTATAGTACTGTTCAATTAGGGGCCAGATGTTCCATTCTGCAAAAAACATAATGCACACGCATGTCATCCTTTTTTTGAGGACCGCAAAACCATATGGTCGTGTGAAAGAGGCCTATCTTTGAACGGAACGGAAATACAGAAATGGAAGGCATACAGAGTACCTTCCGTTTTTTTTGCGGATCCATTGAAATTAATGGCTCCATATACAGTCCGTATATGGAGTGCAAAAAACGGAACATAAATAAAAAAAATAAAATTATTCATGTGCAAGAGGCCTAACACGGTACCAGCAAAGAGAATGAGATTTCATGAATCTCATGTGCACTTTGCTTTTTTTACCTGGTAACAATTTACCTGCTGTGTGGATTTTAAAATGTCGCCAATTGTTTGTGCCATTCCTCACCTTATGTACAGTGGTTTTTCTTGTGGAATTCAATGGAAAAATCTGCAAGAATTAAAAATACACTAGAAAAAAGCACTAAAACAACGATAAATAGTGTGGAATTATGTGCTTCTTTTTGTGCGGTTTTCGTGAGGATTGCAATAAATGCGGCAGATCTATGTCAACCAGCAAACATCACATTGTTTTTTAACCAAATGACAAACTCAGCTCTGCCGAGATGGCGCAGGATCTACAGTGCGGAGGCCAGTGTCATTCTGTACGCCATGAACCTCGTGTCACATCCCTCCATCAGCTCATATTTAAAAATGTGCAATTGACTGTAAAGCCATTGCTTCTCATTTTAGAGGTTGTGTAAATTGTGTTCGCATTTAAAACAGAGGACACGTTCTGCTGAAATCAATAGGACAGACTTGTAAAGAGCGCCTGAAAAGGTTATGGGCTCAGGAACGGAAAATAACAAAATACAAGAGCGAGTGAGATCCTGATTTATTAGAATTTAACTGCTTAGGTGTTGGGGGTCAACAGGGTTTTGGCTGAAAAGTTATAAAATGCGGCTGAATATTATTTATCTCATTACGTAATAAATACAAAGAGACCATATGGTCTGCGATCTGCAGTGAATGTCTGTCATAGGAAAAGTGTTACATCCAGAAATTAGAGACAATATACAGTAAAATTCAAAGTATTTGATTTTAGAACACCCCTATCCAAGCATGCCCAGCAGTAGAGAAGTAACGGCAGAGTGTATGGCAGATTGGAGCAGAACATATCTACTGTATTATCATAAAAATAATAGGGGAGACTTATTAATAATCTAATGACAATGATAAAATGACAATGATAATATTACCTCCTATGTACAAGAATATAACTACTATAATACTGCCTCCTATTTACAAGAATATAACTACTATAATACTGCGCTCTATGTGCAAGAATATAACTACAATACTGATCCTATGTACAAGAATATAACTACTATAATACTGCTCCTATGTACAAGAATATCACTACTATAATACTACCTCCTATGTACAAGAATATAGCTACTATATTACTGCCTCCTATTTACAAGAATATTACTACTATAATACTGCCCTCTATGTACAAGAATATAACCACTATATTACTGATCCTATGTACGAGAATATAACTACTATAATACTGCTCCTATGTACAAGAATATAACTACTATAATACTGCCCTTTATGTACAAGAATATAACCACTATAATACTGATCCTATGTACAAGAATATAACTACTATAATACTGCTCCTATGTACAAGAATATAACTGCAATAATACCACTCCTATGTACAAGAATATAACCACTATAATACTGCCTCCTATGTACATAAATATAACTACTATAATACTGTTTCTATGTACAAGAATGTAACTACTATAATACTGCTCCTATGTACAAGAATATAACTACTATAATACTGCTCCTATGTACAAGAATATAACTACCATAATACTGCCTCCTATGTCTAAGAATATAACTACTATAATACTGCTCCTATGTACAAGAATATAACTACTATAATACTGCCTCCTATGTACAAGAATATAACTACTATAATACTGCCCCCTGTGTACAAGAATATAACTACTATAATACTGCCACCTATGTACAAGAATATAACTACTATAATACTGCTCCTATGTACAAGAATATAACTACTATAATACTGCCACCTATGTACAAGAATATAACTACTATAATACTGCCTCCTGTGTACAAGAATATAACTACTATAATACTGCCTCCTATGTACAAGAATATAACTACTATAATACTGCCTCCTGTGTACAAGAATATAACTACTATAATACTGTCTCCTATGTACAAGAATATTACTACTATAATACTGCTCCTATGTACAAGAATATAACTACTATAATACTACCTTCTATGTACAAGAATATAACTACGATAATTTCTGAATTTTTGTTACTCTAAAAAGCAGAGCTATAGATTAATACTCGGCAGTCATTTGTACAGAGTGTGAGTTCGGCAAATTAATGACCAGTGTAAAATCTGCATTCATTTCAATCAGTAAATTAATTTGTAGAAATGTAGGATTCCCTTACATTCCATGAATCTTTCATACAGGTCATCACTAGTTCAGTTTCCTTTTCCATTTTCTAAATTATTACTGTGAAATTCTTCATGTTTGAGGCACCGTCTCTGGCACCGGATCATTTCTTCTTCTAGTTAATTCCTATAGATGAATAATTAAAAAATCCTATATAGTAATCGTGCAGCCAGTGAACTCTGGAGACATGCACACAGACGGACACATCTTCATGCTGGATCACAATTTTGTCCTTCCATAATTTAGAGAAAAGAGAAAAGCAAGTTTACAAAACAATTTCTAAAATAAAATAAAAAGTTAATAAATAAAAAAAAACACAAGAAAGAAAAAATGTATTTCTGATAATTACTAATGAATTTTAACTTCTTAACTCTCAAGACAGGAACAAAGACAGAGCTGTGTGCAGACCTTAGGATTCTATCATTTCAAAAAATTAAAAAGAGCCAATACAGGTTCAAAAAAAGTTGATAAAAGTGAAACAAATATAAACCTATAAAAATTTAAAAATGTAAACTGATTATGTTAAAAAGGTGGCCCATTTGAGACATTGATGTCCTATGGCTAGGATATGCCATCAATGTCAGATAGGTGTGGGTTCATCTCTGGGACCTGCTACTATCTCCAGAACAGGACTCCAGAAGTGAAGTAGAGCGCAACTGGCTTGGGCGGCGTGCTCTCCATTCACTGCTATGGGAGTTCTAAAGAATATAGAAGCGGGTCCCAGAGATGGGTCCCACATTTGCAGTGACCCACTTTACTGTGATATTGATCTGTCCACCTGGAATCCCAATGTCAGATAGGTGTGGGTCCCACCTTCTAAAGAAGAGGGCTCCTAAGTGAAAAAGAGTACACTGAGCATGCGCGGTGTGCTTTGCATTCACTGCTATGGGAGTTCAAAAAATAAAGAAGCAGGTCCCAGAGATGGGTCCCACACTTTTTACTGTGATGATGATTTGTCAACTTTGAATCCCGATGTCAGATAGGTGTAGGTCCCACCTTCTAAAGAAGAGGACCCCTAAGTGAAGTAGAGTACAATGAGCATGCGCGTCGTGTTCTGCATTCAAGGGGTTAGCAGAGGGAGGGGGCTCCCTCTCTCAACCATCGGGCTGCCGCGATGCGATGGCAGCGGCCTGATGGTTGCCATGGCAACTGGACGCCTTGCAAAGGCGTCCAGTGTTGCCATCTATCAGTATAAATACATAGTATTAAAGTATGGGACAGCCATCAGCCCCACTGGATCTTCAAGATCCAAGTGGGACTTGATAAAAAAAGTGTGAATTTAAAAAGTAAAATAAATAAATAGAAATGTAAATTAAAAATAAAATAAATTTGCTTTTACTATATCCGCTCATTATTAAGAGATTAAAAAATGAACAACATAAAAAAATCTAAACTGTGTCAAAAAAGCCATTTTTATCACCTTTACATCACAAAAAGTGCAACACCAAGCGATAAAAAAGCGTATGCACCATAAAATGGTACCAATAAAACCGTCACCGCATCCATAAGAAAATCACTTAAAAAATAAGAAAACTATAGGTCTAAGAACGTGGAGACACTAAAACGTGTTTTTTGTTTCAAAAATGCTATTATTGTGTTAAAGTGAAATAAATGTAAAAAAGTATACATATTATGTATCGCCGCGTCCGTAACAACTAGCTCTATAAAAAATATCACATGACCTAACCCCTCAGCTGAACACCGTAAAAAAATTAAGCAAAAACAGTGCCAAAAAAGCCTTACTTCAATTGCAACACCAAGCGATCAAAAAGGTGTATGCCCCCAAAATAGTACTAATCTAACCATCACCTCATTCCTCAAAAAATTAGACCCTATCTAAGACGATTGGTCAAAAAATAAAAAAGCTATGGCTCGCAAACTATGGAGACACTAAAACATAATTTTTTTGTTTCAAAAATGCTATTATTGTGTAAAACTTAAATAAATAAGAAAAAGTATACATATTAGGTATTACCACGTCCATAACGATCTGCTCTATACAAATATCACATGACCTAACCACTCTGGTGAACGTTGTAAAAATAAATAAATAAAAACTGTTCCAAAACAACCAATTTTTTGGTCACCTTGCCCCATAAAGTGTAATAATGAATGATCAAAAAATCATATGTACCCAAAAATGGTACCAATAAAAACACCAACTCTTTCTGCAATAAACGAGCCCCTGCACAAGACGATAATCAGAAAAATAGTGTTGAGCGAACAGTTCGAGCATAGTTCGGGTCCGTACCGAATTTTGGGGTGTTCGTGACACGGACCCGAACCCGAACTTTTTCGTAAAAGTTCGGGTTCGGGTTCGTCGTTCGGCATGTATTTTGGCGCATTTTGAAAGGCTGCAAAGCAGCCAATCAACATGCATCATACTACTTGCCCTAAGATGCCATCGCAGCCATGCCTACTATTGGCAAGGTTGTGATTGGCCAAGTGCAGCATGTGACTCAGCCTCTTTATAAGCTTGTGCGCACGTCGGGACGTGCTCACTCCCGATGTGAATAGAACAGGGATAGACGCAGCTGATGCTAGGGCGAGAATAGGCAGGGATAATTGAATAACTGGAAGCAAATTTCTCTCCTCCACCTGTGATTCATCTGAACAACTGCAGCTGAGCTGCTTTTTTGATAGGGATTGGCTATTTTTAGAGTGGCCAGAGTGATTTTTCCATCCACATGTACCTGGGCTGACCGCCGGCCGCCATTTTGCGACTTGTAGTGCTGCAGCAGAAGCTGCCACAGTGTGCATTCCAAAGCTCCAAACAAGTCAGACATCTACACCTGGGATTCAGACCAATAGCGATTTAGCAGCACAGTCCAAGGCTATTTTTTTTAAAGGTTGTGCAGACCATTTTGTGGCACATGTTACTGGGCTGATAGGCGGCGGCCATCTTGGGACTAGTGCTGCAGCACAATCTCTCCCAACGTCCATTAATCACTTGTAATAGTGGTCTGTGCCATAGAAATCCTACATCAGGGACTTGGGTGTGCTTGTGTCACCCCTACTAATACCAGTCCACCTGTAATCCATACAGTGAAAAGCCATAAAGTATTCCAGTGAGGGAATTTTTTTTATTTAAAAAGGCCAAGTTAGTTTATCTGGCGTTCAATATACTAGATACAGTTAGGCCTGCGTTTCATACATCTGGAATTAGCAAACTAATGTGCTGGGGTTGGGAAAACATATATGTACCCATACTAGAATCTGTCAAAGAAAGCGGTACTCACATATAACAGTCATTCCATCTGTAATCCATACAGTCAAAAGACTGAAAGTATTCCAGTGAGGGAATTTTTTATTTAAAAAAGGCCAAGTTAGTTTATCTGGCGTTCAATATACTAGATACAGTTAGGCCTGCGTTTCATACATCTGGAATTAGCAAACTAATGTGCTGGGGTTGGGAAAACATATATGTACCCATACTAGAATCTGTCAAAGAAAGCGGTACTCACATATAACAGTCATTCCATCTGTA
This sequence comes from Bufotes viridis, assembly GCA_033119425.1. Classification (NCBI taxonomy): domain Eukaryota; kingdom Metazoa; phylum Chordata; class Amphibia; order Anura; family Bufonidae; genus Bufotes; species Bufotes viridis. The sequence goes on from CM065589.1 coordinate 28,577,752, forward strand.
ATCCATACAGTCAAAAGACTGAAAGTATTCCAGTGAGGGAATTTTTTATTTAAAAAAGGCCAAGTTAGTTTATCTGGCGTTCAATATACTAGATACAGTTAGGCCTGCGTTTCATACATCTGGAATTAGCAAACTAATGTGCTGGGGTTGGGAAAACATATATGTACCCATACTAGAATCTGTCAAAGAAAGCGGTACTCACATATAACAGTCATTCCATCTGTAATCCATACAGTCAAAAGACTGAAAGTATTCCAGTGAGGGAATTTTTTATTTAAAAAGGCCAAGTTAGTTTATCTGGCGTTCAATATACTAGATACAGTTAGGCCTGCGTTTCATACATCTGGAATTAGCAAACTAATGTGCTGGGGTTGGGAAAACATATATGTACCCATACTAGAATCTGTCAAAGAAAGCGGTACTCACATATAACAGTCATTCCATCTGTAATCCATACAGTCAAAAGACTGAAAGTATTCCAGTGAGGGATTTTGCTTATAAAAAATAATATATTTCATTGTGGTGCGAGTTGAATCGCAACAATGAAGAAAAATACTATTAAGGGACGAGGACGCGGTCGTGGTGGTGTCCGTGGAGCCTCTGTTGCTGGTAGAGGGCGTGGCCGTTCGGCTAGGCGCACACAGTAGGGAGCGAACTCCCTCAACTAGCCGGCAGAATGTACCGCAATATCTCGTGGGGCCCAATGCCGCTCTTAGGATGGTAAGGCCTGAGCAGGTACAGGCATTAGTCGATTGGGTGGCCGACAGTGCTTCCAGCACGTTCACCACATGGTCTTCCACCCAGTCTTCTGCGGAAAGCGCACAGGTGGCACCTGAAAACCAAGCCCATCAGTCTGTCACATCACCCCCAAGCATATCAGGGAAACGGTCTGAGCCACAAGTTATGCAGCAGTCTCTTCTTCTGTTTGAAGACTCTGCTTCCAGGGTTTCCCAGGGGCGTCCACCTAGCCCTTCCCCAGTGGAGGAAGACATACCATGCACTGGCGCACAACCACTTATGTCTCCAGATGAAGAGGACATGGGAATACCACCACAGCAGAGTCACCGACTCTCTGATGATGACGAAACACAGGTGCCCACTGCCGCGTCTTTTTGCAGTGTGCAGACTGAACAGGAGGAGGTCAGGGAGGGAGACTGGGTGGAAGACGATGCAGAGGACGATGAGGTCTTAGACCCCACATGGACTGAAGGTCGTGGCGATGACTTTCACAGTTCAGAGGAAGAGGTAGTGGTGAGACCGAGACAACAGCGAAGCCAAAGAGGGAGCAGGGGGCCAAAGCAGACGAGCCGCCGCCCCCAGAGTTCGCCTGCTACTGGACATCGCCAACAGGGACCCAGCCCCACAAAGGCAGCTTCAAAGAGTTCCCTGGCATGGCACTTCTTTAAACAATGTCCTACCGACAAGACCCGAGTGACTTGCACGCTCTGCCATCAGAGCCTGAGGCGAGGCATTAACGTTCTGAACCTCAGCACAACCTGCATGACCAGGCATCTACATGCAAAGCATGAACTGCAGTGGGGTACACACCTTAAAAACCAGGCACTCGCTGAGGCTCCCCCTGCTCCCTCTACCGCTGCTGCCTCGGCTTCCGCCTCGAGAGGAATGTTGCCACCTGCCGAGCAGCAAACAGAGGATGTGCCACCGACACCACCACCACCGCCACCGTCAACTAGCGTCTCCACTATATCACACAGCAGCGTTCAGCTCTCAATATCTCAAACCTTAGAGAGGAAGCGCAAATTCCCCCGAGTCACCCTCGAGGCCCTTGGCCTGAACGCCAGCATTTCTAAACTGCTGGCCTTTGAAATGCTGTCATTCCGGCTGGTGGACACAGACAGCTTCAAACAGCTGATGGCCATGGCTGTCCCGCAGTATGTGGTTCCCAGCCGCCACTACTTCTCCAAGACAGCCGTGCCTTCCCTGCACATGCAAGTGTCCGATAAAATCAAGTGTGCACTGCGCAACGCCATTTGTGGCAAGGTCCACCTAACCACAGATACGTGGACCAGTAAGCACGGCCAGGGACGCTATATCTCACTAACTGCACACTGGATGAATGTAGTGGCGGCTGGGCCCCGGCGGACAGTTCCTTGGCGCACGTCCTTCCGCCCCCTAGGATCGCAGGGCATCATTCTCTGCCTCCTGTAGCCTCCTCCTCCTACTCGGCTTCCTCCTCCACTGCTTCCACCAGCTCATCCGGTCAGCCACACACCTTCACCACCAACTTCAGCACAGCCCGGGGTAAGCGTCAGCAGGCCATTCTGAAACTCATATGTTTGGGGGACAGGCCCCACAGCGCAAAGGAGTTGTGGCGGGGTATTGAACAACAGACCGACGAGTGGTTTCTGCCGGTGGGCCTCAAGCCAGGCCTGGTGGTATGCGATAATGGGCGAAATCTCGTGGCAGCTCTGGGACTAGCCGGTTTGGCGCACATCCCTTGCCTGGCGCATGTGCTGAACTTGGTGGTGCAGAGGTTCATTCACCACTACCCCAACATGTCAGAGCTGCTGCATAAAGTGCGGGCCGTCTGTGCGCGCTTCCGCCCGTTCACATCCTGCCGCTGCTCGCCTGTCTGCGCTACAGCGGAACTTCGGCCTTCCCGCTCACCGCCTCATATGCGGCGTGCCCACCCGGTGGAACTCCACCTTGCACATGCTGGAGAGACTGTGCGAGCAGCAGCAGGCCATAGTGGAGTTTCAGCTGCAGCACGCTCGCGTCAGTCGTACTGCCGAACAGCACCACTTCACCACCAATGATTGGGCCTCCATGCGAGACCTGTGTGCCCTGCTGCGCTGTTTCGAGTACTCCACCAACATGGCCAGTGGCGATGACACTGTTATCAGCGTTACAATACCACTTCTATGTCTCCTTGAGAAAACACTTAGGGCAATGATGTTAGAGGAGGTGGCCCAGGTGGAGGAGGAGGAGGAGGATGAGGGCTCGTTTCTAACACTTTCGGGCCAGTCTGTTCGAAGTGGCTCAGAGGGAGGTTTGTTTAAGCAGCAGAGGACAGGTTCACAAGTCGCCAGCCAAGGCACTGTACTGGAGGACGAGGAGGATGAGGAGGAGGAGGTGGAGGGGACGAGGATGGCGCAAGTTCACAGCGGGGTGGCAGCCCAGGCCCATCACTGGTGCGTGGCTGGGGGATACGGTGGGCGATGACGATACGCCTCCCACAGAGGACAGCTTGTCCTTACCCATGGGTAGCCTGGCCCACATGAGCGAATATATGCTCCAATGCCTGCGCAACGACAGCAGAGTTGCCCACGTTTTAACGTGTGCAGACTACTGGGTGGCCACCCTGCTGGATCCCGGTATAAAGACAATGTGCCCACTTTAATTCCTGAACTGGAGCGCGACCGTAAGATGCGCGAGTACAAGCACTGCGCTGATAGAGCGCTCTTGAGAGCATTCCCACATGTCACAGGGAACAGGTGGAAGGTGAAGGCAGAGGAGTGGCAAGAGGTCGCCAACGCAGCTGTGTCACGGCCAGCTCATCTGAGGGCAGGGTTAGCATGGCAGAAATGTGGAAAGGTTTTGTCTCCACGCCACAGCTATCTGCACCGACACCTGATACGGAGCGTGTTAGCAGGAGGCAGCATTTCACTAACATGGTTGAACAGTATGTCTGCACACCCCTCCACATCCTGACGGATGGTTCGGCCCCATTCAACTACTGGGTTTCGAAATTGTCCACGTGGCCAGAGTTAGCATGTTATGCCTTGGAGGTGCTTTCCTGCCCGGCGGCCAGCGTTTTATCTGAGCAGCGTATTCAGCACGGCAGGGCGTCGTACTGACAAGCGCAGCCGCCTGTCCACAGCCAACGTGGACAAGCTGACCTTCATAAAGATGAACCAGGCATGGATCCCACAGGACCTGTCCCTCCCTTGTGCAGAGTAGTCCTTATTAACTGCCTAAAACATGTCTTGTTGTGCTACGGGCCACTTCTTTATTTGATACAAATTTTATGAAACCCACAGTTGAATGAAACTCTTCTCTGTCTGGGCGCCGGGGCTAACCAGATGAAAGTGGCCGGTTAAACTAACGGGTGACATGAAGCCATAACCTCTGCCATGCTACCTCTGTCTTCTGTCTGGGTGCTGAGGCCTAAGTCAAATAAAGCGGTCTTCTGCTGTGCTGGGGGATATGAAGCTAATCTCTGACCTCTCTCCTCTGTCTGGGTCCAAAGGCCTAAATCACTGAAAGAGGCCTTCTCCTGTGGTGTGTGATATGATGCCAGAATATGTGCTGTGGGGCCTCTCTCCTCTTCCTGGGTGCAGGGGTCAAATAAACTAAATTGTGGCCTACTCCTGTGGTGGTTGATATGATGCCTGATTCTCTGATGTGGAACCTCTCTCCTCTGTTTGGGTGAAGGGGTCAAAGTAACTAAATGGTGGCTTCTCCTGTGGTGGCTGATATGATGCCAGAATATGTGCTGTGGGGCCTCTCTCCTCTTCCTGGGTGCAGGGGTCAAAGTAACTCAATGGTGGCTTCTCCTGTGGTGGCTGATATGATGCCAGAATATGTGCTGTGGTGCCTCTCTCCTCTTCCTGGGTGCGGGGTCAAAGTAACTCAATGGTGGCTTCTCCTGTGGTGGCTGATATGATGCCAGAATATGTGCTGTGGTGCCTCTCTCCTCTTCCTGGGTGCGGGGTCAAAGTAACTCAATGGTGGCTTCTCCTGTGGTGGCTGATATGATGCCAGAATATGTGCTGTGGTGCCTCTCTCCTCTTCCTGGGTGCGGGGTCAAAGTAACTCAATGGTGGCTTCTCCTGTGGTGGCTGATATGATGCCAGAATATGTGCTGTGGGGCCTCTCTCCTCTTCCTGGGTGCAGGGGTCAAAGTAACTCAATGGTGGCTTCTCCTGTGGTGGTTAGTATGATGCCAGAATATGTGCTGTGGGGCCTCTCTCCTCTTCCTGGGTGCAGGGGTCAAAGTAACTCAATGGTGGCTTCTCCTGTGGTGGCTGATATGATGCCAGAATATGTGCTGTGGTGCCTCTCTCCTCTTCCTGGGTGCGGGGGTCAAAGTAACTCAATGGTGGCTTCTCCTGTGGTGGTTAGTATGATGCCAGAATATGTGCTGTGGGGCCTCTCTCCTCTTCCTGGGTGCAGGGGTCAAAGTAACTCAATGGTGGCTTCTCCTGTGGTGGCTGATATGATGCCAGAATATGTGCTGTGGTGCCTCTCTCCTCTTCCTGGGTGCGGGGGTCAAAGTAACTCAATGGTGGCTTCTCCTGTGGTGGCTGATATGATGCCAGAATATGTGCTGTGGGGCCTCTCTCCTCTTCCTGGGTGCAGGGGTCAAAGTAACTCAATGGTGGCTTCTCCTGTGGTGGTTAGTATGATGCCAGAATATGTGCTGTGGGGCCTCTCTCCTCTTCCTGGGTGCAGGGGTCAAAGTAACTCAATGGTGGCTTCTCCTGTGGTGGCTGATATGATGCCAGAATATGTGCTGTGGTGCCTCTCTCCTCTTCCTGGGTGCAGGGGTCAAAGTAACTAAATGGTGGCTTCTCCTGTGGTGGTTGATATGATGCCTGATTCTCTGCTGTGAAACCTCTCTCCTCCATCTGGGTGTAGGGGTCAAAGTCTTTCAAAGTCGCCTTCTCCTGTGCTGATTGATATAAAGCTGATGGTTGTGCCATCTGACATGGTTGCCAGGGTCTGATTCAATGGGGGCCTACTCCTGTGGTGGGTGATCTAAATGCCTGATTCTCTGCTGTGAAACCTCTCTCCTCCGTCTGGGTGTAGGGGTCAAAAGTCTTTCAAAGTCGCCTTCTCCTGTGCTGATTGATATGAAGCTGATGGTTGTGCCATCTGACATGGTTGCCGGGGTCCCATTAAATTGGGGCCTACTCCTGTGGTGGGTGATCTAAATGCCTGATTCTCTGCTTTGAAACCTCTCTCCTCCGTCCGGGTGTAGGGGTCAAAGTCTGTCAAAGTCGCCTTCTCCTGTGCTGATTGATATAAAGCTTATGCTTGTGCCATCTGACATGGTTGCCGGGGTCTGATTCAATGGTGGCCTACTCCTGTGGTGGGTGATCTAAATGCCTGATTCTCTGCTGTGTAACCTCTCTCCTCCGTCTGGGTGTAGGGGTCAAAGTAACTAAATGGTGGCCTACTCCTGTGGTGGGTGATATGATGCCTGGTTCTCTGCTGTGGGACCTCTCTCCTTTGTCTGGGTGCTGTGGTCAAAATAATAGTAAGTGACCTTCTCCATTGGTGGGTGACTTGAAGCCTGATTCTGTGCTATGGGACCTCACTCCAATTAATATTGTTTAATTTTTATTTATTTTATGTTAACTCATCATTTCCCTATCTACATTTGTTTGCAGGGGATTTAACTACATTTTGCTGCCTTTTGCAGCCCTCTAGCCCTTTCCGGGTGTGTTTTACAGCCTTTTTAGTGCCCAAAAGTTCGGGTCCCCATTGACTTCTATGGGGTTCGGGTTCGGGATGAAATTCGGGTCGAGTTCGGATCCCGAACCCGAACATTTTTCGAAAGTTTGGCCGAACTGGTCGAACCCGAACATCCAGGTGTTCGCTCAACTCTACAGAAAAATAAAAAAAATAAGGCGTTCAGAAAATGGAGACACAAAAACTTATTTTTTTTCCCAAAGATGTATTATGTAAAGAAAGTAGACATATTTGATATTATTGTGTCCGTAGCAACCTGCTCTATAAAAATAGCACATGATCTACCCTGTTTGATTAATCTTGTAAAAAATAAAATATTTAAACAGTGCCAAAACAGCAATTTTTTGGTTACCTTGCCTCACAGAAAAAGTAATATAGAGCAATTAAAAATCATATGTACCCCAAAATAGTACCAATAAAACTGGCACCTTATCCCCTAGTTTCCAAAATGGAGTCACTGTTTGGGAGTTCCTACTGTAAGGGTGCATCAGGGGGGCTTCAAATGGCACATGGCATCTAAAAACCAGTCCAGCAAAATCTGCCTTCCAAAAGCCGTATGGCGCTCCTTTTCTTCTGCGCCCTGCCGTGTGCCCTTACAGCAGTTTATGACCATATGTGGGGTGTTTATGTAAACCGCAGAATCAGTTTAATAAATATTGAGTTTTGTTTGGCTGTTAACCCTCAATGTGTTAAAGAAAAAAATGGATTAAAATGGAAAATTTGCCAAAAAAGTAAAATTTTAAAATTTCATCTCCATTTTCCTTTAATTCTTGTGGAACACCTAAAGGGTTAACGACGTTTGTAAAATTAGTTTTGAGTAACTTGAGGGGTGTAGTTTTTGAAATGGGGTAATTTATGAGGGGTTTCCACTATGGAAGCCCCACAAACTGACTTCAGACCTGAAATGGTCCTTAAAAAGTGGGTTTCGGAAATTTTCTTAAAAATTATAAGAATTGCTTCTAAACTTCTAAGGCTGTGTAACGGACCGTTGCTGCAGACAAGGGGTAAAAACCGTTTAGGCGATCGGCCCCCTTTACAGAGATATAGGCACAGCTACTGCAGAACACCAAACTCCCGAACTGGATACAAAATAGCACTCCAACTCCCGTACTGGAACCTCCCAAATAGCTGCTAGCAGACGAACAGGAAAAGCAGACAATCAGCTTACACTCCTGGCAATCAGTCTCTAACAGCATACAGTGAATCCCCCCAAGAACGAGACGAGGCTCCGTATTGATGGTAAACAGGAATTCTCTCATTTATTAACGGCTACCTGCCCGGTATTTATCCAGGTCTCCCACCTGGTGGACACTCCCCTAGAGGACCAGAAGGAAGACTGCGACACGGGATACAGCAGCCAATCACACACATTGGGACAATACAGACACCCCCAGCATATCCCTCCCCTCTGCCTGTGATACCATCACCCTACATGGGTAATGCAATCATCACAGGCAGACGAATACACAATGTCTTCTGTCCTGGAGACAATTGAGGAGTCATTCAATTATCTCTCAGGACAAGGGAAATCGCCAATACACATGTGGGGACAATAGGACAGACATCACTATTCAATATACAATGTCCCACCCTTTACAATACACACAGACATTTCAGAGACAAGACTCCATTATGCACATGGGGACACAGAACAAGCATTACTGTTAAAATACACCAGGTAAGACACATTACATTAAAACTATACATTTAACATATCCCCAGATAGCTCAGGTCTGAGCGCACATTATTAAGTGAATGGCGCTCAGACCACACGAACTACAGTTTAATCGCCATGGAGCCAAAGTCTTTACAGTCAGTTTCATACGAATGGGCTCCATGGGATTCCTATCTGGGGTATAACACATTCAACCAAAACTACCGAACCCCAGGCAGAAAAGCACGAATTAAGCTTTTCTGCAGGTAAAAGATGTCTTTTAACAGGGGCCATAGTCCAAAGGCAGCAGGCGAGCAACCAGGTTTCTCCAATGCAATGTGGCGAGATTGGTCTCGTCACATCTCTCCCTTTTCCAAACAGACTAACAGGGTATCTGACCTCCTGCCGGTCAGTGCCCTTGTTGAGTCCAGCAGCCACCCACAAAACACAATCAACAGCACAGCCCACCCACAATAAATAGTTACTGCAACTGGGTAGAGGAGAAGCTTGTCCATGTCCAGGTGCCTCACCACGGCTGTGCTGGAGTGCGGGTGCGCTGACTTGGTGGGGGTGCTGCATGGGCAGAGACCCGCGTCACTCTGCCCTGTTGCCAGCGCTACTGGGAGGGTAGCCTGGTTGAAGCCTGGTTGTTGGAGGGGAGACCGACTGTCTCCCCTTTAGATATACAGTCCTGCTGCTGGAGACCGACTGTCTCCCCTTTGGTTACACAGCTCTGCTGCTGGAGACCGACTGTCTCCCCTTTGGTTACACAGCTCTGCTGCTGGGGAAAGGAGACTGAGCTCTCTATTCCCTGCCCATTAATGATCCGCCGCTGGGGAGAGGTGGTAGTAAGCTCTTCTCCCATACATACCTTCCTCCTCAGTGGAGGGAGACCGACTGTCTCTCCTCCCAATACAGAGTCCTGCTGCTGGAGAAAGGAGACTGGGCTCTCTATTCCCTGCTGGTTACTCTGCCGCTGGGGACTGGAGACCGGGCTCCCAATTCCCAACAAATAATACTGCCGCTGGGGAATGGAGACCGGGCTCCCAATTCCCGAAAAATCACGCTGCTGATGTGGGGCAGGAACAACTACCTCTGCCCCCTGTAGCTCAGCCTGCCGCTGGGGAATGGAGCTCAGGCTCCCAATTCCCTGTAATATCTCCCGCTGGGGAATGGAGCTCAGGCTCCCAATTCCCTGCAATATCTCCCGCTGGGAATGGAGCTCAGGCTCCCAATTCCCTGCAATATCTCCCGCTGGGGAATGGAGCTCAGGCTCCCAATTCCCTGCAATATCTCCCGCTGGGGAATGGAGCTCAGGCTCCCAATTCCCTGCAATATCGGTGGAGAGACCTCGGTCCCATCTCCACCTGCCGCCTGGGGTTCCTCCCAGTAAATTTCAATAATGTCTTCCCAGCGGAATGGGTCTGGAACTGGATCTGTCACCTTGCTGTCCTGCTGAGCCTTCCCAATGGAGTGGAAGAGATCTCGGTAGTCCTGCTCCAGTTCCCACTCCAGGGTTGCTAGGTGAGCCAGGTCTTGCTCTACCTCATGGGGGTCATCCCCGTCATGCCTAGCCTCCCTCTCGTAGAAAATGTCCTGAAGTCTGTTCTGCGTAGGACTCCCGAAGTCAGGCTCTGCAAAGGACTCCCATAACAAGCCAGAACCATCAAACTCCTCTCCCTCTGGCTTGTCATGCTCGGCTGTCCAGGGTATATACTGTGCCATATACCACCAGAGCGCCTGGTAGGCATCCTCCAGCCATAGCTCCTGCCATACCCGGTGCTCTAGTTCCTTCACCCATTCATCAAGGGGCTGCTCTCCCAGAAAGGGCATCCGCAGGGCCACTTGCTTCTGCCACCGCTGCTCTTCACTGGGGAGACTCTCACCCCGCTGGTATTGTACATTGTCCAGGGCCTGGTACCAGATGCCTTTCCTTAATGCATCCCGGCCATCCAGGTCCTCCTCCTCGTATGACACTGCTGGTTCCATTCTGGTGCTTTTAGGGTCGCTGTACTGGGACATGCGTTGCCCCCACTTGTAAATCCAAGGAAATGGTGTCTCCTGTAGCTGTCCTTCTGGCTGTAGGAACGATCCCGCTGCTCGCCACCAATTGTAACGGACCGTTGCTGCAGACAAGGGGTAAAAACCGTTTAGGCGATCGGCCCCCTTTACAGAGATATAGGCACAGCTACTGCAGAACACCAAACTCCCGAACTGGATACAAAATAGCACTCCAACTCCCGTACTGGAACCTCCCAAATAGCTGCTAGCAGACGAACAGGAAAAGCAGACAATCAGCTTACACTCCTGGCAATCAGTCTCTAACAGCATACAGTGAATCCCCCAAGAACGAGACGAGGCTCCGTATTGATGGTAAACAGGAATTCTATCATTTATTAACGGCTACCTGCCTGGTATTTATCCAGGTCTCCCACCTGGTGGACACTCCCTAGAGGACCAGAAGGAAGACTGCGACACGGGATACAGCAGCCAATCACACACATTGGGACAATACAGACACCCCCAGCATATCCCTCCCCTCTGCCTGTGATACCATCACCCTACATGGGTAATGCAATCATCACAGGCAGACGAATACACAATGTCTTCTGTCCTGGAGACAATTGAGGAGTCATTCAATTATCTCTCAGGACAAAGGGAAATCGCCAATACACATGTGGGGACAATAGGACAGACATCACTATTCAATATACAATGTCCCACCCTTTACAATACACACAGACATTTCAGAGACAAGACTCCATTATGCACATGGGGACACAGAACAAGCATTACTGTTAAAATACACCAGGTAAGACACATTACATTAAAACTATACATTTAACATATCCCCAGATAGCTCAGGTCTGAGTGCACATTATTAAGTGAATGGCGCTCAGACCACACGAATACAGTTTAATCGCCATGGAGCCAAAGTCTTTACAGTCAGTTTCATACGAATGGGCTCCATGGGATTCCTATCTGGGGTATAACACATTCAACCAAAACTACCGAACCCCAGGCAGAAAAGCACGAATTAAGCTTTTCTGCAGGTAAAAAAGATGTCTTTTAACAGGGGGCCATAGTCCAAAGGCAGCAGGCGAGCAACCAGGTTTCTCCAATGCAATGTGGCGAGATTGGTCTCGTCACAGGCTGGGTTCCCACGGGCGTCATGTTTGACGGCTGGATAGGATGCGGGTGCGTTGCGGGAATATGCACGATTTTTCGGCGCTTGTTTAATCTTTTGTATTGCGTTTTGCACGCGCGTGTGAAAAATCTGCATGTTGGGTACCCAGACCCGAAGCCGGACTTCATCACTGAAGTCTGGTTTCGGGTTAAGTATTCTTTATATTTTATTATTTTCCCTTATAACATGGTTATATGGGAAAATAATAGCATTCTAAATACAGAATGCTATGTTAACAGGGCAATAGAGGGTTAAAAATAAAAAATTCTTGAACTCACCTCCTGCCATTGATCGCATAGGTGCAAGGAACATCTTCTATCTTCATATCTGTTGGTTGAAGGACCTTCCGTGACGTCACTGGGCCACATGGTCCAATCATGGAAGCTTTTGATTGGACCATGTGACCCATGTGACCCAGTGACTTCACAGAAGGTCATTTACCCAGCAGAATGAAAAAAGAAGAATGATCCCAACACCTACGCGATCAAGAGGAGGAGGTGAGTTAGTTTTTTCTTATTTTTAACCCTCGCTTCCCCTTTTTACATAACATTCTGTAATTAGAATGCTATTATTTTCCCTTATAACCATGTTATCAGGGAAAATAATAAAGATTGGGTCCCCATCCGATCGTCTCCTAGCAAGCATGCGGGAAAATCGCACTGCATCCGCACTTGCTTGCAGATGCTTGCGATTTTCCCGCAGCCCCATTCACTTCTATGGGGCTTGCGTTACGTGAAAAACGCAGAATATTGAACATGCTGCGATTTTCACGCAACGCAAAAGTGATGCGTGAAAATCACCGCTCATGTGCACAGCCCCATAGAAATGAATGGGTCCGGATTCAGTGCGGGTGCAATGCGTCCACCTCACGCATTGCACCCGCGCGGATATCACGCCCGTGTGAATGCAGCCTAAGGCCTCTTGCACACGACAGTATTTTGCGGACCGTATACTGGCAGTTTTTTCAGTTCTGTATACTGTCAGTATACTGAACCATTCACTTCAATGGGACCGCAAAAAATACTGAAGTGTCTACGTATGCCTTCCGTTTCCGTTTTTCTGTTCCGTTTAAATATAGAACATGTCCTATTCTTGTCCGCAAATCACGTTCAGTCTCTCCATTCAAGTTAATGGGTCCGCAAATAAAACGGAAAGCATACTGAAGTGCATCCGTATGTCTTCCGTATCTGTTCTGTTTTTTGCGGAACCATCTATTGAAAATTTGAAGACCAGCCCAATTTTTTCCATGTTATTACTGTATACTGTATATACCATACGGAAAAACGGAACCGAAACGGAAACACAACGGAAGCAAAAAATGGAAAAACGGATCTGAAAAAAATGGACCGCAAAACACTGAAAAAGCCATACGGTCGTGTGCAAGAGGCCTAAGCCTTCTAACGTCCTAAAAAAATAAAATGACATTTACAAAATGATGCCAACATAAAGTAGACATATGGGAGATGTTAAGTAATAAATATTTTATGAGGTATCACTTTCTGTTTTAAAAATAGAGAAATTGAAATTTGGAAAATTGCGCATTTTTCACAATTTTTGGTAATTTTGGGATTTTTCATGAATAAAGGTGAAATATATTGACTCAAATTTATGACTATCATGAAGTACAATGTATCACGAGAAAACAATCTCAGAATGCTTTGGATAAGTAAAAGCGTTCCAAAGTTTTTACCCCATAAAGTGACACATGTCAGATTTGCAAAATTAGACGTGGTCACGGGGGTATCAATGACCCTTTGCCATGAAAGGGTTAAGGTTGTCAACATGGCTCCCTATTTACTGGAAGAGGCTCTACATGTTGTGTAAATGATAGTAAACTAATTAAAATATGTATGGTTCTTTCTAAGGAAATTTTTAAAAAATGTAAACAAATCAGTAAAAAGAAACAAAAACAAAGACAAAAAATAGATTTCTTTTTATCCCTATAAAGCTTGTTAGATTATATTTGTCCAACTATAACCCTCAGTTCACACTTTCGCGTTTTACAGCGCGTTCGAACGTGCTGTAAAATGCTCAACAGGCGAAAACTCATGTTTCCCTATGGGCATGGTTCTCACCTGAGCGTTTTACAGCGCGTTTGAACGCGCTGTAAAACGTCCTACGCTCAAAGAAGTTCTTGAGCTTCTTTGGGGCGTTTTGTCGCGTGTTTGCACCCATAGACTTCAATGGGAACGCGCGTAAAACGCGCTTTTAACACGCGTTAAAGTGTAGATATGCTTTTTTTAATTGGTCTCCAGAGTCACGAACGCGCGTATGACGTGCGTTTACTATTTGCAAAAAAGCGCTGTAATACGCGCGACAAAAACGCGCGTAAAACGCGCGTCTCAGAAACGCTCAGGTGTGAACCCAGGGTAAAGGGATGGGAGTACTTGGGAGTACAGCCTGATGATGACTGACAGGCTTCTACCCAGTTTTCTCCCTTTCTCTCTAGGAGAGAACTGCCGATCATCAGCAGATGGGGGAGAGAGCAGGAGATTATAATAACCAGGACTCTTCTCAGGTAGATCTGACTCTTCTCAAGGCCTAGGCTGCAATCATTATGATGCTGGTTCTCGACAACCACTTACTTTTAGCTCATGAGTGACACACCGCTGAAATCAGCATTTCTGACACTAATTTATGCTGCCCTCGGTGAGCTCAGCATGAAGTTGATGACAGGTTCCCTTTAAGCCACATTTTTCATCTGAGACCATCCGATGGTACAATATTATACATTTTTTGGGAATGGAGGTTCTCCTGCTATTGTTGGGATCACACATGATGAATGTGGTTTCCTTTAACAATACTCATATAGATCTTAATAGCTACATAAATCACGTACAGTAGCGCCCAGGTTTACTCACACGTGCCGTGGCTACCTTTAGAAAAATAATAAATCATTTGTATTGCAAGGCTTCTGATTTACATATCGCATCATTCTATCTCTGTAATTAGTTTTTTTGTATTTCCATTAAATGAAGAATATATAAGATTGTAAAACACATTCATTTGGTTATATTCTGTTAATATTGTATCACACACATTTACTTATTATATGCCTCGCTAGATGATTACATGGACAATAGATAGGTAGATGGATAAATAAAAAATGCTAAAAAGCAGCACACTCTCAATGAGAAAATTTAAAATAAAAGGTCTTTTATTCACTCATGCGATAGCTGAATAAAAGACCTTTTATTTTCAATTATTTCATTGTGAGTGTGCTGCTTTTTAGCATTTTTTATATATTTGGAAATAGAGTAGTTTAGTCCCCTGTGGCTCGCACCTCCTTTTGCTTTCTTTTTTCCTGTCCTGCCATTTTTTGGGTTTACATAAATAAATAGATAGATAGATATGAGATAGATAGATATGAGATAGATAGATGGATAGATAGATAGATAGATAGATATGAGATAGATAGATAGATAGATAGATAGATAGATAGATAGATAGATATGAGATAGATAGATAGATAGATAGATAGATATGAGATAGATAGATAGATAGATAGATATGAGATAGATAGATAGATAGATAGATAGATAGATAGATAGATATGAGATAGATTTTAAAAGGAAAAAATCTGCAGCAGTGTTAAAGTGAAGGTGGGTGTAATCCCTCCAAGACGGTCGGTTCTTGGTCTCTCAATATCAATTTGACAAAAAAGAGGACGCACTCCAAATGTGGTGAAGGATGGTGGAACCAAATTGGGGTAAATAAACGCTGGTCCACCACCCTTCACCACATTTGGAGTGCGTCCTCTTTTTTGTCAAGTAGAAAGAAAGATAGATATTAGATAGATAGATGGATAGATAAATAGATAGGATGTAGATAGATAGATAGATAGATAGATATGAGATAGATAACATAGTAACATAGTAACATAGTATATAAGACCGAAAAAAGACATTTGTCCATCCAGTTCGGCCTGTTTCCTACAAGTTGATCCAGAGGAAGGCAAAAAACCTCTGTGAGGCAGAAGCCAATTTTCCTCACTTAAGGGGAAAAAATTCCTTCCCGACTCCAATCAGGCAATCAGAATAACTCCCTGGATCAACGACCCCTCTCTAGTAGCTATAGCCTGTAATATTATTACACTCCAGAAATACATCCAGGCCCCTCTTGAATTCCTTTATTGTACTCACCATCACCACCTCCTCAGGCAGAAAGTTCCATAGTCTCACTGCTCTTACCGTGAAGATAGATAGATAGATATGAGATAGATGGATAGATAGATAGATAGATAGATATTAGATAGATGGATGGATAGATAGAAAGATAGATAGATAGATATGAGATAGATAGATATTAGATAGACATTAGATAGTTAATAAATAGACATTATATATGTGGATGGATAGATGGATAGATGGATAGATGGATAAATGGATAGATGCATAGATACATAGATAGATAGATATGATATATATATATATATATATAAACACAGATTAGATTATGGAGATACGTACAGTAGATAGAAATTGAGGACTGGCTGCTGAATTCCTCCATAGATTAAACATGATCTCAGGGTATTAGCAATGAGATACCATGTGATAGCTTATCAATGGGGGCCTTTTTAGCTAAAAGTAATTGTTCAAAGCCAAATTTCTCTTGTAGGGGTCACCGGGACCCCCCATAAGTTGGAATGAAGAGATCCTGATATGTAGTAGCTTAGCCTCGTCTGAACGGCCACCATGTAATGCTGCTTTTGCCCTGTAGGGGCCGCTGCAGGGATAGTGTGCAGTCTGCAGAGCCAGAGGAGGCAATCAGCTGATTGTTTTGACAGCTCTCAGATTAAAGGGGTTGATTGTGATGAGCCAGTCCCTTTAAAACAATTTATCAAATTACAATATATAGATAATTAATAATAATAATAATAATAATAGTAAAAATAATGTTATATTTTTCTATTTTTTTCTACATTTGCTATATGCTTTCTTTGTGGTTACATCAGAATAAATTAGATGGAACCACTGTATGTTTTTCTTTATTGGATATACTATTTGCTGATATAAAGTCGCTCAACTGCTATAGTAAACCACATTTAGCCCTTCGCTAGAGTTTGACCCTACAGCAAATCTCTGCCTTTCCATTAATAAGCTATGATGAAGGTTATAGCAGCGTATAATTTACTGCACATCTCACTCTTTTTACATTGAATGACTGTAATTCTATTCCCGCTTACATCAGACTCAGATATTGGAGAGAACACAAAGATAAAACAATTACCCACAGATCTGTGGCTGAGGGAGAAAAAATTCTTCATTACGTATTAAAGCCTTTACAGTGCTGGGAGGTTAATCCCATATATAAGGCTCTTCGTATACAGTCGTGAATATATGTGGAAGTTCCGAAGAAAAATGAATTACATGGAGATGATTAATTCTACTTGACTCCGGGTTCTGGCCTCACCATTGTTGTGCTGTTTTTCTTTAAGTGTCAAAAATCCAATTAACTGTAAAAATGTTTCCAGTGATTATCTTAAAGGTTGTTCATCAAACCGCCAGACATAAAAAAAAGGGAAAAATATATATTTATATATATACACACACATAAAAAACAGCTCATTTTATTATTTTTTTTTATACTTTATATAAGACACATATATAATAGTAGGTACGCAAGTAGCATACCTTTAAAGGGGTTGGCCACCTTTTTGGCAACCCCCATCCTTCCCACCTCCTCCCCACCAGACCTACAAAGGGAAGCACCCACCACTTGGTCCTGGCTTCTTTGCTCCCCTGCCCAGAATGCTTTGCTCAGGTACCCTGCTGTCCATATCCACTTTGATACCGCTGAAGCCAATTGCTGGTTGCAGAGGTAACCTGCCCCTCTTGCGTCATGTGACCAATTGACATGACGCGACAGGCGAAGGTCACCTCTGTGGCCAGTGATGGAATGCAGCAGTGTCAAAGTGGATGTTGACAGTGAGGTGCCCGAGCAAGGCAACTGAAGCTGGGCAACGAAGCAGCCAAGACAGTGGCGGGGAGCAGGTAAATATGCTGCCCTTTGCAGTCTGCCTAGGAGAGGAAGGTTGCCAAACCCCTTCGCCCCAAAGGTGGCCAAGACCTTTAAGGATCAGCTGTAAACTGTAGGACATTCTTTCCACAAGTGTTGTACCTCCTCACAGTGCCCCCGCAGGGCAGATGAAGCATTGCACCATTGATATTGGAATTAACAGGTATTCAGCCTAAAGTGTACAGATATACTGGGTCCTCCAGATGAAGAGATGCTTAATGTTGTGGCTCTACAATTTTGCTTATTGATACAGGTGCTTAAAGGGATTTTCCAGGAGTACAATATTGATGACCTATCCTCACGGTAAGTCATCTATACCTGATCAGCGAGGGTCTGACACCATCTATGAGCTGTTTAAAGAGTCTGTGGCACTCTGGTGAGTGCTGTAACCTTCTCGCAGGATATCAAGCACAGCTTGCACATATGCCATGTGACTGATGTACATGACATTGCTGTCTTTGGCAGTAGCCACAGCGCTCACCACAGCGCTCACCACAGCGCTCACCAGAGCGCTCACCAGAGCGCTCACCACAGCATCACAGGCTCTTCAACAGCTGGAGTTAGATCTCTACCAATCAGATTCTGATGACCTATCCTGAGGTGAGGATAGATCTCCAATATTTAACTCCAGAAAAAAGCCCTTTAATAGGGGATCCTCTGCCCACACTCTTCAACAGCTGGAGTTAGATCCCCACCATTCAGAAATTGATGACTTGTCCTAAGGCAAGGATGACCTAATGATAACCTATCCTAAGGAAATATTTTACTCCAGGAAAAGCCCTCTAATAGGGGCTCCTCTGACAAAGAATTCCTTGAGTTTTCTTAAACAGAATAAATTTAAAGGGGTTGTCTGGGATTGTATAAACTTGACTAGAAGCAGGTGATAGAATATACAGAAGATAAAAAGAACCATTACTCACCCATTAAATCTGCCTGTTGCTCTGGTTGTCCCCATCAGACCTACAAGAAGTCACATACATATCGTATGATCACAGGTCTAAGTGATGATATCATATGAATGATGTATGTGACATCATCTCTACAGGACCAGGTCGGAGGGGTTAATATATTTTATACCATTCCCTGCTTGTAAACAAATTTCTGAAAACTGGACAACCCCTTTAATAACAGATTTCAGCATTACAGCAAGCCATGAAGGAAAAGGACCAGGAGCCCTATAGGGAATCTGAACTTTTTAGCACTTTTTACTTTCCTGTTTCATATATCTCCAGTGAAATAATGTTCAAATGTGAGATTTAATTTCTAGGATTTAATGGAAATTTTAATTTAATAGAGAATTTGTGTATTTTCTTTCCAGTGCAAGTTCCGGGACCAGTCGAAAATCTACAAGTGATCTCAACTTCACCTACCTCGATTTTGATTTCATGGGAACCCCCTGCCTATGCAAATGGTCCTGTCCAGGGCTACAGAGTACTGTGTACAGAGACTTTTTCAGGGAGAGAACAGGTGAGTGATCGGGAAATATTTCAAGGAATCCAACTCAACATACAACCAAATAATTTACTTGAGTTCCTCAGCTTTCAAGTGCTGGCCGTGCTTCTCAGTGCATGGACGCTGTCCTTTGATTTTTACAAGGCAGGTATCATTTTAATCAGCAAGATCAACCCTACCAGACAGTATGCCCACTTGTAGTGTTGAGCGAAGCAAAGCAGTCAAAGCGGAATTCGGTCCGAGGTTTAGGAAAACTGCAACAAATCTAAATTTCCTTGCACTTCGTGGTAATGAATCAGATTTTTGTAAAATGGAGGTTGCATGTGAAAGGTTGCAGCGAAACTTTGTAGAAAAGACAAACCTGGAAATGCAAAATCACCCATACTGCCATGCAGCCAGCCAGTGTGCAGATAGCCATCCTCATGTGATGTCATAGCCCTATAAAACCCTCACCCTGTGCAGTCTCTGCAATTGTCCTGTGATTTGAGCTTAGGGAGAGACATGGCAAGCGTTAGTGTGCTAGGTACAGTGCTGCTGAAAATTATTAATAGAAGAATATTAGAGACGAAGTGTGAAGGGAGACCTTAGGGAGAGCGAAGGGAGACTGCAGGGACAGTGCAAGGAGACTTATTCTGCGTAAGTTTTATTTATTCCTTTATTTACTTATTCCTACATCAGCTGTAGACTAAGATATGTTATTCAATACCAATAAGATGGAAGCCTTCAGTATTCCACTGCCATCGTGCAAACAAATACCATTCAGTCTGCACCCCTTAGGGAGGCCAGGTCTTAATGATGACCATCCTCATCTTTGCTGGCTTTACTTCTTCCATATCATTCTTCAAAGTATCCGTGTACTAGAAAGTCAGCAAGATGCAGCGAGAGGAGGAGCTGGATGTTTCTGATGACATATTCTCATCTATATTAGATGATGTAGAAAAGAAGGAAAAGCAGATGGCAGAAGAAGGGCTCCATAGGGATCTGTAGGGCAGGAGAGCTCTGGGGTTGGGAAAGTGGGTACAGTCCCTACTTAAAGGTGTATCAAAGGTTCCACAAGGCCATTAACAATGAAGAAGGACTATACAATGGGGTCTTCATTATTTAACGAAAGGCAGCTGCAGGTTAATTGGCTGTGTGGTTCTTTACCACAGCACGGGCGCTCAGTGTGGCTGTACCCTAAGGCAGAGTGGCCTGGCTATACCTGATTTATAGCAAATTAATTTGGAACTAATCAAATTTCTTGTGGAACTTTGGCAAAGCTGCCAAATTGAATTTTTCAAAACTTCACTCATCTCTATTCACTTTTATAGGGTTGGTCCTGCTGACAAGTACGCTTTAAATCCAGATCTTTTAGAGACGTCATAATACAGTAGTTGGACTGGTGCCCATGTAGTGAAGTAAAGTGAAGCATTACAAAATTGTAATAAATCTCTACTGATTCTTGAGTTTAAAAATTACATTTTTATTTATGTATTTATTTATTTGTTAGTATATTGACTTGTCAGATATATCAAATTAAAATCTACCCCTGCTCCTCATGTAGCATCTTAATTAAGAGCTCTTATGATTTACATATTTTAGCATGTCTTACTATTACATTTTCTGGAATGTCTTCGTTATACCCAATTTTATTCCCCCCAAATATCGATTAGAAAGACTGTGACGGTGATTGCAAAATAATCTCCCATAAAGCTGTTCAATACTATGTGCCGTATGTATAACAAGTCATTGAGGTAGTACAAGATATTAGACTCCGCAATCATCGTGCCCAGAGCGATTACTGCAGGATGGTCGCTTCTTAGATCATTAGTCGGACTGAATCTAAAGTAATTAAGTGAAGATCTGGAGGTCACTTCTCTGGAAGGACATAAAAAAGTCATCAGAGGAAAATGAACTTACACGATGCTGCACGTGCTTATAAAACATGTGTGAACATCATCGATGAAATGAGGTAGAACAGGCGATAATGTTCACGTTCTGTGATGATGGAGAAGTATCTGAAGATCATTTTTACTGTAAATCATGCAGAAATTCAATTTTTTCTAGTTGAGCATTTGCTACATGCTTGAGACATACATTCGTCCATTAATGTGACCCTCTTGTTCAAGAAAAAAATCATATTAAGGGCATGTTCACATCACTGTTTAGTTTTTTTTTTATAAACATCCTTTATTTTGAGCATCCATTAGGCTCATTTTTGCAAGTTTCTTTTGAGATCCATTATTTTATAAAGGAAAACAAGTGCTGTGAGAAGAAGATTTTCTCCCAAAAATAACAGATCTCAGATCTTCTGACTAAGCAGAAGAACAGAACACCAACAGTAATGTGAACCTGGCCTAACTGGGGTATCACCTGAACACGTACATGGGGACCTGCCTTTTTTCTTTTCTGCTGCAGAACTGAAGATTCCCTGGCTCCTCTTCTTTCATCCAGGAAGGCCGCATTTAGACTACATGATGTATACTGGGCATCGGTAGCCCAAGACACTCCTTGTTTGTCCAGCCTTGCTGTTGCGTGCAGTTCCGGCCAATCTGAGACCGCAGTATGCTCAGGTAGTCTGAGAAGTGGTGCAGCTATCTTGAATGACAGAAGAAGAGCTCAGGAATTGGTGGATCTGCAGCAGAAAGATGAAAAAGTGATCACCATGTAAATGTTCTGTTCATTCCCCATTTAACGTGAACTTTTTTGTGTTGAGCCAGAGGGTCACTTTAGGTTCAACCGTTCTAGGGTGTTGATAGCCATTGTTACTTCTTGGGTCTAAAATTGGTCCAACCCCATCTTTCTCTCATCTTAATTGTAGCTTAAAGGGTCACTAACTTTTTACAAAAATGTTGATATGTCATAGAGACATATCAGAAGTTTTGATTTGTGGGGGTCTGAGTGCAAAGACTCCCACAGATCCATAGAAGCATGTGCATATCATGTTCTCACTCCTTGCTGAACTAGGTGGGTTTCAAAGAAGTTTTTGGACCCTTCTTGATTCCATCCTTGGCAGTGAGGATAGAGCACTATATGCGCTTGCGTCCCTTCCCTCATTCTTGGGATTGGTGGGGATCTCAGCACTCAAACCCCCACGATCACAACTGTTGACATGTCTCTATGACATATCAAAACTTTTGTGAAAATTAGTGACCTCTTACTTACAGTTTAAAATATAAGATAGAGATTGACTGCTTTAACTGTGAAGAATCTTTTCCTATATTGATAATGGTGGTCACCTTTCCTCTACAAAAAGGTTCCACCTATTCCTTTGAATAAATAACTAACCTCATATTGTTTTTAGTAATCTATAGTCATTGCCTTTCTTTAAATTTGTTGCTCTGACCTTTTGAGGGCCACATAGTCGGCTTCCTGATGAGGTTTCGAATACTTAAACCAGTAGTGAATTCAAAAAAGTTGTATTTGTCCTTAATACTTTGGGTTTGGGTTCCAAAACTGCATCTAGGCAGCACCCTCGTCACACCCATTTTTACTGTAAGCAAAGCTGATTTTCTTTGGATCTTCTGATCTTCTCAAGACTATATGTTTCAAGTGAAAGCATCAAGACATAGGTATGCCAATGGGGCATCTGAAATATTACCAGTGGTGGTGCCTTTCTCCTCAAGGACCCCATGGCCCTACAGAACAGTGCCATTTGCTGCATATTAAAATTACACTGTCCAAATTATAGTGTAGACTAAATAATAGTAATAACATTTATATAAAATTGGGGTCCTGGCTTTAAGGAGACCAGCTGTGGGTGGAGACTTGGTGACAACTCTCCACCGACGTAGTGCCACCTTTTGGAAATGGCTCTGTGTAAGTCAAAGTCTGACTTTTTACTAGCTTTGGAACATCACATGGGAAAATGGCATGTTTTACTGGCATATGAGAAGATTTTAAAGACTAGGTTTTTCTTTTTGAGGCATGTGATGTTAAAACTCAAAGTGCTTTTGTTCTTCCTTTCTTCTTCTACTTTTCCTGCCTTCTATATCTGGCCATTGCATGACATGACCCCCCCTACTCTGACTTTCCACCGGCTACGGGAGTCACTTTGTTCTCCGGAGGTCATTCTCCTCTTGCGCCCTGACTTCCAGAGAACTATAGTAAGATGTCCTCCACACCTCCCTTGCTCTTTGGCTAGTACTCCTAGTCCCACTTTAACTCCACTCCCATCAGCATTACGGACCACAGAGCATCTTAAGAAATTTAGTTTTCTTTTCCTGGCATGACTGAGGTTTAGCACTGGGAGACACTTTCACCTCTCCCAAGGAAGGAGGAGAAGAAGCAGACAAGATGGAGCCGAGAATAAACATATCAGAAGCCAGGCATTGGAAATATGGTGGAAGTAATTTTTACTTAAAGTAGGAAAAGAAAAGAAAAAAAGACTTGGAGTGCTTCTTTAATGATCCTAGCAATGTCCTACCTCAGGTCTATCCTTAGAGTAAGAAATTATCCTTTTCTCTGATCAAAAAGGACGTTTAGTAAAATCATTTTAATTAAACCGAAAGACAGAGGCTATAAAATTAGAATAGACTCACTATAACACAGCCTAATTTTATTGCCACGTCCATTTTCCCTTCTCAGTAAGGTCAGAGACCCCATCTTTGTACGCCATTACGACTTTTATTGGCCACATTAAAGGTGCGGTGACACAGGGTCCTGGTCTATTAAGAAATCAGAGACAGAAGTGATTTCTACATTTTAAAAAATATTTTTACTCTCTGGTCTAAACTATTCATTTTGATATTCTGCAAAGTCGCCTTCACCATCTAAACTTTCATCCGCAGAGTCATAAATCAAAGTCGCTTAATATCAAAATCAGGAGTCAGGAGAGTGATGAAAATGGATGTGACTAAAATATTGGGTTCTGTTTTTGATGGAGATTTCACCAGTGGAAAAGATAATTACTGTGGAGTGTAACAGGATTTAATAAAGCCAAAGGCACAAATGGTCTGTGGTATAATTAAATACTGAGCCGTGCTACATAGAGATCACTCAAGAGGCAGCTCAGCCTTTCCCAGGAACTCCCCAAATCATTTCCGCTATTAAGTTTGACAGGCTAAACCTCCAAATGTCTATTTGTCATCCATCCATCACTGTATCAAGACCCATGTAAAACATTACCAGTTACAATGTTGCCAAAGAACGGAAGAACATTCATCCAATGAATTAATTTGTTTAACCTTCCTTTATAGGTCTCAGCGTCAATTAATGGTTTTGTTTGGTTAATGTAAAGTGCAGGCATCAAATTGACTTTTATTGTATCGTAATTCTGCCACATTATTTCAATCATGCACAGGGATAGGTCTTCTAAAGCTGCAATACCATGCCTTACCACTTGGAATGCTGTGGGAAAACATGTTTTTCAGAAACCAGGAGAAAGACCTTCATTATTGTGTGCTACATGACACTTTTGAGCCATACTTGGTAGTTTAAATATTTAGTGTTGTATTTTACAATAGAAATTACATATTTTGAGGACATTAAAGGGGATGGCTCATGAAGACAACCCCTCAAAAAAGCAGAGTTCATCATGGGTCTGGGA
Organism: Bufotes viridis; assembly: GCA_033119425.1. Classification (NCBI taxonomy): domain Eukaryota; kingdom Metazoa; phylum Chordata; class Amphibia; order Anura; family Bufonidae; genus Bufotes; species Bufotes viridis. The sequence continues at coordinate 28,602,028 of CM065589.1, forward strand.
TCGCTATCTCTCTCCAGTTAACTGTTACTGGTGGTAATAGACATGTCTGGCTATACATTTATGATGGATCCCGCTGTATGACTACAACAGGACATGAGCCCCCCTTACATAGTGGAATGGGATGGGAAGCCCCTCTATTATGATGATATAACTTTATAGGCCTTATGGACTATGGTTATCTTCATGAAATCTACAGTAATTATAAGTATTATTCAAAATAAAATAAGTAGGGTTTAATTTTTCTGTTCTCATTTCACAGAATATCGAAGTTGATGGGCTGTCCTACAGATTGGAAGGTCTTCGGAAGTTTACAGAATACAACATAAGAGTCTTAGCATACAATCGCTATGGTCCAGGTGTCTCTACAGAGGAACACTCAGTTACAACTCTGTCTGATGGTAAGATATATGTCTGTACAAGTGGCCAAGAATTGAAATTTGAAATTCCTGCTGAGTTCTTCAATATTACTTTGGCTATTCTTAATAATGCACTAGTTGGCTGTAAATTATTCTAAGGCTTATGAACTTCCATATGCAGACACCAGGTGGTGATGTTTCTTGAACTTCCTCATGCAGACACCAGGTGGCAATGCGACGCGACGGGCCGGCCCCTGCGATCTTGCTTGAAGTTCTCGGCCGAAATCACTCACGTGGTGAGTGACGTATGACGTCATCACTCCGCCTGGCGTGATGATGTAATCTCGCGTTGTACGGGATTTTGGCCGAGATCTTCAAGTAAGATGGAGGCTGGCGGCCCTCCGCGCGCAAATGGAGGCGGTAAGTTTGAATTTAAGGATTAATCGATTCGCTGACACAAAGCACGAGGGAATTTGGCTTCTAGGCGAATCGAATAATTCCTGAAATTCGGATCGAATTCCACTTCGTGGGATTCGATTTGCTCATCTTTAGTCATGAGCAGTGCCTGGTTTCCTCCAGACATGGCGCTTAGAATTTAGCCCAAAAATAATGTTTCTCACAGTCTGAGATTCATTTAGGTGCTTTTTTTTTTTTTTTTTGGCAAACTCCAGGCAGGCTTTTAATTCTTTTAAGAATTCCTCAATGCTGTGTTAAGATTTCATAATTTCAAACCATTGGAATGACTTTCATAAAATATGTATTTTTAGAAAACTTTCATTAGCACATGGCATAGAGCGCGTGAGATGTGAGACTGTCTCAGTGTGATGTTTTGTCTCAGCTGTCAGTCAGAGATGCAGACAACCCTGCGGGTGCAGTACAACGCAGGTGTCAGAAGCTCAATCTAAAGATGATATATTCTCTGCAGCTCCAAAGAATCAGCCCCCATAGGCTCCTGGTAATAAACATTGCATTGTGGTCCAAATGATTTGGCACCTGGGGCAAAATAACAAAGGGGGCACATGTACGACATACCACCACAGATTGTATTTACATTGGCTGGTTTGTACGAAGCACAGTTATCTGGTTCTCTTTAAATTCAGGTTCTGCATGATGACCCATCAAAGCTCAACAAGAAGGGCTCAAGCAAAATTTGACCCCACTTCCTTTAAGGGCTCCCGCAGATTTCAAAATTTTTACTAAAAAGAGACCCATATCCCCTGGATTCCACCACTCATAGAGATAAAACATCAACTTCTCTTTGCCTGAAGCCACCACTAGAGGGAGCACAATGTAGATGGATTAAAATAGCTGAAGCGGAGGTCTCTGTGTAGTGAGCTCCCCCTAAAGGTGGATGTTGGACCCTGACTCACCAAGCCAACATGTTTGGTACATCATTGTAGAGGGCGCTATTCTTTCTTCAAAAAGAGAAAATGTGAAAAATTGTATAGGAATAGGGGAACCCTAACACCTGACTGCTTAAAAACAGGACTGTCCTTTTTTGAAAGGAATCAGTCCTGTAGGCAAGAGCGTCTTGTGAACCTTTTGGCCATGCAGGAGGAAGAATAATCCCTCTTTGGTGCCAGCTAGTGGGGGTATCTACCTATAAGTCAATGTCCGACTCCTGAACAGGCCTTAAAACATGACTTTGAATATAATCCTAACCAAAATCTTCTCCGTAAGGAAAAGACAATCACCCATAGACAACTGCTTCGTGGTTCTTGTCACACGTTAACACAGAGCAGGGTATTGGTTGCGAAGATGCGAGGCCAATGATGTAGGTGGGGCCTCGCATGGTCTCTTACTATTTGGGGTAAGAAACCATGAAATAGTTTGGCTTACTTCCTAGTCATGTTGCAAGACCTGCGAAAGGGTCATTGACCTATAGGGTAGCTAACTCCACTAGGTGGCACCAAAGAGGTAGCCTTCTACTTCCTTGATGAAAACTTATTTGCATACTATTTTTCCCAGAGAGCATTGCATGGCCTATAAGACTTCCTGTGCCAACTGGTGGTCTCCACAAGGAGAAACCGTACCTTGCGAGACTTGAACAGCGCGGGAGTAGTTTGAAGAAGGGATATATAAAGTTGTTCCCCAGACCTCTGATGGACACTTTGGAGAGACTTCTTACAGCAGTGTTTCCCAACCAGTGTGCCTCCAGCTGTTGCAAAACTACAACTCCCAGCATGCCCACACAGCAAAAGGCTGTCCGGGCATGCTGGGAGTTGTAGTTTTGCAACAGCTGGAGGCACACTGGTTGGGAAACACTGTCTTACAGGGATAGCGTTCACCTATTCTATAAGGTGCTTGATTTAAAGGGACCAGTTCAGGGATGATGCGGCCTTTAATGTATTCAATAATTCACCCATTTGCTAAATATCTTATGAATTGTATAGTCAAGTAATAAATAAAACAAAAAATACATTTTCTTGTTGGTAAAACAGAGTTTCTTTACAGCGGCGGAGTTGTCACTAACTGACGCGTCAGAGCAGAAAGCTCACCTTGTGATTGCTTGACACCCTGTGACACAAAGGATCAAAACTGAAGTCAGCTTTAATGGCGGGCTGTCATATTCTGTGTGCTTAGGACACGCCAGGCCGGCTGACACTACATTGCTTTTATATGTTTCCACATGAAATGTAACAACAAATATAATAAAAAATAAAATAAAAACTACGTCTTTATGTGTCTACAAGCTCCTACCGCTGATTGACGCTACATTGCGCGTTGTGCATTCAGCGCCGTGAAACAGAAAATGCTGCAGCGGACGGATCTGTGTACCTGGCCCTTTCTTGTAGTTATTGCAGATGTGTACTTGCTGTTTCCCTCTAAGAGGTGAAGGGAGTCTAAAAATACGGATCCGTACGCAGATTGCCGGTCCTGACTTAATTCACGATAAGGACATCATAGAGTCTAAAGATATAGATCCTTGATAAGGACATCACTAAATATGGATCATTTATCTTAAAGTGCACATTTCAGCAGGATCAATCCTGTTAAGCCAGGCATATTGCCTGGTAGGGTTGATCCTGCTGATTTAAAAATATTACCTGCCTTGTAAAAATTGGTTATGGCGGTCCTGAGAAAAAAAAGACTTAGGGCTCATTCACACGGCTGTCATTGGGCCGTTCCGTGTATTGGGGGGCCACAATTTGAATGGGTCCGCGATCCATCCGCACTGCAAAAAAATAGAACATGTACTATGTTTTGCGGTGTGGAGGCACGGAGAGAAACCCCACAGAAGCACTCCGTAGTGCTTCCGTGGGGTTTTATGCCTCTGTTCTGCACTGACCTCCTGGATTGCAGACCCATGCAAGTGAATGGGTCCGCATCCGTGATGCGGGGTGCACAATGCTGGTACCCTTGTATTGCGGGCTCGCTGTTTGTGTGCTGCAATACAGGCACGGCCGGGCAACGGCATGTGCATGAGCCCTTAAGCTTCGAGGGTTTCAGTGCACCGAGGGGGCAGGGCCAGCTCTTTAAAGCTGAGAGGTTAGCCCACCCCTCGGAGCCCATAAGCCCACATGTGTATAATGAACAAAAGTGATTTTTTTTCTCTGGAAAGCTACAACCGACTTTAACAAGACGCTTATCATTTTAATCAGCAGGATCAACCCTAGAAGACATTATATCTGGTTTCATAGAGTTGGTCCAGCTGACTGGTGCTCTTTAACCAAAGTGTGAATCCATATTTTCACAATCCATGGTGATATATTTCCTTCACTTACTATGACATTGTCATAGTTGCTACCTACAGAGGCCACTAGGGGGAGCTCACCAAATGCACAGTTATACAGCTCACATTGGGTTCAATATTAGCTGTAAACCTCTATCTGCAGTTAGCTCCCCCTAGTGGTGGCTTCAAGCAGTCAGAACTATAGACTTTAGTCAGAAAAGTTATGCCTTGGAGTCCTATGATTTTTTGACTGTGTCTTCAGCGATTACTATACATATATAATGTGTGTCTATATATTCTTATACGTGTTTTTTTTTTCTTCTAGTACCAAGTGCAATGCCCCAAAATGTATCGCTAGAGGTGGTGAACTCAAGGGTAAGTTTGTATTATAATCACTATTATTAATGACGTTTTTATAGTTTATTAGCTTGTCAAAAGTCTGAAGCTGATGAATTTTCAAGCTGCATACCAGATGGCGGCTTTTCAGACATATGTTATTAAAAGGAATGTATCAACATGTTTTTTTGTTTTTTTTGTACTAATTAAAGCCATACAATGTAACATATTTTCTTGTAGTTTTTTTTTTTGGTTGGGGGGGATTGTACATTTTTTATTTTTATTTCCTGTATATAATTATCTAGGCGGCCATCTTGCCTGAGCTACTCCATTGCTCTTTACAGCAGCCATATGGATCATCGGGACCTGCACACTTACCAATATCTAAATTCCTAAAATCAGGACATGTAAAGGGGGACTCCCATCTAGAATATTTATAGTATATCACTAGGATATGCCATAAATGTCAAATAGGGGGGGGGGTGTCCCCCCTTTGGGATCCTCTCCTGTCTCAAAAACGGGGCCCGGAAGTCAATGGAGAGCAAGCCGCCCATGCACAGCCAAACTCCATTAACTGCTATGGGACTTCCAAAAAATGTACTAGCTCAGTCTTTTTTGGAAGTCCCATGGCAAAAAATGTCACCGGATGTGGCGCATGCACGTTCTTGATATAGGTGCGGGTCACAGAGGTGTGACCCGCGCCTATCAGACATTTATGGCATTTCCTGTCATTATACCATAGATAGCCCCTTTGAATTTTGCCCCTGGAGGGCTTATGAGCTGCCCTCTTTGCTTAACCCCCCCCCCCCCTTCATCTTGGTTTGTGGGATCTGGCCACCAAAATCAAGACGGTTGGCATATATAGAACCTGTCGGCTGTAGATAACTCAATGGCTTCTATGGGAGAGCATTGTGGACATGCTCTGTGACCTTCAGGGAAATCATTGTGCGGGGAGGGGGAGAAGGCGAGCTGTGACATCACATCACGGTGACAAAAAAAGATAGAGATTACCCTGTCGTTATAATCTTGTCTGTGATGATAATGAGACGACTGCTGAGATGTGATCTCCCCAGACCAGAAAGTATCAGCCCGTTATTAAATTCAGCACCACAAGATTTCAGGTTTTAAATACGGTTAATATAAAAACTTGATTTTTTGTTAGTAAATATTCCCTTACCTAATTTATAGAGTACATGACATATTTGATGGTTTCCACGATACATATGATTCAAGGGAAACTGAAAAGGGAATCATTGTGTCATGCCCCGCCCTCATTTTAGAGGGTTCGTTGACGCAATTTTCAGACATATTGACGTAGGTTTTTAGTAAAAAACTCTGAGCTTGCATGTAATGAAATGATGACTGAATTTTAACCCTGAAGAATATAAAATAAATCCGCCATAGATGTAGCAGAAACTGCGCGCCGTAATCACCCGGATAAGAGCTGTCATTACTGTAGGCGCTGCGCTCGGGAAGGTATTTGAATGCGTACTAATATCGACCTGTAGTAACAGCATTATATTTCTTCCCTCTCGGCTTTAACATCCCGGCCGCACTTACTGTAATTGTTACTAAAATAAATATTTTGTAGCTCTCGATATTTTCACTTTGTCAAACAAATTCTCCATTGTAAAACATTACGGATCATTTTCCTCTAAAGCGTATTATTGAAATGGAGGTTTTGCTGCGGCTTCTATGGATTTTCTGGTTAGAATATTCTGCAGAACATTGAAAGGAAAACTGCACAACATTGCAGAGATAAAAGCCGCAGAGAATGTTCAGCAAATCGGTAAATACTTTGCATTAGGTATCTGTTCCTACTGCTCTCGGGTTACATATTTTCTATTTATCTATCGATCGATCTATCTAGCTTTCCATCCATCAGGGGAGGGCTGGCAGCCTTAGTCCTGGGGGGCCAAATCTAGTCAAGTGGCCCATTGCACCACCGAATCAGCTCACCATCCGCGCCCACCTTTTCCTAGTTTTATAACTGATATTGATGTTATAAAGCAAGACGCTTCTCTGAGAGCAGAGAGCACCTTACAGTTGTGCGCAGCCGACAGCCGAGGACCAGGAAGCGGTCAGTACAGAGCCTTCACTGCTTCCTGGTCCTACGGACCTCCGGTGCTAATTTACGAGTTGCCAGCCGGGCTCAGGCAGCTGCCCCTTTTGCTCCGTGTTAAAGGGTTTCTGTGACCAAAAAATACATTATGTGGCTGGCTGACATTAGCGACGTGCTAATGTCAGCACTACATAACTGTATATCTTATATGTGCCTCGGTGCCGCCGATTTATATAATATGTTAATGAGCCTCTAGGTGCTACTGGGGCGTTTCAAGTAGCACCCAGAGGCTCGGTCTTCTCACCGCCTGGCCCGCCTTTCTGCCTGAGATTGACATCTTCTCCGTCCTCACCGCACGCAATCTGCGCAGGCGCATTGAGGAAGCCGGTGTACCATGAAAAAGCCTTAACTCATGAACAAACCTTAAGTCAGCTGATTTCAGGGGGTGTGTCCTTCGGCGCATGCGCATTATGCGCACTACGCCGAAACAGTTCTGAAGCCAGAGGCGCGGGATTGGCACAGGTGTATGAATAAACCTGTGAGCCCCCCCCCATGTTGCGCAGAAAACCGCAGGTCAATGCTGCAGATGTCAGCAGTTTAACCCCTTCAATACTGTGGTCCGTACGGACCGCGGTATGTAAGGGGTTAACTGGGAGGGAGCTCCCTCCCTCTCCCATCAGGGAGACCTTCTTCTGCAGACTGCGCTGAGCCGAGCGCGGGCTGCATAGAACACACCCCCTCAATGTGTAATGTGAGCCGAGAGCCGCCTGAATGGGCTGCATAGAACACACCCCCTGAAATCAGCTGACTTAAGGTTTGTTCATGATTTAAGGCTTTTTCATGGTACACCGGCAGCATCCGAGCGTGCCTCACTCAATGCGCCTGTGCGGGATGTTACGTGCAGTGAGGACGGAGAAGATGTCAATCTAAGGCAGAGTGGCGGGCCAGGCGGTGAGAAGACCGAGCCTCTGGGTGCTACTTGAAACACCCCAGTAGCACCTAGAGGCTCATTAACATATTATATAAATCGGCGGCACCGAGGCACATATAAGATATACAGTTATGTAGTGCTGACGTCGCTAATGTCAGCCAGCTACAGGCATTTTTTACATGCTTTAGGGCGGCCTGGGGGGGCAATTGCCTTCCTGCCCCCCGTTCCAGCCCGCCCCTGCCATCCATCCATGTTTCATATCTATCTATCTATCTATCTATCTATCTATCTTATATCTAAGTATCTATCTATTTATTTATCCATCCATCCATGTTTCATATCTATCTATCTATCTATCTATCTATCTATCTCATATCTATCTATCTTTTATCTAAGTATCTATCTATCTATGTATCTATCTATGTATCTATTTATCCATCCATCTATTCATCCATCCATGTTTCATATCTATCTATCTATCTATCTATCTACCTATCTTATATCTACGTATCTATCTATCTATCTATCTATCTATCTATCTATTTATCTATCCATCTATTCATTCATCCATGTTTCATATCTATCTATCGATCTATCGATCTATCTATCTATCTGTCCCATATCTATCTATCTATCTATCTATCTCATATCTATCTATCTATCTATTTATCTATCTATCTATCTATCTATCTATCTCTCTCATATCTATCTATCTATCTATCTATCTATCTATCTATCTATCTCTTATCTATCTGTCTATCTATCTATCTATCTATCTATCTATATATCTATCTATCTATCTAGCCGTAAACATAAAGTAGTAGTGTTTTTTTTTTACATCTAGATGCAAAGTTTCTTGTAGATCCTGTACGTTGAATGAATAGAAATGGTTGAGGAGTCTCGCCCAGTAGACATGTACTGGTGACATTCTGGGACCGCTGTGCTGCCCAGGAACACTCCATAGATTTTATATACTGCTCTATGTGGGTCAGGAAGAAAGCGTTACCTCTTCGAGGGTGCTCCCAGAATCCTTTGCTGCTCCTTCCCATCGTCTGCGGTGCACACGTACGGGGATATTGTGTATCATAACTGTGGGGGAGGAGGAGGTTGTATATCAGGTCAATTTACCATTTATATTCTGTACCAAACTGCAGAAAAGCTGCGTCATAAATAACAAACCTAGAGCCGGTGCCGAGCCCGTAAAGCGCCCTCCTGTAATAGGTTTGCAGGAGACAATCGCTGCGCCGTGCGCTCAAATAAAACACACAAAGTTAAGAGGACGGTTTATGTCGTTTTATAGTAATAATAAAAATAACCAAAAATACTAATCAAAGAACTTTATGGCCATAATGCCACCGTCAATCACCGCCATCCACCGCGAGAACGGCCGCCGCTGATGGAGAAGAGGCACATAGCGGAGGCACACCGCCACTTGACATTTATCATAAATAGAAAGGCAGTCAGCCATAGCGTGATTAGAATAAGAGGTCGAGATGAAGTGACTGACCCATTACTTTCCCGCAAGTGACACTTATGGTGACCCTAATCAATCACTCAAAATCACTCATCACGGTAACTGCAAGAGAGAAACCATGGAGGACGGGCGCTAAATTCGCCTTATAAATGGATTTCTTTCTACAGAGCTGATGTGAATGCAGAAGGCAAGGCCAGAAAATGGCTTTGTGGAATATGATTGTCTACAGATGTAGCAGTGCTGAATTTGTCACGTGACGCAGCTCATTGTGAAATATCGATCTGCGGGTTCATGTAGGACCGTGGCTTAAATGACTGTCTGATCTTCAAGCCTCAGATAATGAAGCCCGATGGGCAATAAAGAGTTAAGGGCTATGGACACCTTCGGGGTAATTTTTATTTTTTTTATGATTCGTTTTTGCTCATTTTGGGCTAAAAATAATGTTTTTCAATTGGTATTATTAAAAAATTAATGTCAGCAGTTTTTGAGATACAGGGGTTAAAAATCAGTCTTTTTTTCCTGAGTTCCATCAGCTGACGGCTCATGTGAAGCCTTTTCTCCTGACCTCATAAACACTCATTTAAACCATATTCTTATCAGTTTGAGTTTAGCTCTAATGAATGTTTATAAGGTCAAGAGATCAGAGATTAGGCTTCACATGAGCTGTCAGCTGACGGAACTCAGAAGGGATAGTCTGAAATTAAACAGATTTTAACCCCATGTATCTCACCGGAGCATCACAACTAGTAATGAGTGAAGTTGACAAAAATTCGATATGGCTGCTTTGCCGAATTTCACAAAGAAAGTTGCTTTGTGCGCATTTCTTTGTAAGTAGCGGATGCAATGATGGGACACGGCGATTGCGCTGCCCCCCTCCTGATTGAACCCATCATCGCTGATCGTGGCATCTGAGAATAATAGTGAGGGATTTCCGGGGTTAAGCTGTAAATAATACTCACTTTATCCATTTGAGCATGACGAGGCAGCCGCGGCCATCTTCATTGAAGATCCTGCGCAAAATCTTGCGCGGTGCTTGATGACATCATCACGCTGGCCGGCGTCATACGTCACCGCGCACGAGATTTCCAGCGGAATCTTCAATCAAGATGGCCTCGGTGGCCTCTTCGTGCTCAAATGGATGAAGTGAGTATGATTTTATTTTATTTTTTACCGCCATTTCAGGGAAAATTGATTCTTTACTACGAAGCACGAGGAAATTCGGCTTCGCAGCAAATGGAATTTTCCCTGAAGTTCGGATGAAGGTCATCTTCGGAGACTACGATTTGCTCAACCCCAATCACAATCTCTTCAAACAACTGATCAGCGGGGGCGCAGGATACAAGGAGTATGCTGAGGAAAGGTTATCATATCGTGGCTGCGGTACAGACAATGACAAGAAGCCAGGGGGAACCATAGTCAGGGGGGGGGGGGGAGTTTTTATGATACTTTATTTGGAGCCTTTGTAAATATAGATCCTTTGCACGTCTCGTCACATCGCCTGCCAGTGGCAGCAGTGTCCCCAAAGCTGGAAAAGCCACAGGTTACGTATCACTGATGCCTTGAAACAACAGCTAATCATCCCTAATCCCACCAAAACGGCAAATGCTACTAAATCCTTCCTGGACATGAGAACAGATACATTCTGCTTCATTTTCCATCAGGCAGATTATCTAGCTTCGACAAGAGGATTACAGCTCTGCTCAGTCACTTTCTGCCTCCACAATTAGGGACCATCTGTCCTTCTCTTCTCCACCTCAGCAAGTGCAGTATCTGCCATGGGGTGGGTGACTTTTGCTGACTTCCCTAAGTAGCGGTGTGGATAGGAGAATCAGTTCCAGCCAGGTCAACTTTGTAGGATATGAATTCTTTTGCAACCCAGTTTGTATTACTCCAAGGAATGCAGTATAGTAAGTCAGGCAACTTTCCAAAAAGTCTTGATGAAAAACTCTAAGCTCTAATGCTCTCTTATGGAGGCCTACTGCCTATGACCATTAATTCAGATGGGTGTGGTGAGAGCAGGCACCAAACCACAAGGGTGCTCAAATTATTACACCCTAAAGGAGCATCAACAGACAAGAAGAACAGAAGGCTAGCGCTCCGGTATGAAAAATAATGAAAAAGCTTTTTTAAAAAAAATCACCAAAAGTACCTATAGACCAGCACAGAAAGTTAAAGGTAGACTGTCGGCAGGAAAGTCACTGATAAACCAGGTACAGTGCCTTGTAGGGCTAGCTCAGCTCAATGTAATGATACCTTTCACTCAGTAATCTATTGCTTCATTCTGGAGAAAAATGACTTTTATATATATTTCCATATGCAAAGGAGCAGTTAAGTGCACCGAGGGCGGGAACAAGGCACTCTATGTACTCTTGCTCCCCCACGTTCGTCTTCCAGTCCCTCTCTCTCCTTGTTTCATATTTTTAATTGCTTTAATCAGTTCTGTGCTGGTCTATGTGTTTTGTACTAATTTTCTGAATAAAGGATTTTCATTATTCATTCCTGCTGGGGCGCCCACTACCTCTGTACATGCCCTCTGTTCTTCTTGTCGTATTAGATCTGATGGCTGCCATGGAATATGTGACATTTGCTGCCTCCACTAAGTAGTTTCATATGTAGAAGAACCAGTTCAGTATTATCATGAAAGGACATAAAGACTTTCGCAAACAGTTTCTCTACGTATTGCTCAAAGCCATCATAAAAATGAAACAACACTGTGTGTTGCCATGGTTACAGACTACAAAGGAGCCCTGTGTAGTCTGGTCCAGTAGTTATAATATCAAAGAAGGTGTTCCCTATATATATATATATATATCTATATCTCAAAAGGGCTATCCTCTTCTTTATAAGGCAAAGGCAAGGACAACCACACAACCACTACTGACCACAGTAGATCCAGCAGAAGACAACTCCATTAGGAGGTGATTTTTTGGGAGCATGAGCATAGATCTTCTTGATGATACGTCCTGTGTATACAATGTAACAACAGAGATTAGGACACACGAGTCACCCTGACCCGGGATAGGCTATAGGCATTACTGGCCTTGTTGTACCCATTACCCCCAAATGTAAGATCATAAGAGGTTTGCCTCTGGAATCTGTAGAACAAGGTGTGGCCACGTCATATTTGTTGAATAACCTGGCACAGCACTGTCTATGCAAGTGTGTCCATGCCTGGTCCAACCAGATGACTTGCATGGACCTGCAGTACCAGGCACAGCCATCAATTAAAAATCCCCAGACAACCATTTAAAAGGATTGTCTAACAATGACAACCTTGTCCATATGCCCTATTCGAACGTATAGATGTCACCAAAAAGGAATCTTCACTTGGGACTCCCATCTATAAGGCAGAATTTAGAGGCACTATTTCAAAAAGGCTCCCTTTCTGGCCAACCAGTATGTATAGCCGATTGTGGTTTCCCCTGGCAAATTGGGGTTGTCTTGGTGGGACAACCCCTTTAATAAAATCATAAAAGGGGCATCTCTTAAGGGTGCTTTCACACTAGCGTTTTTACTTTCCGTCCTAGAGTTCCGTCCTCGGGGCTCTAGGACGGAAAGATACTGATCAGGATTATTCCAATGCATCCTGAATGGAGAGAAATCCGTTCAGGATGCATCAGGATGTCTTCAGTTCAGTCTTTTTGACTTTTCAGGATGGAGATAAAACTGCAGCATGCTGCGGTTTTATCTCCGTCCTGAAAAGCCTGAACACATGACTGAACGCCTGATCAGCCTTAAGTCCCATTGACTTACATTGGGGCCGGATCCGGCATTAAAAAAAGACTGAAGGACGTATCCGTCCTTCAGGTGTGCGCATGCGCTGACCTTTAAAACAGTGAAAAAAATACAAGACGGATACGTCTCTCCGCATGGCAAACGGAGAGACGGATCTGCACTTGCAATGCATTTGTAGACGGATCCGCAATCCGGATCCGTCTACAAATGCTTTCAGTTGTCATGCGTTGTGACGGATCCGGCGGGACGGAAGTGCACGCCGGATCCATACAACGCAAGTGTGAAAGGGGCCTTAGACTTTAAAGCTGTTGTCCCGATTACAAAACCCATTTTCATATACTCTGTTAGGAAATTCAAAGTAAATTGATGGGGGCCCTCTGTTTAGGATCCCCATCTATTGGCTCGCAGTTACAAAGAGTTTCTCTCAGGCTGGAGGACCTGTGCTGTCCTGTATTACACAGAAAACTCTTAGGTTTAAATAAGTACTATGTAATACCTCCTTTCACCTGTGGTGGCACTGCAGAGAAATTTAACACTTACTGCCAAGTGATTTCAGCCGATCACTGAGGGTCACAGCAGAGGGACGAGTCCTTTTTAACAAACAGGGGTTTTCCAAACCTTTTGAAAAGTAGGGTTCTGAAGGGGCTCTGGATCCCCTCTTGATATAGTCCCTAAATGACTTCCCTAATACCAGAATGGTCACCCTGGAAATGCACATGTCCTGCATAGATGGAGAATATTTTTTTTTTATTGTTTACCCTGGTGAGTTCAATATACCATAGGCCAACCATGTTAGAAATTGTCATTGACTTCCTTAAGACCTCTCGTTGACCTCCGGACCTGAAGGATGACGCCTGATGATCCGAGTCTCCTGAGCATCAAGGTTACAGCCGTCTAATCTAAAAACTTTACATCTATAACAGAAACATTTCATTTCAGAGCCATTTTGTGTTCTAACTACAGATATAATTGTTTTTCAGCCATAAAAAGAGAAAGATCTTCAAGGTTTTAAACGATTCTCCAGTGAAGGATATTTCTGTAGGATTATTACCGCGGTGTCGCTCTGAGCGCTCTCTGCATACGTAATATTTGATTTCATGTAGAATATAGGCATCTAAGCTAAGTCTTAGCGAGGTCCCCACGGTAAATTTAACCCGACACAAGATTAATATTAACACATTTCTATTGTTTTCTTTCGGAAAGTTTCTTCTTTTGGGCGGGCTATTTACTTAATGGGCCCGAGGCTGAAGGTTCGATGGTTTGTGGAAATCACAGCAATCCAATTTCAACATCAAAGTTATAGTGAAATCAATATAAAAAAAAGTTTCTCTGAGGATTTTTGCTCTGCTTCCCCTGCCTAAGAGACACACTGTATTCCATCACAAATAACATGAAGGCTTTCATCTTCAAATAAAAAGTATAAGCGAAATAGTTGTGTCATAAAAGAGAAAATAATAAAAAATCTGGCACGCAGGTAACGTCGATCCGTAGCATTTACATTTTAATGGCTTTATGCAAGTTCGTTAGAACGATAAGTTTTATGACGTCTGCAGTGGGATTAATAAATGGCTGCAACAAGAAAAAAAATCGGAGAACTTTTGCTGCAGAGCTGAGTTTGTTATGTGCCATTACTCATCAACAGACGCACCGTGTGGGGGAAGATGAACAACAGAATGAGGTCACTGTTGCTGAAGTCAGTGGTGACCTCCTGGATGACATCCATAGGCAAGGTGGACACATTAATTTTACTGGCACTGTTGTGCTTTAATCTTCTTTTTATTGGGGCAGTAAGAAAAAAAAGAGCATGTGAAAAGTCTGTTGCAGCATGGATGTCTGTGTGATACATATGATTCTGATAGATAGAAAAATAGACGAAAGAAAGAAAGAAAGAAAAAGAAAGAAAGAAAGAAAGAAAGAAAGAAAAAATAGCAGCACTCTAAGGGTAGATTCACATTAGCGTTATGACTTTCCGTTAAAACATGGTCATAACGAAAAATAACGGAATCTATAGGACGGAAGTCAAAATGGAAGCCTTTAGGAGGCATTCCGTTTTCATCCGTCATAATAAAAGTCTGTGGGAATCATAACGGATACGTCTGGTTCCCGTTATGCAAGACGGAAAACCAAATCCTGTCGACAGGACTTTTTTCTCCGTTCTGCATAAAGGAAACGGGACGGATCCGTTATGATCCCCATAGACTTCTATTATGACGAAAAGCAAAACGGAATGCCTTTTGAAGGCTTCCGTTTTGCATTCCGTCATAATGCAAGTCTATGGGCAGCAAGACGGATCCGAGACTGGACACCTGCATAATGGAAACCAGGACAGATCCGTTTTCTGTCTTATGGATTCCATTATTTTCTATTATAACCATGTTATTACAGAAAGCCATAACGGAATCCATAACGCTGATGTGAATCCACCATAACAAAAAAACTGAAAAAGGTGCAATTTCTCTAAAAGATCCTGGACAGAGATCCTCAATGTAGTAAAATCAGTAAGCAGAAGCAACACTCTGAATCAGAGTGTTACCTCTGCTTGCTGATTTTACTAGATAGATAGATAGATAGATAGATAGATAGATAGGTCAATACGGCTGGGCAGCACTGCAGACAATATTAGAAAAAAGTAGAAAAAAAGGGGTGCCAGCAGCTGTGGCGGCAATCCTCCTGTCAAACCATAAATGAAAAAGAAAATTCCACGGCATTTCCCAAAAATACGTATGTGTTTATTTCACCAGGTTCTCTCTTTGAAACTGCTTGAGTGACTGCCTTAAAAAGGTTCCAAAGAGAAAACCAAAACGTTGCATCTGGTGGTGAAATAAACACGTATATATTTTTGGGAAGTACCGTAGAATTTCCTTTTCCATAGATAGATAGATAGATAGATAGGAGATAGATAGATAGATAGATAGATAGATAGATAGATAGATAGATATGATATATATAGAAATCTTCCTTACAATCTGCCTTTTGCCCTCTCCACTCTACAGAAACTGCCCTTACTAAAGTGTCTAATGATCTCCTGACAGCAAAAAGGAATGGCGATTATTCTCTACTGATTCTTCTGGATCCCTCTGCAGCACTTGATACCATAGACCACAAACTCCTCCTCACCATGCTCCACTCAATTGGCCTTAAGGGGGTTATCCAAGTTATGGGGGGGGGGGGAACCTTATAAAACTCATCAGGACATACATATACATTAGTTAAGCTTGATTTCTTAATAGAAAAACCCATACTTACAGCTTTTCATGGTTCTGTTATTGCTGTGTTTACAAACTGCAGCAAAGCAGTGGGGGCGTGTAACAACAATGACTCAGCTCTCCCTCATGAATATAAGTGGGTGTGAACAATCTGACCTTCCCCTCACCGTGCTCTGCACATCCTAACTTTGTATATCTCCATAGACATATAGTCCATAAAAAACCGAGCAGCACTCCAAAGATCATGTGAAAAAAATGATGGTCGTTTATTCACCTATAAGTGTAGCAACGTTTCGGTTCCAAACAGGAACCTTTCTCAAGCTAATCTAAGCTGTATCTAAGCTATATCTGTATCTAAGCTATATCTATATCTGTATCAAAGCTATACCTGTATCTAAGCTATACCTGTATCTAAGCTATACCTGTATCTAAGCTCTATCTATATTAGATATAGCTTAGTTATATATATAACTTAGATACAGATATAGCTTAGATACAGATATAGCTTAGATATAGCTATAGCTATATCTATATGATGGACAATGATTTACTTTTTTTTTACCTGGGGGTGGTCTTTGTTCGGATTGTAACTTGATGAGGCGGCCAGGGCACTGAAAAGGATCGCCAGACGCAGAGGGGAACGGGCAAACTGGGTGGATCAAAAGGAGGGAGCCAGAAAGGTATCGTGCACACTGTTGTGTCGTGCAATCTGTCAGCACTGCGGCCGGCGCTGGTGAGGATCGCGCATGCGCTATCCCTCACAGGAGCCGTGGCAGCCAGATACAGGGAGAGAGGGGGCGGGCACAAAAGGCTCTGACGTCTCGTGTACAGAACCGGGCCACTGCTTCAAGCAGGGAGAAGCCTGTACACGAGACGTCCCCGCCGGAGCCTAGTGAGTGACGTCTTGGTTCACGTGACCCGCATCGGCTGTGTGAAAACACCGCAGAATAAATAATGAGAGTACATTAGAAATGTATCTTTAAAGGGTAACTGTCATGTTTTCATTAAAAATTTATTTTAGCATATGTTATTGCTGCAGCAGCATTATGCAGAAAGCGATCTTTAGTTTCTTCACATAGCACTGTTTTCCTTGAGTTTTCCCCTTAGTTACGGCTGTCTTGAATCTTACAATATGAGGATCTTCTCAAGATGGCTGCTCTGCCAGTTCTCTGAGGCCAAAACTGCTTTACCTCACTTCCCATACACACTTGCTGTAGCCAGCAGCTCCCTGCCAGCCAATCAGATTGGATTACTGAGAGACCCGCCTCCTCATTCTGAAGCCTAATTCAGCCATGCAGTGTGGAGGACCGCCCCTCTGTCTTCTGTTTACACTAAAAGGAAGGCAGAGAAGTCCTAGCAATGGTCTGAAAGCTGTTATTACAAGGTAATTACAGATCTTTTGGCAATCATTGACAGACTAACTCAGTTATACATGCCTAGCTCTAATAAACTAGCAAATAGTTAAAAAATTTGAGAGTTACCCTTTATTAATGTTTAAAGCCGCCCTAACATGTATTGATTTAACTCGGATAACCCCTTTAGGGGCACTGCTCTCTGCTGGTTCTCTTCCCATAGCCACTCCTATAGTGTATCATTCTCTGGCTCTACTTCTTTTGCTCTTCCTCTTGATGTTGGCTTTCCTCAGGGTTCACTTCTATTGTTTCAGTTTGTATATTAGCCAGGTATGTTGTGATATCTTTGGTTTTGTACATAAACCCTCTGAATTAGTAAAACGCTGCGGAATATGGTGGTGCTATATAAATAAATATTATTATTATTATTAGGAGATGATAGATAGATAGATAGATAGATAGATAGATAGATAGATAATAGATAGATAGATACAGTAGATAGATAGATAGATAGATAGATAGATAGATAGATAGAAAGATAGATAATAGATAGATAGAAAGATAGATAGATGATAGATAGATAGATAGATAGATAGATAGATAGATAGATAGATAGAGATAAAGAGATAGATAGATAGATAGATAGATAGGAGATAGATAGATAGATATAGATAGATAGATAGATAGATAGATAGATAGAGAGATATAGAGATAGATAGATATAGATAGATAGAGAGATAGATAGATAGATAGATAGATAGATAGATAATTTTTTGTTTCGCATCAGGCTCCTCTTTCTCTGCAGTAGTATGCGTTCTTCTATAATAACCCGCTCTGTAACTTGGTCTATTTTACATTTTACTGACAGTTTAGTCATTTCTTTCTTCTACATTATTTTGAGTCATTTTCATCTAATAAAAGTTTGTCATTGGAGGAGATGACAGTGATCTGCCACACTTCCATCCGCTATCATTCTGCAGAATGTTCCCGGCCCCGGTACTCAGCATTGTCATTAGCTCTGATGAAGCTCCATACAGTCCAAACTATGAGAGAGCTCCGAGCCGCCTACTACTGCGTTCCGGCGCACGCCGTCACTGCACTGAGACGGTTTTAGGCTTGGCTAAAAGCAAATATCACATCATGGATACAAACGTTATAAATGTACTATGCAAACCCAATGACAGGTTCTACCACGGGTCATATCAGGCCGGTGGCTTCTCCGTTACTCTTGTAAAAAAAAACTCATCTCAACCGGATTACTAATCCCATTTTATTGAAACTCCTCTGAATAAAAGCAAATCCGTGCAAATAAAAAAGCCTAAAAGAGATTACGGGTTCTAATGAGGTAAATTTATGAAACTCAATTTCTCTGCCTCTGAGCAATTTAACCGAACTGATATTTTTCTATAATTTGGAGAATGTTCTACAGGTTAGAAATTGCAGGAATAAAGGGGTTGTCTAGTTTGGAAATCCACAGGTTCACAGATAAATGTGTGATCTGTGGGGGTCTTACTGCTGGAACCTTCACTGATGATGAGAACAGAGGTCCTCCAGTCTCCGGTGTGAATGAAGTGGTAGTCCGCATGCGTGACTACCTCTCCTTTAAATTCTTTACCATAGTTCTTGGCTATCTCCATCAGTCCCATAGACAGTGAATGGTGGTCACACATATAAATGTATGACCCCTGAGGGTCTGACCATGACCAATAGGACCCTCACTGGTCATGAAAACAGAGGTCCTCCAGTCTCCTGTATGAATGAAGCGGTAGTGCTCATGCACGACCACCTCTCCATTAACTGTAGTTCTTGGCTATCTCCGTCGGTCCCATAGACAGTGAATGGTGGTCACGCATATAAATATATGACCCCTGATGGTCTGACCAATAGGACCCTCGTTGGTCCTGAGAACACGGTACCCCCAAGTCTCCTTTGTAAATGGAGAAAAAGTGCTCATGGGTGACCATCTCTCCATTAAAGGGGTTGTCTCATCATGGACAATGGAGGCATATCGCAAGGATATGCCCCCATTGTCTGATAGGTGCGGGTCCCACCACTGGGACGTTCACCTATATCGAGAACTGAGCACCGAAAGTGAAGGAAGGCCCACTGCGCATGCGCAGCCGCCCTCCATTCATTTTCTGTGGGGCCGGCGAATATAGCCGAGCGCTGGCTCGGCTATTTCTGCCGCCCCATAGAAATGAATGGGAGCATGGGCCGCGCATGCGCGTTGTGCTCCCATTCACTTCTATGGGAGCAGCGGGGAGCAGCGCTTGGTGGTGGACGGACCCCAGGAAATCTGGAGTCCTCCAACCACAGCTTTCCCCGCTCTGTTCTCAATATAGGTGCGGGTCCCAGCAGTGGGACCCGCACCTATCAGACAATGGGGGCATATCATAGCGATATGCCGCCATTGTCTGAGATGGGAATATCCCTTTAACTTCTTTACCAAACTTCATGGCTATCTCCATCAGTCCCATTGACAGTGAATGGTGGTCATGCATATAAACGTATGACCCCTGATGGTCTGACCAATAGGACCCTCATTGGTCCTGAGAACATGGTACCCCCAAGTCTCCTTTGTGAATGGAGAAAAAGTGCTCATGGGTGACCATCTCTCCATTAAAGGGGTTGTCTCATCATGGACAATGGGGACATATCTCAAGGATATGCCCCCATTGTTTGATAGGTGCAGGTCCCACCACTGGGACCTGCACCTATATCGAGAACGGAGCACCGAAAGTGAAGGAGGGCGCACTGAGCATGCGCAGCCGCCCTCCATTCATTTTCTATAGAGGCGGCGAATATAGCTGGCTCGGCAATTTCGCCGGCCCCGTAGAAATGAATGGGAGCATGGGCCGCGCATGCGTGGTGTGCTCCCATTCACTTCTATGCGAGCAGCGGCGAGCAGCGCTTGGTGGTAGACGGACCCCAAGAAATCTGGAGTCCCCCAACCACAGCTTTCCCCACTCTGTTCTCGATATAGGTGCGGGTCCCAGCAGTGGGAGCCACACCTCTCAGAAAACAGGAGCATATCCTAGTGATATGCCCCCATTGTCTGAGATGGGAATATCCCTTTAACTTCTTTAGCAAACTTCATGGCTATCTCCGTCAGTCCCATTGACAGTGAATGGTGGTCATGCATATAAATGTATAACCCCTGGGGGTCTGACCAATGAGACCCTCACTGACCCCGAGTCCCCTGTTTCAATGGAGAAGTAGTATGCATGCATGACCACCTCTCCATTCACTTCTATAGTACAACGAGTCGTTCTCTTTGACAGTGAATGGAGCGGCAGTCACACATGCGCGCTACTGCTTCATTCTCACAGGGGACTCAGAGACCCCCGTACCCATGATCGATGGGGATTCCAGCCCCAGTAATCATATATGAATGTGCTATTCTTTTAGCAGAGCTATTCTTGCACATGCACTATGTCTGGTATTACAGCATTCAAGTAAAGGAGGCTAAGCTGTAATACTAAGAACAGCCATTGACAAGAGGGGCGCTGTTGCTGGAAAAATCTAATATATATATATATTCCTGATCTGATCATGCAGTTGGTTGTCCCTGTCGCTTAGAATTTATCATATGAAACCTTCCTCTAGTTCCGATAGAAAGGTTACCACTTGTAGGGTCACCCGTCACCTCAAGGTCACGCCCCATATGAAATAGCTATCTTCTGGCTTTTGAGATTATTGTCTACCGGGGTTGAAGGAACCTCATAAAACAGCCATCGCTGACATTTATTACCAGGCAGCCGGTTTAATGGCTCGCTATCCGTCATCGGGCTGGAGACATTTATTTTCTAACTGTTTATTAGCTACATCTGTTCTTAAAATCTGTTAGTACCGGAACAAGAAGAAGATCAATGTAACGTATCACCGGAGACTGCGCCACCGAGCCGCCGCCACGCATAATGTTCTGTCTATCTAGAATTTTCTACCAGTCACCTTTGCTTTATTCTATTAGCTGACATCCTATCATTGATGGACGCACAGCTAACGTAAAAACAATCAGAACACTACATGAGCGTGATAACGGAAAGTGCAACCAGTGTCATACGCTGCCTTGTGGGGGGCTGTACTGACTATAAGCTAAATATTAGCCATTTATATATATATATATATATATATATATATATATAATTGAATGCATTTCTTGCACAAATTTTTCCAATGCATTTAAAATGAAGGCAACTTTGTAAATCGTTTTGATATAAAGATAGACGGGTAGATAGGTAGATAGATAGATAGATAGATAGATAGGAGATAGATAGATATGAAATAGATAGATTGGTAGCTAGATAGATAGAAGTAAGATCAGGGGCGGATTAAATGCATGATAGGCCCGGGGCTGTCTACCCAACTTGGCCCCCCCCCCCCCCTCCATTTTAGGTTTCAGGTTTTTTTTCTGTGTGAAGAGGCTGCGGTGCTTTGTGAGCGTCACAGTCTCTTCCTAGGCCATATGATGTCACATTCATCGTTCACGTGGCCGAGGTGCAGCTTTCTCCCATCTGAGTGATTGGGGCTGAGCTGCAATACCAAGCGCAGTGCTGTCAAATGGACAGCGCTGTGCTTGGTAAGGAGCAAAGAGGCTGCGGCGCTCACTGGGACATCACGGTCTCCTCAAACAGGAGTCTGACCCCCACCATCTCATAACTCTCTGTGTACAGATGTCATAGATGTTACCTGCAGTCCTATTTAACACCCCACATAACACAGTGATTTATTCTGTTATGTGGGGTGTTACATAGGACTGCAGGGAACATGTACAACATTATCTGCACACAGAGAGTTATCACTGGTATCTGGGCTGTTACATAGGGCTGCAGGTGAAAAATTAAAGTTTAAGTTGCCAAATTTAAAATACATATGATTATGATAAAGACTTGAAAGAGAAGATGAGACGCAGGTCACAGCAGTGAGGATACAGCACCACATACCTCTTACATCCAGGGACTTCTCCTGTCATGTAGATCTTCTCTTTCCTCTTCTCCTCCGTCTGACCCAGACCGCCATGACTAATTCTTTCAGCCGCATCTCGTCTCTACAGAGTTTGTTACACAGACACGTTAGATTTCTCATAATTGGGGTCATTTATCAAACTGGTGTAAATTAGAACTGGCTTAGTTGCCCATAGCAACCAATTAGATTCCACCTTTCCTTTTCCAGAGAAGCTGTTAAAAATGAAAGGTGAACTCTGTAGCTATGGACAACTAAGCCAGTTCTACTTTACACCAGCTTTATAAATTATCCCAAAGGTCCCTATAGTGTCTACAGCAGTTATAATGTCCCCTAGAGTGCCCCCAGTAATAACAACAACACCCTATATTGTGCTCCAGGTAATAATACCTGTATAGTGTCCCCAAAAATAATGTCCCCAATACCCAACACTGCCCTCATATAGTAATTTCCCACACTGCCCCCATATAGTAATCTCCCCACACTCCTCCATATAGTAATTTCCCTCACACTGGCCCATATAGTAATTTCCCCACACTGCCCCCATATAGTAATTTCTCCCACACTGCCCCCATATAGTAATTTCCCTCACACTCCTCCATATAGTAATTTCCCTCACACTCCTCCATATAGTAATTTCCCTCACACTGGCCCATATAGTAATTCCCCACACTGCCCTCATATAGTAATTTCCCCACACTGCCCCCATATAGTAATTTCCTCACACTGCCCCCATATAGTAATTTCCCTCACACTGCCCCCATATAGTAATTTCTCCCACACTGCCCCCATATAGTAATTTCCCCACACTGTCCCATATAGTAATCACCCTCACACTGCCCCCATATAGTAATTTCCCCACACTGTCCCATATAGTAATTTCCCCACACTGCCATCCATTAATTAATTTGCCCCCACACTGCCATCCATTAATTAATTTGCCCCCACACTGCCATCCAATAATTAATTTGCCCCCACACTGCCATCTATTAATTTGCCCCCACAACTGCCATCCATTAATTAATTTGCCCCCACACTGCCATCTATTAATTTGCCCCCACAACTGCCATCCATTAATTAATTTGCCCCCACACTGCCATCTATTAATTTCCCCACAACTGCCATCCATTAATTAATTTGCCCCCAGAACTGCCATCCATTAATTAGTTTGCCCCACACTCTCATCCATTAATTTGCCCCCACACTGCCATCTATTAATTTGCCCCCACACTGCCATCCATTAATTAATTTGCCCCATACTGCCATCCTATAACTTGCCCCCACACTGCCATCCTATAATTTGCCCCCACACTGCCATCCATTAATTTATTTGCCCCCATACTGCCATTCATTAATTTGCCCCCACACTGCCATCCATTAATTTACTTGCCCCCATAATGCTATCCATTAATTTTCCCCACAACTGCCATCCATTAACTAATTTGCCCCACTGTCCCTTAATATCTCCCCCCAAGTTAGCACATACACATAAAAAAACGGTAATACTTACCTGTATGCTGAATGGTGTGGCAGGCGCGCGCGTACATCAGAGCGTGCGCGAGCGCCACCATACAGGCGCACGATGACGTCATCACGCGCGCCGCACGATGATGTCATCGCGCACGCAGGGCTTCTACCACCACACAGGCCTCAGGCCTACTAGGCCTGAAGCCTATGGCGGTGATAGGCGGCAGGGCAGGGAACTATACGCTCCCATGCCCCGCCGCAGTACGTGGGTGTGCGGGTCGGCGCTGGGCCCCCCAGCGATGCCGGGCCCGGGGCGACCGACCCGAACGCCCCAATTATAATCCGCCACTGAGTAAGATAGATAACTAGATAGATATATACTGCGTAGATAGATAGAAAAAAAAAATATATATATATATATATATTAGATAGATAGATAGATAGATAGATAGATAGATAGAGTGTGATAAAGATATTGTATGAGATAGATAGATAGATAGATAGATAGACAGACAGATAAATTAAGATAGATAGATAGATAGATAGATAGATAGATAATGAGATAGTAGACAGATAAGCAGACAGGCAGATAAATAGATAGATAGATAATGAGATACATAGCAGATAGAAGGATCGATAGTAGATAGATAGATAGATAGATAGATAGATAGATATTAGATAGATAGATATTAGATAGATATATAGATAGATAGATTGTGATAGATAGATAGACAGACAGACAGATAGATAGATATGAGATATAGAGATAGATAGATAGATTGTGATAGATAGATGATAGATAGATAGATAGATAGATAGATAGATAGATAGATAGATAGATAGATAGTAGATAGATGTTAGATTGATATGAGACAGATGTCATCTTGTCATTGTTTAGCTCAGCCTTTTATCCAGTCACAGTGCAGCCTCCTCCAGGATTTTCGGTGCTCCGCCATCATCCCTCCTGATTTCACTCTGTTCTGTTTGTTCGGCTCTGCCTCAGTTCAGTAATTGATTTTTCTTCTCTTCACCTGTGACCTCTCTGTGCCGGCATTGTTTAGACCGGTTGTATAAAGCTGCATTGTTCTCCAGCCCTCAGGCGCCCAGTTGTGTAGGTCACTTCTCTTTCAGTCATTGATCAGCTTATTGTATGTACTTTCAATGTGAATGGAGCCGATATGTGTATAGTAAGAGGGGAAAAAACAATGTATGAATGAGGACAAGTCCGCTGTGTGGGTCATAGGTTCTCAAAACTCTGCAGAGCAACCACATTCTCATGTTTTACTTCAGTGACATCAGTCGATTTCCCTGGGGTTGTGCAGCGACCCACTAAGGAGCTGGTGTAGAAGATGAGAGTGGTAGTCGCCCTGCTGAAGTGTTGTGTCACTGTGTACTCCCTCAGGTCATTGCTCCCGGGGATCGGTAGAGCGAAAGTTATAGCACTGAAGAATGAAGCCAGTGTTAAACTTAAAAAAGTCATTTTTACTAAGTGCAACGTAGATCTTGAAATACATACAGAAGCAGCAGGCTTTAGTGCAATTCATCTCTGGCACCAACAAGAATATTCAGGCAGGTTGGTTAGTGGTAATTTGGCACTTAGGTTATACTGGCCTACTGTTTTTTTGATGATGGGTGACTTGACTGTAGTCCCTCACCTTACAGCAGTGTCTGTAGATTCAGGTATAGCAGGTCACTCTGCTGTCTGGACTCTTAAGGCTTCACTTGAGAGACACAATTGAATATTTCTCTCAGGAGCAGGAGCACAGCAGGTTGCATCCTCTTCACTCTTTCTCTGACCAGGAACCCCCCTCCTGGCAGGAAGTAGGATCAGCCCACTCCCACCAGAAGGGGAGTAACAGGGTGGTTAACCCTGTTCCTGCCAACCTTTGCCAACCTTGCTTGCTGGTAACTACAGCCAGAAACAAGCAGTAAAATACACAATACACAACTATATAACATTTTCAGTACCCCCATATTCTTCAACTCCAGTCATCAGGGCCCATCTGCCGGTCATATTTCAGGATTTCCTTAGTATTGAACAGGTAATATAATGATTGTCAGTGCATCAGAAATTACCACAGGTGTTCATTCGGGGGACTTCTCAAATGATGACCGGCAGGTGGTTCTTGAAGACTGGAGTTGAGGAACACTGCTCTAGATAACTCACTGTTCTCCAGGGTTTAGGCAACATCTACCACACGATCGTCTGTTCAAGATTCAAATGTTGAAATAAGCTGTGATGTATTGGGTCTAGGAATTAAAGCAATAACAAAAATTCTTAGCTTGAAATCCAATTTGACATTTTTAGAATCTCCCATTTCTTTTTTTTCAAATTCACCCCGTTTGCAGTTTTCTCCTATCCCCCGTGCTTAAATCCTACTTCCTGGATTGTCATGTGACTGCTGTCCTATCGTGCCTAAGGGCAGTGAGATATGTCCT
Source organism: Bufotes viridis (assembly GCA_033119425.1). Classification (NCBI taxonomy): domain Eukaryota; kingdom Metazoa; phylum Chordata; class Amphibia; order Anura; family Bufonidae; genus Bufotes; species Bufotes viridis. Next base: position 28,628,021 of record CM065589.1, read on the forward strand.
GACATCAGCAGATCATGCGACACTAACCAGGCCTCTTGTTCTTACCCATGGCATTTCCTACGTCCTACATAACAAGGCCGCAATGTAGGACGTAGCCTACAGCAACTAATTATCAAAACTGATTTGCCACAGGGTGCAATGGTAGTATAATAACTTTGGAATAAGGTAGTTTTGATAAATGGTTATATTTGTTGAAAGATATAAAAGTGAGTAGTGTTGATTTCGAATTGCGAATTTTAATCGCGAATATCGGCACTTCGAGAATTCGCGAATATTTAGAATATCTCAAAATATATTCGTAATCGCGAATATTATTTTTTTTTAAAATACCAGTCTATGCGATTTTTCGCAATTAAGAAAATAATGCCTGAAGATCAGGAATTTGCGAATATATGGCGAATATTCACCCAAATATTCACAAAATATCGCGAATTCGAATATTGCCCCTGCCGCTCATCACTAAAAGTGAGACCTGTTGAGTGGGATACATTTATGGTAGTGGCACAACACTTTTACATCCCTTAATCTCTAAAGCTTTTCTTATGTGGAGTCCAAGTGTGAATGACCCATAATTTCTTTTAAAAAGGCTTACAAATGTAAAAAACATTAAGTCATACTCACTTTACTAATCCCATAATCTTCCCATTCCGAGGCCTCCCAGTCCTCCACCAGTCTCTACGTCTTGGTTCCTCTTGACAAACAGGAAATGACCGGTCAGCCAATCCCCATCAGAGGAAGGTCCACACTGCAGCCAGTGATTGGATGAGTGGTCATTTCCTGTGTGACACGAGATAACAGGAAGTACACTAGAGTCTGGTGAGGGGGGGAGTCGTTTTTAAAATATGTTAATCAGGGATTTTTCAGAGATATTGCTGGTTGATCCTCAGGATACTGATGCTTGATCCTCAGGATAGATCATCAGTATCAATATCCGGCACCTCCACCAATCAGCTGTTTCTAGCAGCAGCTGGCATGGCAAACTATCCAATTGATGGAAGGTTCTCTCCACTGTTTCCCGCAACGATGTCCTGCATTCTCTTGAATGGGAGATTAGCTGCAGTACCTTGGCACAGCCATGACACAATGGAGGGAACCTTCTGCTTCTGGCAATGACCATTACATAGTTTCTGGGGCGGCCGCTGCCCATAAGCACCTATCCAGGGGAAGGGGGGTGGTTGCCAGGTGTCGAACCCCCACTGATCTGATATTGATGACCTATCCTAAGGATAAGTCATCAAAATCTATGTCCTGGAAAACCCCTTTAATTTGTTCATAAGGCATCCTGCACCGCGCAGCCAGCAGTAATCAGAGGTGGCCGTCTGGTATATTACACATAGTAGCGTCATCTCATTTCTTCCCTTAGGTCACTGTCATGAAAAATGTAAAGTGTTTGTCATCTGCGGCAAAGCAAAAAATATATATATTTGCGTAAATCCGTCCATGGGGATTTGGCGGTCATTACACTCGTGCGAGAATACATAGAACGATTTCATTTTGTAAGCATGCATATTTAATTAACGCAGGGCGGCAGCCAGATTTGTGGTCGCTCTTCCATGCGGATGCAAATGCAGATTCTGAATTACAGCCCTACTGTGCAGATTATCTGTATTCCCGGGCAGTGAGGCTGAACTGAGAACAAAGCAGAGGGAATTAGCAGTTTTGGAAATGGAAATCTCCTAAATTATTAAGAGTTCTTGGTTTGGATTGATTTGCTACGATGCTCATTATCTGTCTCCAAGGCCAAAGTCCTGGCTCACAATCCCTTCATCTTCTGACCCTCCAGTATTGCTCTACTGTTAGTACAGTCGCTCATTATTAGATCCTAAACCAAGTCCGATCGGGCGTATACACAGCAGATACTTCCCTGGTATGCCTCAAAAGGGTTCTGGACACAGATGAGCCAATGAAGTCTAAAATTTGGAAACTGGACCAAAATTTTTCAAAAAGTTGTGATTCTATCCAAGACGATTTTTGTGTGAATAAAGGGGTTTTGCCATCACCGACAAAAGGGGCACATCGCTACTGTGAACATACACTTCACGGAGAACGGAGCGGTGAATGTAGTGGAGGACGCACTGCGCATGCACAGCCGCACTCCATTCATTTCTATGGGGCCAGCAAAAATAGCCGAGCCAGCTTATGTCGGCCCCATAGAAATGAATAGGAGGGGGGGCCACACAAGCACGGTGCGCTCCCATTCACTTCTATGGGAGCAGCGGGGAGCAGCGCTTGGTGGTGGCCGGACTTTGGGAAACCCGGGGTCCTTCAGTCACAACTCTCCCCACTCCGTTCTCATTGTAGGTGTGGGTCCCAGAGGTGGGAGCTGCACCTATTGGACAATGGGGGCATATCCTAGTGATATGCCCCCATTTTCTGTGATGAGAATACCCCTTTCAATTCCGAAGAATTAAGGAGAGAGGAACAAGAGAGAGAAAGAGATAAACTTTCTGGGCAATCAGCGCACTTTTGATTTGGTACAAATTTATTTGAACCAAAACAAATAGGGAGGTCGATTCGGGCAAATCGGACCTGAATCGAACTTTAGAAATTCACTCCTTTCAATTTCTGGACACACCTCTATAGATTAAATACCGGCACTCACTCAGTTGAATGAACGTCGTGGTTTTTTGTCACATTACAATTTTAAGTGACGTGTTTCGGCTGTGTTTGCCTTCTTCACTGAGGAAGGCTAACACAGCCAAAACGCGTCACATGAAATTGTAATGTGACAATAAACCACCATGTTCATTCAACTGAGTGAGTGCCGCTCTTTATCCTACAAAGCTTCTATGGAGTGTCTCTCGTCTAAGACGCTTGCACCACCGATATCTACAGCGGAGTGCCGACCAATTATCTTACACCTTTATAGATGTCCTATGCTGGCATGTCATGCTATTATAATAGGGTATGGTCCCACAGCTATGGGGCACTGAGAGGTGGGGGCCTCCCCTGTGAAGACATGTGGCATGTCCATGTGGAGTGAAACAGTTCCAATTTTCCGATCTGCAGTGTATTATACCCATTAGTGCATATATGGGTAAATTCTCATTCACTGTGGATTCATTGCAGATTTATGTCCCATTTCATTGTACCCTGGGGTCGTCTCATCTCGAAAACCCCTTTCTATATGTCCAAATGACACATAAATGGTTGCAATACCACTTTTCCCCTGTAGAGGGTGCTGCATGGGGAGCTGAGCAGTCAACAGTCTTTATTTTATTCTTTTATATGATGCCAATATATTCTGCAATGGAACACAAAGGACTTTTCCAGTACTTGGAGATCCTCAGGATAGGTCATTAATATTAGACTGGTGGCAGTTCAACCAGTAGAAGAGCCATAACCTTTTATTTTCCCATTCACATAACCATGTAAGGCTTGATTTTTACTTTATTTTTTGTGTTGGTTTTTTATATTCCACTTGCAAATATATCAACAAATGACTGTGTCACGACTCACGGGGTGGGACTCAACCTCTCCACTTGTAAGGACAGCGACGACCAGGGGGGGATTGGGAACTTAAAGTGGCCCTGGAAATAATAAATTTAATAAAAGTGGCCCCATTTTGTAGTTGGGTCCAAATTCATGGGAGGCAGGGCTAGCAATACCATATTGTGGCACATTATACCACCCAACAGAGCCAAATACCACAGTCCATCATAAAATACAGTCAGCACTGCAGCACAGAATACATCCACAAATGCTTCCATCGGCTGGCCACCGGGAAATTTCCCTGTAAGGTCTATGGCAATCCGCCCCTGGCTACAACATCCAGGAGGTCCTGAAGGTTTTCAGCTGTTAAATCGTGCTGGGAGTTGCAGGGCTGGGACAAGGTCCACCACCAACAGAGGCTGAGCTGCCCAAGTGCGCCCCCCCCCCCCTGCCATTTAGATATGTATGTTTATTAATAACCTGTGGTAGAACTCCACCATGCTTGTGGCCAATATGGAACATACATCTGGGTCAAGTTAACTCTAAATTTATATTTTATTGACCTGTTTTTTGATACCTAGGCATCTAGACCTTCCGCAGTAGTTTTTCCACTATCATGTACCTCACCGTCTTTTGATCTGTAAATATCTTGGTATAGAGAATTTTTATGAAATTTTGTATTATACTGAATAAAGGTGTAGCTCAATTTTACATAAGAGTCAGTGTTTTGTTTTGATATTAATAACCTGTCGACAGGAAACCAGATGGATCTGTTATGATTCCTATAGACTTCTACTATGATGTAAGCAAAACGGAATGCCTCTTAAAGGCTTCCGTTTTGACCTCTATCTTATAGATTCCGTTATTTTTTGTTATAACTATGTTATAATGGAAAGCTGTGTAACGGAATCCAAAGTGCCAGTGTGAGCCCACCCTTAGGCTGGATTCGAACGTCCATGGAACACGGTCTGTGTGATACCGGCCTGGATTTCTTCTGAGTGCAGGAGTGCACTGCGCAAGTGGTTGCTATGACGCCGTGCGTTTCCTGCTGCCGCCGCAGTACAGTATTGCACTGGTTTGATCTGTACGAGAGTATTACTGTACTGCGGCGGCAGCAGGAAGCGCACAGCATCCACTAATGTAAGGCCGGTATAACACAGACCGTGTTCCACAGACGTATGAATCCAGCCTTGTGAATCCAGTGTGTAGTATATGCACAGGTGGTTATTATAGCCAAGAGATAATGTCCAGGGAAGATCCTCCATATTGGACTGGACTTTATCTCTTAGCTATAATAGCCTGCTGTGCATTTACTACACTCTGCACCATATACATCACACACATCTTACACTGATATATGTAGTACACTGTGTGTGATGTATATGGTGCAGAGTGTAATAAATGCACAGGTGGTTATTATAGCCAAGAGATAAAGTCCAGTCCAATATGCAGGATCTTCCTGGACATTATCTCTTGGCTATAATAGCCACCTGTGCATATACTACACACTGCACCATATACATCACACACAGTGTACTACATATATCTGTGTTTGATGTATGTAAAGCAGGGTGTGTGATGTATCTGGTGCAGTGTGTAGTAAATGCACAGTCCAATATGGCGGATCTTCCCTCCACATTATCTCTTGGCTATAATAGCCACCTGTGCATTTACTACACTCTGCACATACATCAGTGTGAGATGTGTGATATATGTACTGCAGTGTGTGATGTATGTACTGCAGTGTGTAGTAAATGCACAGTCCAATATGGCGGATCTTCCCTGGACATTATCTCTTGGCTATAATAGCCACCTGTGCATTTACTACACTCTGCAGCACATACATCAGTGTGAGATGTGTGATATATGTACTGCAGTGTGTGATGTATGTACTGCAGTGTGTAGATCACACACTGCACTACATACATTACACATATGGATACATGATTGGTGCACTTTCACCTTGTCACACGCACTGGATGTTTGGGCTCCCCTGCACTGGACACCAGGACTCCATTCCTCTTCTCCTCTTCAGCTCCATGCCGGCTGCCCATCCTGCTCTCTTCATACATGGTGGAGCCGGCCCCTTCTCCTTCTCCTTTCAGCTCCCGCCACCGCCAGCTTCCATGTCTGTGTCTCGGGCTGGAGCAGGGAAGAGGTGTGTCCCTTTCCTGATAGGCCGGCAGCCTCCAGCGGAGGCAGCGCGATGACGTCATCGCGCCGCCTACGCTGGCCTATCATCAGGAAAGTGACACACCTCCTCTCCCCTACTCCTCGGATCCTGTGTCGCCGCCGCCGGCCGCTCTATATTCCGCCGCAGACCGCAGTCTGGGGCCTGGGGGGGATTTTAACATAGGCTGTCCCCGCTTCCTACGCCCATGGATGTGGTCAGTGGCCTGGCTGCCGGCTGCCGCCCAGAGGCTCCTGCGCCCTGAGGCTGGAGCCTCCCCAGCCTCTGTGTCGGCCCGGCCCTGGGGAGTTGTACACCCCATTAGATGAAGGGAAAGAGGAAGGCAGATGCAGGAACTGGAAATAGAAAATTGATGAGTAGTGCAGTATCTGCTCTATCTATCTTTCAGTGGAGGAGATGAGACTCACTAGCTTTTTCTTGGCCTCCTTACCTCACTGCCTGGTTCCTTTTCTTCTCGGAGAGCACTTTGAACAATGCACCATCCTGTCTGATCTCCCACCGCGCTCACATGTTGGTTCAGGGGCCCACTGGAAGATTTGCTGGCTCTAAGTGGGCCGGCCTAGGTGGGATTACATCTAAAGGTTGGGCCAGTCTCAGCACTGGACAAGCCTGGGGAGATGCAAGGGCTGGACAGGGATTCAGGCTCTGCACTCTAAAAGTGCTGAGAGATGAATTTGCTCAATGCATACACACACAGTAATAGTAAGTTTGCTTGGAGTCAGTGGAGGTACGTCATCCAAGCCTCGATCTGGACACAGGATTTAAATACTGGCGCGATTTAGCGCCATACAGGCTACATCCAGCCACAAGACGCCTGAGTGGGACCGGCATCAGTTGTCCTCACTCCATGTACAGCACTACCTGGATTCCATCTTTCTTTTTATCTAGGGATCGGACCAGAGAGTGAACAGCCCCTAGGCTCCCCATGTTTCCCCTGATGAGCAATTCTTCTTGCGAAACATGCATGTAGGGACCTGGCAGCAAAGGGCCTATTAGGGCGGATCTAATTCCAGGGTTAGGTTCCGGTACATACCCGACCGCGGGGGTCCGCGGCAAGGGTACAAGGACTATTGTAGTCGTAGGCAGGGATTACCAGGGTAAGTTATCTATTCCCCTTCACCTGCCTCATACCGGAACGCCTGGTTACCAAACTCTGAGACCTCCACACATATTGGTAAGGAGGCCAGTGTACGACTCAAGGACAGATCTACATGGTGCGGTAAGACCACCGGTTTAATCTTATTATACCTGGGTGCCGCCGTGCACACTTGCCATTTGGATCTTCCTGAAACCTAAAAACGCAGGTTCCAGTCGTTTTTTTTTTTTTTTTTTTTGTGTCCCACTTATTTATCATCTAGTTAAGGGTCAATTTTCTAATAATTATCTATTAAAAGTTATATTTTAATTTACTCATTCATGCATATGTATCACCCCTTTGTTATGTTGCATTAACCCTTGGTGATCTAACGTGTATTTTGTATCGACACTTTATTATTGTGGATTTTGAATTGTGGCATGGCAGGCTTCTTGGCAGGGGGCCTTAATGTTGAATCCTGGCTCGTGGAAGCTAAGGAAGTGTTTTCCGACAAATACTATGTACAGAAAAAATTTACTCCTTCTTTCAAGACAGCTTTCAAAGAACTAAACAAACTTTACAAGGAACACCTGTCTAGCTGGTGGGAGGTACAAAGCCTTGACAATTACATCAAGCATAGCATTGTACCAAGAGGATTGAGAATCCACCTCACTCCCGTCCCTAGACAGAGAAGTTCGGGATTCAGTAATCGGTGGGAGGAGCTAGCCACTAGTAGCTCCCTTAAGTTTATGACTCTTCTGCTTGAAGAGGAGAGGATAAACCTAGAAAGTCTTGGAGAAAAATTAAAAACTCAAATCGAGATCACCAAGACTTTCTCAGAAGACCCAGAGTTTAATAACAAAGAAAAACAACTGCAAGCATCCATTGAAAAATATCAGTATTACCTTCGTGAACGTAAGCATCGGCAGTTCACTAAGGACCTTGCAGAGTTTAAAGAAAATAAAGCTTATTCTGTACTGAAGGATAAAACAACTACTAGAGAGGCTGCCTCTGATTCATCTATTACAGAGACAGACCTCTCAGATAGTGAAAGAGAACAGACGGGCACCTATAACAAGAAAAACAAAAACACGTATAGGAGAGGAAGAGGTAGAGGCCGCGGCAGAGGTCAAGCGCCTGGTTTTTAGACCCAACAATAACATATCCGTTAAGGAACAGATCCAAAACTCGGGAGCAACAGGCCCCCAAGTGATAAACTTATCACGTAGAATACTTAACACTACAGAGATGACGGTTCTAAGTAAAGGCCTGTCCTTTGTTCCTACACGTCGTTTTGACGCCTTCACATGGACCAAAGACTTGCATTTATTTGCCAGAAAACTGAGATGGCACAAATTCTTTAAGAATAAGGATAAACGACAATGTCAGGAACTAGGAATACCCACCAATATGTTATCTGATGTAAAGCTACTTGAGAGTTTGCAGGAGGGAGGCAAAGAGTCCTTAGGAGAGGGTCCCTTTACCTCACTAAGGAACAAGAGTGTCAAAATGCCCCCCCTGGGCGATATATCATGTATTGACGCCTTCCTGCAACTGGTCTCAGCAGATTTACGGAAAATCCCTTCATCCCTTGAAGCTTCTAACTGTAATAGGGATGAATGGAGAGCAATTAAATCCCTTAGGGATGATTCTGGGATCACCGTGAAGCCCTCGGACAAAGGGGGGAACACGGTGATTTTAGACTCTGACAGATACAGATTGATGTGTGAACATATCCTACAGGACAAAAACAATTATGAGAGATTACTATCTAACCCCACTGAGGTATATTTATCAGAACTTAAAAGCATTCTCTCAGAGGCCAAAATTGATAAACTTATATCTGAAGATGAATTTGATTTTCTGTGTCCCAGGAACCCAGTTGTTGCAACATTTTATAGCCTTCCCAAGGTACATAAAGGGACCAGCCCCTAAGAGGGAGACCGATAGTCTCAGGCATTGGGAGTATGTGCCAAAATATCGGCATCTACATTGATAAAATCCTAATGCCTTTCGTAGTATCCCTTCCGTCATACGTGAGGGATACTATGGACCTCTTGAAGAGACTGGAGGGCATCAATGTGGAACGACGGGCTGTCCTGGGCAGTATTGATGTTGAGGCGCTGTACTCCTCCATCCCCCATGCTGCAGGATTGAGAGCGGTGGAATACTACCTCAGCATGAGGGGGTGTCAGTATACAGCGCATAACAAATTTACTTTGAAGTTATTGGAATACCTATTAACTCACAATTTTTTCTTGTTTGGCACTAAGCTTTACCACCAGCTCAGGGGCACGGCCATGGGATGCTCCTGTGCGCCGGCCTACGCTAATCTGCTCCTGGGCTGGTGGGAGGCAACCAGGGTTTTTTCGGACACGATGTCGTCGAGTACCGGGCCCATAGGATTATGGGTCCGGTACATCGATGACATTTTTGTAATATGGAACGATACTCTGCCATCCTTTGCAGAGTTTGTGGCTAAACTGAACTGCAATGATATTGGCCTCAGATTTACCCATGAGGCTAGCACAGATACCCTCCCTTTCCTGGATATCTCTATCTCACGTAAGGGACCAGATGAACTATCAACAACCATTTTTCGTAAACCTACCTCCACAAACTCCGTCCTACATTGGAGCAGTAGCCATTTTATCCCTTTGAAAAGGGGCATTCCATTTGGGCAGTATCTACGCCTGCGGCGTAACTGCTCTGAAGAGACGGAGTTTAGGAGACAGGCGAACGATCTAAGAGAGAGATTCCTGAGTAGAGGATACCCAGATGAAATCTTGAGGAAAGCATTCCATAGGGCAGTCACCATGGATCGTGTAGACCTGCTCACACCCAGAAATAAAACTGAGGGAGAGAGAAAGATCCGTCTGATAACAACTTTTGATGGGAGTACGGATCGCATGAGAGGGATTCTTAAAAAACATTGGCAGGTACTGATGGTGGACCCAGACCTGAGAGAGGTCATCCATGATTATCCCCAAATCACATTCAGAAGGGGAACTAGCCTCAGAGATTCCCTCGTACACAGCCACTACACCCCGCCACCTAGTAGAGGCACATGGCTGGACCAGAAAACAGTAGGCTGTTACAGATGTGGAGGGTGTGTGGCTTGCAGTATCGTGGTGAATGGCAAAACGTTCTACAGTACAAACTTGCAGCGGTCCTTTCCTATTAAGGAATTTATCAATTGTAAAACCCTGGGGGTTATCTATAAGATCACCTGTATATGCAAGCAGGAATACATAGGGAAAACCAGGAGAGAGCTGCGCCGCAGACTGGGGGAGCACCTTAATGACATTGCAAACAAGAGGGATACTCCAGTATCTAGGCATATTCATGAATGCCACCAGGGAAACCCCAAATGTATTACAGCAATGGGCATTGAGAGAATTGCTCCCCGGTCCGTGGAGGCGACTGGGATCGTCTCCTGCTCCAGAGAGAAACACGCTGGATATTTACTCTAAGAACGGCTTCACCCACAGGTCTAAATGAACAGACTAGTTTTAGTTGCTTCGTTTAAAATTATTTCAACTAAACCTTACTCCTCCATATTTGACAAATTCCTTGACATCCGCGGCCCGGTACAATATCTGAGGATAACTCAGCTTAAGTTTCAGGTTTGACCTGGCCTGCATTAAATGCCATTTCCAATTGAGCGCGTCTTCATAACAGAAGATGCGCAAAGAGCGATTACCGGGAGAAGCGTCCCTGTCTCCTGGCAACCGCACTTGAAGTCTCGCGATATCAGGCGAGACCGAGCGCTATGAAGTTACTCAAATCACTAGCGCGAGTCTGACGTTTCCTTCACATTCGGATGGTGTTGCGCATGCGCCTGTTGACACGCAGCGCTCCACGTCAGGGAGGTACGTCATCCAAGCCTCGATCTGGACACAGGATTTAAATACTGGCGCGATTTAGCGCCATACAGGCTACATCCAGCCACAAGACGCCTGAGTGGGACCGGCATCAGTTGTCCTCACTCCATATACAGCACTACCTGGATTCCATCTTTCTTTTTATCTAGGGATCGGACCAGAGAGCGAACAGCCCCTAGGCTCCCCATGTTTCCCTGATGAGCAATTCTTCTTGCGAAACATGCATGTAGGGACCTGGCAGCAAAGGGCCTATTAGGGCGGATCTAATTCCAGGGTTAGGTTCCGGTACATACCCGACCGCGGGGTCCGCGGCAAGGGTATAAGGACTATTGTAGTCGTAGGCAGGGATTACCAGGGTTAGTTATCTATTCCCCTTCACCTGCCTCATACCGGAACGCCTGGTTACCAAACTCTGAGACCTCCACACATATTGGTAAGGAGGCCAGTGTACGACTCAAGGACAGATCTACATGGTGCGGTAAGACCACCGGTTTAATCTTATTATACCTGGGTGCCGCCGTGCACACTTGCCATTTAGATCTTCCTGAAACCTAAAAACGCAGGTTCCAGTCGTTTTTTTTTTTTTTTTTTGTGTCCCACTTATTTATCATCTAGTTAAGGGTCAATTTTCTAATAATTATCTATTAAAAGTTATATTTTAATTTACTCATTCATGCATATGTATCACCCCTTTGTTATGTTGGAGTCAGTGGAGTACCTACCACAGAGCCAATCAAAGTGATTGCTGTGGTGCCCGTGGTGGGTGGTGGCTCAGGACTGTGCTGCTTCCCTGATTGCTTTACATTCCTGCAGTGCATGCATATTTATACATCTCCTTTTGAGAATGCATACGTAGTTAGCTCCCCCTAGTGGTGGCTGCAGGCTTTCTTAATTGCATCATTCTTAAAGTCAGGAAGATCCTGCTTCCCACTACAGATCAATGCAGAGCTTTGAACCTAAAGAAGGTGGAAATTAACTTAATAAAGGTCTAGTAAAATTGAGAAGTATTCTGACTATTGCATAGAGCTCTATGAATTCTGAGCCCATGAAAGGTTGGAAGAACTCAATACCATATTGAAAAGAGCAAATTATAAAGTCGGCTCTGCTTTATTCAGGACCTTGGTGGGGTCTTACTGCTTCTCTTCACTTGACATACGGCAAGACTAGTTGCTGAAGCGCTAGGACATCTGAGGTGAAGTAACTTTATAGGAGTTAATCAAAAATATGTAAGTGGTAAAGGTTGAGATGACTTTACTGCATTCAAGGTGTGAATACGGGAGTGACAAGATCTCGCAGTGCAAAGCACCAAATGTCTCTACTACAGGAAATATTTCTAATATGTCACATTATTGGCAATGTTCTTTCTTTATTCCTGATAAATGTTTATTAAAATATTTTATATACATATAATGTAATATGAATTTTCATTTACATCTTGTACCATATTCCAGAGCTGAACTCACTGTTCTGCTGGTGGAGTCACTTTGCACACACACATTACATTACTTATCCTGTACTGATCCTGAGTAACATCCTGTATTATACTCCAGAGCTGCACTCACTATTCTGCTGGTGGAGTCACTGTGTACATACATTACTTATCCTGTACTGATCCTGAGTTATATCCTGAATTATACTCCAGAGCTGCACTCACTATTCTGCTGGTGGAGTCACTGTTTACATACATTACATTACTTACCTTGTACTGATCCTGAGTTACATCCTGTATTATACTCCAGAGCTGCGCTCACTATTCTGCTGGTGTAGTCACTATGTACATACATTACTTATCCTGTAATTATCCAGAGTTACATCCTGTATTATACTGCAGAGCTGCACTCACCATTCTGCTGGTGGAATCACTGTGTACATACATTACTTATCCTGTACTGATCCTGAGTAACATCCTGTATTATACTCCAGAGCTGTACTCACTTACTCGCTGTTCTGATGGTGTAGTCACTATGAACATACATTACTTATCCTGTACTGGTCCTGAGTTACATCCTGTATTATACTCCAGAGCAGCACTCACTATTCTGCTGGTGCAGTCACTGTGTACATACATTACTCATCCTGTACTGATCCTGGGTTACATCCTGTATTATACTGCAGAGCTGCACTCACCATTCTGCTGGTGTAGTCACTTTGTACATACATTTCATTACTTATCCTGTACTGATCCTGAGTTACATCCTGTATTATACTCCAGAGCTGCACTCACTATTCTGCTGGTGTAGTCACTGTGTACATACATTTCATTACTTATCCTATACTGATCCTGAGTTACATCCTGTATTATACTCCAGAGCTGCACTCACTATTTTGCTGGTGGAGTCACTGTTACATACATTACATTACTTATCCTGTACTGATCCTGAGTTACATCCTGTATTATACTCCAGAGCTGCACTCACTATTCTGCTGGTGGAGTCATTGTGCACATACATTACATTACTTATCCTGTACTGATACTGAGTTATATCCTGTATTATACTCCAGAGCTGCACTCACTATTCTGCTGGTGCAGTCACTGTGTACATACATTACATTACTTATCCTGTACTGATCCTGAGTTACATCCTGTATTATACTCCAGAGCTGCACTCACTATTCTGCTGGTGGAGTCATTGTGTACATACATTACATTACTTATCCTGTACTGATACTGAGTTATATCCTGTATCATATGCTACAGCTGAATTCACAATTCTGCTTATTATTAGAAACAGCAAGCTGTTCTTTTATGAATATTTGAAGTCAGTTTTGCTTGAGGGTTCCTTGGAGTACCTGATGTCACATTCATCAAATATCTCATGTTACTTATGAACGTTGTCTTATCCTTAGACCTGACACTTCTGTCTAGAAAAGCTCCTCCAGTTTTCTTCCTCCACCCTCCTACTGGACTTTTTAAAAAGTCTCAAAGATAAATCTGGGTTAAAACTTGTTAACATAGCTAACCACACTTCAAAACTGGAGTGAGTTGTGCAGAAATGCAAGAAGTCACAAAAGTCCTACTTTGTGACTTTTTGAAGCCAGAATTCTGGAGTGAAGGCAGGAGAAAACAGGACCTAAATCTTTCAAATTTCGAATGCAAGTTGCGAGCACTGTGCAGGCACTAAAACAGTGAGTGCTGGGAGATTTCAGCTCTGAAGCTTGTAGAACTGATAAAGCAGCTCCGGACTATATTAATTCAAATTAAATATTTTCCCAGATTACGGGATTAACCCGCATCTACCATTTATTTTCCAGAGTATTAAGGTCAGCTGGCTGCCGCCTCCATCAGGAACACAAAATGGATTTATTACCGGGTTCAAAATCCGTCACAGGAAGACCACTCGTCGGGGAGAACTGGAGACCATAGAGCCAAATAATCTTTGGTACTTGTTTACAGGTGAGTGACCACAGGTTGTAAGTTGTAACCCATGCTTTTAAGCTTCTGTGACTACAACCATATTATGGGCAAGAGCCGTACATAGTGCGAAGGATTAGGTCAGATCCTGTTCTGTTAGATGACGGGTATCATGACTGGAGACAATCCCTTTGAAAATGCAACATAGTTACAGTGCAAAAACATACATTGAAGCCAATTCAACTTAATTTCTGAGAAATTCCACTTTTTTTCAATGTGCAAATGAGATGTTTAGTGTAAAGAGGTTGGCACTATTACTCTTGTTGCGCTCAAGCTCAGCTCCTTTTTGTGCCCAGCTCCTCCTTGCTTGGCCCCGTATTCTTGCGCATGTACCGGTCATATCAGGGCAAGTGCAGTGCTGCCTGGAGTCTCTGCCAGAAAGCAAACAGCTCTACTTTAAGGCCTCATGCACACGGCCGTTGTTCGGGTCCGCGTCCGAGCCGCATATTTCACTTCAATCCGCTGCTCCGTTCCGTGCCCCCGCAAAAAAAATAGAGCATGTCCTATTCTTCTCCGTTATGCGGACAAGAATAGGCATCTCTATAATGGGCCGCATTCCGTTCCGCAAATTGCGTAACAGAACGCGGAGCAGCTTCCGTGTTTTGCGGATCCGCGGTTTGCGGACCGCAAAACACCAACGGCCGTGTGCATGAGGCCTAAGATGGGTCTCCAAACCCCTCAAAAATTAGATAAAGAAAGGGGTGTTATAGAATTACTAGAGTATCGTTTCTATAGAATACATTTTTTTTAAAAACATTCACATTCTACAGAATCAGAATTAATATTGATTTGATTCAAAATAATTTTGGGAGAGTGAAAAACAGAGAGTAAAAGACCAGAATGTCGTGCACATCTGTTCATGAAGATAGTAGCATTTTTGCTTCAGGTTGAATTGTTTCGAGTCTGGATTGAGTCACAAACTCGATTCCGATGAATTGGACCAAAAATGAATTTTCAGAAATGCGCTCATCACTAAAAATAAACCAAGAAGCCTTGGTCACCTTTTTGATCCCCAGCCATTTAATTGACTACACAGTTTTTTTTTGTTTCTGGTGCTGTAACAGTGACATCCTCAACTACCGCATGTGATCTCTGCAGCCTCAGCGGTCATGTTGGGTAGTTGGACACATCATCACAATGATGTCTCTGACTACCAAGGGGAGACCAGTGAATGAGCAATCACAGAGCAATCATATTTGATAGATGAAGTTGTCATAGTTGTATATCCAAGAACAAAGATTGACCTGGACCACCAGCACTAAACAGTAAGGATGGGTAAGGCTTCTTTTGCTTCCGTGACTTTACTAAATTTTTGGGAGATTTCAGAAAAAGTGTTTAATAGAATCTATGTTTTTTTCCATCCACCAGTTGCTTCTCAACTAGAACAGAAAACCTACATTTCATCATGCACCTGAAATCAGATGCCATCCATCCTTTAGCTTTCCTGTCATTCCCCTTGGACAAGCTTCTTTTGCATTCGTTTATAAACCGAGATTAATTGTGATGAAATTAGCAGAGTAAAATAAACTATCTTCCCCGTGCGCGGAGAACCCTGAGCTTCATGCCAGATATTTTTCAGGATTAATCTACATATTAAGCCGTTATTATTGGAATTCAATGTTAGGGCTGATCTGTCTGTCACAAAAAGATGCATCACCGAGGTCTGTAGACGAAAGGGAAAATTGAGGTAATTCAAAAGCTAGATACATCGATAGAACCAGGACTTTTATCGCCTTTCCTAGCAGCTGACCTTCTAACTCAAGTGGAAAATATATGGCATCCAACCTCCTCACTACAGTATATGTCCTTTAGTAGACAAATATTAATTAGGAGGCGAGTGCGGAGATGTTGAGATTGAGAACCATCTATAAACATCGAACCAGTCCACATGAGCAGGTGACAAATCATGTAAGCTGCTATTAGATCTGCTGAAATCAAACATCCATGGTTCCTACACGGAGAAGTGTAGCAGTAATTGGATCCTATTATAGCTCGAGAATGTTTTCATAAAACATGACTCCTTCTGATTTGATAGTTCCTTCAGGGTTGTTTCAGTTTAGAAAAAACATGGCCAAACGCCACTCTGTGGCTAGCTCAATTTCATTCATGTCAAAGTGAGTCTATAAACAGAGTCACTTGTACCATAGAGGTAGACCAATGTAGGTGCTATGGGCTCTTGAAGAGAGGAGCCCGGCCATGGTTGTTTCATCACTTTTGATGTTTTCGGTGATGAGAACTCATGCAGGACTGGCTTCTTCAGAGAGTTGTGGGATTGACCTTGGAAAATGAAAGCCAAAGCCTTTTGTCCAGAAGGCAGAAGTATCACATAATAGGCACAAAATCTTTACTATGGGGCCCTCCAATCTTCTATGCCTATGGCTTATTGAAAAGAGTGACACTGTTTCTAAAAGATGGTCCACCATGTCTTACTAATATTGTATAACTCTGTTGAGTAAGTCATCAAAATTGGTCAGCTCCAAAGGAACCGTAGTAAAGAAGGGACTTCTTTCTTTGGTGAAAATATAGTTAATAGTGCGGTAGCATCCAGTTTTAGCCAAGTTAGATAATAAAATCAAATTCTGGACTAACTCATTGACTTTGTTGATTAATCTTAATTAAAATCAGCCAACTTCTATCATTTTTACCAATGCCTCTTAGCTCATTTCATCCCTTCAATTTCTATAGAAGCCTTCTTCTGCTCTCCCAATCCTCTCTTAGGATCTACATAATATTTTAGAGAGTCAGGTAATTATAGAGGACCTGTCACAGCTCCTGACATGTCTGTTTTAATAGCGCTATGCATTCCCCATGTAATAATAATTCTGGAGCATCTAATCTTATGTCTGTATGTTGTGCTATTACTGTATTATTTCTACTAGAAGTTATGAAAGAATTGCTATTAGCCTTCAGTAAGGGTACAGAGGGGAGGTAACCAGTTGGGGGTGTGTACCTGCACAGACTCACTCTATACAATCAGTGCTTCCATTTTTAGCCTGTGCAGGTACACCCCCCAACTGGTTACCTCCCCTCTGTACCCTTACTGAAGGCTAATAGCAATTCTTTCATAACTTCTAGTAGAAATAATAAAGGAATAGCACCACATACAGACATAATAGAGGATCCAGAATTGTTATTATATGGGGAATGCATGAAGCTATTATAACTGGCCTGTCAGTTGACTGGACCAAGATTCACAGTGCAAAATATTAACCTTGAAAGGGACTAAAAATTGAACATGCTACTAAAGGGGTTGTCTAGTTTAAAAAAAAAATGTATATATATACATTCAAATAAGAAAATTAAGTTACCAGATCCGTAGAGAATTCGGGATCCACAACTCTTGGCCCGAGTGGAGAGCAGTTACAAAAAGCAGGAGGACCTGTGCTATATTACACAAACAAACCATTAACTGGAATTGGCACTGCGTAATTCTTCATTTCTTCTGTGGTGGCGCTGCAGTGATATTGAACAATACCCGATTTACCTCCAGATCACAGTTGATTGCTGTTTATTGTATGGGAGTATGGGCGTGATTGTCCAAAGCAGAGAAACCCTTTAAAAGTGCCTTTTTTTTGTGGAGATATTCACTATATTCTGGAGTTTGTATCACTTTGACTGTCCTTGTTTTATCCTCAAAACATTGAAAGAAAACCTGAAACTTTTCTTGGCTGTTGTGATATAAAATATTAACGCGTTTCGACTCCTTCCATTCTTTGACTTCATTTTAATTCTTAAGTAGGCAATAATGGGCATTCCTAATACTGAAGGAGAACATTTTAATTCTAAAAGGTTATAAAATATTACCTTTTGTGGTTGGTATTAAAAAGTGACGCAGCTTGATTGTTTAAGTGTCTCTTGTTCTGCCTTCCACAGGCGTATTTCTTGTCTAAGTAAGTATATATTTTTCCAGAGTAATGAGACATCTGCCATAACAAGGTAATTTAAGTTGCACTTACAGCTTTAAACATTGTGCATTAGTCTTGTAGTAAAGTATCTTGCCACTAAACTTTAAAGTGCTCGTTTCAATGGGAATATTTTCACTTTCGCGTGTTGGCAAAATCCTAAAACAATTCAACCATTGTGTAAGAAGAGTGGCTCTGATACATAAAAACTCACAGGAAGGAACCCAATTGTCACTCTCTACCCCAAATGTATGTTTTGACCTACCCTCAAAATGTCAAGTTGAGCACATCATTGAATCTGTAAACCCATATCTTGAGTTCCAAAACTATACAGCATCCAAACCGTTAGGCACCACCATTAGAGTGTTTCATTTGTCAAAATGTGGAGTCAATGATGATCAGTGATAAAATCAGTGAATAAATAGATTTCAGTGGTTCCAGGAGACCCTCAGACTCTTCCTTCTTGGAATCATGGTGGTCTAGGCTAGTGATGGCTAACCTCCAGCACTCCAGCAGTGGTGAAACTATGACTCCAAGCATGCTCCAGTCATTTCTGTGGTGTTCAGAGAACAGCCAAGCAAGTGTGCATCTTGGGAGTTGTAGTTTTACCACAGCTGGAGTGCCGGAGGTTAGCCATCACAAGTCTAGGCTAATGAACTACAATACATTGATGACATCTTATGTCCATCTCACCACACCATTGTGTTTCGAGCAGCAACGTGGATGCTTAACCAGTCCTCCTTGTCTCAGGGTGTGATTGGTAAATATTTTTGACTAGATAAGCCCTTCACTGATATGCCAGGAGGTCAAATGTGAATGGATTTCCATTTTTAAACATATTCCAAAAAACGTAAAGGGGTTTTCAGCTGTCCCCCAAAAAAACAATACATGGTGTCCAAACTTCTTGATACGGTGGCATCCTTTTTCTCTAAGACCAACCAGTCTAGTGGTAATGGTCCAAACTCGCAGACTACATTCACGTTATCCTAAGCAACATACCATTGACAGAAGGTCAATTTTTATGGATTTCTTCTTTAAACTGTAGCCTGAAATCTTTGAGTGGTTTCCTTCTGTCTCGAATAATCCACCAGCCCAAAAATAAAACAACACTGAGGTCCTCATTCCTAGGCTTCTCGGTACAGTCCAACTAGTCCAAAATTGTTTCTGGTCACTTTTAAACTGGCAAAAAAATAGAGGTCATAGTGTTGGATATGCCCATTATGTAGCATCTTCCTGTAGGATATCTCTTAAAGAGAAACTCCAGTCATGACATATGTTGTCTGTAACAGTAGCTACAGTATACAGTACCCATGTTAGATCATGGAAACCTGCAATTATTGAAGTCACAAGGTTAGGGGGATTTTTCTTCACTCCTAAGGGGCTACTCCAGTCATTAATAATATGACCATTAACGGCACATTAGACATTTTCATATTGGAGACATTTAAAAAAAAATGGTTTTGTTGAATGTTCTTATTTTATCTTCCATGTCATTCCCATCATGCCTCAGCAGGTCGCAACAATTTAAAAGGGTTACTCCATTTTGGGAAATCCCTACTTGTTAGAATGCACAGCTGATCACAGTGTCTTTCTGGGACCCCCAACGATCAGCTGTGGGGGAACAGTGCTTGGGTGAAGTGTGCATGCACAGCTGATCTCCCTTCAGTTCAGGGTTCTGTATTGGATATAGAAGCCGGTCCCATAGGTGGGTGCCAGACCTTCAGTCACCCAGTGGATCACTGATAAAGGGTTAATACTGTGATTTACCACTTCAAAATATTTACTGTGATGATAACCTGTGCAATTTAAATCCCAAAAGGTGATGTATAGGTAGGAAGCAGTTAATATGGCAGTCTTTAGTTGGTTGCCTGGATACAATCTGGCTTCTAGTTTAGAGAGTTCCTAGCCAGCAGAGCTAGACTAAAGACCTGCATTAGTGTGCACTGCCAAGTATGCCTCAAAAAAAGCCTTATCCAGGAAAACATCATTCCTGAAAGTGGAACAATGCCAGAAAGCTGGTCTAAGGTACAGAAAAATGTAATCCCTCCCTGAAATGGCTTTTTTCCATTTTTGCATTTTTGTTTTTAACTCCCTGCCACAACTTTATTATTTTTCAGTTCACATAGCCATAGGAGGACTTTTTTTAGTTTTTTTTTTGCGGGACAAGTTTTAGTTTCTAATGGCACCATTTTATATTGCATAAGATGTAGTGGGAAGCTGGAAAAAAATCAAATTCGGGTGGAATTGGAAAAGCCCCCCGCAATTCTGCCAGTTTTATGGGTTTTGTTTTTACGACGTTCACTATGCAGTAACAATTTTATTTGTGCTTTTCATTGTACAGGTCAGTACGATTACGGTGATACTGTATTGTTTTTCTTTTGTTTCAATGCTGAAATTTTTTTTTCTTTTGATCACAATATTCTGACCCCCAATCATTTTTTTTTTTATAGTTATGTCTATGGAGCTGTATTTGTGGCTCATTTTTTGCAGGAGGATCTGTGGTTTTTATTGATACCACTTTGGGATGTGTATGACTTTTTGAGCACTTTTAATTACATTTTTTTCATTTTTGGGGGAAGTAAAGTCATCAAAAAATGGCAAATTGTCCATTTTGATTATTTTTTTTCTTTTACACCATTCTCCCAATGGGATAAGTTTTTAATATTTTAATAGTACAGGCTCTGGCTCATTACTTTTATGGAACACCTTCCTCGATCACCAACCAAGAGAGACGTTCGTGCCTGGCAAGCATGCACATCTGGGTTTTAGGCCTCTTAGATGCTGTGGTCACAGTTTACCATGGCATCTGAGAGGTTAAGTGTCTGCGATCAGCATTACCACAGCAATAGAATGGCGGATGGCGGGAAGGGGGTTAAAGGCCATGCTAAACTGAGACAGTAAGGGAACACACGTTTATGACAATAGACTTTACTGCATAGGAAAAAGGTTGATTGCCTTGTGTGCCCTCCACACTTCTGAGATGGACTGGCTGTCCATTGAAGGACTGCACCCTGCGATTGGGAGCTGCACAAAGTATGCTGAAAGTGATTCCACATCTGTGGTTATTTCAGGAAGATTGCATAATGTATTTCAGACCTAAAGAGGCTCTTTCACCCGGATCAAGCCTATCCTACCAGGCATATAGAGTATAGCCTGGTAGGGCTCATGACACAGACAAAAACCATACCTTAATTTCTCATGTAGTAGGTCCAGAGTGGCAGAATAAGCTACTTTTAATAATATGCAAATGAGGAATTCGAGCACTCGGAGGTGGGCTTATGTCTTCCGAGCACATCTTCTGCGACGCCCCCGTTCCTTGCTAATGCCGGCCTTCTGCAACTAGTTAAGCCCCCATGTCCTATGATTGACAGCACTAGACTCGCTGGTATGTTTTTTGCCTGCATCATCAGCCCAACCAGGATTTGGTCCTGTGCTGATGGAGTGGTGGGGCCCAGAGCCAGGGTGGTTTTGCTGCACAGTGGGGGCGCTGTGTGTTTACTAGGCCCTGCCATCTGCTGGTGCGGTGCTGGGGCGCCGGTGGTCGCCGCGCAGTGCTGCGCCAAAGTAAGGTTAGGTTTCCACTTGAAGAGGCAACCTTGTCGCGGTAAGTGGGCCTATACTTTTTGATCACACTGTATACCAGTGCCTCATTTATGCACAGCATAGAATATATTACAAATTGGGCTGGGACGCCACGTAATTATGCTGAAGGACAGTCGTTATATCAAAAGCATAGTGTTGAGGATGTGCGACCCAGCTCCACTCTCACAGGTCCTACCAGGCTATATGCCTGGTTGGGTAGGCTTGATCCGGGTCCTCCTTAAGGAGGACTAATACCATTATTTTCAACTCCTATATAAAGACTTTGGGAAAAACTTACTGTAAGAACTGTGCCTATTGTATCTATTTCTACGACAACTGCCATCACCTACTCAGTAAAGAGGGACTTTTTTTTATCCTAACCATATACCATTAATGAGACAGGAATACCCCTTTAAGGAGCACAAATAAAGATTTTTTTTTTGATGGTTTATGAATGATTTGTTCCATGTATCGTTTACTATTGACTACATTGTGTGTATTTTTGTGTTGCAGGACTTGAGAAGGGAAGCCAGTACAGCTTTCAAGTCTCTGCAATGACCGTGAATGGTACTGGACCCTCGTCTGACTGGTATACAACAGAAACGCCAGAGAATGACCTTGATGGTATGTGATTTGTGGTCTATTTTGTTTAAATTGCAGCTGTAGAATAGGGTTTTTAGGTTTCTATAAGAAGTTCTTATCTTGATAGTTGGAAAGCTCTTCTCTCATTATAGCGTCTTCTGTGATGTTTACAATCAGCGTTGGACAAGTCTATGATAAAAGATAACTATAGATGAGAAGTACACATAAATGCTCAATTGGGGACAGGAGGGCTAGGAATATTAACATCACAGTTGCTGGGGGAATCTTTATTGGGGTAAGTGATCAACTCTGCATTCAAAGCCCCTCTGTCTTGTTCTCTTCGGCCGTGCTACAAAAACGACAAAAAAACATCCCATAGTTATGGAGGTTTGACAGGTGCACGACTTTGTCATTAGTTGTGTCTAGCTAAGGCTAAAGATAACTTACCGTATATGGGAACCTAGCCGAAAGATGACCATTCATTTTAGGTGGCGGTTAGGCTAATCTTCCTAACCCCCCAAACACATGCAGGCTCGGCATGGTAAAGAGCTGCTGCCCCACACCACAAATTATTGGACATGTTGGAATCCAACTGCTAGTTCTCTCTCCTGAATCTGCCATCGGGAGAGAATCGGGAAGTCACCATACTCAAACAAATTAAATGCGTGGTGGGTCCTGCTAAAATTTGTGGGTTCAGCTAACAGTAATGTGTATGGGTCAGCTTTATTGGGTTTTCTGTGACGCAGTTGGGTACCACAAAGCCATCTCAATCAGACCTCACATTCCTATAGGAGAAAGTTAGTAATATACTGTTCTGAAATTGTGGATCTTCCTTTTTTGAATATTTAATTTCCGCCGACATCACGTCCTTTACCAGTTTTCCAGCCTGGGCTATGGACTGGATGTCACTTGTGCTATAGACGCTGCCAGAAGTATTCCTCTCCCTGGTGTTTGTTTTAAACTCCTGAATCCACCTCATCTGTTCATGACCCAAGGGATGGAATAGTTTTCACCCTGTCCCAGCCGAAACAACATCCTGTCCACGGCCTAGGCTGGAAATGTGGTAAAGGATGTTCAGTCAGAGGAAGCTGAATTTTTAATAGAGGAGCATCTCATGACCAGGTTCCCAGGAGGCCCATCTGAGCAACTTCAGAATGGTGGGTATATTGCAAATGTAACTTCTCCTAGAGGGGTGTTATGTGTTTTTAATGGGGAAATTGGTAGGATCTGCTGGGTCCTGGAAAACCCTTTTAAGTCATGATCAGACAGTAGAATTGTAATGGCAATGTTTGTTTAGACATACTTAAGTCAACCTGGATGACCATGAGTGGTGAGTGTGGATGTAGTATACTCAATCCTTATTGATATTCCAATTTTTGGATGTCATAGGGTACAGTTTTTAATAACAAGGTAATATGAAAAAGCAATATTACTTTTTGGATCTGGAACAAGCTTGAACATGAAAGTAAATAAACACTCAACTTTTTCCATTGACCCCTACCGTTCTTAATATTAAGCCATGCTTCAAGTATTTTTGCATGGGACTTTCAATTTCACTGATGTTTTGATGAAACCAGAGGGAGTCAAACACCTATTAGATGCTGAGAGTCCTCGATATGCCAGCCCCTTATAGACAGGGCCGCCAGACAGATTGTTAACTGCAGCTACTTTACAGCATGTAGGATTCATGTTGCTCACCTCGCCTTCACTGTATTTCTATTTGAAATGAGCATCAGTGAGACAGACAGTATGCTAGAGATCTGCCGATGTTCCCCTGTGGATATCTCTTTTAATTAGTACGTTTTGTTAGAGTGATTGGGAAGCCACTAAAGAGTCACGGTTCCCCGCAAGGCTCCCTTGTGGTTCCTGGCATCTGGGAAGTACTCAAATATTTATTTTTAGACTTCAGATTCCCTTAGGAACCCTGAGTCTATTGCCTTTAGAAGGTTTCATTCAATTTGCCTAAGTGAAGATATTCCAAAAGTCAGAGCTTGTCAACAGATGTACAGAGTGAAACACTCAAAAGGAATACATTGTATTGGGTCCTAAGGGGGACTTCATGACTTGTGATGAAAGCAAGACAGAATCCCAAAAGGTAGAGTTCCTGGAGCGGCCTATGTGAAGGCAAATCTTATTTGAATGGAGCTCTCCAAGTAGAAGAGCCAACTAAGTTAAAAGTCTTCATACTGTATCTCACGGCAAGACATCATGGTCTCGAATACAGTATCTTGACCATGAAAAAGTCTTAAGAGATGGTCATCTAAAATAAGGTTGGGTGCAATTATGTACATGGTCGCCAACTACAAGGACAAGTCCATCTACATTAAGGTATCTTAAAGATGCATTATCAATGGAGTAATAGGCGAAACTGTGCTCTAAGGTGGCATAATTCCAGAAGAGATTTTAAGGCATGTACTTCACTCTGTAAGCACTTCTACCTACTCAGTAGATTCCAAAGGGGGTCGTGTAACTATAATCCTCTATATTCCTGACTCTATTGGAATAAAAGATGAAGGTCTTTGATCAGGGATTTATCTATACCAGTCACAGTGTCCATTTGGTCCAGCAAAGCTTTGAAACATCTGTCCAACAAGTACGTGATATTTTAGAGTCTCTGAATTGTGTATAATAATATGTCTTAGATTTTTAATGCTTACTAAACATTCCTCTAAAGTGGCATCAGGGGCGTAGCTATAGGTGAAACAAGGGAAGCAGCTTCTTTGGGGCCCGAACTCAGACGGGGACCACCTAGAAGAATGACTAAAATATTTTATTGTTAGGTCCCCTCAACAGTATTATACAATGACATTATATACAGAGACACTATAGGAAACGGACGGACTGGCTTCTGGGCCTCGTCTGAGAACGTGATCTTAACTAACCTCAGGAGTGGGGGTTGCATAGGAGTCGGGAGTTTCGTAGAAGTTGCTGGGGGAGGAGGGCCCGTTCAAAAATTTGCTGTGGGGCCCATTAATTTCTATTTACGCCACTGGGTGGCATAATTCCAGCAGAAGATGTTTTACGGTATGTCCTACTCTCTGTGAGCACTCTTAGCTATTCAGTATATCCAAGAGGGGTCACATAAAATGCTCCTCTAGAGCACCAACTCTATTGGAGATGGGTGGCTCAGATCTGCAATATAGCTCTAGTGCCTTTTTCTTCTAGGAAAGCTAATGGCCATGCCTCCACTGTGTAACTGAGATGTAGACCCTCTAGATTATATAGTTATACGCTTTATTTTCAATATTCAGTGGTTTGCCATTTCCTTGGATAACTTCTGATCCACAAACCTTGTATATCTCATTTTTGCTGAATAATACATGACATTTAACTCTCCCAAAAGGTTACCTATATTCTGGCCCAAGAACTGCCCAGTCAACAGTAAAACAAGACTTTATGTCTCCTTGTGGGATTATTAATAGAGATCTTGGCCAAAGCAAAGTTCATTAAGCATTTTAAAATATCTTGGTTTATTATAGCTTTATTTTCTTTTACCTGCCACAAAAAGAGAGTAGAGTTCACCTAGAATTAGTCTATCTTGAAGGTCATATGCATAACTATGTAAGTTAACTTTTTTATTTTATTTTATTTTGATTTACATTCTTTTTGATGTGTTGATATTTTGTTCTTATTGCACTTTACCTAGTTACGTCAGTCCTTCCTAGACAATGTTTAGAAAGCCATATCTGGCCTTCTTCCCTTTCATATACGTGTTCCAGGCTGTTGATGATCAATGATAGCAATAATCAAGACTCATTTATATAGAGTATATTACTTTCTGAGAGAGTCCAGAACTCAGCACCTTGTGATCTGCAACAATACAATAGTGGAAGTCTCCAACAATAATCATGTAGAGTGGAGCTCTGGCTTCCAACTAATCCAAAGCCTTAGGCATATACTATTGACTATACTGCCAATAATCAGCTTGGGGGGAAATACCATTCGTTTGATAACAGGTTCAATAATAGTGGTACCTAGCTTTAAACTCTACCACTGGAACATGACAGGACCACCATTGCAATGGCAGACTTGTTATGTTTTATTTAAGAAAATAATACAAAATGCGGCATAGGTTTCATTTTCTGGTCTGAAATGTACAGTATTGAGTCCAAATTTATTAAGAGGTGTATATTTTTTCATAAATCTGGTTCACCTTACTCCAATTTTCTTGGATTAAAGCTGGCATATAAAACAACAGTCTACAGTGTCTGATTGGCTGTAGGTTTATGTTCAGAGGCTTTACTCCATGGCACCATAAGCGGCAACATACTCCATCTACTATTCATCTCAGCTCTGCAGGATTGAGCATTATATTGTTGAAATCTGTTACCCTGCTCATGGCTGCCAGGCTTGCCGTGTCCCTCAATGCAGGTTGCCATCAAGGCCCTTCATCCCCTGCCCGTAGGATGTGTGCACACTCACTTTGGTTCTTAAAGAACACACGCACACTCTAATCTTCACCACCAGTGACTGGCTTCTCTGAGGAACTTTAGACACCTTCCCTCTGTAGGAGGTTACCTGAGCAATAGGTTCCTTATCTTAAGTTCCCACAAAGGTGTGTGGGCTCTGTTGTCTGCCCGTGTACTGACTTTATGTCCGTTCACTGGATTCAGACCCTCCGCAGCCTCACTTGCGCCGGACCACTGTTCTGACACTTCACAGCCTGCCTAGACCTCAGACTGTTTACCGTATAACATGTACTCCACCTGCCCTGACCAAGGATTGTCCCTGAGTACAATTTTGCCTGATCCCTCAGTGCTTTGCACCAGTGTTTCTGACCTCTCTTGGGTCAGCTGTCAATCATACAGAGACTACTCCAGGAGGTAGCAGCCTGGTGGTAAAGTCCAAATCCTTGTATAGGGGTTAAAGGGTGAAAACCAAGGGACAGCCAGGATTATGCCCTTAGGAGTAGCCCAAAGTCAAATCTGTTGACTGACACAGTGGATCCATATCCACTGCCATAACACTGGCATTGGGATAAGGACAGATGTTTTCACATTAGAATTACATTTTATTGCCAATATCACCCCTGCTTAGCATGATGGATAAAAGTGGAAAATTTAACATTATTAGCATTGTATTTCTTGTACCAAGCACTATTTGCTGTCTTTGGCACCAACATCAACAGCTACAATAAAAGGCAATATTAAGAACCCGTTTTATGTATAATCCTCCATATTTGCATACTAGAACTAGTGTTGGGTGCGGATATTTGAATCGCGAATATCGCCACTTTGAAAATTCGCAAAGATTTAGAATATAGTGCTATATATTCTTATTCGCGAATATTCTAGATTATTTTTCATCTGATGATCGCTCCCTGCTTCTTGCTTGTGGGCCAATGAGAAGGCTGCAATGTCTTTGTCTGAGCTTAGCAACATCCCTAGCAAACAATAGGAAAGTTGCCTACCCCTTACTATATAAGAACCTCCCCAGCAGCCATTTTCTGCAGTTTTTTGCAGTTCAGAGAGACAGCAGTGTCATTGCTGTGCTCTGTGCTTTGCAGACTCATCTGGATCCTTATTTAATTACATTAGATAGTTAGTTAGTTAGTTAGTTAGTTAGCTCGTATATATAATATAGATAGTTAGTGGGAGATAGTCAGTGTAGGTTAGATAGTGATATAGTGTAGCTGATAGGTTCCAGTGCAGGGTGTTAGGTAGTGTGATAGGTTCTACTGTCCATACATACATGCTACATACATAGTGCTGTGATGTCACAAGTTCACAACAATACTTAGTGCACCAATCACTAATATGTAGTTACACCTGCTAAAATGTAAAAGTTGCACGAATTGGGCCAAAATATGCGCATCATTAATTGCCGATTTGCACAATTGCGAATATATTGGAGCACTCTATCTGCATATAAAGCTATTGCAATGTTCTGCCGTGCCAACCATTTTCTCCAGTCTCAGGAAACTTCTACCAGCTTAAAAAATGTAGCAAAAGTAACCCACGCCTGTATTGCATGCGCAATACGCGCATATTACATTGCCGGTTTTCGCAATCAAAAAAATAATGCAGAATTCTCGAATTTGTGAATTCTCTCAAATATTTGTGAAATATCGCAAATTCGAATACTGCCCCTGCCGCTCATCACTAACTAAAACATGTTACGATGAGAATGAGATAATAAAAGATACAGTGGATATACGGTGTGACAAGATTTTCCGTTCCGTTAGTTTGTGACCGAGCAGGACTCTAAATTGTCTGTTTGGTTTGTGCTTTGCTGTAAGTAGTAAATAACCCAGCCTAACCATTTACTGTATTTAGGTCACTTCAATTATAGGATTTTTCTTTTCATTTTAGCTCTTTATGTGGCTCATTACCATCTGTTAGTACATGAATTTGACTCTCAAGCTAAAAATAAACCTAAAATGTACAAATTTTGATCATCCTAATCTCAGTTAAAGCACCACATTCTTTTGGGAAGACTTCGTACATTATATCTTATGATGGTTTTACCGTGTACGTTATATGATACATTGCCACTATGTTATAAGTTGCTTTGATGATGCGAAAACATTGGCTTGTCCCTTCCGCTCTCAAAGAGGCAAGCCATGATGTCACGCTCATGAACTTGCCTGTGACATAGTTGGATAGTTGTCATAGGACGCGTTGGCCGTAATAAGATATGCTTTGGTTCTGTAGAATATCACTGCCCAACAACTGTTATAGATGTAGTATAGAAAAATTTATAAAAAGCATAACAATGTCACATAAAATATTTATTGGCTTGAATGGGAAAAAAGGTAATGGTGCAACGAAGCATGCATGAAAATGTCTACCACCTAATTCCACATTTCCCATGGAGATAATATCTGGCTATGCACAGCCAACAGTAGGATAATGGACGGGTCCCAGATCTGCACCAATCAGCCGATCTCTAGGCCAGCTTTAGTTGTAAAAGGGGTTGTCTTTATACAACCTTTAAGAAAAAAAACTCCAATCATACACAGTACATTTTCAAAGTATTCAGAGCTAAACTCCTGCAGCTTCCCCTGCTTCTTCAGTGTCTGAACAGAGCAAGCTCAGGTTGACTTGCTTTCTGGGAAATGTGGACTTCTGTAGTGTGCAATCAAAACTGCCCTATAATGCAATGTAGCAGAGACCATTGCTCTACAGGAGCTCAGCTAAACTGTTAGGGTGTATCTGTCAACAAACTGTAGCAGTAACAACCAGCAGAATTGTGAATTCAGCTCTTGATGTATAGTATGAAGTAATGCATGTACTAAGTGACTCTTTTTTTTTTTTAATGGAGGTTATATCTAGATTCTGTATAAATTTTGTTTCTTATACTGCAAAGATAAGGGTTTTACAAATTTCTTGGAGCCTCTGAATTATAAAGCAGTGGAACGAGCTGTGGGAGAAATGCCTTTTCTGAATGGGTTTCACAGTTGTTACCAGTAAATAATGTTATGTTTTTGTATTTGTCGTATTATTCATTTCATGTTCTCTAAAACGTCTACAAAAATCTCTTATTCTTGCTTTACCGAAAAGGAAACTTGAAGCGCCTAGATTATCTATTTATAACTCAACATTCCATATTCACACAATGATCAAACTGTATTAGTCAGGCTGTAGGCTCCGATGAGAAAGTTAGTAGAATATTAATGTTGTTTTTGTTTGACTTGTAGAATCCCAAGTGCCAGACCAGCCCAGTTCTCTTCACGTCAGGCCTCTGACTACCAGCATCATTATGAGTTGGACTCCGCCGCTAAACCCTAACATTGTGGTACGAGGGTATATAATTGGCTATGGTGTCGGAAGCCCCTATGCTGAGACTGTGAGAGTGGATAGCAAGCAGCGCTATTATTCCATTGAGAATTTAGGTAAGTGGCTGTGAATAAATGCAAGTAGGGTACATGTGTTTGTGCTCAACAAGCCTCTATAAAAGTAAATTAGAAGAAATTGATGGAAATAAATGAAGCAATGTCATAAGTGTCTGAAATAGGGAGATATAGGATGAAGAAATAGCTCAAAATTCGATTCTGGACCAATTTCTACAGTGAGCCCAGGGGGAAATTGAAAGGAGGAGGGTGGTAGTGGTAATAGCAATGATGGGGGAAGTAGCCCTCACAGTGACAGTCCTCATCCTCATGCTCACTGGGCCATTCAGTGATGAGAAGGAGCTCTCTTTCTTCAAATGAGGCACACGCTGGACTTTTTGGGGTCTTCTGCCTGAAGGAAGGTTGGCAGGCTGCAAGACAGGAGAGCAGGTGTGGATGAAGGGGCAGTGGGTGATAGTGGAATCAATGTCCTGTCCTGTTTGGGTACAATAAATAAAGTCGCTCTTTACTGAATAGATTATGGGAGTAGCCGTACATATAGCAGCAATGGGCACGGTCGGTTCTGAAGTATATTACAGAGTAGGCTTTTCCCAAAAACTTTGTATAGGCAGTAGCAATGATGGTAGTAATCCTCCCCGAGTCTCTCTCTCTAGATACACTTTGCAGTTTTCCTAAATAACCAGAGGTGTGCAATTCTGTTCTTAACATCATAAAGTGTGGTGGGTGCCAGAGGCATTTAACCGTTTCCACAGGCAGTAAGATCTGTTGCCAAAAACGAGCATTTACTTTACTATCTGTCCAGCACATCCTTCAAATGGTTCCCATCCATCTATAAATGTCTGTTCACTTTCTCACAAGGGTAGTGCTTAGCAAAGTTGTTCTGTTTTCCACTCTGATGAATGGTGTTCTCCTGGATGAAGCTTCTTTTTGGGGTCTACTTTGGCAGCCATGCACCAGACTCAGGGTTGCTGAACACAAGGGATCCTATTTTTGCCCTTTTCACTGACTACTTACAGAAATATTATTATTTTTTTAATCTAGAGCAGAACCTGTATAAAAGACCATGTTCCACAGCATACAGAGCTATCGCCTTTTTCCCTCACTTGAAACTAGCCATACTAGTACCAAGCTGGTCCCTGGTAAGCCAGACACAGTGACTGGTGAAACGAGTCGGGAATGAGTGAGCAATATAAACAAATCATTTAGATCGAGGGGCATGTAGTCAGAATAGAGACAGGTCACAACACCTGATTCAGGGGTCGCCCTTCTCAAAGTAGGTGCTCAAAAACAGGGATAGTGTTTTTTTAGATATGCTAAATTTATAGACCAAATAAATTCTAACCAAATAGAAAGTGCTCTGATTGCCTGGAAAAGTCTCCTGCTCTTGCTTTTTCTTTCATTCTCCAGAATCGAATCACACAAACTTCTGATTTGTTAGGGACGCAACCTTTTGAAAAATTTGCGTAGTAATTCATAATTTTAGAAACAATTTGCTCATCTTTCGAGAGTACGTTGGGTGCCATAGATGTCTGATACATGTAGTTCCACAGTTGGCAGTGTCCTGGCTGTTTCTGTCATTCATCTCTCCATTCATTTTCTCACCAGATTGGCTGGGCATTCGGGGTTCCTTGTTCTTCACATAGTTTCAGGTTCTAGAAATTGGATTCCCATCTATTAGATGTGAGTCCAAACTAGACTTTACTTCAAGGAGCAAAATATTCAGTTTTCTACCCTAACACAGTGTCAAAATACTCAAAACCTAAATCGTTTGGCTTATTGAAACATGCCACTCCATCCTTGATTATGATTATAGGGATAGGACCACAGAATTACTGAGACACTTAAGATGGCCATGCATTTAAGATAACCCTCTGCTAAACAGCAATCCTTGATCTCTCCCATCCTCATGAATGATTGACTGTTAGCATGAGTTCTCAATGGGAAGAGAGGAGTAAACCTCTGTTGGTTGAAGACAGCTTACAGTATCTGCACTGAGAATAAAGGGAGCATTCCTGGCCCTTTTTCCCCCCATATCTACTGTTGAGGGACCAGTGGGATATCCCTATACATGTATGGCTGCTCTGCATCATGGCTATAGGAGAAAGAGAGCTTGGAGAGTTTATCTCAGCATATCAAACAAATGTATATGTTACTCAGACCATGAAGGTCTACTTGTCAACACCCAAGGTCACCTTAAAGTGGTCTTACCAACATATGGCTTTAGGATATCTGCATAGAATTGGGCCAGTTTTAGTCCAGAATCTGGAGAAGAGCTGGCCCTGCTTCCATAATTTTCATCTGACTCCCTCAACCAGCACACGAATTAAAACTGGACCATTCTGAAGGTCCTTAGAGAAACCACCAACCACTTCATAATTAGTGTTTTATGGCATCCTTTATAAACAAAAATACCTTTAATAGGAAAATATCTTTTATCCCCTCCATTCATGACCATTATGCACCATCTAAGATTTAAGGACTTATAGATCCAGTTATTTTTTAGGAATCTACCCACTTCCAACACTAAGAACATCCAGTAGTAAATTAAGTGAACTGTAGGCCCTTTTGGTTTTAACAATGAATTCTACTTGGAAAATACGCTGACTATGCTTGGAAAAGTGTACATTTCCCTTAGAAATGAATAATCAATGTGGGCCACTGCAGCATGTCAATCACACGTTTTAAATTGAATGTATTATGTCCAGCCGCCAAAGTTCTTGGAAGTCTTCAGTCATGGAATCCAATTATGTGACTTAGCAGAGCAAAGTGTTGTATGACAGGTTTTAATCTCAAAGGGTTTGCAATGACGTCTAGTTCGACTAATGGTTTCCTTATAGGTTGGAGACAGCAAGGAGGATGGTTTGACAATCAATGTTAATATGAAGTTTTATTCCTTTATCTGGAAGGAAATATCTAGAATAACTGTCTACATAGAACATCTCTCATTTAATAAGATATATCAAAGTTTACACATGCAGAATACGGAGCCATGCTTGACTAGACCAGGGATGGGCAAACTGCGGCTCATCAGCTGTTGTAAAACTACAATTCCCACCATGCCCTGTTGTAGGCTGATAGCTGTAAGCAGTCTTTGCATGCTGGGAGTTGTAGTTTTGCAACAGCTGGAGAGCCGCAGTTTGCCCATCCCTGGACTAGACTATAAGGGTTGTCTATCAGCTCCTGGTGTACCAAATGAGCTTGGTGTATATATACTCCATTTTAATGAGGAAGTGAAAGAAATGACAAAGTTATAGGGAGCCTATATAGGCACCTATGGATACATGTTAAAGTAGCAAGGTTCTATAGGGTGTGCCCCACAAACAGTATGGCAGCATGGTGGAGTAGGTCTTCACTGGAGGTTCGTTAGCAGACCCTAATGAAGCTTTTGTCCCAGGAGTGTGAGAATAATGACAAATTTTTGTTTTTAGAATTTTAAGTGAAATTTTAGTGGTTTGTAGAAAATTTAGATAATTAGGTATTTAGATCTTCTGCAATCCAAGTTTCAACAGTTCCCTATGTAGCATGAAACAGAGGTAGACTTTAAGGGGGTCATTTATTATACTGAAATATGCCTATATTAGGTTTATTTCAGGCTCAGATTGCGCCTCAATCAGCGATTTCTCACTGCTAACGCCAGGTCTAGAATTGTGGGGGTGGCCTGGGCAGGGAAAGGGACGGGCTGGCAGGCCCGTTTCATTTATCACTTTCTGCGCCTGTTGCAGGCATAGAAAAAGGTCTAAATATAAGACAAGTGTCGCTGGATGCGCCGAAGTTATGGAGAAGCCTGTGCCTCCTCATAACTTCGGCGGAACCACCACCAGGTATAGTGCTTTATTAAGACCAGCGTCTAAAACGCCGGTCCTAATACATTTGTCCCTAAATTTCTCTGTAGTTGGGCAAAGAACCCATCAAGATAACCCCATTTGGAGGTGATATTAAAGTACAAGACAACACCTTTTGGAGGTGATATTGGAATAGAAGACAACACCTTTTGGAGGTGATATTGGAGTAGATGACAACCTCATCTGTAAGTGGCATTGGAGTAGAAGAAAAAACAATTTGGATGTGATATTGGTGCATCATTTATTATGGAAAGATCAGATATCGATGATATGTCCTGTGTGTACAATGTAACAACCAAAATTACAGCGTAATTATAAATGGAGACCGCATGTTCTGTATGGATTGAACCATCTCCTCTAGTGGGTCAAAGAAACCCCAGTCTGACACTGAATAAAGTGAATTGATGATGCAAGGTGGTCCCCTAAAATATAATCCTACCAGGGGCCCAAATAAATTAACTGTTACTCTAATTTATTGGAGACACCATGAGAATGATTAGCCTGAGTGGTAACAGTTATCATCAGGATGAATATACTCATCATGCTGATTTTGCTAGTCCATCATGTGCCAAAGCCTTCAGCAGACGGAAAAAAACAGCTGTAGTACACAGTTGCAACCCCACTCAAACAATGGAGATGTGTGGTCTCTGCAGATTAACCCTTTGAATGCTGTGTTCAGCATTGATTGTTCCATTAAAAAGAAATGGACTAAGATAGAACCCCCATGTGATTGCTTCTATGATGCAATTGAGGCTATAACTAGTTACAGCCCAGGGTTCATTTCAGGACCCAAGGGCTGCTGATCATACTAGTACACAAGCTAATGTACTGACATATAGATATACAGTATGATAACATATACAATATGCAACAAAAATGGTAGCTACATACAGGGGAGGATTGGCCATAGACCTAACAGGGAAATTTCCTGGTGGACTGTTGCCCAGGGGGCCATTCAAGCCCTCTTGATGGCCACAGGCCAGGTACATAATGATCTGATGCTCAACGGCCTCAGGTGCCCTCCTGAACTCAACTGTATTACTGTCCTGATGATGGTGATACAGTTAAAGGGGTTGTCCGGGTTCAGAGCTGTACCTGGACATACCCAGAATTTCACCCAGGCAGCCCCCCTGACAAGAGCATCAGAGCAGTTCATGCTCCGATGTGTTACTTTGCCCTGCTCTAAATCGCACAGGAAAAAGGCTTTTTGTGGAGTTCCAGTGACGAACCAGGCTCTCCTTTGGGCTGCCAGGTGGAGGCTTCCGCCCAGCAGTGAGCTCGGTGATGTTACCGGCACTGATGGGCGGGCTTTAGCGCTGCCCTAGCCTTTAAAATGGCTAGGGCAGCGCTAAAGCCTGCCCATCAGAGCTGGTGACGTCACCAAACACACTGCTGGGCGGAAGCCTCCGCCCGGCAGTGTGTTATAGTAAATAAAAGAGCCCTTGCCCTGTGCGATCCTGGTCAAGGGCAAGGGAGAGCATCGGAGCATGAACTACTCCGATGCTCATGTCAGGGGGGGCTGCCTGGGTGAAATTATGGGTATGTCTGGGTTCAGCTCTGAACCTGGACAACCCATTTAAATACTGTAATTAGGGTGGCAGTATTTTGTGCTGTCCTGTGGTATTTGGTTGTGCTGGGGTGGTATTCTGCACTGCACTACAGTATTGAAGGTCCTGCCTACTTCAGTTGTTCCTGCCTACTTGTTTTGGCCTGTCTTATGTCAGTTTGAACCCACCTACAACATAGGGCTACTTTTCGTTTTTTTTCCAGGGCCATTTTAAGTTCCCAATCCGCCCCTGGCTACATAAAGTACAATTTGTGTCATTAAAATAAAATCTAATATAGCTCCATTTATGACTGCGGTAAAGCATAGCGGGAAAAAAGGAGACATCCATCAAAAATTATTTTCTTACAATATATGTAGACATATTAAAAGAAGACAATAAGACATCTGTGGGGGTCCTAGAGCTGGGAACTTCATAGAATTCTAAAATTCAGAGGTTACAATTCATAAAGCAGTCACAGCCTTCAGCACTGCCCTGTCAAAATAATCCTCCTATGAATTGGTTTTCTATCGACCTTCATTTTGGACATTCTCAACCCCATGATTGGGACCCCAGCAGATGCCTTCAGTTCTGATCTTCTGATGATTTAGCTCAATTTCCCCTTTAATTCACCAAGTAGCTCCAGTATGCTATAAGCTCCCTAGCCTCAATCTCGCAGTACTATACACAGCTCCATAGATCTTGAAGACAAAAGTCTGGAAACTTTGCAAAGTTTCATTCCTCAGTGTCTGATTTAAAATAGTTCTAAACAATGTCACAGAAAAAAGTTATAAAGCAGAAAAAAAGATGTGCTCCATCATGGAGGTGATAAAACAGCACAATGGCATTTTTATCATTTTACGTTCCTGCATTGCAGGTTGAATTTCTTTGCAATATGGGTGTAATAAACCAAACCCGATAAACCATGCCTGGTGGCCGGACGAAGGGAACTGCTCGGAGTGTAATGTTGCTTGCATCCATAATGCCTTACTTCTGCTGTTGTGGTCCCGAGCTGCATTCAGCATCCGGCGCATTAAAAACGGTGGGGAGAAGATGACAACTGCTCGGTGCCTGAGATTCCAATCATTTTATTAGATGAACCCCTGTTGGCATTTGTTAGATGAGCTATAGATTCTCTGGTGATTATCAATGTGATGAGTTTTCAAGAGACACAAAGAAAATAGAAGGCATTATCCCTTATCTATTATCATCCTGTTCTAGTGTATGATGCTTTGTAGGTTGCATTCATCTATATATCAGTCTTACATTGTCTTGTGATGCATACACCGCAACCCCCAACGGATGGGAGTAGTAGTGGCTCTGTTGAAGTGTTGTGTCATGGTGAATCCCTGGAGATTCGGTGCAATGGAAGTGTAGTACTGAAGAAGGACGCCAGAGTTACAAAGTCTCTTTTACTAAGTGCAATGTAGACCTTTAAATAAATGCGAGTGCAAATCCTCTCTACCTCAGTGGAGGTAAGTTGGTTGGAGGCAATTCAGCACTTAGGTGGCAATAGCCTAGTGGTAGTCTGGTGATAGGTGGCTTGGCTGTAATCCCACACCTCGCAGAAGTGTCTTCAGTGCTGAAGGTAGAAGTTCAGGCTGCTGTCTGGAGTCTTAAGATTTTACTGGAGAAGAATAGATTTGGTTCTCTCTGGAGAATCTGTATCAGGAGCAGGAGCTCTGTGGGTTTCTTCCTCTCCTTTCTGTCTTTGGACAGAAACCTACCCCCTATTGGAAGGGAGCAGGCCAAGACCACTACTACCAAGAGGGGAGAAACAGGGTGGTTAGCCCTGTTCTTGCCAACCTTTGTCATCCATTACTTCCTGTGATACAATACACAATCCATAACAATGTAAACTATGTACAGATTGGAGTACCCCTAGGTCTGGGGTGTTACACATATAATCCAGAAGTTCCAATTCAAACTTTTTTTTAGTCTTTAAAAGAGTTTTCCAAGTAGATGAGCATATTTTAAAATGGTCAGAACATCATCCCTCACTTCACGATTTCCCG
The DNA here is from genome assembly GCA_033119425.1 of Bufotes viridis. NCBI lineage: Eukaryota > Metazoa > Chordata > Amphibia > Anura > Bufonidae > Bufotes > Bufotes viridis. The sequence goes on from CM065589.1 coordinate 28,665,274, forward strand.
ATGGTGGCACTCCAATGCTGCTCTGTTCCTGCTTCTCTCCACTTCCTGCTCCCGGTTTGACACACAGGAAATACCTTGGAATGACCCCTCTATGGTGGACTCTGCTGTAGCCAGTTATTCGCTGAGGGAGCACTTCAAGTCAATTCCTGTGTGTCAAGATGAGAAGTAAATTTTGGTGGAGACTGGAGCAGTCTCAAAACAGTATCGGAGGATTATCAGTGAGGTGCGTAACGGTAATAATTTTTTTTTTATCTGGCAGAATAAGTAACAGTACTGTAGTGATTTAGAGCTCAAGGGCTCAAACATCCTAAGAAGTAGCCCCAAAGGGGTCTAGACTTTTTGACTTTCACAAATGTAGGTGACCCCAAATCATAAGGTCCACTGCCGTATTCCTTCTCCTGGCGCAATATAGACTTTGAAATGCTCAGTACATGAACAACCCTTCAGGCACTAGTTTGAAAAAAAACATTGTACGGTTTCCTTCACAAAGTCTTATTTCTTGGTGTTATTAAAATGCCTAAAAAAACACATTCTAAAATATTTTTGTTTCTACAAGTAACAAGCTATTTATGGTGTTTTTAGTGTATTTTACTTTATGGCCATTTAATGTCTCATAATGTCATTTAAGAAAATCTCTAGAAAAACAGTGTACCCAGAGCATTCTGCATTTAAAAAAAAAAAGGTACAGCCCCCCAAAAAGTTCTGAAAATGCTATAAATGCTACAAACCAAAATGCATTGTACATGTTACACTTTAGATTTCAGGCTACAAATATTAATATTAATATTGATAGCCTGTCCTCTGCACCATTGTGTGGTGGATGTAGCTGGTTACTGCAGTATTCACTTCAACCAGTTTCGTCCACTACACAATGGATGGAGCTGTGTAGTTCCAGCACCAACTTTCTGCATGGGAGCTATCCCAGATGAGCTGATCTGCGGGAGATGCAGAGAGTCAGACCCCTGACAATAAGATATCCTGAGGATAGGCTATCAATAGTAAAATCCTGATATACCCCTTTTAAGGTCACCAATGGCTGCAGTATTTTTCACTCTTCAAAACACTATTGAAATAGCTTTTTTTCTGAAAAGGGTTTGTAATGTATCTATGTGTAATCCCCTGATGATAAGGTTGTCCTGGTTTTGGGACTAACCAAGCTCAGCTGTAATTTGTGGGGAAACCTAAGTGATCCTTTTTCCTGCAGCACCTCCACTGGAGAAACAATGTATTACATATTCTTCATTGAAATCAGTAGACACTTTGGGTCTTCCAGAGAGCAAGATGTTCTTTGCAGCTACTCTTGACTCTGTCTAGAAAATGCAGATACTGGACAGGGGACTTCCCCTCTTTCAACTAAGAATGCAAACCTAGACAATCCCTTTAAAAAGTGGAAAGCTGTTAGCGTGGCTGTGATGAGCAAATACAGAAGAATTTTCAGGTTCACAAGGTGGCTGCATGTTTTTGGACAAATGTTGCCAAGGAGAAGAATAATTATTTCACCCAATTAAGGGGATGCTGATCTTTTATTATTTACAGGCATCAAAGCCAGACAATTTCAGACAGAAAGATGCTGCGCTTATGTTTAATTTGATTCATTTTATTTTTTTATACTGCATAATCACTGCTCAGCAACACAAACTATCACAAAAATGTTCAAAATCGCTAACAAGACCAAGATTCCTGTGATTTTCCCCATTATACCTTGACCTTAAGCGATAATGAAATACTAAATGCAATCATCTCGCGCTCTTTCTCTTCACTGTGCCGGGGTCTTGAGAGCTTTCTTCCCTTTGGTTAAGAATGAGCCAGCCTTTTATTCATTGCCAGAGGTGAAGAAGGGTGATGTTCTGCTATATTTCTTGTCTCGGTTGCCTTTTAACTTCTGAGTGTAAATTGAAGTCTTTAAAGAAACAAAATTGGAATGTATCAATTTATGTGATTTAAGGCCGAGCTGGAAGTTGGGAAATGTCTGAGCCACGTAAAGTATAAAAAGACAACGTTTTGGCCGTACAGGGCCTTTATTAAGCCAAGACTAAAGCTTGACAAAGGACCTGTTTGGCCAAAACGTTGCCTTTTCTATTGAGGAGACAAATAACTTTGGAATTTTACAAGAATCTCAGGTGACTTGGACTTTTCCAAGGTATTTGTGTGACAGAGTTAAATATAAGAAGTCCATAGAGGAGGATGACAAGTTGTGCATGTGGCCTCTATATATGGAGTGATTTAAAGGGATTTTCCAGGACTTACTTATTGATGGCCTATTCTGACTGTCAGACACTTATCAGCTGTTTTCAGAAGCTCCAGCGCTAAAACCAGGCACTGGAAATACACACCTCCATCCAGGCGCCCATTTTGCTTGGTCGTTCACTAACAACAAGACCTTAAAGGGGAACTTGTCACATTCAAAAAGCAGCCTAGTCTGCAAGCAGCATGTTAAAGAGCAGGAGGAGCTGAGCAGATTGGTATACACCAGGGATCCCAACCTGCGGCCCTCCAGCTGTTGCAAAACTAAAACTGCCAGCATGCCTGGAAAGCCTACAGGTATTAGGGCATGCCGGGAGTTGTAGTTTTTCAGGAATATATTTAGTATAACTATTTAGTATATTATTTATTTAAGCTTCTGTTTTTTTTATGCTTAGATGCTCAGCACGTGGTTCTACTTAATACAGAGAAAGCTGCCAATCACTGAGTAAGTCCGCCCACTGGACTCATAAGCATAGAAATACAGAGGTTCATAGTAATAAATTATACGTTCTACTGTATCTGCACCCAGAAAACTATAGATCAAACTGCTCAGCTCCTCCTGCATGATGCTTAGATTTGATTTATAAATGTGACAGGTTCCTTTAAAAAATAACGAAACAAAAAGTGTATTCCAAAGTTTAAGAACTAGTCATAATACAATGATTAAACGGCACCCATCGGCAGGATCAGTTAGAGTAAACCAGGCATAGGGCTGATCCTGCTGAGTAAAATGATATCTTCCTTGGGAAAATCAGTTGCGGCGTTCCTGAGAAAAAAAGCTTTTCGTTATCATGCAGTTGAAGGCTTCAGTGCACTGAGGGGGCGTGGCCAGCACTGGAAAGCTGAGAAACTGAGGTGCACTGATGGGCAAGGCCACGCCCCCCAAGTGCAGAACCCCTCATTTGAGTTTAAAAAAAAAGTATTTTTTCCTGGGAATGCCTTAACTGATTGTCACAACACAGGTATCGTTTTAATCGGCAAGATCAACCCTACTAGGCAATGTGCCTTGTTTATTGGAATTAGTCTTGCTAACAGGTGTTCTTTAACCTTTATATATCGGAGTAGACCTTAAGGTCTCCTCAAGCAATTCTCCACTTGTATACCTTTTGACTAAATGTGCTCCTGGAAACATGAAGCAATTTCTGATAAAACATAAATGTAGAAAAGGAAGGTGTTCATGTTCACTTCCCCCTAAGGATTCTTCTGCTTCCATTGTTTCTGTGTTAACATGTTAGAGAGTCTAGAAAGCAAAGAACGATGATTAAACACGACTCACTGAAAAACAGGAATGGCCAAAGGCTATAATCTTTCCTGTATGACCGAACGGGGAGTCAGTTCAAATTCCTGGGAGGTCCAGGTCAACACGGTAATGGATAAGGGCCAGAGCAGTATTTTTACAATCCAAGTCCCAAGTCAATTTTCCAGTCCATATTAAAGCAAAATGTCTCCAGCGAATCGTGAAAAAGCTCATTGTGATTCTGGCTATGCTATTCTTAGGAATGAGGATTGACACAGAATGAGCGTCACACTGTCATAAGAAATAAAATCGTTCATAAATTCTTCTTGCTAAATACAAAGTACTGAAGTTTATTGAGACCCCGCCGTGTTTTTAGTCTTTTATGTCTCCTTGGTTTGTATTAACAGCTATAGGGTTACTTGTTGCTTACAATGTGGCATCCGACTCTCGGTTTTATTACATATCTGTGATGTGCGGATGCCCTATGAGTCCTCAAGAAAACCAATTGCAGAATACCACATCTTAAGTTATATCATGCTGAAATCCACTCCAGAAGTGCCTTTAGTATGGACCTATAGGGACCACCATATACAGGAACCAATATTATGCTATTTACAAAATCTAGACCATTGTACGTCAACCAACTTGTGCCATTTGATTACTGCTGACCTCCTATATTGCAGAAGGACCTTTGAGTTCCTCATGGCCTAGCTTCTTGACTTGTTATACATGTAACTAAGTGGGCTTCGGAGTACTTTGGAGTAGGGCATAGTTTGTTTGGAAGGGCACTGTTCTTTGCTGCCTGTGCAATTCAAGAAAATCTTTCGAAGTAATCCTGGTGCTCCACAGCTTCAGATCTTGGTTAGTTGGGTTGAAGAATAGGCCATTAGTTGCACAACTGAATGAGTTGACTTCTTCTACCGGTATCAGACGCTACTTTTTCCCCTAATCAAATTCTTTATTTGACATTGAAATGGGTCCATTGTTATAAGGCTCCTTAATTTCCATCTACACTTCCATCACCTCCAAACTTTTTCCAGCCTGGGTAGGTCTGACTATTGGACGTAGAGATTTATACTCCTACCTATTTACTATGCAAGTAGTAAAGCATCAAGTCAACCCCTTCCGGCTCTGGCATATGGTGCCCTGAATAGTTAGTATTTTTTTCCCATCTACAACATAACTTTTGAATACACCCTAGCTGAAATAAAAAAAATTGTAGCTCATGTAACATATAGAACTTATTTTTCATTGGCCTTTCACCAGAAACTTTTCCTGTTTGACTCTCCTTTCTATGGAAGTTAGTGAAGTAATTATGGAGCAATTCATCTTATATTTCTGCAGTCCTCCCTCTATGTACTTTAGATTTCATTCTGTAGGCAGATATGAAACATATTCATTCCAGCCGGCTGCTAATAATAAATTAAAGTCTTCAGAGGCGCATTGCCCTTATCAAGGCCAAATAATGATATTCTTTATTCCTACATTATTTAATGGCCAACTCGGAATAAGGTGAACCTAGACTTAGTTTATGCTCTTCATATCTCATTGCTGTTGATTATTTGGCTTAATTAAAAAAAAAAGTGAGATTGTGTTTCCATTTATGCTGCTCATTGCAGATAGTAGGAAAAATGGAACTGAAGATTTGTTGTTGTTCGTGCATACAAGGACAGAATGAAATGAGTGGTCATGGCGTAGGTATAAGCTGGAGTAACTAAGGTTTGATTAGACTATAAATATTGGAGACAGAATCTTTCAATAAGATTAAAATGAACTTAATGTATCAACTAAAGGAACATGGAACTTGGCAGTGCATGCAAATGGCTTCTTAGAAACAAAAATTCTGCATATAGTTGTCCAGGAGACTCCATGGGACTAACTTCTAGAGAAAGGTCATGACTTGATTTCTTAAATGAGTTATCCCCGGAATGGATAATGATGACCTATCCTCAGCATAGAAGAGAAGAGACCGGCACTCGCTTTTAGATAATCTTGCTGTGATTTGTTGACACATTCCAGTGACTTTGTCAAACTGCAGATTGTATGCAGATTGTATGCCGAAACGCGTCATTGGCATGTGACAATAAATCACAGCAAGATTATCTAATAGCGAGTGCCGGTTTCTTCTTATCATTACGGGACGCCTGCCCTGAGACACGCGAACCGCTGCTCTACTTCACCGCAGTGCCGATCGACATATTGTATCACTATCCTCAGCATAGGTCATCATTATCACATTGGCGGGGGCCCGATTCCCGGCACCCCCGCCGATCAGCTGTTTCAGGGGGATGCCGCACTCATTGGAGCTCTAGTGAGCGCTCCAGGCACCCAGCTGCCATACATTATATAAGGACTGTGCTTGGTATTGCAGCTCACCCCCCTTAACTTCAATGGTACTGGGCTGCAACTAGGCCAAGTGACTGATGTACAGTGAAATAGAAAGAAGAACTCCAGTTTGGTTGCGGTTAGAGAGTTTTTTATTTTCAGTTTTTTTGGCAAACGCCGCAAAATCACTTGTGACGTTTCGGCCTATTTTTTGGCCTTCATCATACTGTAGCCGCTAGTATGGAAAGATAGGAAGACGGTCTGCATGTTCGACACAGACCACAAGCAGGCACAGCCCTGCAGATGACGAACACACAGACCGTCTTCCTATCTTTCCATACTAGCGGCTACAGTCTGATGAAGGCCAAAAAATAGGCCGAAACGTCACAAGTGATTTTGCCGCGTTTGCCAAAAAAACGGAAAATAAAAAACTCTCTAACCGCAACTAAACTGGAGTTCTTCTTTCTATTTGACCGGGGCGGGAACCCAACTTCCAGTGGGGTAAATAAGCAGTGTGCCACAACGTTTTTCCTTGTGATGTACAGTGTAGTCACATGGCCTAGGAAGGGACTGTGGCGCTCAATGTGCACCGGCCTCTTCTTACAGCTGATTGGTGGGGGTCTCGAATGTCGAACCCCAACCAATCTGTTATTGATTATCTATCCAGAGGATAGGTCATCAATATTATTTACCGGATAACCCCTTTAAAATTCAATTCCGATGCAATTTAGTCAAATCAACCATTTGATTCAACTGGGGTCTGAATAAATTCTACGTGAATTGAAAGTGCTGTGATTTCCTTCCCTCAATTCTCTCAAATCAAATTGCACAAAATTCTGATTCTAACAAATCAAATTTCAGAATCGATTTGCTAATTTGTAGTCATGACTATAATGGTGTAACCTGAGGCTTCTCGTCCCCAATGCAAAATTCGTAACAGAGCAACCACCTACCACATTTAATTTATAATACTGGTGTCTTCTTATGTCGGTGGGCCTCCTCATGCACCAGGGCCCAGGAGACTGCTCTACCCCCACGATAGCTACTCCTTTTTGTGCCTGTATTGTGGTTTGTAATATGAGGAACCTGATGTTTCTCCTTAGTGTCTAATCCTTGTAGATGGCCCTATGTAGAGTCAGAATGAGCACTGAGAATACTGAGAATACAAGTCAATCAGTACTCTTTATAAGAGCCTTCACACAGGCCAATAGAAACTATGTGGAGGACAACCGATTGCTAGTATTATTATTCATTCCCAATGTAGTGTACATTATGTCAGCATTGCATCCCAGAGAGATATGCATTCGATGTGCATAATAGATATGATGGTCCAACAATTGTTCAAATGTTCAGTCAATCAGCCTGTGTAAAATGCCTTTAGGCAGGGTCTGGTTCCTCCTACTGAGTGTAAAACTTTAGAACCTCTTAATGAGAGGGCAACAAACTGCTGACTCTTTGGTATTTTTTGGTATTAGGGGTTGCTAATGAATCGGGGCTTTTCAAGTTGGTAGGAGGAAAAGAGGCTCCTTGTTTGGGACCTTCATCAATTAACCTGAGAAGAGAGCAGTCATAAGTCATTTTCTCTCTGGAGAACCCAAACAGGGGCAGACTGGGAACTTAATGTGGCCTTGGAAAAAAATAAAAGTGGCCCCATGTTGTAGGAGGGGCCAGTAATACCTTAGTGCAGCACAAAATACCACCCCAGAAGAACCAAGTACCACAGTGCAACAGAAAATACTGCCTCCCCTGCCATAGTATTCAATTGTATCACCATCCTGAGGACGGTGATACAGTTAAATACAGAAGGGCACTTGCATCCGTCTGCCAGGTACATAAGTACCTGATGCAGTAATATTAATTAAGATTGCAAGCATCTGATCATTATGCTCCTTGCCGGCTGCCATGAGCAGGGCTCGGGCAGCCTCCTAGGCATCGGCCCGCCTGGAAATTTTCTTGTAGGGTCTATGGCCAGTCCACCCCTGGACCCATCACATCCTTAAATTAAAAACAGTCATCTTATCTAAATGGGCATTGTGTAATACTTAGTTTCTCCTGCGGAGGTGCTGCAGGGAAATTGAACACCTGCTGCTGGATTACTCGACAGATTACAGCCAATCACTGGGGGTCGTTAACAGCATAAAAAAGTTTGATCAACTCATTTTTTAACAAAAATGTATTTAAGATTCTCTTGACAGCTCAACAGTGTTGCACTATGTATAATTATAAGAATGCTGGCTTCTCTGAATTGCTTTCTTTTAATGCACTTTTTGTATTTCTCCAGATCTTTAATTTTTTTTTTCCCCAAGGCTAATTTATCAGACTCTGCTTTTCATGATTAGGCTTTTTAGCTTCGGCTTAGGTTCCCATTGTGAAAAATGATTTTTCATTGTAGTTAATGTATGCTGCGCCGGCTCTACAGAAAACAAGTCATACATCTCTTACAATTTAACAAGACAAGAACAAAAACAATGTGCATTAGAGAGAAGAACCCCAAAGCATTGTTTATGTATGAACTTCTCCATTTTCACAAGTATACGCCGCAGTTAACAGACAGATGGCAAACTGGATTTCCAAATGCTCCCAGGATATGAATTTGCAAAAAGAGAGAGAATGGTCATGACCCTTCTAATCTGAATATATTAGGAAATATTATTGGGGGGGGGGGGATTAATTACTATTATACTGATTTTTTTACTTTTTGGCTGCTGGTTTACCATAATGCGCACAATTTTTGTGCCTTTTTTCCAGAAACAGCACCACTCTTGTCCATAGGGCGTGTCTGGAATTGCAGCTCATCCACATGCAAGACAGATATTTGAAGGTCCTTCCCTATACACAAATAGGGAGAGATCTGTCAATCAAGCCAAACCCTAATGCCCCCTAATGCTTCTTTTTGTTCTCGCTTAGTGGATACAATAACACCAACATTCTATCTATAGGGGTTTTCTGGATGTTTAATACTGATGACCTTCCTATCCTCACAATAGGTCGTCAATATTAGATTGGCGGGGATCTGACACCTGGCACTCCCACCGATTAGGTGTTTGAGGGCACTCTGGTGAGCGCTGCGGCCTCCTTGCAGCTTACCAAGCACACCACCGCCCAATAGATAGTGGCTGTGCTTGGTATTGTAGCTCAGCTCCATTAAACTGAATGGGACCGAGCTGCAACTATGCTAAGTGACCGAAAAACGGGATGTCACATGGCCTAGGAAGGGGCTCCAGCTCTCACCGAAGTGCTACCATCTCTTCAAACAAATGAACATGAAAACCTTGGACAACCCCTTCAAACCTATTAAAAAAATTGTTAATTTTGGCCTATCGGACTAGAACATCTTTGGCTTTCGGGACTACTATAACTTTTTAAATATTTGGAAGTTGTACAGTGAGACATCTGGCTATCTGCGTTTTAGGGTATAGTTAATCTAAATTACAATTTTTAGTAGACTGTGCAGAAAACTTTGTTGTGCCTCAGGTATGACCTTAAAGTAGGACCCCTTAAAGGGAACCTATCACCTCTCCTGACACATGTCTGTTCTTTAGTAACTACTTGCATTCCCCATTTAATAAAAATGTATTGTTATGAATATGTTGTGCTATTCCTATTAGAAATGTATGAATAAATTGCCAGCAATCTGTAGTAAAGGTTCATCTGCGTGCTACCAGTTGGGGGGAGGGTCCATGCTGAGTCTGAAACTATCCAATTAGTGCTCCCAGGGTCACACCCCTAACTGGAAACACAAATGGACCTTTATTGCAGATGGCTGGAAATTCATTCATCGACTTCTAGCAGGGACAATAGAGGGATGGCACTGACCAGAGCTATAAGAATAGATGCTCCAGAATTGTTATTACATGGGAAATGCAAGGACAAGTCCTTTTTAAGACCGGCATTAGCCATTAAAATGAGTCGTCACCAAGGTGGTTGCTTCATCTCAAGGGTTACACAGCTAGGATTGGAGGTTTTCACCCATGGGGTGGTGGCTTTTTTATTGCAACGATTCATGTGATCATAGGGCCATTAATATATTATGGCAGGTGCTAGCTATCAGCTCCCAGTGGCGTACAATTACAGCACACGGCAGAAGGGGTTAATGCGGTCTGTGATAGTACGCCTTGAGTAGACGAAGGCTACGAGTGGGGAGAGATCTGAGCAGTGGGCACTTTGATGGCTTGGTGAAAGGATAAGCGCATTCCACTTGAAAATTAAAATAGATGAATCGTTTGCTCACGTTGATTGCCTCTTTACAATTGAAGCGATTCTCGAGTCTGTAAGAAAGAAAAAAAAGAAAAGAAGTGTAATTTACTAAAGGCCAATTATCTTATATCAAAACAAATGCAGTAAATGAATATCACCTCCGATGAGGACAGGGAAACTCTCCACATCAAGTTCATATTGTTCAGTCACTCGTTTGGCAGGGGTCTTAACGATATGCACAATGAAATAATCAATTATTAAGTAATCTCCCAGGAAGATCTTCAGAATTAAACCCCCAATAAGACGCAAGGCATTCTGGGTCTACTGGCCACCGGAGGGATTAATAGTAATTATGGTGCTCTTCAACAAAGCATAACTGAGGCAGGATGAGGGTCATTATCACTTGGTTCTGAACCAGAAAATCAGGATTAACATAAATGTGACCTTCGTAAACTAATTTTTCTTTTTGTACTTCAGATCATATGAGACAGTTCTTAAAGCGGTTGTTCTTGTTTTTTGGGGGCGGGAGGGGGGTTGAGCACACCCCTCCCCTTCTGGCCAGAGCTACAAAGGGAAGCAAATTTACTCATTCCCCGCCTCTGTGTCCCAGCTCCTTCACTGCTGCTGCCTAGCTCAGGTACCCCAAGTCAACATCCGCCTTTGACATAATGCACTGCATCTTGTCAATCGATCATGTAATGTGTCAAAGTGGGCAGGTCATGGCTTAGGCCAGTCACTGGTTGCAGAGGTGGCAAAGCGGATGTTCACTGGCTGCGGCGGTCGGGCAGCAAGGGTGTTGAGAACTGGCAGTGGAGAGCAAGAGCAAGTAAGTAAGCTTCCCTTTGCAGGTCTGATCAGGGGAGCGAGGGGTCTGCTCAAACTCCATAAAAGGTGAACAACCCCTTTAAATCTCAATATACAGAGACACAGACTAGGTCCAACTATTTTATAAATCAATATTTGGCTGATTTGTATAAAATATTTAGAAGAACTTTTCTGTTGCATCATGGAAATCATGAGTCCAATTCCACCAGATATTATTTTAAAGTCATAAGGCTTTCTTGCACCATGTTCCACCATCCCTAAGCTTATGACAAAAGTAATAAAACTACAGCTCTCATCCTCCCTTTCCTCATTACCCTGGAACCCTGTATTTGCTTCTAAAATTCCATGCTTGACTTGAAATTTGATTTCTTCAAGGTGGCCAATGTCACATAACCATACTTCATGTTCTTTTCACAATCTAACTTGGTCACAGATGTACCCACTCCACTGCGTTCCTTATATCCATGTTAGCTCAGATACTAACAGAAACATAGAGAGTGATGGGTCCTTTCAGCTTTATCTATATTTCTGCTGCCAGCGCTAGGAGTTGATCCTCCGAACAAAATTATCACCATGCACTTTTTATGTCACTCCCCCTATTCCACTTAGATTGTAAGCTTTTATGGATAGATACCTCTTTCCAGTAGAGTGTAAGGTCCCATGGGCAGGGTCCTCTCTCCTGTAGTGTGCAAGCTCTTATGGGCAGGGACCTCTCTCCTGTAGGGTGTAAGCTCTTTTTGGCAGGGAGTGACCTCTCTCCTGTACAGTATAAGCTCTTATGGGTAGGGACCTATCTCCTGTAGAGTGCAAAAAATTATGGGCAGGGACCTCTCTCCTGTAGAGTGTATGCTCTTGTGGGAAGGGACCTCTCTTCTCTAAAGTGTATACTGTTATGGGCAGGGGCCTCTCTTCTCACAGTGTAAGCTCTTATGGGCTGGTACCTCTCTCCTGTAGAGTGTATGCTCTTGTGGGAAGGGATCTCTCTTCTGTAAAGTGTATACTGTTATGGGCAGGGTCCTCTCTTCTCACAGTGTAAGCTCTTATGGGCTGGTACCTCTCTCCTGTATAGTGCACGCTCTTATGGCAGGGACCTCTCTCCTGTAGAGTGTATGCTCTTGTGGGAAGGGACCTCTCTTCTGTAAAGTGTATACTGTTATGGGCAGGGGCCTCTCTTCTCACAGTGTAAGCTCTTATGGGCTGGTACCTCTCTCCTGTAGAGTGTATGCTCTTGTAGGAAGGGACCTCTCTTCTGTAAAGTGTTTACTGTTATGGGCAGGGTCCTCTCTTCTCACAGTGTAAGCTCTTATGGGCTGGTACCTCTCTCCTGTATAGTGCATGCTCTTATGGGCAGGGACCTCTCTCCTGTAAAGTGTATGCTCTTGTGGGAAGGGACCCCTCTTCTGTAAAGTGTATACTGTTATGGGCAGGGGCCTTTCTTCTCAGAGTGTAAGCTTTTATGGGCTAGTACCTCTCTCCTGTAGAGTGTATGCTCTTGTGGGAAGGGACCTCTCTTCTGTAAAGTGTATACTGTTAGGGGCAGGGGCCTCTTGTCTCAGAGAGTAAGCTCTTATGGGCAGGGACCTCTCTCCTGTAGAGTGTAAGCTCTGATGAGCAGAGTCTTCTCTCTTGTAGAATGCAAGCTATTATGGGCAGGGACCTCTCTCTTGTTGAGTGCAAGCTCTTTTGGGCAGGGACCCTCTTCTGTAGAGTGCACGCTCTAATGGGCAGGGAACTCTCTCCTGTAGAGTGTATGCTCTTGTGGGCAGAGACCTCTCTTCTGTAAAGTGTATACTGTTATGGGCAGGGACCTCTCTTCTGAGAGTGTAAGCTCTCATGGGCAGGGACCTATCTCCTGTAGAGTGTAAGCTCTTATGGGCAGGATCCTCTCTCCTGTAGAGTGTACACTGTTATGGGTAGGGTCGTCTTTTCGGTAGAGTGCAAGCTCTTATGGACAGGGTCCTCTGTTCTTTTGCCTGATTTGTGTTTATACTTATCATTTTACTTGCTGGTTACTTCCCTAATTGTAAAGCTCTGCAGAATATCATTCTATATAACTTTTTATTCCTTTTTTGTTTATTCTTCTTCATCCGAGTAAGTCTACACAACAGCTGTTCATTTAGGTATAAATGTGAGTTTGAAATAGCAATACATGGAAACCGACTACCTTCGCCTATGAACTTGTGTGCTCCTGATTCTTATAGTTTAATCTGCAGATTATTGGCCAATGCAGAATTTTCTTCTTTAATTCCAACTGCCTTGTAATATCAGCTGTAAAATGTCCTTTTTAAGATTATCTCCTTCTTAACAATAAGATGCTCATAATTCAGCATAGGTTGACCTCTTACTTCTAGAATAGTTCCTGTTTTTAAAAGGAATATAAACTGCACTCTAAATCCATCCTGCTTAAAAAAAATTGAATGACGGAGGCTCTTACAGTATGTAAATGGATTAAAGAAAGTTCAGGAAACAAGGACACAGTGTTATATTCTACAATAAAATACAGTTGAAAATTTATGTCGTAGCACTCAATGTCAAGAAGCTAACCATAAAGTCAATAAAGAAAAACATATATTTATTATTATATTATTAATTTTTTACATTTTAATATAAATAGATAACATTGTACATTACTCTTCTATGTCCTCCTGTGACTGCTGCCGTTTTATTCCTAATGTATTTTTGTTTTGTATGCAGAACCAAGCTCCCATTATGTGATTTCACTGAAAGCTTTTAATAACGCTGGAGAAGGGGTCCCCCTATATGAGAGCGCCACAACTCGATCTCAAACTGGTAGGTTAAAAAAAATGTGCTTTTCATTGAATTATTATTTTTCCATTTTTGTTTGTATCCTTGTTTTTTTTTGCCTATAATTGTACAAAAAATATCAGGTAAGTGCAGAGAAATTAAACTACACAGATTAATGTGTTATAATTATTGTTCATTAAAGTATTACAAGTGACACAGTAAAGACAGTCCTTTACAGAAAATTGAATAACAGACTGTTTACTATGCTGCATGCATTAACAGAACACAACAGGCTCTCAAAGCAGATATACAATTTTTTTATATAAACAAAAACATGTTTGACAAAACTATTAGGTCATTACATCAAATTTTTCAAGTTTTTGTCAGTAAATTAAAGAAAACAACAATTCCCTCAAAATTTAAATTTATAATCAAATTAAAATACAAATTTAAAATTTTTATTTGGTCCATTAGTTATTGATTACATTGACCAAAAGGCAAAATCTTGTAAAAAAAAAAAAAAAAAAAGGTCCTGTTATCTAATTGTAATTTTTTTTTTCTATCTAAGCAAAATTATGTAGATGTATCTCAGGTCTAACAAGGTAATTCAATATTCAATTGTATGATTATTTTAGTGCCTCGTTATCATAGATAAAAAATAATAAAATTCATTACACTTAATTAAAGTTCAATTCAGGTTCGATTCATCCGAATCGACTGATTCAATTTAGGTCCAATTAAAAGCGACCTGAATCTAACGTATTCTGATTGCCTGAATAGCTTCTATTTCTCTCTCTCTAGAAAATGTGGGTTTTATTTTTGCACATTTTTTTGATTTTACTTCACTTTTATGATTTCCTACATTTTTGTAGATTTTTTTGGATCGATGTATGTAATCTAGTGTGGTTTCATCATCTGTGTGTTTTACATTTGCCTATATTTTATGGGATATTCTCAGGTTGTTCCTCACTAGTATGCGCTGTATGTCAATAAGAGCACAAAAGTCCAAAAACAAGGCATACAATTTTTCAAAAGGTAACCCTATGAAATATTCGGATCAAATACAAGGGAGAAACAGTTTTAACGATGTAGATTTTTTTAAATGAAGTATTCCCAAAAGACTCAGTCCAGGGAGCTCGGCTTTTCATTTCAAGTGTCCAATGTCCCATCATCTTTGCTGAATCAATATGTAATTTCTATTTCATTGTAAGATATTATAATATATATCACTTGTTTTCTGAAAACAATTTAGCAAAGAAATATTCTGGAGTGAAAATCAATACAGATAACATCACTCACTCTATGGGATAAACAAGACCCGGCTGTCTAAGCCAAATGATATATTTTATTTTGTCCTGAAAATATTTGACTTGTTAGATTTTTATACATTTTGTTCTTAGTCTTAGATATTATTTTTATGTTTTTATATTTTTAAATGTATTTTACTATTCATTTTATTATTTATTTATACTTAAAATAAAAAGGACAGGCGAAGAGTGAATGAGAATACCTACCTATCATAGATTTACCATTTACTAATTCTAGTTTAGTTAAGATTATCATTAACATTTAGAGGGGTATTCCCAGTATAGGAACTGATGGCATAATATTAGAATATGCTATCACTTCTGTATTGTTTGGAATTATCTGCCCTTTGGTTTGTGAGATCAAGGGAGATCCTTGAGGTTGAACTCCCACTGATCATAATTGTACAGTGTGTCTTGGTAATGTACCATAAGATTATTAAGTGGGAATGCCTTTAAGGTAGGGAATTATATCTCAAAAAGTAATTTGGCAAATACGCGTACATGGTGCCAAAGATTGTTTTTTTCCTTTTACAGTGGATTTAGGTCCACTTTGTCTTTCTAATTAAACTTAAAGATGACCTGTCCCCTGCTAAAACTTTTAAATCTCTTTATCTCTTTAAAATGGCACCTCTCTACTGAGTAATCAGGGACTGTTTTTTTTTTTCTACAGCCCTCCCCCAATTCTCAAATAATTGGAGCCATTATTTGCTGATACCCAGTATAAAAAAGTGTCCATTTATAGCCAAGAGAGCAGTCTCAGACACTTTGGGGGAGATTTATCAAACTGGTGTAAAGTAGAACTGGCTTAGTTGCCCATAGCAGTCAATTAGCTTCCACCTTTCATTTTTGACAGCTCCTTAGGAAAATGAAAGGTGAAATCTGATTGGTTGCTATGGGCAACTAAGCCAGTTCTAATTTATACCAGTTTGATAAATGACCCCATTTGTGCTCAAGTGGGAGTGAACTTCGCTGCTATACATAATTCAGGATCGGTGGCAGGGGCAAAAAAGGAAAAAACTTGCACCAAAATGGAGTGGCTCAGATTCAAGGAGTTACAGAGAGCCGCTTACAAACAAGGGATATATACGGTATAGGAAATTCCTACTTTGTTTGAGGAGGGAGAAGATACTGTTTGAGTGATCTCTTTGGTGAGCATCTAATTTGATCATCTAAACCCTGCTAATCATATCGGAATATTTTCAGCTCAACTTAAAATGTTCTCTTCATTTTTTGTTTTGGAACTCTATAAATGTAAAGATGTCCTTAAATCTATCAAATGTTCATATTTTTATTATGACCTTATGTCGTTAGGCTGTTTGGACATAGTGGAGTGCGGTGGTTCCTCTGAGGATCCGGATCGATGAACCAAAGCAGCAGCTCTCACACTTGCAGACCTGGTCTTTCCATGTATTACATGGACAGTCATGCATTTGGTCTGAAGTACTTCATTCCCTCTGTAGCACACACTATGGCTTCAGATGCCTGCCCGAGGCTAAGGCTTTCAAGCAGTGCTTATTCAAGTTTATGATTCTGTCTAAAGTCAAGGTTATGTCTCAATGATGATAAAAGGTTATTTGTGACTGGCGGTAAAATTGCATTATTAACATGATGCCTACAAACCTCAGTGTTTCCCAATGGGGAGTAAAGTCATGTGACAATTGATCTGGATTCTCAAGTTGACTAGAACTTTTTCTTTATACAGATGTGTACTTCCTTACCTTTCGTCTTGGCTTGAGACATTCGTACCCTGAGATAACTTGTGCAAGAATTATTTTTTCTATTGGCCTCTATTTTTCTTTTTTCATAGCTGCTCATCTCAGCCCACTCATTTCAGACTACCTCAAGCCAAGAAGAAAGGTAAGGTCATGGAAATGGCGTGGACCCGCAGGCAGCCTTGTCACTTAGCCTAAACCAACTTTGAGAACTAATATTGATGCTATCGACAATGATAAAATAACAACAAAACATAAAAAATATAATGATAATAACACATTACATATTATTATTATAATAATAATAATTATTAAAATAATAAAATGCGCTGACTAATGATAATATAAATATAATATAAATGTAATAAATAGTAATAAAATGTATTGACTAATAATTAAAATATAAATATTATCATATAAATGCAATAAGTAAAAAAATAATAATAATATAAAAATAATAATAATATTAGTTTTTTTAATTAGTATGTCTTTAGAAGCAAAAATATATTTTGCAGTTGCTGAAATCTTATCTGGAAGAAGAAATATGCTTTGTTGTATTACAAGTTACTAGTTATACTGCTATAATGTTTATTAAGTTATAATTGAACTTTCATGGTGTCTGAAATTAATGGACTCTGCCTCCATGCATTTTCATTACTATATAATTGATTTCTACCCCTATGGAAACATGTATAGAAATAATTTGTTACAGCGAAGAACTCAAGGACATTTCAGAAGTCAATACAAAAGTGTGATTTTCTGCTGCCAACAGTCTCCAGGGAGTCACATTAGCTATTAAGAGATTTGTGATTTCCCTTCTCGTACAGCCTATAATAATATCATGCACAGGGTTCAAGAAAATATCAGAATTCAGCAAAATGTATACAATTCTATTTTAGCATAATTGTAGTTTGATTTATATCTTGATATCCAGATCTAATATGTTTTATGTACCTAATTTTTTAGATTTGCAATATTTTTTTGTTTTTATTATATTTTTTATTCCAAAAAATAATGTTTATTACTAGAGTTTTACATTTTTTGAGCACAAAAATAAATATAGCAAAAATTGTAATTAATTGCTATTTCTTTTTCTCTATCTTTCTTTATGCCATTCTCACCCTTACCATTATTTTGTATTTAACCCATTGTGTTTTGCTTTGCTGTGAAAATATAATTTTTTTATTTTACTTTTTCTTTTTAATTACTACCTTATTTAATGCATGATTATCAGACCCATTGGATCCCTCAGAAATTGAGTTTTATCCTTTTATTGATGATTTTCCTACCTCAGTCCCAGAAATGTCCACCCCCATGCTCCCACCAGTAGGTGTTCAAGCAGTTGCGTTAACGCATGATGCCGTCAGAGTCAGCTGGGCAGACAACTCTGTCTTAAAGAACCAAAAGACAGCAGAAGTTCGTTTCTACACAATACGGTGGAGAACAAGCTACTCCTCCAGCTCCAAATACAAGGTAAATACATCTTGAATTTTTTTTTTCTGAATAATGGTATCATTAAAGGGGTTGTCTGGTTCATTTTGAAACATTTTTACAGGGTAATATGAGTAAATACAGGGTGATCAACCATTGGGGGCTCCAAATAGCTAGAGTAGATGTAGTTCCCTAGAGCAGAGAGTACTTGGACATTTGGACATTTGTGGACATTTGCCTATATCCCCAATGAAAATTTAAAACTTCTTACTTTATTTATCTTGAAAGTGTTAACTTATACTGTTTAATACTGTGTACCTGTGTACTGTGTTCCTGTTCATTATCACTGTGATTACTTGGCTCTGTGGAAAGGGTTAATGAATCCTGAGAGACTGTTAGGGCCTTGATTGAGAAGCTGGTAATTTTCCACAGGTGCCATAGGGTTTAAAGAAGACCATGTTTTGGAGGGAAAACCCCAGGCTTGTTTACTACCTAAAAGCAGACAGCCTGGCCTATTAAATGTCTGGTTTTAGCTCTGTTATTATGTCTGGAAACTTGTTTTTGTCTAGAAAACCTGCTGTGTCATTGCCATTAAGTATCCTTGAAGCGCTAATTTAAGTCTATACCAGACGGGAGCTGAAACAATGTATCTGTTTCTGCTGAGTATCTCCAGTCCACCCCTCCCACTAGAAGGGTCTAGTTAAGCAAAAACTGTGTATAAGGAAAGCAGTCAGAGCCCCTACTGTGCTGCAGTTAGGGAACAGGCCTTGGAAGAGGAGACTCTGCCAGACTACTGAGTGACCAGAAGAAGACGCTGAGACGGGGATACTCTGCCACAGACCCTGGATCACCAGCCGTGGACCAGGGTACCAGCCTTCTGATGAGAAAGAGGGATGCCTTTCCTCAGCATCAAACCCTTCTTCTGCCAGGGAGGAGACAGGAGAAGCATGCCCTATGCCTCGCCTGTATTATTTTGTACCTGAATTCCTCCAGTAAAAAAGCACCCTGGTTACTGCAGACCCTGACTCTCTGGACTTATTTTCCATTGAGGTGCACCACGTCTTACCATCCCTTCCGGAGAGCAGCAACACATGGTGACACCTCGACGGTGTCTGGGGGACCCAGCGTAGCCACCCATACCCGGCCACCCATACACGGCCACTGCATAGAGATCAGATTCAAAGAGTTGGTCTTGCTCTGGGGGACCCATGGTAGAAAGAGAGAGATTGTGATACCACTGTATAGAATGCTAGTGAGACCACATTTAGTATACTGTGTCCAGTTCTGGAGACCCCACCTACAAAAAGACATAGGTAATATGGAACAGATGCAAAGGTGGGCTACAAAAATGATGGAGGGTCTTAAGAATAAAACATACCAGGATAGACTTAAAGAACGTAGTCTGTACAGCCTTGTAGAGAGAAGGGAAAGGGGGATGTGATCGAAACCTTTAGATATGTTAAAGGTTTAAATAAGGTTCAGGAGGGAAGTGTCCTCAATAAGAAGCCAAACACAAGAACAACTGGCACAATCTGAAATTAGCTGGAGGTAACATCAGGCACAATTTTAGGAAATATTATTTTACTGAAAGAGTGGTTGAAGCTTGAAACAAAGTTACAGCAGATATGGTCGGGAAATCTACATAAGTGAAATTAAACATGCCTGGGATAATCACACGTCTATCCTAAGATAAAAAAGAAATAATATAAGGGCAGACTAGATGGACCAGGTTTCTTTTTCTGCCGTCAATCATCTATGTTTCTATGTTTCTATAGCAGATCACTGAGGGCACTGATAACAGGATCTCCTGTGCTCAACCTATTGTTGGAGTCTCTTAGACAACTAAAAATAAAGTGAACAGTATCATTCAATTGGGTTTTCTCCTCAGAATAGGTCATCAATATCAGATCGGTGGTGGTCTGACATCCCAAAAGTTTTCCGATCAGCTGTATCAGGCCGCCATCAGTGACGGAAACTATTTAGTGAGCAGAAGGCTTTATGTACTGTGTAGTTTCTGGCGCCGGCGTATGGCAACTGAGCTCCCAAAACCTTGAATGGAAGCTGGGCAGCAGGTCAAAGTGTGACTTTCTGGTGCCAGTAGCTGCCCGAAACACATTGGTGGGAGTGCTGCTGGTTGTAGGACCTAAACCGATCTGATGTTAATGACCTATCCTGAATATAGACCATCAATATCCTAGTACCAGAAAACCCATTTAAAGTTGTATTTTCTTCTTTTTTTTCTTCTTTTTTTATAAGTCTGCTGATACCACATCCTTAAGCCACACGGTTACGGGTCTGAAACCAAACACCATGTATGAGTTTTCAGTGATGGTGACAAAAGGCAGAAGGTCGAGTACGTGGAGTATGACGGCTCATGCTGCTACTTACGAAACAGGTAATTACTAATGATTGATATGATGGATTAAGAATGCTATGACAACAAATATGCCATACTCTATTGTTATTTTACTGACTTGACCCATTTGCATAACCTAATGTGAACATGGCATTGAGTTGGGCCAAAATTTGTTTTTGACTTTTACACTCAACGAAAACCACAGCCCCACTGCACTATAACTGAATGTAGATCATAGCACTATAGACAGCTAGGCCAAAGTTGGGAATCATGTGTTTGTCACATCACACTATCTGGGTCAATATTTTATACAGCTATATTGTAGCTAGCAGGGCATGTATCCGGTGCTAGGTATTAAAGGGGTGCCAAGACATTTTCCTTTGGCAGTGAGAATTTAGGTACAGGGCTAAAGCAGAAAACTGACTTTCTACCTCAAGATTTCCTAGCCCATGACTCTGTGGAGGCCATTTTGTAATTGGTACCATTTAAAAGGGTTTTACCAGTTTGCATCAGCATCCTTAAAAATAATTATTTATGAAAGTCGCTGTAATTGTGTAATGTATGTCTTTTACCTGTATTGTTCCCATCTCTCATTCTGAGCTGTGGTCACATGACCGTGTCCATGCAGCTCTTTCACATATCCTGTGATGTTATGTCAGGACAGGTCAGTGATAGGGAACTATCTATGCAACTGGTTGGTTGGGAGGAGCTGTCAACTAGCTTGGCATTGTTATTGGGGGTGCTGGAGCTGTGGCAGAGGAAGGAGAAGTGCATCATGGGTTTGGTTGGACACAGCAATAGGAAGTGCTACCTATAGGATGGAAACAAACCAGGGAGATTAGTTTACATGGTAAAAACAGGTCAGAGGGGCCAACATTTAAAAAAATGCATGGGGAAGATGTAAGCAACTGCATGAGCATATTTGTTGAAAACCCCTTTAAGTGATAAGCATTGTGATTAGCACTTTTGATCACACTGGGGGCATTATGGGTGAAAGGGTTTAGAAATGTTTGTTGGTAAGGCAATATAGAGGGCACTGTGGTTGACTATTTTATTGCTATAATTGTTAGTTGGGCACTGTGGCACTCTATGGGGCAGTGTGTCTGACACTGTGTCACGATGCGGTTCGCCGTTACATTGTTGTTGCCCCCTCTCGGGCGGTATCGTCTCCCTGTGGGTATTCAGGTCTGTTGCGACCTTGCGTTCTGGCTGCGGAGTTTCGTGCTTGCTGGTTGCTAGGGGCAATGTCCTGTATCGCAGCTTCTTTGCTGTGGTTTCTTGTTTACCCCTGACTTGATTTGGTACCTCCCTGCTTGGTTCTGATGGGGTTAATCTTCCTCTTCAGTTCCTGGGTGTATCCTTTCAGGTGTGCTCGTTAGGCAACTACTTCTGTTTTTGGGCATGGAGTTTCAGGGCTCAGTCTGCATAGCTTGTGGTCAATTCTCCTAATTCAGGCTGTTCCTGTTCTTGTGTGCATTCTGGGGGTCAGTACTGTTAATTCAGGCTGCCCAGTACCCTGCTATGTTTCTGCTTTGCCTGTCCATGTCACGCCATGCCATGCCTTGAGGGTGTCTGTACCCTGCTATGTCTTTGTTCATGTCTGTCCTTGTCCACGCCCAGTGGGTGTCTTGCCCTTTTTGCTCTGTCATGTCTGTCTATGTTTTGCTTTGCCAGGTTTTGCCTTTGCCTTTGTCCTGCCATCTACAACTCGGTATTGGCCACCTGGTTCTGCATTGTTGTCTTCTGTTCCGTTCCATGTCTTCTACCTCGCTATGCCTGTTCATGTTTCTATGCTATGTTCAAGTCATGATGGCTGCGCTCCTAGTCGGCTCCAGTTGGCTCCAGGTTCACCTTCGGAGGAGGGTTCCATGTATTCCACGGAGGGGGAATGCCCTTTTTTGTGATGACTTGTCCACGCCTTGCTCGCATGACGTCTCAGGCGTGCCTCTGGGACCCCCGGCACATGACACACTGTTATAGGGACCTGTTGGTGCTGGCAATTTTTTTGGGGGGATTGTGATTAGCACTATCATTGTGAGACATGATTGCTGGTTCCTTTGGTGAACATTGCACCTGGCAAAAAATATTCAACTACAGAACCTTTTGAAGTGAAAAGTGGCAATTTCATGTTATTTTTAAAGGGGATTTACCACGATTCAACATTGACTGCCTATCCTTAAAGAGGTTTCTTTGGGCTACACATATTGAGGTAATAATCTGTCATGATCATAAGCTGTTTCAGGCAACCACAGCATCAAAAGTTATACAGTGTATGGGGTAGAAGCAGATGGTTTTGCAGACTGTGTATTTTCTGGCACCAGCATACTGAAGCTCATCTCCCATTCACTTGAATGAGACCTGAGCTGCAGCACCCCAGCACAGCCACTACAGTGTATAGATCTATCTTAGCTTCCATCACCGTACACTATATTGCTTCCGATGCCGATCGGTGGGGGATCTGGGTGTTAGACCTCGACTGATCTGATATTGATTACTTATCCTGATCTGATCCTATCTGTAGCATGGAGAACCCCTTTAAGATAAGTGAACAATGCTTAATCGGTGGAGATACAACCTCTGGAAACCCTATTGACCAGCACACTGATGGGGCTTTATTTGTATGAGCAGGACCACAAGGTCCGTTCATCTTTGTCCATTTAACGTGCAAATTGTTAGGGGTCCTGGAGTTTGGAACCCCTCAAATCAACTACTTTCTCTTCTAAAAGTGCTTCTGTAGCAACTAATGTCTGAGTTTTAAAAAATATTGTGCCCAACACAAATATCAAAAATTATCAACTAACCTTTGGTGCCATGACCAGAATGCCTCTGTGCTCCAAAATAGCCTTATAATTTGCCATAGAGAGCACACTATTCCTTATATATGACATTTCTAGACACAGTACCACCACAGATATCAGTATCACTTCTTCTCGCAGAGTTTTAGTTTCATGACATGAAAACCAAACACTTGGGGCAAGAAAATGTCAGGATGTCACAATTAGATGTGTGAACCTCCTGATCATTACGTCTCCTGTCTCCGCTGGAATAATGTTTCTTATCAGCACCTTGAATGTCGTACTGTTAATTTACACCTCGTTCATAGCCAACTGTTTCTTAATTTTTTTTTACACAATTTAAGCTCCAACATCTGCCCCGAAGGATTTAACAGTCATCACAAGGGAAAGGAAGCCTCGAGCTGTTACAGTGAGCTGGCAGCCTCCGATCGAAGCTAATGGCAAGATTACTGGTAATTTGCTTGTTCTGCACCTTTTTTTTGGGATACCACATGTCTCACCACTTCACTTTCTCTTCTTGTTAGCGATACTTTTCTTGATTACATTTTTTAGATGGATAAAGAAGGCGATGTTTGCATGCTAGAACTTGCCATTTTGACCAGAAATGTATCATATGATGAATTACCGGGGGGTCGTCGACCTTTAATACACAACCCATAGACAAGATTGTTGTGACAAAACAAGTGTTGACCCATTGTTCCTACTGAACATATTTGGGCTGGGGCTACTCCTGAGGGCATTGTCAAGGTGGACCTCAGGTTTTCACCCTTTCACCCTACCCTCTGTGGGGATCTGGACTTTGCTGCAGTGGCCACTGGGCTGCTACATCTAGGAGTAGTCTCCATTTAGAGCAGGGGTAGGGAACCTCTGGCTCTCCAGCCGTTGTGAAACTACAACTCCCAGCATGCATACTTACTCTGCTCTTTTCTGAACTCCCATAAAAATGAATGGAGCATGTTGGGAATTGTAGTTTCACAGCAGCTGGAGAGCCGGAGGTTCCCTACCCCTGATTTAGGAGCTATTGACCCAAGCAGGTCAAGAGATACCAGCAGGTGGCACATGCAGTGGCGTAACTAGAAATGACTGGGCCCCACAGCGAATTTTTGAATGGGGCCTCCACCCACAGTAATTTTTTTACAACCCCTTCCTTTCATGCCGCCCCCTTTCCTGTGGCTAGTAAAGATCGCTCTCTCAGACCAGGCCCGGAAGCTGTTCCATCCGTTTTCTACACTCTCTATACTGCCACAGTATATAATTTCATTGTGTAATAATGTTGAGGGGCCCTGACAAAATCTTTTAGTAATTCTCCTCCTCTTGGATGGGCCCCTTCTGGGTCAGGGCCACAAAGCAGCCGCTTCCCCTGCTTCCCCTATAGTTACGCCCCTGGGCACATGGTAAATGTAGTGATCAGGCAGAGGTCAGAACATACTGCACAGGGTCAATCCAGTGGTCGGCATGGAAGGTCAGAACAGTACAATAGTTTGTATCATAGGGACATATCAAAAACTTTGATCGGTGGGGGTCTCAGTGCTGAAAACCCCCACCGATCGCTAGAATAAGTAAGAATTACTTGCATATCATGAGCTCTCTTTGCAGCAGGAGACGGATGTGAAATGGGCCCATAGACTTTCTATTAGGTCTGTTTTGCCTGCTTTCCTACAGCGAGGTGGAGAAAAAAAGATATGCAAACCCTTCTCTCTCCTCGTTCTAACAATCATTGGGGATCTTAGCACTCAGACCACCACCGATCAAAGTTTTTCATGTCTCTATGGCATATCAATAGTTTACTGAAAACTCAATGATCCTTTGAAGGGGTTTTCTGGCACTTAGATATTGATGGCCTATCTTCAGGCCAACACCAAGCACCCCCACCAACTATTTCAGCCAGCTGCCAGAAACTATACAGTGAATGGAACCAGAAGCACAAGATTCCGCCCACTATGCATTGGCCATGCTGGGGTACTGCAGCTCAGCTCCCATTCAAGAGAATAGTAGCTGAGCTGCAGTACGCCATGCCGGAAAATACACAGTGGACAGAGTTTTCCTATCACTGTATACTTTCTGGCTCCAGTTACTGCCCGAGAAAGATGATCAGTCAGGGTGCGGTATGTTGGATCCCCGCCACAAGCCTTGTAAGTTTTATCTAGGCTTTACATATCTGAGATGAGTGTTACAAGTTGACATAGGCTCCCATGTAAAAAAATAAATAAAAATACTTATACCTGTAATGGCTATCCGTTGCCCATAGTTTCCCATAATAAAAAAAAAATTTTTTTACTGGATGCCAGAAGAATGCATTAGTTTTTTTGCCTGAAAATTCAAACAAAGTTAAGGTAGAACTCATCTGTATGTTCTCCCTCTACATGGTTTTCTTCTGGGTTTTCCAGTTTCCTCCCGGACTCCTGAAACATGCTGGTTAATTATGTGGCTTCCTATAAAACTGGTCCTGGCGTGTACAGGACTTTTTTTTTAAAGTCTTTTTGATGTAATCTGTGACAGAGGATCTGAACAGTTGTATTGTTTTGGAGTGAAGGCATCCAAAGGGTTAGATGAAAACAAAAAGATTGGGTGTTGGGATTGGGAATTCATAAATATACACATAACCCCTATACCTATACAAAAGATAGGTGGCTGTCCCTGCTCAGTACAGACAACTTTCCCCTCCTCTGTGTCTCAGGGTCTTCTTCTAATTACTGAGCTGCCAAGTCCTTCTAGAGTGTTTTCAGGTCACCCCAAAAACATTTAAGAGATGCTAATTTGCATACTTTAATTTCCCATGAAGCATTGCATGAAAATAAGTCTTCATACACCTGCTGGGTCTCTTCAATGAGAACCAGTTCCTGTCCCAGATAGGGTTGAAACTACTTGAAATGCTTGAGAGGCACTATAAATCCAATGCCACCTATTTGACTGGCAGAAGCTCAGATGTGATTTAGGCTTTTAGTTTCTGGGAAGAAACCTTGCAAATGAAAAATCCAGAAAGATGAACAAGTGGGTTACAAACGGCATGGTTCATCATAATTAGAAGTGACGGAAGCTGGCACTTACCGCATCGAAAGAATAATGCGTTCTGATGTTGATACTGCGGCTACAAATACATAATGCAGGACCTGGAGTCATTTATAATTCATGACAGTTTAAAATGTTTCCCTAAAGCTGTCACAATCTATATTTTTATTTGTGTTTTTAGCGTATATCCTATTTTATACCTTGGATAAGAACCTCCAGATAGATGACTGGGTGATGGAGACGATCAGTGGTGACAGACTCACTCATGAGATCCTTGACCTCAACCTAGACACCGCTTATTATTTCAGAATACAGGCTCGCAATGCCAAAGGATTGGGGCCCCTCTCCGACCCAATTCCTTTCAGAACGCCTAAAGGTATGATTCTGCTTTATTCCGCTGTAATATGTATTTTTTTAACTGTCTAAATAAGTCTCTGGGGAGATAGAGCGAGATGTAACGGAGCGGTGAATAAACTCGGAAACTTAGCACAAGCACAGGAGAAAACATTTCCTCTGCTTATGCAAAATGAGAGTCCAATGCAGAATGACAATTCCTTCAGTATCCGGTATGCCGATAAATATGGCTCAGAAGCAAAGACTAGCCATTTGGCAGCGTTGCGATGACGTGTGTTGTACACTGCATTCTACTCCATCTGCAAAGCTATATCGTAAATGTGACTGTAGCAATAATTGTAAAATGCAGGATGATAGCATACCTGGAAGGTATGTCAGTAGGGTGCCCTGCAGTTATATACATTAAAGAGAAGGGGCCCTATAGTAGAGCTCAAATGGGGCCCCAAAATGTTACCAGGTTTTGCCAGAAGTCCTTGGAGTTTTCCCTTTTTATGCCCATTGGGTCAGTTCTTTAATATATCTAGTTCCACTGGAAAGCATCCAGTCCTGCTTTGGCTTTTGCCAGGGAGTGGGAGCAACCATCTCTGGGCCCCTCCTTTCTCCATGGGCCGCCTACTAATTGCATGATCTGTCTCTATGGTATGTACCCCTGGTCTCCAAATTCTAAGCTGGTTGTCCCGTTTCTAGGAGGGGAACCAGCTCTAATTTACTGAGGAACTTAGCAAGTCTTCAAGGTTTCTGCAGCGCCCCCACAGGGGAAATGAAGCATTACATGGTTCCTGGGCTGTTTGTGTAAGGCATGGATGTGCCGAGAGTGTGATACAATCTCCATTCTAGCTCATAGCAGGACTGAACCCCTCTTCTATTTTCTCAGAAAGCTCTATTGCAGTGTTTCCCAACCAGTGTGCCTCCAGATGTTTCAAAACTACAACTCCCAGCATGCCCGCACAGCCATGCTGGGAGTTGTAGTTTTGCAACAGCTGGAGGCATACTGGTTGGGAAACACTGCTCTATTGTGTATTTGAACATGTGTTCCCCCAAGTATTCTAGCCTGAACTAATCAATCTTACGATATGATCCAGGTCAGAAAAAATTTTACCCAAATCTAAATTGCGTTGATTGCCTAGAATAATGTCGATTCATTATAACATTGTACATGGCTGCAATTTTTTTAATGAGCTGCAGTACCACAAGTGTCCACTGGGCAGCACATATCTTTCCATTAGTAATGTGTTATTTGCATGTTGAACATTTTTCGGCAATGTCTCATTCACATATCACAAAATATAATGCGTGACCATGCATAAAAAAATTATCCATATCCTCCATTAAACACATTGCTGCATGTCTGGCCAAGTTTTACCCTAGAAGAACTGATTCAAACACTTCTAGAGAAAAACTTTGTTCTTAATGCACATCGGCACACAAAAACTATTACGATACAGTGCTAATAGCTTACATGCAGGACTCTTAGCTTAGCGAAGCAGGCACAGGTAGGTAGTCAGCTAATCCTGGCATAGCACAGGCACCCATGTGCTATGCCAGCATTTAGTAAACCTTGGGGGCCACAGGCAGGAGCAGCAATGTGTGCTCCTGCCCATACTCCGTTCTCTACGGCCCCATTCATAAAATAAAGTGTACTGTCCGTACTCCGTACACAGCTGAGAAGTCAGTGGTGTAGAGAAAAGTGAATTTAAAGGGAACTTGTCACCGGGATTTTGGGTATAGAGCTGAGGACATGGGTTGCTAGATAGCCCCTAGCACATCCGCAATATCCAGTCCCCATAGCTCTGTGTGCTTTTATTGTGTAAAAAAACTGATTTGATGCATATGCAAATGAACCTGAGATGAGTCCTGTCCCTGAGATAAGTCCATGGACAGGACTCATCTCAGCTTCATTTGCATATGTATAAAATAGTTTTTTTTACACAATAAAAGCACACAGAGCTATGGGGACTGGATATTGCGGATGTGCTAGAGGCCATCTAGCAACCCATGTCCTCAGCTCTATACCCATAATAAGTGCACAGGTAATTCTGTGCTTTAGGGAGGGATATCTCTAGCAAAAATGCAAAATCAATAAATAAAATACAGTAGAGAAAGTATTATTAGGGCATTCAGGACTCTTTATGTGTGATTTAACTGCTTCAGGAGAGGTGTTAAAACATCCTTGTAAGTGGCAGACAATAGATGCCGCATCCCTCTCCCGAAGCAGTTAAATAACACCTAAAGACTTCAGTCTTGCAAATTGCAATCAGCATCTTACCTCCATGAAGTCCTTGACCTTTCGTTGATTGTGATAAACCGATTATACTGACTGAAGCATGTGTCCCCGGTATTTAATGCCGGAGATTTCTTGTACACGTCATTCAAATTGAGAAAGCCAGTCAGAAGGCTGGCAAAATGTCTTCAAGAAAAATACAAGGATCTCAGCTGCTCTGACTTATTACTACTGATATGACAAATGGTATATTGGTGGCGGTTCGACCCCAAGAACCTGGCCAGGAGAAGGTTGAATAGTGCAGCAGTCGAGCATGTTCTTTGGTGCTCCATTCAGAGTCAGCGACGCTCAATGGCCAAAGCCAGTGAACGAAGCATCAGGGCTGTTGCTCGACATTCATGTATTACTCCGTAGTCTTCCTGCAGACAGTGTGGGACATTGGGAAATCTTAGCTCCCTGGAGCTGGAGCTTCAGGATGTTGCTGAAGGAGAAAATGGACTAAGGGGAGATATAATAAGAAATAATTAGCTTTTTGGCTGCACCCATGACTAAATTTCCTTATTTAAAATATGCAAAAAGTAACGATCCATATTAAAAAAAGGAGAATAAAAATAACTATTAGCCATGTAACATCATTAAGCTCACCCTAGACATGAATGTTTGATGTAATTCCCTATACAGCATGTAATAAATTATTACAGTCAATCATCCTGGAGCTCAGGAGACCTGTCACCACATCTGAGGTGCCCCGACTCTGTGAAGTCCTCGCCAGGTCTTGATATTCATGCTAATGTCGGGCTTTTCTGATGCTTGCTAATAAATACATATTAAGGAAAGCAATCTGCAGCTTGATTTAATGGATCTGAGAAATCTGTAAGGCACTAAACTGGTCCTAGGAGTCTTTCATTAAAGTCGCCCCCCCCCCTTGGAGTCTCTGTAGTTAACAGCATGCTTGCCAGGGCCCTTTCATATCATCTGGAGAGACATGTAAAGGAATAAAATCTAAATTATACATGTTATTAATGATGTTGATACATTGTAACATTGTACATGGCTGCACATTTTTTTAATGAGTTGCAGTACCATAAATGTCCACTAGGCAGCATATATCTCTTCCATTAATAAGGTGTGATTTGCATGTCGCATTTTATTTTTTAAAGTGTCTCTCTTTCACATATTGCAAAATATGGATATGGCTGATAATGCGTGACCAACTGACCATGCTTATTAAAAATATATCCATCTACAGGGATTTTCTACTAAACACACTGCAGCATGTCGAACCAAGTTTTAGCCTAGAAAACTGATTCAAGTGCTTCTAGAGGAGAACTTGGTTCTTGATACACATCAGCACACAATAAAAAAAATACTGCAATAAAGTGCTAATATGGTTCGGTATTGCCCACTATGTTCTGCGCATGGAGACCGGAAGCAAGCTGAAAATAGGCAGTATACTGTATGGAATTGGACTTTCATTTTTGTAGATTGAATTATTTTGATGTTGCATAATATTATTGTTCTATATGGTGGTATTATGTGGGCTGTATATGGCAGTATTACGGTATCTTGGCATTATAAAGTGCTATGTTGTGGCTTAAATGTGCAAAACAGGTGGGGAGGGCTACTTTGCTTGCTACCCAGGTTTAAGGCTAGGGCTACACAATAAGTCGCGCGACATTCATGTTGCACCAAAGTCTCCCAACAATTTTTGCAATGCTAGTCAATAGTGTTGCACTGCGGCATGCTGCCACTGCAATGTGGATGGATTTTTTGCGACTGTCGTGTTGCAGTCGCAGCATGTCGCATGTCACAGTGCGACACCATTGATTACCCACCCAACAAGAAGTCGCGTGACAACTGTCGCCGTGTAGCTCTAGCCTAAGCGAGTGACAAAGTGGGGATTGCAAATTTGCCCGGAGCCCCACTTTCCAAGGACTGGAAGCCCATTATTAAACTAGAACTAACCAGTATTACCTAGTAGAATACAAAATATGAATATGAAATGCAGCATTAGGTGGCCTTTTTAGGGAGAAAAATTTTGAATGTTGCATAACATTTAGAGCTTTTTATGGCGGTGTTATGTGGGATGTATATTGTAATTTTTTTTGGTATTATATGACATTATTTTGTGGGATGTATATTGCGGTATTTTATGTGAGATGTAAAAGGCAATATTACAATTTCATTATATAGCAGTATTATGTGGAATGTGTTGCTGTATTATTTTGGCATTATATGGCAATATCATGTGGGTTGTATATAATATTTTGACACTATATGGTGCTATTATGTAGGTTGCATATGGCAGCACTATACTGGCATTATGTATCAGTATAATGTGGGTTGTTTTTGACATTATTGTGTGGAATGTATATTGCAGTATTTTATTGTCATTATATGACAGTATTATGTTAGATGTATAAGGCGGTATTACAATTTCATCATATGGCAGTCTTAGGTGGAATGTATATTGCTATATTATTTTGCCATTATATAGCAATATCATGTGGGTTGTATATGATAGTATTATTTTGGCATGTTATGGTGCTATTATGTGGGTTGCATATGGCAGTATTATGTTGGTTCTATATAGCAGTGTTATAAAGGCTATACATGGCAGTATATTGGCTTTATTTTCTGGTATTATGTGGGATGTATTTGACACTATTATTTCAACATCATATGGCGGTATTATGTTGGTTGAAATGATTAGAAAAAATATTTAAAAACGGAAAATAGGTGGGAGGCTGAGCTGCTTATTGTCTATGGCCATGACACTATCTTTAACAAGTCATCTTCCTATAGAGGCGAATTTAATAGTGGTGCAATATCATAACAGTGTGGGTCACACAAGCTTTGTAGGATAGGCTCACTCATTGCAGTATAGTGCAGCACAAAACCAACAACTACCCAACCTCAATAACCACATATTCACAATATCCCCAAAAATATGTGATTCTCAGATTTCATATAGCATCAATCCGATTGCTGCAGTGACTGGGGAATATTATAAAGCCGCCAACTCCAGCAATGAGTAGAGCACAGCGTCTGGTCTCAATATCTGCAGCTGCCGCTATCTGTGTGAGACTCCTTATGATTTTTCAAGGGTTAAAGAAAATGCAAAGAGACAAAAAGACAATCAAGGATGAGTTGATTGTAATAGACCTAAATGGGCTACTCTGTAAAAATGAAGCCACAGTTAAATTAAAAAATCTCATCTTTAACACTGCTCCATAGAGATGTGATTAATAGAAAGTAATCTCATTGCATATTAGATGTGTTTTACTTATCACAATGCAAAAATTGCAATTTGATGCCCTTAAAAAAAAAAGCGGAGAAGTATTTTTAATTGTACAGCGCCACCTAATGCTCAGTGCTGTATTAGCAGCTGCATAGTAATACTGTCCTTGTCAAGGGCTGGTTTGGTGGCACGCATTTCAGGAGACATGAACATGGATGATGTATCTGTAGATCATAGGACCATACCAGCAGGCTATAGAAGGGGATTTTTTGTATTTTTACTATATCTTTATTCACCTGATGAGAATCTCAATTTCCATTTTTCAACTGCGCTTGAGTCAGTATATTGAACATGAGTGTGATAAGTAAGCATGGGGCTCCATAGCAAAACTTGGGATAGAACCCCACTCCATCATCATGTGATGTGATGGGCTTATGATTATTTTGTTCTTTATTCTACACAACTTTATGGCTCCCTGTGATGTGCATTTATTATCATATGGTCCAAAGTTCTCACGAGATGCCGCTTGCCTCTAAGTGGAGATGTTTAACTGCTAAATTTGGCCCTTGGTTGCTGGGCCCCTAGCAATGCACATGCAGAGGATGAGGGAGAAAAATGAAATCCATGAGTTATTATAAGAAGGGCAAAAATTGTGATTGCACTAGGACCCTGTGTCCAACCTGCAGCTCTCCAGATGTTGCAAAACTATAACTCCCAGCATGCCTACAGATATCAGCCTACAGCAGGGCATGGTGGGAGTTGTAGTTTTACAATAGCTGTAGAGTCACAGGTTGGCCATCCTTGCTGTAGGCTGAGGTCACATAATAGGTACTTCTCACCTTATGAGGATAGCCATGCAAACAATGACATGTGATATAGATGTGTCCTTTCTTGCCTTTACTGTTTGCTCGACATATCTCAAGATGTGTGGAGTGAGATGCTTTGAAAAGAAAAAAAACATGATTTTCTAATAGTCTGTTGACAGCTGTTTATGCTATCTGTGTCTGCGTGTTGCCACCCAATGGTTGTGATAACATTTTGTTTTACTGTGAATTCTGAAATCCGGGGATAAAGTAGGCTTGACAAGGCTTAGGTGCATAAAAAAGTTTACTAACCAGTGATAAAATAAACAGATTTTCTACAGAATAAAGTAAAGTAATAAATCATGTAGCATTCAAACAAATGAGTGGGCTCCCCATCAAGCAGTTCCCAAGATGGTGATACAAACAGAGAGAGAGAGAAGGAGATAGTAACATGACATCTTACCCAATTTATGTCACCAGAGAAGCTAAGCTCATTGTTACATGCAATGCTAGATGTTTTTTAGTTTCCTGGCCCCCTCTTCAGTGTGCAGTACACATGTACAGTTACCTCAGCTCTTAGGAATGCGGCCTGGTACCAGGTACCAGTTTAGATGACTGTAAAACAATAGTGACCTGTATATGCTCCCTAACTCACTACATTACAATGAATATCACTACATTGTAAGATAATCATTAAAGGGAAAGAACTACTAGAAATAAACCTTGCCACACATTCCATCCCTGGTTCTTCCACTTTTATTCATTTCAAGCTGTCTCAAAATAAAAACAAATCTATATATATGCAACGGTTATTATACTGTGGTATGCCTTAGCAAGTTTTTATATAGGTATCTACAAAATAAGTAACCTTTTTTCATAAACTATCAACCCTGTTCTTTAAAGAGTACTGCCCCTAATTGTTTAACAGGAAACTGCCTTGGCACCATTGGGCTTCTCAAAAAAAAAAAAAAATTCAAAAACTCTATATATGTTTGACTAACTAGTTTATTTTGTAAAGATCCTCTGTGATCAGATCCACAATACACAGATCTAAAATTACAGATCTAAAATACACAGTCTCTGGTGTTGTAAACATAGGAGACCTTGATCTTGACTTTGGAATCCTCCTCTCATCAACCTCGTCTACAAAGCATCAAAGTAAATTTGTTGGTTCTCTGTACACCATACTACATGTCATTTCATACCAAGACATAGGTGTACATTTTCTTGGTTTTCATCTGTTACTAAAAGTTTGTCTAGCGCAGCCTCTTACCCCTCCTACCTTCGTGTAGATGTGGGTTGCAGCCTGTCAATGTTTTGAATTTGTAGGGTCAGTTCTTCTAATCTGTACTTTGCAATAACCCGTGAAAGGAAGATGTTTTGCATAGTACTTATCTGTCCCTCGCTCCACCATTGCCACCATTTCTGCGGCACTCACATGGGCTGTTAGCTCTTCCACCCAGCTCCCGATTAGACCTGGCCACTTCTTTTGCTGTTCAGCTGCTTTTACTCTTACACAGCTGAACAGGAGAAGAACCAACCACATTTGGTTGGGACCTGGGCAGGAGAAGTCACAGCCCATGAGAGTGCAGCGGGTACAGTGGCATCGCCAGGGTGAGGGACAGGTACTGTAAGTACTATGTAAAAAATCTTCCTTCCATAGGTTATTGCTGGTTATGGATTACTAGAACTAACTGGAGAACCCCTTTAACAAAATTAATAGAAAGGTAAGGATGTACACAGTTGTAGCTTAAAGGGAACCCGTCATCAACTTTATGCTGCCCATACTAACGGCAGAATAAAGTAGAGACAGGTGAGTTGATTTCTGCGCTCTTTCATTTAAAAGTTAAAAGTAAGTGGTTCCCGAGAACCAACATCACAATCATTGCAGGCTGGGCCTGGAAAAGAGTCACGGCCACCTGAGAAGAGTCCTGGTTATTCATGAATTCCTGCTCTCCCTGCTCACCTGCTGATGACTGACAGTCTTCTACCTAGTTTTCTCCCTTTCTTTTTAGGAGAGAACTGCCAATCATCAGCAGATGGGTGAGAGCAGGAAATTAGAAATAACCATGACTCTTTTCAGTTAGATTTGACTCTTTTCAAGGCCTGTGCTGCAATGATTATGATGCTGGTTCTCGGCAACCACTTACTTTTAGCTCATGAGTGACACACCGCTGACATCAGCATTTCTGTCACTAATTTATGCTGCCCTCAGTGAGCTCAGCATAAAGTTGATGACAGGCTCCCTTTAAATAAATGCAACATAAAATATTGTATTGGCACCTGGTGTGTTCATACTTATAAGACATTCCAACCTTGTAGTATGCTGATGAGAATAAATCCATCTCCCCATATGACTGATCCTGAGATCAGTCATCCCGGTGAAGATGAAGGACAAGAAACTTTGTGCCCCTCATTATACAAACTCTTCATCTCCATCCCTCTTAGAAGTCATCTTCCTTGTATCTAGGAATTCTATATGACTGTGTAGAGCAGCACAGAGCCTGGAGGGTATAAGGTCCAGTGATGTATATGATCTCATCCTTTGATGGTATGCACTATTATATACTCTGGTGACGCAACTTCAAGTGAAGTGTGAATCCATCAGAACCACACATAGAAAATCGCCTTCATCTCTCATATTGACAGGAGTTCTCAGTAAGGAACATCTGTAAGGATGAAACTTCTTTATACTAGAGCATTCACAAAAAGGCCCAGAGCCCCCTTACATTAAAGGTGCCTTTCAGGTTATCCGGAACGGTTCTTCTAATGGGTCAACAGGCTTCACTGAAGGTTGCATATAGCATAGACTTATTTCAGGAACCCCCATACATTCAAAGTCTATATAGCATAACTGTATGTATGTAGCATATGAGGACACGTGTCCTCATATGGTTATAGGTACAGAATATGCATTATACGCCATATTATTGCAGTGAAGGGAGTTCTATAAGAAAAGGTCATCAGACTTGATCATATCTCTGGCTCCTACAGGTGATTGTCACTTTTTCAAGCCTAGCCAGCTGTTTTCTAGACAATAAAACTAGAATGCCATTGATAATCGAGTACTCATTACAGTAATACTGCCCCGATGGATATGATTGAATAGGAGGAGATTCACACTTAAAGGGCATCTGTCGGCAGTTTTGTCCCTATGACACTCGCTGACCTGTTACATGTGCACTTGGCAGCTGAAGGCATCTGTGTTGGTCCCATGTCTATATGTTACTAGTGGGACCCATATTGTTTAATATCTTTATCAGCGATATTGCAGAAGGCCTCAATGGTAAGGTGTGTCTTTTTGCTGATGACACAAAGATTTGTAACAGGGTTGATGTTCCTGGAGGGATACACCAAATGGAAAAGGATTTAGGAAAACTAGAGGAATGGTCAAAAATCTGGCAACTAAAATTTAATGTCGATAAGTGCAAGATAAGGCACCTGGGGCGTAAAAACCCAAGAGCAGAATATAAAATCAGTGATACAGTACTAACCTCAGTATCTGAGGAAAGGGATTTAGGGGTCAGACTCATTATATCAGACGACCTAAAGGTGGGCAGACAATGTCATAGAGCAGCAGGTAATGCCAGCAGAATGCTTGGGTGTATAGGGAGAGGCATTAACAGTAGAAAGAGGGAGGTGCTCGTGCCGCTCTACAGAGCACTAGGGAGACCTCATTGGGAGTAGTGTTTGTAGTACTGGAGACCAGATCTGCAGAAGGATATTCAGAGAAGAGCTACTAAACTAGTACATGGATTGCAGGACAAAACTTACCAGGAAAGGTTAAAGGACCTTAACATGTATACCTTGGAAGTAAGAAGAGACAGAGGGGATATGATAGAAACTTTTAAATACATAAAGGGAAGCATCACGGTAAAAGAGGAGAGAATATTTAAAAGAAGAAAAACTGCTACAAGAGGACATAGTTTTAAATTAGAGGGGCAAAGGTTTAAAATTAACATCAGGAAGAATTACTTTACTGAGAGAGTAGTGGACGCATGGAATAGCCTTCCTGCAGAAGTGGTAGCTGCAAATACAGTAAAGGAGTTTAAGCATGCATGGGATAGGCATAAGGCCATCCTTCATATAAGATAGGGCCAGGGGCTATTCATAGTATTCAGCATATTGGGCAGACTAGATGGGCCAAATGGTTCTTATCTGCCGACACATTCTATGTTTCCTTGTTTCTATGTTTCTATGTATCCGCATTGCTGAGAAAAATGATGCTTTATTATTTGCAAATGAGCCTCTAGGAGCAACGGGGGCGTTGTCATTACTCCTAGAGGCTCAGCTCTCTCTGCAAATGCCACACCCTCTCCACTTTGATTGACAGGAACAGGCAGTAAAAACATCATCACACCTGCCTGGTCCTGTCAATAAAAGTGCAGAGGGTGCAGCAGTTGCAGAGAGAACTGAGCCTCTAGGTGTAATGTCAACGCCCCTGTTGCTCCTAGAGGCTCGTTTACATATATTAAAACTTTAATATTCTCAGCAATGCGGGCACATATGAACATGGGGCCAACACAGATGCCTTCAGCTGCCAAGAGCACATGTAACAGGTCAGGCAGTGTCATAGGTACAAACCTGCTGACCAATGCCCTTTAATTGGGTTGTCCAACTTTTAAGTGATGGCTTCTCCTTAGGATAGGCGATCAATATCTGAATGCAAGGTCTGACACCAAGGATAGGCCATCACTTGTAAAGAGCTGGTCAAACCCCTTAATTGAAACTATCCTTTTAATAGTAACACGATGAAGTTTTTACATCCGAAATTTAGTGCTCCATTTTTTATTTTTTTTTCCAGATTTTCTCAAATCTCCTGCATGGACTAAAGCTAAAGTGAAATTTCCCCTAGGATTTACCCCTACCACCTTGTCTGACCAGAAAGTTATAGAGATTAGTCAATTGCAGCTTCACACACCTAAAATAACTAAACCACCACTCAAGTGTCTGATGGGCGTATCCAGGGGAACAAAGTGTCCTGTTAAATATTTGCTCCAGGTCCTTTGATTGACATGGAATACTCCACAGGCTACACAAAAGCTTGCTCTTACATAGTAGAATCGAAAACTGACGCTTGCACGGTGTGTTTGCTCTTGTGTGAGCAGAACAATCATTTGATTCTGCACATGCATCATTCCATGTTTCACTTCTGGGTCGTAGCTTTCCCCCATACAATCAGCTGAATATACATGCACACAAGATAAAAAAGTTTACTCTGTCTACACAAGGACTAACACACTGCGCATGCGCCTGGCTCTACTGTGCAAGAGCAAGACTCTGTGTGGCGTTAAAACATCATCCATGTCCACATTATCATCATTATCAGGACACCACATTATTAGGATGCTTGATTTGTCTGGATACACCCAGTGGACACTTGAGAGGTCAGTTTTCAAAGTTCATTTTAGAAGGTAGGCCGCACAGCCATCAACTCTTTTTTATAAATTTAGAAAGATGTTAAAGGTCAGACAATGTGGTCACAGCTGTTTGTAGGGGTCAATGCAGGTGATAGGTTCTATTGAAATGATAAAAATCTATCTACCTGAAGCCACCACTAGAGGGAGCTTTAGAGCTTACTGTAAACTGTTTGTACATTACAGAGGTTTCCAAGACTTTGAGCCTATCCTAGGTCATCAATATCAAATCAGTTGGGGTCCGATACCCGGCATGCCCACTGATCAGTTGTTTCCAGCGGCTCGGAAGCTATATGGTAGATGGAACTGAAAGCGCAAGTTTTCCTCCACTGTGTAATGACTGTGACAGGGTACTGGAGCTCAGGTCTCGTTCAACTGAATGGGAGCTGAGCTACAGTATGAAATTACACAGTACATGGATTCTTCCATCCTCTGTATATTTTCAGGTGCTGGCGACTGCCCAAAACAGTTGTTCTGTGCCTATGCTGGATGTTGAACCCCCAACCATTTGATATTGATCACCTGTCCTGAGGATAGGCCATCACTATCTAAGCCCCCATTAGACTCTATAATAAAACAATATGAAAGAAGCTCTTTAGCCCCCTCTAGTGGAGTCTATAGGCAGACAGATTTATGTTGTTTATGAAGGGGATTTGTAGCTCTGAATTAGAAAGGAAAATGATATAAAGATAATGTATATGAATAAATGATTCAGCTCAGAAATACTTAACATTTGCTTTCTTCGAGTATCATTGATTTAAGTTTGAAAATCTACACTTTTTAAGAAAACTAGCATCATTGTATTTTATCTATTTGAATGTTCAGTGGGAACTTTCACTTTATTGTCCTCATTTATACCCTGAGCAGCAGCCGGCAGCTCTCCAAGGGTCCTTGTAATGTCTTCTGAGGTTGACAGTCAAATAACACATCTCAGCATTTACCCTTTTCCCGGATAATTTTTGCTTTTCTGTGATGACATTTTAAATAAATAAATAAATAAATAAGAAAAAAAAAAAAGAATAAAATGTTACAAATGTTTCCAATCCTCCATGGGCGGTATTGTACAGTGTAACGTTTCATCCTGTCGAATGCCCATTAAGCCCGCTATAAAGGCTGCTAACGAAATTGCCTATATGATATGTCAGCCGCCGTACGAGAAGCTGTCATAATGTAACCATAATGTCTCTCCTTCTTTCTTTGTAGTGGAACATCCCGACAAAATGGCTAATGACCAAGGTAAGGTGGCCTCATTCTGTCAACTTTCCTCCCTTCCCCTCTACTCCCAAAATCAATGGTGTCAAGGCTCACACTCAGCGCGTTTTGCGTCTCACCTGGATCCCACCACACCTGACGAGGCGCAGACGAGCAACGCGCTAATTAATCTCGCTAATGAAGTTCCGCTAGGATGAGGGCTGCCACCGCTTTGATGGCGGAGATGTAAATTTTCTTGAGAGGAAATTGTTTTGTCTCTTTTTCTGAAGGACCAATTAAAATGTCAAGCTTCTTTGTACGAAATAAATTTCAGCCTCTCTCCCCGCGCTTCTGAATAATTCACATCAAGTATAATTAAGCTCGGCATAATTTCCAGTCGACTCTTGCATCCCTTTCATTGGCTGCGGAATACATTCCCAGATTTTCATTATCATTGTAAATCATTCCCCTTCCTCTAGACAGGATTTGGGGGGGAGGCGCAAACATAGGTTATACTTAACTTTTTTTTTTTTTACATTGGAGGATGATTGTTATTTTTTGGGTAAGTATAGCATTCACGAAGATCCAGACAGTGATACATGAAACGGTCCAATCTTTGTAAATTACCGCATCATCTCTAAATTAAACAAAACAATGAGAACCGTGTATTAAGAGATAATCGGCGCTGGCATTGTGGATGCCAAACGTTGATTCATTTTGCATTGGAATCAGTAGTGATGTCGCTGAGCTGAGCACCTCTTTTGGCACCACTCGCCGTATTTAGGACTGTAGGCAGCAATACATCAGAGAAAATGATACTAGGACCCAATCATAAGCTGTAAAACTGCTAATTCAGCTCTGCTACATCTGTATTTTATGTGATGAGGATCTACTGGTAGGGATTAGCGAACCCTTGGAAGTTCGGGTTCTCCGGGTTCAACCAAACTTTAGTTCAAAGTTCGGGTTCGGGACCTGAACTTGACCCAAAACCCGGACCCATTGAAGTCAATGGGGACCCGAACTTCACTTTATTATTTTCAATTATAACATGTTTATAGCGGAAAATAATAGCATTCTTAAGATAGAATGCAAAATAATATGGCAATTTAAGGGTTAAAAAAAACTCACCTCATCCACTTGATCGCTCTGCCGCAGTGTCACATGGTGCGCGCGGTGACGTCATCACAGGTCTTTTTGTGTGGATAAGGTAAGGTTTTGTTTTTTATCCCCTAAATTGCCATATTCTTTTGCATTCTGTCCTAAGAATGCTATTATTTCCTGCTATAACCATGTTATAACGGAAAATAATAAAATGACCTGAACACCGAACCCGAACTTCGGTGAAAAAGTCAGGTCAGGTTAAGGTCGAGGTACCCGAACTCACAAAGTCTACTGGTTGGACGGTTCTGATCTACTGAAATAAAGTCTGAAAAATAATTTTATGAGATATTAGTAGTAATGGGCAATTTTGGTTGTAGTGATCCCAATGATGGTCCCTGATCAGTTCTTGATCTAGGACTAGAATACTAACCAAGAAGAGTCCTCAAGAGCTTCTCTCGTAGAAGGGTCCCTTGACAATAAGCTGATCATAAAGTGTCCCCTGGCTAGGAATTCCAGTGATCATCTGCAATCTGTAAAAAACCTGACAAGGAGTGTTCAGTTTTCCTACAGCGCCACCACAGGGGAAAGAAAGTATTACACAGTGTCCATTCACATCAATTGGTTGTTTCTGTAATTCAGGACAGGACAGGTCCTCCAGAGAGAGAGAGAGATGCTCTTTGTAACCACTCTCCACACTGACCAAGAGATGAAGATCCTAAACAGAGGACCCCCTCTATAAATTCCTAATAGGGGGCATAAATATGGGTCTAAACTGGATGAACCTTTTAACTTCTGACTGCAAGAACTTTCTCCAGTTTTAAAGGGGTTGTCCTGTGAGTAATTTATTTTTCGAAGGGCTCAGATAATAAAATGAAAAATTATACTTCACTGGTCCGCCACCTCTCCCATGACTAGGTCTCTGCTTCCTGTCCTGATCTCAACATACAGGAAATGCCTGATCAGCCAGTCATTGGCTCAGCAGTTTCACCAATGTTTCTAGTCATTGGCTAAGTAGGCAAGACTGTACCAAGAGTAGGGACCCAGTAAAAACCAAAGTGGGATTAATGGGCGATCGGTGAGGTATCACGTTATTTTTTTCCCCCAGTCTTAACCCTTTGAGAAAAAAATTGTCCCTGCTGGAGAATCGCTTTAAGGGGGAATGTTAGTGACTACCATCCTGAAGACCACAATCTGGGCACCCAGAATTGTCACTGTTTTAACCCCCAACCATCGCTCATAGCCAAGTAAAGATGTGACTGAACCTACTTGACTAAGGCCGATTTGACACAACTACTAGTGCAGGCCACCTCCGGAGCACAACTCTTAACAAACCATATCCTCTCTAAGATTTACCTCCCCATGCATCTCTAATAGGACATGACAGCTCCTTATTTCCTATGACAAGTAAATTTAGACTTAGGCACACGGAGTAGATGAGATTGACTGTCACAATTTCACATAATAAAGGCAATTTTTCTATAGCCAAGGAAATGTCAAATGGAAGCCATCAAGTGGGCCGGGCAGATGAGATGTGATAGGAATCTGTATTCCGTCTGTCATGTGTTACATGATCTCTCCGGTCCATCAGAGATTGTCAAACAAGAGCGAGATGGCGATATGGATTATGGGGGGAGGGGGCAGTCAGGTTCTCTTGATGACTCTAATTGTGATGAGCACAAAAAAAAATACTCTTTTTCTCCTTCGACAAAAGACTGGCAGCTTCCGAGATCCCAGAGTTAGACACTAACATGCCACATGTTTATGTGCGTCTCTCGAGACGAGACAGCCGTCAGGACACGCTCTATTAGGCAGCAAGTCGAAGCCTGGAACATTGAGGGGTTGCATTTAACATCACTTCAGCTGGGGGTTTCTTTAACCAAAGATGGTTCAGTCTGTGTCTCTTCATGGCTGGTGTCACATAAGCTGATTATGGCCCGGCAGGATTTTTTTGACTGTTCTATATATGGTATTTTTCCAGCTGCTTCCTAAAAAGCCTCTTATCGAAAGTTTCTAAAGAGCATTTCATTGATTTGACGAGAAGCAACTTAGCTTTCTAGGGATAAGTGATGTTTATTCAAAGCGAATGCTCCTATGTTCTCTCTCCCCAAGCCTCCAAGCCAGTACATAGTCCATAACTTAAAGGGAGTCCTTAGGCAGATTTGACCATGTTAAACTGCTGACAGCACCAGCTAGGGGTTAGTGAGATCAGGACAAACATACCTTTTAAGGAGCTTGTTTTTAAAATCAGGAGTAGTGTGAATATGAAGTTTTATTCTGCCAGATTCTTCTCCTGCAAGTTCCCAGGGCGGAGCTTCTCTGTGAAGGGCTCTCTGCATCGAGCTGCCTCACAGCCCTCCCCTTAACAACAGCTGTAGCATCCAACCTGGAGACCCCTACAGCTGTCACTCAGATCAGAGGTGAGGGGCACTTCACAGAGAAGCTTCGCCCTGGAGACTTGCAGGAGCAGAATCTCACAGAGTGCAACTTCATATTGTCACTTCTCCTGATGAGAAAAGCACCACAAAGTTATGCATGTACTGCTCTTCTAGCTCCTATCTACAGTAAGTCAGTCAGCAGTTTAGCATGGCCAAAATTGCTGACAGATTCTCTATAGGCTGGCCATACAAATTAGATCAATATCAGTTGAACTCGCTAACTATAGTGGCGACTGGCTAACCATCTAATGTGTACTGGGGCATTTGTACTCTTCTTGAGGGCAGATAGCATGAGAGAGAATGAACAGGCTGTTGGCTCTCAACATGCCTGATCTTTTTTTTCTTTTTTATGGAGAAAATCCGCCATTAAAGGGGTCTGGCAACAGTTTAGTCATAGAATAGTTTTTGACCGATCAGGTGCTAGACTGACATCGTAACTTTCTGATTTCTGCACATCTCTTCTGCCATGTATCTTGTCTGAGTAGAATGTATCCAAACAAGTCTGCGTGGCAGTGAGAGGCAGGCTGTTATATAGCATACAGGACTTCCTGAGGCTTCTTTATACATTTTTCAGCACAGAGTGGTTGCCACCTGCAGATTGCCCCTGGGAGGAAGGTGCAACTCTATGACTCTATCGGTGTTTCTAAATCGTCCAATATCTTTTCCTCTTCTTGCAGGTCAGCATGGGATATACTGGCAGGTGGACACCAATCTGATTGACAGGAGTAGTCTGAATGGTATGTACATTGAAAAATATTACTTTTTTTGTGTGTATTTTCATATGCATGAGGAAATGGGCTGGATCTAGGTCAATGACTGATACGTGATTTGGGCAACGTTCACAGAGGACCCTAGGTATACCCAACGCTCACCGTCACAAGTATGTAGCATGTTATCCAGATCATCATGGGCCTGTCCAATCCCTGTGAGACTGGTATATGCCAGGATTAACAAGCACCTGAATAAGGTCTCATGCACACGGTCGTTGCCGCAATTTGCGGTCCCCAATGCATGGGCAACATCCGTGCGGATTCCGCAGATGGATCCAGACCCATTCAACTTGGGTCCGTTCCATTTATTTTATGGTGCAGAGGCACGGAGAGAAACCTTACCTCTATTTTGCACTGGAACTTCCGGATTGCAGACCCATCCGTGATGCTGCCGCTGCCCATGTATTGCGGACCTGCTGTTTGCGGGCCACAATACAGGCACAGCCGGGCAGTGGCCGTGTGCTTGAGCCCTAAGGGATATAGGGGTCTGAGGGATACAATCTCTTTGACAGGAATAGTCTAAAAGAAATGTCGAGAAAAATATATTTTTTTGGGTGTGGGTCAGATACTGTAGCGGTATGTGGACCCTTGGGTAACATAGAGTACTCCACCTGTATAACCCAATAGTAGTTTACCCAGATCTCCATGGGCTTCCCAAGCTCATTGTGACTAGTAAGCCTGGAGCTGATGCAGTGGCAGGCCTAGGGTGTTTGGCACCCGGGAGGGTCCTTCCTTTGTCCTTTCTTTGGCACCCCCCCTCCCCCAAAAAATTGCCCTCATTGTGCCCTCTCACAGTAGTTATGCCCTCTCTGTGCGCCTTTCACAG
Source organism: Bufotes viridis (assembly GCA_033119425.1). Lineage (NCBI taxonomy): Eukaryota > Metazoa > Chordata > Amphibia > Anura > Bufonidae > Bufotes > Bufotes viridis. The sequence continues at coordinate 28,709,816 of CM065589.1, forward strand.
TTGTAATGTCCTCTTTGTGCCCCCTTCACAGTAATAATTCCCATTGTGCCCCCTTTACAGTAATAATTCCCATTGTGCTCCCTTCACAGTAATAATCCCTATTGTGCCCCTTTCATAGTAATAATCCCCGTTGTGCCCTTTTCATAGTAATAATCCCCATTGTGTCCCCTTCATAGTAATAATCCCCATTGTGCCCCCTTTATAGTAATAATGCCCACTGTGCCCCCTTCATAGTAATAATGCCCATTGTGCCCCCTTCACAGTAATAATCCCCATTGTGCGCCCTTCACAGTAATAATGCCCATTGTGCCCCCTAATAAAAGAAATGCCCACTGTGCTAGTAATGCCCTCTGTGCCCCCTCCATAGTAGAAATCCCCATTGTGCACCCTTCACAGTAATAATGCCCACTGTGCCCCCTTCACAGTAATAATGCCCTCTGTGCCCCCTTCACATTAGTAATGCAGTAACTACTCACCTTGTCCCGTTCCTGAAGCTCACATTCCTCTCTTCCCTGCAGACACAGATCGCTCTACAGCACTGTGTTGGCGGAGCTTATGCAGATTTCCATGCCACAGGCTCCGCCCACACAGGCCAGCAGCACGATCCGTGCCTGCAGGCTGAATGGTGGAGCGGGGAGAAGTTTTCCTGCTTCACTATTCTGTGTCCCGCCGGCCTGAAGGAGGGGAGGAGCGCAGGGAGCTGAGCGGTGAGTGACAGGACCCAGTTCCCTGCGCTCGAGCAATGAGCGCTTACATCTGTATTGATCGAAGCGCTCATTACTTTTGGCACCCCCCTGAGAGCCGGCACCCGGTGAGGACCACCCCCCCATGCCCCCCCCCCTTAGTATGCCACTGTACTGATGCCACCCACACAATTTTGATGCGGACCCTAGGTCCAAACAATGCATTGCCATTGTTTCCATTAGTATGGCTCTCTTTCTCTAGAGCAGGGATGCCCAACCTGCGGCCCTCCAGCTGTTGCAAAACTACAACTCCCAGCATGCTGGACAGCCTACAGCTGGGCATAATAGGAGTTGCAGTTTTACAACAGCCGGAGGGCTGCAGGTTGAGCATCCGTGCTCTAGAGCATGTCTAGTGTATTGAAAACAATGGAAGCCAATCATTTTCAATAGCCGCTCTGCACTCCATTGCTTTCCCTGTAGGATTCATAGGGCAAACCCTCCACTGGTCATAGTCGATTGCAAGAGCTTCCGGTGTCCTATGCAAATTTGAGTCAATGACCTTCAAAAATTCTACCATTAGTCACACAATGGCCACCTTCGACACATAATGGGGGCTGCCCTTTAACCAAGTGATAAATTGTGACTTTGCAATGCCGTGTTGTTGGGGGATTGCATTCGGCAAGCTGTATTTGATGACCAGTTACTGAGTGTATTATAGAAATTAGTGTGAGCAGCCATGTGAAATAAGTTATATGAGGAAAGGAGAAGGACAGGAGATTAGAAAGAAGAAGAGTTAATTGCAGAAAAGTAATTATTCCTCGGCAGTGTCTTTGTCTTCCCGAGCCTAAAAGGCCCCATGGCCTAGTACAGGCTCTATAACACAGAAGCACATGTGCCGAGTTGTTCTATGGTAAAAACATGGCTGCTTTGAATTACAGCGCCACGCCTGTCCACAGGTGGTGTCTGGTATTGCAGCTCAGCCTATTTGCTTCAATAGAGCTGCAGTACCAGACACAACCTGTAGTCAGACGTGATGCTGTTTCTGTAAAAGACAGACATCATTTTCTAATCTTCTGTGTCTTTTCTGCTGCAGCTCTCCTTGTACAGTTCAAGGGGGGTGTCCCTTCTGCTGCAGTCCTCTCTCTATCACAGCTCAGTGTGCATGCGCTTTTTTCTGCACCTGTCTCCCTATCGCAGCTCTGGGGGGAAGGGAGAAGGGGTTGTCCTTTCGGCTGTGGCTCTTTCCCAGTAACTGAGCTTCTCACAGGAGATATGGCTGGTGACAGTTGAAGATTTAAACTGAGCGCGTGCGACCACCTCATGGCGGTGGATGGAGAAATAAAATGATAAGCAGCAGGTGGCGCTTTACAGATAGATTTTATTGAATAACTCAGTGGCTTTTCCACATGTTTAATTACATTTCTGATTCAGATCTAGGGGCTGGCTTGAAAAATGTTGGATAGTTTTCCAGGGACAATCCCTTTAAGTGGGTTGTCCCACAAACACTACGCTGTATAATTGTCTGATTGCTTGGACACCCACTGATCACCAGAACAGGGGTCCCATGTCCCCCATTGGAATAGGGTGACAGTTGGGCACGTGCATTGCCGCTTTGTTCAGTCGCTGTAGAAGTGATGCAGATGGTCACGCACTATACTCCGCCTTGTCCGTCAGTCCTCTAGGGATGGCATGGAGCGGCAGCGTGCACGCCCCAACCCAATGGGTTTCAGGACCGGTGGGAGTCCTTGTGGTGAGACATTCTGCAATCAGTAAAAACTTGTACAGAAACCCCTTTAATGAGAACCTGTCATCAGGATAACCCCATTAAACCAAACATAATGCATGGTAGGGTTGATCCTGCTTAGTAACTACGTATTTACGTGTTTCTGTTGCACCCTTCCCAATATGTATTACTTTTTATCGATATGCAAATTAAGTTTGAGGTGCCCCAAGCCCCTCGGAGCACCAAAGCTCCTCCTTCCTGCCCCTCTTGTCCCTGTCCCATTCCTTTTGAGTGACAGGGACCAGACAGCTCACCTGACCCTGTAATCTCTCGTCTGTGCTGTGGTCTATCAGCGCATGCGCTGTGCATCTGGATCTGCTTCCCCAGGAGCACAGATAACTACTGATGTCATCATCCACCTGGAAGAGAAGACACTTAGTTTCATTCAGAGATTACATCATTGGCGCATGTGCAGAAGTCTTCTGCACTGCGGGGAAAGCAGATCCAGATAGTGTAGACTACTGCGCAGGTGCGTCATTACCTGCATCTCACCTGGCCCTGTCAATGAAGGGGGCAGGGGGGAGAGGCAATAGCTACAGGATGGAGGAGCCATGGTGCACCAAGAGGTGCACCGAAGACCTAATTTACTAATAAGTGAGAGATCTTGGAAACGGCGCCACGGGAACACATAAATAAGGGATACATTTTTTTGCATAACTACTTTAGAAACCTGGAGACCGTCCCGTGGACTGAGAAACACGGTGAGCCAGGTTATTAGTATATTATGGTCCTAGGTGTACTGTCCCTTTAAATATGTCTGCAGTTCCATTGTGTCTGATGTGTTTATGGAGTTATGTGATATCAGCACTTGCATTTTTAGGGATTACTGTAAAGTCTAATTGTCTTTACCCCCGTCCTGCAGTCTCTATAGGATGGAAGCCGTGTAGGCGATTAATCTCTTTATTCTACGGCCGCTGCTCACTCCCTTCCATCAGTAACAGAATCTTTTCTTAATTAAATGCAGATTATGGTAAAGTTCCCTGGGATGGCGGGATGGTCCGCAGCCGCTCTACTTATTACCATGTATCCGGGGTCAGGAGGGTCTCATTAGTTAGGAGACCATAATAAGGTCAGATGATAGCAATCTTCTCTTTATGAGCTGGATGTCACCATTACTGATACCAGAAGAGTATGTCATACTATACTGGACGCACGGCCAGTGGTCCCAGCTCTATCTATCTATCTATCTATCTAATATCTATCTACCTCATATCTATCTATCTGGAGCACTGGGTAAATAAATGCACATTTAATTTTTGGATTTTTTGGAAGTGCTGCGTTGCTTTTCTGGATTATCTATCTATCTATCTATCTATCTATCTATCTATCTATCTCATATCTATCTACCTCATATCTATCTATCTATTATCTATCTATCTATCTATCTATCTATCTATCTATCTATCTATCTAAGATCTATCTATCTATGATTATCTATCTATCTATCTATTATCTATCTATCTATCTATCTATCTATCTATTATCTATCTATCTATCTATCTATGATTATCTATCTATCTATCTATCTATCTATCTATCTATCTATCTATCTATCTCCTATCTATCTATCTATCTATCTATCTATCTCCTATCTATCTATCTCCTATCTATCGATCTCCTATCGATCTATCTATCTATCTATCGATCTATCTATCTATCGATCTATCTATCTATCTATCTCATATCTATCTACCTCATATCTATCTATCTATTATCTATCTATCTATCTATCTATCTATCTATCTATCTCATATCTATCTACCTCATATCTATCTATCTATCTATCTATCTATTTATCTATCTAAGATCTATCTATCTATGATTATCTATCTATCTATTATCTATCTATCTATCTATCTATGATTATCTATCTATCTATCTATCTATCTATCTATCTCCTATCTATCTATCTATCTATCTATCTATCTATCTATCTATCTATCTCCTATCTATCTATCTCCTATCTATCTATCTATCTATCTATCTATCTATCTATCTAATATCTATCTATGATTATCGATCTCTCTATCTATCTATTATCTATCTATCTATCTATCTATCTAATATCTATCTATGATTATCTATCTATCTATCTATCTTGGTTTCTGCAGCAGGGTATTTCTGGGGTCACATTAATACTGGGTGACATCTCCTCTTGCTGGGATACAGGTGTCCACTCTTGCATATAGCGGTCACACAGATGCTGGATATCCTCCTGTGGACATTCCAGGCTCTTTCAACTTGGAGCTGTAGTTCAGATAAGGTGGTTGTTGGCTGCTGTGCATGGTAAATCAGTCGCCCCTTTAAGTCCCATACATTCTAATAGGGAGTAATCTGGTGATGGAGCTGGTCGGGGGAGCTACTGGAGACCCTGAAGAACACATTGTGTAGAGTGAGCAGCGTGTGGCGGATGTTATCTTGTTGGAACACCACATCTTCTGAGTCAAAAACAGCAATAGGACTGGTTCCACATTGTCCTAGACATACCGGAAGTTGGGCTATGTTCTCTCCACGAATACCAGATGGGAATGACCATGACACCTGATGTTAGTCCTGCACTATGCATGGTGGCTGTATGCGCTCTACAGCTCTCCTGCAAAATCTGAGTTTTTCAGATTTTTGTCCGCCTCTTTAACTTCTTAGATAGACATTTTTGCACAGTTATGTAGACATGGTTGACCACATGTCCTTATGAATATCTCTATAGTCCACCTGTATCGACCCACTTTTATCAATACATTGGTTTTACATTTTTGTCCAATTCTTTCCACTTGCCCTGGTATAACGGTAGAATTAACTGAGTGATTTTACACCAAATGTCCATTGAGTCAGAAGAGGAGTCTGGGTTCCATCCTATAGCATCAAGAAATACCTGTAGCCTTACCAAATGCAAGTAGGACTGATTCCACGATGTCCTGGACATACTGAGCGCTTGTCAATGTTCTCTCCACGAATGCCACACGGGAAAATCCATGGTAGCTAATGGCGCCCAAGACCCAAATGGCTTATTCCACCTGACGTATCTACGTCATACCTGGGTGATTGTTCTTGACTTTGTTATATTTACACCGCCTTCGCGTGCACCCACAAGACGTTAAATAATGCATTGTAAGAATGTAATGATAAAGACAAATGTATCCTCTAATGAGGGGTCGGGATGAACGCGGCCGGCACAGCCGTCTCTGCATGCTTAGCCAAGCTGAAAATTAATATGCATCAGGATACTTAATTTTCTCCAAAATGTCTGCAGGGAAATAAGATATTAATTAAGTATAGGCTTGTTGTGCGAGACGTGGCAGCGGTCCATAGAGATGACAATAGCTAGATGACATGTGACCGCCATCGCTGGAAATCTGCTGCCTGCCAAATGCGCCCTATTTTCATGATCAAACGGAGTGCCACAGATCAGCCAGTGGGCGATCCAAGAGCATTGCATTCATCCTGCATGTGAAAAGCCCAAGCGATGGCTCCTTGATTGAATAAATTCGTTAGCGGCTACCAGCATAGTCTCTGTGGGGAGCGGGAACCTCCGAGATTTCTAGATATTAGTTGTACAACAGCTCGGGCTGAGACACAATTATACAAAAGTGCAAGAGAATCCGAGTAGTCATGCATCAGATGTACGGCACTTTGTTTTACAAGATCATTAGTGAGAGAGCGAGGACAGAGAGAAGAGAGAGGAAAGGGATAAAGCGAGAAGATATATGTCACATGGGCACCAAGCTCTACAGGTAAATCTAGTTCTTAGGTTAATTAACCTGGGATTTAAAGGGATTTTCCAGGCGTTTAGGGGGTTGTCTGATCAGCAAGTGTCCAACTGCTGGGGTCGTTGCCTTTCATTAGAACGGGGGCTTGTGCCCCCTATAGAGCTAAATGGAGTGGCTGCGCTCATGGATAACCTAACCACTGCTTCATTCACGTGGGGGAGCATGGCCCCCGAGCTCGTGAGTCTATCTTGAGAACACATGCATGCTGAACTGAGCTGAGTGTGCATGTGCATAGAGGGGGGGGGGGGTTGAGATCAAAAGTGTAAGAGCCACTTAATTTTTATTATTTAGGTTCATGCCCCAGGACCTCAGTGATCATCTATCCTCCTGTAAAAATAAAAAATAAAAATCAAATTTCAGGTAAAGAGTCCAGGACTCCTCTATAGCAACACTGCGCCGATGAAGCCGAGGATGTGCGTGTGCCCAATGTGCAGTACATGTACTCTGAAGTGAAGTGTACCGTCTTCTGTTTCATCAGAGCTGTGTACATGTGCCCCATGCAGCTAGAGAAGAGTCCCAGACTCTTCTCCTGGTAGATTCGATTTTCATTTGCCATTCTTTGCAGGGACTGATGATCATTGGGGGTCCTGGGAGGGCAGTTGGATCCAACTGATCAAACTGAAGTTGGTCATATTCTTTGTGCGACAGATGGGTTTGTTATAGGCAGATTTAAAAACCCTAAAACTCAGCTGCTGGTGGTTTAGGGGTCACAAATAGTGTTGAGCGAATCAAAGCATCTGAAGTGGAATTCGATCCGAACTTTAGGAAAAATTCGGTTCACAACAAATCCGAATTTCTTTGCACTTTGTGGTAACGAATTGTGGCGGCTACACGGGTTACAAAGGATGTTATCTTTTTGGAACACCAAGTCTCCTGTGTCAAAAAAGGCAGTAGGACTGGTTCCACATTGTCCTGGACATACTGAAGGCTGGGCTATGTTCTCACCATCAGAGGCAGATTGGCCATAGGGGGCCGCTTTGGTTCACAACAAATCTAAATTTCTTTGCGCTTCGTGGTAACAAATTGTTTTTTTAAGAAAATGGTGGCTACATAGTTTTACAAAGTGAAAGTAAGATGCCCAGGAACACGAAATCACCCATAATGCCATGCAGACAGCCTCATCCTGTCTCCGCCATTTAATTGTGAGCTGAGCTTAGGCAGAGACGTGACAAGTGTTAGGGACAGTGATTTAAAAAGCCTTTCAATTGTCGAATATTTGATAGGGAGACTGCAGGGACAGTGCAGGGAGATCGTATGGAGAGTTTTCACACACTGTAAGGAGGGCATAGGGAGACTGCAGGGACAATGCAAGGACTCGAGTCTGAAGCTGAAGGGATCCATAGGAGACAGCTCAGTTTGCATCAATCGCTGTGTAGGGCACAGAGCTATCTAATTGAATGATGTCTACCTTGTTTAATAGATAAGCAATTGTATTGTGCCTTGATTTTAAAATTGGGGTGAATAAGCTAATTCTACTGTTATTGGGGTGTCCAACTGCATCACAGTAACTGTTTCACTACCAGAAATGACTAGCTATGCATGTTGCTGCAGTGAACAGTGATGTACACCAAGATACACACTCCCTGCAGGCCGGGATATAACTGATTTAACTTGCTTTGCGACAAAATCATTCAAAGCAAATTTCTTGAAAATTTTACATATTTGCTCACCTCTAGTCCCAAACCAGGTTGACAGGTTGTCCAGTTTAGTTAATCCCCCTGACAGTAGACTGAAAACATGTGCCCCATTACTGAGTGATCCCAGTGATCAGCTTGTAAGGGACCCTGGCAGCAAGTGCTTAGTTTCCCTGCAGCGCCACCACAGGAGAAGTGAAGTATTACACAGTTCCAATTGAAATCAATGAGCTGGCATCCTGGGTCCTCCAGATAGAAAGATGCTCACTGTAGCTAGATGATTGAAGAGTGTCTTGAACGGGAGACCCCCTCACCTCTCTTTTAACTCCTGATCCTCCAGTAGGCTGTTTGAAAATTGAGTTTCTAAAACCATTTATTAAATTATCGTCAGATGTGAAATGCAGCAATTTATAGTATGTAGAGCAGGAATCAGCAAGCTCCAGCTGTTGTGAAATTACAATTCCCAGCATGCTCCATTCATTTCTATGAGAGTTCTGAGAAGAACAGAGGAAGTATGCATGCTGGGAGTTGTAGTTTCACAACAGCTGGAGTGCTGGAGGTTGCCTAACCCTGATGTAGAGCATAGATGATGTAATGTAGTACTCAGTGAGACATGTACAGTATATACTTGATAGGCAGGAGTGACTTGGACTTTGCCGCTCCTGTAATTCACCCTTATAATCCCCGCCATAACGACTCCCCTGATTCCACTGTAGATACATATTTGCCGCCTGTATTATTCCCATCAAGTGGACCAAATGTCATTTTGGTAAAATGTAATTTTAATGGCTGATTTGAAAATGTGAGTAATAAGACTCGGCCTTAGCATTGAGCCGTCTGGGGCTCTGATGAGGCTTTCAACTTTCCGCAAAGCAGAAGGATGTCTCAGGCGTTTGAAGAGATTCTCTTCTTCTTGATAAGATAAAGGATAGCATATGAAATCAGTTGTCTTTATTCTTCATCTCGCTGTGTAACTGTAGATGCGGGCATAAAAGGATAGAAAAAAGAGAAAAAACGGAGACCATGAAATGAACAGCATGAGAGGAGCCGCCGTAAGAGCCACCGATAAATACATCACATTCTTTCTCTGCCAATGGCATCAGCCATTTAGGCGACTTAGTAATGCAAATCGGCAAATGTGCCAGAGGTGCCTATGGGGGGTTTACAGGATGGCGTGAAGTTTCCATCCTAGCATCGGGGCGGCGCCAATCTGTAGATTCAGCAATGACTTGTTTTTACCTGATGATGAAATCAACCATTTTTTCTATAAGAGCCTGCGCATATATTTTTATCCTTAAAGGGGTTTTCCCTTCTCAGTCAATGGGGGCATATGCACCAACAATGAGAACGGAGTGGGGGAATGAACGGAGGGCGCACTGGGCATGCGCAGCCGCCCTCCATTAATTTCTATGGGTCTGCCCCATATAAATTAATGGGAGCATGGGTCGCGCACTTGTATGGGAGCAGCGAGGAGCAGCGCTTGGTGGTGGATGGACCCCGGGAAATCCACCGCTGGGACCCGCACCTATCAGACAATGGGGGTATATCCTAGCGATATGCCCCCATTGTCTAAGATGGGAATACCCCTTTAAGCCTCTTTCACGTCCATTTTTTAGTGCGTGCTGTCTGCGTTTTCTGCAGACAGCACACGTGCCCATTGATTTTAATGTGTCTGTTCACATATCAGTATTCTTTTTTACAGTGAAAACATCATAGAGACATGCATTATAGTTAGTGTTGAGCGAATTGAAGTGGACTTCGATCCGAATTTCAGGGAAAATTTGGTTCGCTGTGAGGCCGAATTTTCTTGTGCTTCGTGGTAGCAAATTGATTTTCCCCAAAATAGTGTAAAAAACTAAAAAAATCATGCTTACCTCATCCATTTGCTTGCGACAGGCCGGCTACCGCCATCTTGATTGTAGATATTGTACAAAATCCTGTGCACGGTGACGTATTATATCACCACGCCGGCCAACATAGTGACGTCATCACGGGCTGCGCAAGATTTTGCGCTAGGTCTCCAACAAGATGGCGACGGCCGGCCTGGATGAGTTAAGCATGATTTTATTTTTTTATTCTACACTCGATTATGGCTATGAGACGCCACGATCATGTATGAACGCGGCATCTGAGGGGTACAATGACGGGGGGCAGCGCAATCTCCGCTCCCTGTCATTGTACCCACTACTTACAAAGAAATGCGCTTCCTGATTAATTAATTCGGCACAAAACAAAAATTCGGCAAAACAGCCAAATCAAATTTTTGAATACTTCGCTCATCTCTAATTATATTCTATGGGTCCTTGGTAAAACACGTGTTTCACAAATCTTTATTAGGAAATGCTCTGGAAATTGATTTATAGTCTGTGGAATATGGATGACACACAGAGAGCAAAAAAACGTACACACGGACCAAACACGGATCCTTCACAGGTGAAACACGGACTGATTTTTTCACAGACGTCAGACACTGAAATGTGAACGAGGCTTTAGACCACATGCACACCATGCGAACTACGCATGGATTTTCTTGTGGAAAATCTGTAGAATAAGGTAATGGCCACGCGGTCAAGCTTCTGCATGCATTTTTGGAAGCCGAAAACAGGAGATAATTTTAAAAAGTGCGGAAGTTGTATCTGTCCTTTATACTTTCGCTCCCTTTGACATTTTGGCTTCCAAGAACTGCATGCGGAAGCCTGGCCGCGTGGCCGTAGCCAGATACAGCACCAGCTAAGTCGATGTTCAAAATCTCATGTACACGGTGTGAAAATTCACGGCAATTGACCTGCCTTGCTGATTTTGAAATCCGTAGCGCGTCCATTGTTTGTGTTGATTCTCAGTATAGATTTTCACACTTTTTTAATGCGCAGACTAAGATCTGGGGCGAATCTGCATCAAATTCGACAGCAAAATACGCAATAATGCTTGTGTATTTGATGCAGAAACACTGCAAAATAAGCACAAAACTCCCTGCGGAAAATCCGCATAGGCTTTATGGGCTTGTACCATCACCGCGCCACTCTGGCTCTTCGGAATTGCAGCTGCTCAGCTTCGGTCAACTTGTATGGAGATAAGATTGCATATGGCTAAGCTGGGTGTGTTGGGGGGGGGGGGGGGGGTTGGTTGGCACCAACTTAAGATGGTCCCCATGGGCACAGCGGCAGCTTCTGCTGGCATATATGCCCTTCCCCCTTCTTTCTTCCATTAGGATTATTTAAAGACTAAAAAAAAAGTCTAAATTTTCCCAGATACTTTACGGCGGTTTACGGTAATTTTTACAAGTCCCTAGCCGAACATAAAATCTGGATTTTGCAGTCATTTTTCTCTATATTTCACGTATCTCCTCCACACTCATCTCTGCAAAAGTCTACATGAAATCCATGCATAAATTAACATGGGAAGCAGCGAGCCAGGCGGCGGCTAATGTTTAAGAACATTATCCATAACTCACATCACGGTTTTCCCATCCATTCGGACTCACTGTGCGCAGGGCGGCAGCGCTGCATTCTCCAAGGTCTTTAAATAAATCTTCCATACATAAAATATCTCTGGATGTCTCTAAGCTCTCAGCAGCTTCTTCGTCTGGTGCACGGGTTCTGCTGAGTGTGCAGGTGGCTTTTTAACCTATATACAACCCGTATATGTTCCCCATGAGAAAATGTAGTCATTTTTTTTTGTTTGTTTTAGTCATTTCCAACTATGTATCATTCCTGGAAAAATATGTTATACACAGTATTTGCTTCATGATCAAGACCCTCAAATACAGTCCATTTCATCTTTCTCTGCAGCTGCCGTGCCCCATCCACTTTGATTGACAGGACCAGGCAGGTGTGATGATGGTTCCACTGCCTGGCCCTGTCAATCAAAGTGCAGAGAGAGCAGAGCCTCTAGGAGTAATGGCAACGCCCCCGTTGCTCCTAGAAGCTCATTTGCATAAAATAAAACTTCATTTTTCTCAGCAATGCGGGCACATATGGACATGGGACCAACACAGATGCCTTCAGCTGTCAAGTGCCCATGTAACAGGTCAGCGAGTGTCATAGGGACAAATCTGCTGATGTTTACTGCTATGCTAACTATGACCTATATAAAAGGTTATATATGGGACGGAACTAGTTAACCTGGCAGTTCTTAGTTAGTTGTCGAGAGACAGGCCGGTTCTGCATGACCCATGGAGCACCAGCCACCAGGGTGAGGATGGCCACCTTGAGAGCTACCAACCCCATCGTCACCACAACCACCCATCAGCCTCCTCTCGCTCTCCCCTTCTGCGCTCGCTGCAACTGTATGATGATGTTCCAAGTTGTCTCAGATCTATGGATTCTGTTTCAGTTCATATATACCGTAATTTCTGTTTTTCTTTTCTTTAGAGCCTCCAATTGGACAGATGCACCCCCCTCATGGTGTCACACCCCAGAAGAACAGCAACCTCCTGGTGATCATTGTGGTCACTGTAGGAGCGATCACCATTCTGGTGGTGGTGATAGTGGCCGTGATCTGCACAAGAAGGTCATCGGCACAACAGAGAAAGTACGTATCCAGTCTCAGTCACCACCTCGAAGGAGTCATTTTCTATTACCTTGAGATCACTATGCCAAGGAGCAACATCAGATCTGCTCCAATCTAACATACATTTATTGTGCACATCAGTTTAGAAAGCTAAGTGCCCTACTTGGGAATTCTAGATTTAGCGAGAGTCTCCTTTTTTAGGACAGCTACAAGAGCATCTCTTGCTATGGAGGAACCGACAGGCTTCTAAATAAAATTTCAATGAGATATGTGTAATGCATCATCTCTCCTTTGGGGGCACTGTAGGGGAATTAAACAAGTTCATCTACTGCTGATTGCTGGAAGTCTCAAAAACATCCCTCCATGGTATCATCTTATTTTTGAAGGTCTTTTCTAAAGAAACAAAGACAAATCCTTACAATGGATGGTATAGATCTTGATACTCCCTTGATAAGCAGAGGAGTGGCAGTGTTGGTTGGGTTTCTATTTCATTTAATTTGCATCCATGGCACCCAAAATTGTGGAATAACCAGTCCCTCAAGACTCTTGAGTCTGAGAAGGTCCATAGACTCCTCTGTCACAGTGTTATAAATGGTACATGGTGGGTGGGATCCTGCATGTGTTAGGACCCAAGACCTTCAAGTTACACTTCTGGACTGGACTATCCCATGGATTTCATCATTTTTTAATCCCCCAGCATACTGCCTTACATTTTAGCATTAACATCTTCTACCAGTCGCTGCCCTCCAGCAATCTTGGCCTGGAATCTGCAGTCAGAGAACCGTAGAGAGAGGAGCAAGAAAAATGTTTCTGAATTTGTTAAGAATTATATCTGAAATGACGTCTTTCTAAAACCTCTCCAAGACAGTCTTTCCCTGGCAGCTGGCAGGGTGACAAGAAGACACAAGATAAGAACTGAGAAGTTGAATTTCACGCTGCAGTCAATTTAGATGTTTGGCTGTGAAAATGAAATGTTTTCTGACTTTTAGGACTTGGCCATATAGACATTATGAAGCAAAACTTTAAAGCAGAGCTGAATTTATCTCTTCTAGGGGTTGTTTCAGGAACCCAAGCCTTTTCCATATGCCTCCTGACCTCCACTCTGTTAACCACAGTGGACAGCCATTCTCTTTCTGGTGGACCCAGCCAGTCCGAGTATTACGTGCTCATTCATTAATTGAGTTGTTATTCCTTCTGACGCCTTCCTAAAGAATAACCAAGCATTAGTGATGAGCAAATCACTCAAAATTCAATTCAGGTTAACTTTGGCTGAATTGTTTGACTGAATAGATTTGGGTCAGAATCGATTCCAACTGAATCGAAAGTCAATGCTCCACTTGGCCTGAAAATATTACACTATGAGGTCTCCTAGGACTCATTCATTTTTTCTTGTGTCTCACTTTTTGAAAAAAAAAAAAAAACATATTTTTCCCTCTCTTTCTCTTTCTCATTAGCCCCTCTTATTCCACCAAAATAAAGAAATAAATAATTCATCCGATTCGAGTCACCAAAGATTTCGGATTCGGCTCTACCTCCAATTTTTACAAATTTTTTGTCGCATCAGATTCTTTCACGGTTGATTTGCTCATTGGTACTAATCATGCTCTAAATAGGGAGAGGCTGCTAGAAACCTCTGCAAACCAAATGATTGGGCATATTGAAATCCAACTCCTCGACACTTCTACCACTGGGGTGAAGTCAGGACACGCCCAAAACAATATTCATTATCTCTCTTCTCTGTCACTCTCCTGAATCGAATCTCGTCAAATTTTTACTGTAATATATCTGCATTTTTTTTAGACAGGGTTAGTAAATCTGCCCCAGTGCGCCCATATGTATATTTAGAAGGGAACCTAAATTCTGAAGTTAAAGCGGTATTCCCATCTCAGACATAGATGGCAAAGATATGCTATCAATGTCAGATAGGTGTGTATCCCACCCCTATATCCAGAATGGGCCAACATCATGTCCATTCGCACCAGCATGATCTCTTTTCATTGCTATGGGAGTTCAGAAAATAACAGAGCAAGCGTCCTCGGCAATTTTCAGAAGTCCCTTAGTGACGAATGGAGAGAGCACCGCTCATGCATGGCCACCTCTCCCCTCACCACTATGAGACTGCCGGAAAAAGCCGAGCCTCCTAGCTTTGAACATAGGGTGACATGCGCATGCTCGGCTGCTCTCCCTTCCCTTCGAGTGGGCCAGTTCTGGAGATAGGAATGTGTCCCAAAGGTCATCAATGTCTGAGATTGGAATACCCCTTTAATGGACCTTAGCTCCATCTATCTCCTATAGGTGCTTTGAAAGAAACTAAATATGCTAAAGTCCCTTTTTATCTTGTCCTCACTTCTCCTATGATATTCGAGTCACAGACAGTGAAATACTCTTTGTGTCAGTAAAGTATAAAATGAAGCTTTGCCCCGGCACATCCTGGCATTTAGATCTTCACAAGCAGCATTTTCTACATTGCTAAGCTATGGATCAGTAAGCAGCTGGTGGTGAAGTGGCATGACACCTGGTGCCCACACTGAGTTTATCTGTTCTTCATAGTATGGCGCTTCTGGCTATCTGCTCTTGTTTCGCGCTTTTACCATACTGTTGCTGTTATGTTCTTGGTATTTTAGCTTTTTTGTTTTGTTTGTTTATTAAATATAATTTATTGTTGTTTGTTTTATTAGAAAGCGAGCCACACACAGTCTCAGCAAAAGGAAGGGAAGCCAAAAGGATCTGAGGCCACCAGATCTATGGATCCACCATGAGGAGATGGAAATGAAGAACATTGAAAAGCCAGTGGGATCTGAAACTCAAGGAAGGGAATCTCCCAGGCAGAGCTGTCAAGATATCACCCCTGTCAGCCATAGCCAATCCGAGTCTCAGATAGGAAGCAAAAGTACATCACATTCAGGTAATCTGATAGAGATAGATAGATAGATAGATAGATAGATAGATAGATAATAGATAGATAGATAGATAGATAATAGAGAAGATAGAGAGATAGATAGATAGATAGATAGATAGATAGATAGATAGATAGATAGATATGAGATAGATAGATTGATAGATAGATGGATAGATAGATAGATGGATAGATAGATAATAGATAGATAGATAGATAGATAGATAGATAATAGAGAAGATAGAGAGATAGATAGATAGATAGATAGATATGAGATAGATAGATACATAGATAGATAGATAGATAGATAGATAGATAGATAGATATGAGATAGATAGATATGAGATAGATAGATAGATAGATAGATAGATAGATAGAGATGAGCTTCATAGATATGAGATTGATAGATATGAGAAAGATAGATATGAGATAGAAAGATAGATAGAAATGAGAGAGAGAGAGAGAGAGAGAGATAGATATGAGCTTGATAGATATGAGATTGATAGAGAGATTGATTGATAGATAGATAGATATGAGCTAGATAGATTGATTGATTGATTGATTGATAGATAGATATGAGATAGATAGATAGATATGAGCTAGATAGATTGATTGATTGATTGATTGATAGATAGATATGAGATAGATAGATAGATATGAGATAGATGAATAGTATTACAATATTCCACTATACAATATGAAAAGAGAAGTGTTATTATCACTGGTACATTAGACTGATTTAACAAAAATTGGATATTTGGATTAAGAAATAAAGAAATACCTTATATAGTTTTAAATGTATTTCTCATCTTACTGGAATTTTATTACATTCTGTATAATTATAGTTTGTTTTTTGTTTGTTTTGTTTTTTGTTCTCTCTGAGCTTCCCCTCCTCTCTGTAGGTTGGTGGGTTGGGTCTTTTTCTGCATTTTTTGTATGTTTTTTTAAATTAATAAAATTTAAAAAAATTAAAAAATCCACTTATAAGGAAGTGATCTTCTCTCCACAGGGCCGGACACAGATGAGGCTGGGAGTAACATCTCAACTCTGGAACGATCTTTAGCTGCACGTAGAGCCACACGAGCCAAACTCATGATTCCAATGGATTCTCAGTCCAACAATCCTCGTAAGTGTCCAGCATCTTCTCCTTGCGTCAGACGATTCATCTACTAGAAGTGTGCCCGATCATATACAGGAGACATCGGGGGATTTATCGAGCCGTGTCCACCATTATGGTCATAAAGTCACAAAATAAGACTTTTTGGTCTTATTTCTGCAAAAATTTTGTAACATTTTTATACCTTTCAAAGTTTTGCAAAGTGGACACTTTTTAAAAAGGAGCAAAATTGTCACCCTGCTACTCCCTAAAGGGACAGCACAAAAAGTGGAGTAGCATCTCAAGACAGAAATATAAGACTTAAAGTTGCATCAAGTGTATGAAACATTGTGCAACATTTGATAAATTTGGTGCAAATTACCGCAGCGTAGAATCCTCTGTTGAATTGTTTACATGCTTCAACCTTTTTTTTAATATTTGTAAAATCCCCTTCGACACTTTTTGGCACAGTGAAAGACTGCAATATTTCTTAGTCGAGAACACTAACATGCACTTTACTATGATGTAATGGTGAAAGCCAACTAATGGGGTCAAGTAAAGGCGGATATGGATTCCCTGGCCTTGCGAGAGTGAGGAAATCAATTTTTTATGAGTTCACACCAAGGACAATGGAGTCAAATCTTCCATTCTCTGGCAAAATTAATTGCCATTAGTCCGATTTGAATAAATATGAACACCTTATAATGCTCTATCACTTTTGAAGCATTAAGATATAATTTGAGAATGAAAAGTAAAAAATGAACACATTAAATATTACAAATAGAGACGAGTGAGTTTCCGAAAATTCGTTTCAGGTCAGAACCGGGCAATAAATTCGATTTAGGCATGAATTAATTCTACTGCCTGGAAAATCCCCTCTCTGTCCCTGTCCCTCTCTCTATTTCTCCGGGATTCGAATCTCAAGAAACTCTGATTCTGATTAATTAGAATTTTTTTTAAAGATTAAAGGGGTAATCCCATCTCGCTAGGAAATGCCCCTATTGTCTGATAGGTGCGGGTCCCAACGCTGGGACTCGCACCTACAAGGAGAACGAAGCGGGGAGCGCTGTGGCTGGAGGACCCCAGATTTCCCGGGGTCCGTCCACCACCAAGCGCTGTCCCCCGCTGCTTCGATAAAAGGGAATGGTAGCGCACCGCACATGTGTGGCCCATGCTCCCATTCATTTCTATGGGGCAGACGGAAATAGCCGAGCCAGCGCTCGGCTATTTTCAGCGGCCCCACAGAAATGAATGGAGGGCGGCTGCGCATGCGCGGTGTGCCCTCCGTTCATTTCCCCGCTCCTTACTCATTGTAGGTGCGTGTCCCAGGGACACGCACCTACCAGACAATGGGGGCCTATCCTAGTGATAGGCCCCCATTGTCTGAGATGGGAAAACCCCTTTAAGGTCAAATTCTCATTCTAAATAATCAGTTTGCTTGTCTCCGATAGTAAAGGGCTATCATGAAAAAATAAAATTCTAAAAATGTTTTTGATCCAATTTTAATAAGTTGTCTTGCGTAATTTACAGGGTCAGACTGACCCACCAGAGGATCCTCTGGTAGACCCATGCTCTGACAATAATGAACCCTATGTAAAAAGAGGGACCTTAATCCAATGCTAAGTGTGAACATGCACAAATCTGCCGATCATACCACAAAACCCATATGTAGCTGTCTTATTATAACCACAGGAGGAACTGTCAGTATCGGTGAGATCAGTGGCGGTTGGAAACCTGAGATTCCTCTGCACTGGAGGCTTGGCAGATCAGGCAAATTCTTACCAAATCTCTCGTTGATGGAGGCCTCATGTTATGCAATCCTCGGACAATTCTCTTCGGCCCATTAGAAGATAAAATTGAGGAAGATTCATGAGTTGGGACCTGACTAATATCCATTGCTTCATTCAGGAAAAAGAAAATGCTTTTTAATCCATATGCAAATGAGCAGTTAAGTGCATTGAGGGTGGGTCTAAGCCACTTTTGTGCACCTTTGCCCCTCCTACTTCCTCTGTAAGCTCTTCCCTCTCCTTATTGATTAAAAGGGCTTACTAACTTTGCATGAAGCTTGCCCTGTCAATCAAGGAGAGGGAGCAGCTTATGGAGGAAGCAGGAGGGTCAAGGGTGGACAGAGTGGCTTGGACCTACCCTCAATGCACTTAACTGCTCACTTGCATATAGATTCAACAGATGCTAGCGGTATCTTTACATTCGGCCGGGCTAGCTCTGCAAGGCACTGGGCCTGGTTTATCAGTGAAGTTCCTGGAGACAGGCTCCTTTCATGCCAAACTTTCCCATGATGCAAGGGCAACAATATGTCAGGTGGCACACGCGACAAGTCCTAGCCCAACACACTTTCAATATTGATGCCACACTAGAATGATTATCTCATGTAATATCCTAAAAATAACAAAATAATATCTAAACTTCTTTTCATTCATGAGACTTATAATAGCGCGGGCCGATAGAAAATTGCCTTCCTGTTGACACGCCGGTGAGAATAACTTAGGATAATTCAATTTTCTTCTCCTTTCCTCTAGTCATACATTTCAGCGAGAGCGTAGCGGGAGACAATGCGAACAATATCACATGAAAATATAGCGGCAGGCGGAGGCCAAATCTGTTTGGTTTATCTCTTTTTCCCAATGCTAAGGCGTTCGCAGGCTGTGTATAAAACTTGACAGCACGCAGTAAATTGCTTTCATGATATAGGACTGCGGAGTTGTAAAAAGTCAATGTGATTTGTTTGAACATTCAGGCTCCCAAACTCTTAATGTTAGTGTCACATCAGCATTCAATTGTCAACAACCTGCTGAATTTTCTACTGATTTTCAATCCGATACGGTAAGGAAATAATGACCTAGAAAAAAAAAAAAAGATATGAAGCAATGTAATAGTGATGGATATCCCACATATATAAATTAGAGTCTGTAGGAGTTGTACTTTATTTACATCTTATCTACATCGCGGACGGGGGTGTGAGGAATCATTGCATTGGCCTGGAAGGTTGGATCACATTCCGTTGACACTAATATTTCTTAAGCACCTGGCTTATATACTCTTGCAATATTATACATGAGCGTTTATGTGACTAATAGCTCATATTAAGTGCTAAGGGATGATTTCTTCTTCATATTTCAGCAGTTGTCAGTGCCATACCAGTGCCCACCTTAGAAAGCGCTCAGTATCCAGGAATCCTTCCATCACCGACCTGTGTATATCCTCATCCACAGTTTACTCTACGTCCTGTTCCTTTCCCTACTCTTTCGGTGGATCGGGGTTTTGGACCTGGTCGAGGTAAGGACTGAAAAAAATAAAGTTCAAAAACTTTGCAGTATAAAATGAAATGTGGGATCTTGGGACATGCACACTTCCAACTTTTTGGATGGTCAAATGGGGCAACATAGGGTATGGCCACACGTTCAGGTTTCTGGATGATGTTTTGGAAGCCAAATCTAGGAGTGAATTCCAAAAAGAGGAGGATTCGTATCTGTCTTTCATACTTTCTCTCCTTTTGGCTCCATTCAGATGTCCGCAAATAGGTCCGCATCCGTTCCGCAATTCTACAGAACGGGTACAGACCCATTCATTCTCTATAGGGCAGGACGTGATGCGGAGAGCACACTTTGTGCTCTCTGCTACCACATTTGCGCAGCGCGGTGCTGAACTTCCTGGCTTCAGTCCCGAACTTCCGATCCGCGGCTCAGCAAAAAATAGAACATGTCCTATTCTTGTCCGCAGCTGCAGACAAGAATAGGCAGTACTATGGGGGGTGCTGGCTGGGTGTGTTGCGGATCCGCAATTTGCAGATCCACAACACACCACGGACGTGTGAATAGACCCTTTATGGTCCATTCCTGATTTTGGCTTCCAGAAACGTCAACCTGAGGCTGTACCCTCATAGTTCACTTGAACTTGTGAATGGGTTGAGCTTGAATGGTATTTGATCCACACCTTCCAATAAAAAGAGTCAGGGTATTGGACTTTTTGGGGTCTAACTTGCCTAGGGTTATTAGAAGTGATTGCAAAGTGTCTTTAGAGAAAGAGAGACTGGGAGTATTATAACTGTCGTTATTTTGTTACCTATATACAGCCATTTGGGGAAAATATTTCCTGTTAAATTTCTCTGCATTGTTCTACTTTTACTGCAACCCTCATCATCAACTCAATAAGGAGACTTTATTCTTTGCAACCAAGGAGCCTGATCATTGCCTCCATATTGTTCCGACCCTGTACCTATACTCTTGCCTTGCAGCCTGCCAAACACTCAACTAACACCAAGGGCACCCCAACTATCACCAGGCAGGATCTCCAACACCAGGCTGTGCCCTGAGGAAAGAAAGGGTGTGCTCGCCACTCTGTGCACCATGAACTGTGCATACTACTATTACCATCATAGCCACTACCGTCCCTCCCATCCTCACCTCCTCTTTGGCCATGTGTCCTTTAAATAGGCTGTTGTATGCCTTTAAAAAGGTGCATTAACCATTAGTTTAGCTGGTGGAGGTGGTTGACTTAGAAAGCAAAACTGATCAGACTTTTTAATAGACCGTAAAACTCCCAGGTTTCATGTTCGCTTCAAAGGCACGAGTAGTCAGGAGATGATACAAGCGATGCCGTCTGCAGCTCCTCTTATGACACATTACACCTTCAAAAGACAAATACTTCAAAGTAGTATGGTAAAATACTCACCGGCCGTGGAAACAAACAGCTCTGCCAACTATATAACATTTTTACAGCAAGCAAATTGCTTTTCAAAAGCCGAGCCGGGTTTGTTTTGATAGTGGTGGTTCTTACGACGAACCTTAAAGACTACAAAGCTCAACAAGAGAAAATATTGTAAGACATGGAAAAAAATTGGGTTCTGCCTGTCCAAGGTTTTGAGGCGCTGTCACAAATTACTTTTGCCATTTTGTCAGAGTGGTGCTCCGGCTTCTTCAAAATGTAGTGTTGAGCGTGAATATTTGAATTGCGAACTTTTATCGCGAATATCGGCACTTCTAGAAATCACGAATATTTTGAATATAGTGATATATATTCGTAAAAACGAATATTCGTTTTTTTTTTTTTTTTTATCTGAACCCATTACCTAGTATTACCCTACCTGCTTACCCTACCCATTACCCTACCTGCTTCTTGCTTGTGGGCCAATGTGAGAAGGCTGCAATATTGTAGCCTGTAGTGAATTAGAATATTCTCCATTATTTAATTTATTTTCTCTTATGCGAAAAATCGGCAATGTAATATTAGTTTTTTAGAATATTTGTCATTTTTTCCAATTTAATGTGAAAAGTCATTGGCCCAAAAGAAACTTAAGCAGGGAGGAATCATGACTTCAGATGGAAAAAAATGACGAATATTCTACAAAATGAATATATAGCACTATATTCTATAGTTATATACATATATATATATATATATATATACATGTTTTAGAATATTCGCATTACGCGAATATTACATTGCCGATTTTTCACAATCAATAGAATAATCTCGAGTACAAATATTCGCGAATATATGATGAATATTCCCGAATATTTCCCCTGCCGCTCATCACTATTCAAGTGTTCTTGTAAGACTGTCAAGGCTTTGTTAGTAGACTCCATGCCAAGAACTACAGTGTGGATGGGCATATAAGACGACCCCCTACTTTTCCTGTTAAAATATAGGGTTTGGGCTATACTCGCCATATAAGACTACCGCTCTTCCAACGCACACCAAATAAAAATTAAACAGACAATTCGAGCATGAGAAAACCACTGAGAGCAGGGAGAGGGGGCTGCTTCAGGAGCGACTGGCCGGGATGCAGCGCACGGGGGCTCAGCTAGAGGGCGCCTGTCCCTGAGGCTGGAGAAGGACAGCTTCTCCTGTCCAGCTTGGGAGTAAAGAGGACCTTTCACTGGTCCAACAATTGTTAGATAATGATATATACCGCATGTGTAGAGCGGTGCCCAGGGATAATAGTAAGTACAGGGCGACCCCTGGGAGCCGCTCTACACATACATATCATTATCTAACAACCCTTGGACCAGTGAAAGGTCCTCTTAAGTTTCAGCATGCAGTATACCGGCGTATAAGACGACCCCTGACTTTTGAGAAGATTTCTGTGTTAAAAAGTAGTCTTATACGCCAGAAAATACAGTACTCTAAAATTTAGAGTAAAAGTCAAGATATACAAGGCTTGTAAAGCTTTTTGTTACAAATGTTCCAAAAAGCAAAACACTACAGGGCCCAGGTGAAAATGCTACCACTATAGCTGCTCCCCAGGTACTGAAGTAGATGTGAACTTCGCCTATAATAATAATACATAGAGTCCATTCCAGTTTATTTCAAAGTGAATTTAGGTTCCCATTACCACATGGCTTTCTATAGGGTAACAAAGTATAAAGTGGACCC
This sequence comes from Bufotes viridis, assembly GCA_033119425.1. Classification (NCBI taxonomy): domain Eukaryota; kingdom Metazoa; phylum Chordata; class Amphibia; order Anura; family Bufonidae; genus Bufotes; species Bufotes viridis. The sequence goes on from CM065589.1 coordinate 28,732,577, forward strand.
CTATCATAGCTTGACAAGAGTAGGGTATGTTTTCATAGGTCACCATGGTCCCTCTAAAGACCATCTCGCATATGCCAAGGTTTGCTTGTGCTGTTGACAGCCCGTTTGATGATGGCGATGTCATGATATATATCTACATTTACCAAGTGATCTTAGGCATTTCTGTTTCTAGTACATCAGACTGCCTCTCCATGCTGCATGCCTTGTTTTACTCAGGAAAGTATTAGATAGTATTAGAGGGTATTATGGATCTACAATAAACTGGACTGCCTCTCCATGCTGCACAGTCTTGTTTTACTCGGAAAAAGTATTAGAGAGCAGTAGAAGATATTATGGATTTGCCGTGCACTGGATTGCCTCTCCTTGGTGCACAGTTTTGTTTTCCTCAGTAAAGTATTAGAGAACATTAAGATATTAAGCATCTGCAGTATACTGGATTGCCTCTCCGTGCTGCACAGTCTTGTATTACTCAGGAAAGTTTTAGAAAGCATCAAGATATCAAGGATCTGAAGTATACTGGGCTCACTCTTCGGGACACACAGCCTTTTTAAACTCAGGAAAGTATTCAAGATTATTAAAAGATATTGTGTATCTGCAGTATCCCGGACTGCCTCTACATGTTGCACAGACTTGTTTTAGCCAGGAAAGTATTAAACAGCATTAAAAGATAGTATGGGTCTGCAGTACATCACTCTGCCTCTTCATGCTGCACAGTCTTACTTTACTCAGGTAAATACAGTATAGAGATTATCAAATCATATTATGGAACTGAAGTACACTGCACTGCCTCTCAGAGCGGCACAGTCTTGTTTTAATCAGAAAAATATTTGAGATTATGAGATCACTTTATGGATGTAAAGTAGTGGTAGAGGTTATTAAAAAATCTGCACTACATCGGAGTCATGCAGAACGAGATTATTAGTGAAGATTAGAAATCATTATGGATCTGCAGTATAGTGGACTGCCTCTCCATGCTGCACAGTCTCACTTTACTCAGGAAAATATTAGAGATTATGAGATCATACTAAAAGTGGCCCTGTTTGGAGTTGGGTCCAAATTGATGGAAGGCAGAGCCAGCAATACCATGTTGTGGCAGATTATACCTTCCTAACAGAGCCAAATACCACAGTCACAAAATACTGACAGCAGCACAAAATACATCCCCAAAAAATTCCGCTGGCTGGCCTTGAGGAGGGCCCAGGCGGTCCCCTGACCATCGGCTCACCGGGAAATTTGCCCATAAAGTCTATGGCCAATCCACCCCTGGAAAATATGATGGATCTGCAATACATCAGACTGCTTCTCCATGCTGAAGGAAAGTATTACAGAGCACTGGAAGATATTGTGGTTTGCAGTACAGCGGAGTGCCTCTAAATGGTGAACAGTCTTGTTGTACTCAGAAGATTTTAAGTGAGCATTAAAAATGATTATGGATCTGCAGTACAATGGATAACCTCTCCATGCTGCTGTCTTGTTTTACTTAGGAAAATATTAGGTAGCATTAAAAGCAGGCTCGGATTGGGAAGGCGGAGGATTCCTTTAGTGGGTCCCAATCTCCTGCGCCCAGAGATAAGATGGAGGAGTAATTATTTCTCTTGTTTCTCAGGAGAGATAGTTATTGTAACCACTAGGTGGCAGTATCGCACAGTGCTGCAGCCTCCTACTGGTGTACATTGTACAGGAGGCCCCGCAGTATCTTCTAGACTTCTGGGGCTGCTGGCAGTGAAGGAAGAGAGAACATGTCTGGCCATCCTCCTGCCCTCGCTGCTGTCAGGAAACTGTGGCTGCTGGAGAGAAGGACTCCTCTGGGGGCTGGGCTGATTTGTCAGGTGTGTGACAGTAGTGAGCTGTAGGAGACTGTAAGGGGGAAATAGGGGATTTGTTTATAGCAGACACAGATCTATGAATGTGTGCTGCTCTCTGCAGAGTTCAGAGGTGGCATTGGGGGGACTCTGCCCTAGGTCCCCCCAATGCCTCTGCTTTAGGTGCACCCTCATAAGTTCCCCAGTTCCAGATGCCCCCCCAATGCCCCCATTCTAAATGCACCCCTAATATTGCATCTTTCCCACTTGCCCCCTAATACCTCTGCTCCAGGATCCCCACTATTACCCTGCCTCAGACGAACCTAATCCCTCTGCTTTAGGTGCACTCCATTAGTGCCCAAGCTCCAGATGCCCCCACTCTAAATGCACCCCTAATATTGCATCTTCTCCAGTTACCCCTGCTCCAGGATCCCCACTATTACCCTCCCTCAGTTGACTCTACCTATGCTTCATTTATGACCCTCCGTTTGTGCCCTTTGCTCACGTTGCTCCTCTAGCGCCTTTGCTTGGGCTTTGTTAATGGTTCTGACCTGCAAAGGGGGTTGGACTTATGACTGAAAAATTCTGCACAGTGCGTCACATTCTCCAGTATTGACACATATGGATTACATGGCGGCAGTGATTATATTCCGTATTTACAGGCATCACTGCTGCCATGTTAAGAGATACTGGTGGTGAAGTGGTGGAGGATTTAAAGGGGTTGTTCAAGTTTTCAAGTGATCTTCTCCACACCATAGGGCATAACTATATGATTAGTGGGGTCCGATTCTGCGACCCCCACTAATACCAGGAACGGGTCCTGTTCCTCCTTTTTATGGTGTGGCAGGCTACACATACGCCTTGCTGCTCCATGGGACCACTGGAATTAGCCAGCGTTCTACTCCGCCATCTCCGGCGACCCCATAGAGAATGGATGGAGAGACAGCGCATATGCTCAACCTGCCACTCAAGAAGGGGGATCAGTGGGGGCTCCAGCGTTCAGACCGCCACGGATCATTTATTTATCCCCGATTGTGTGGATAGAGGATAACTAGAAAAGTGGACACAGGCCCTTTAACATGCGAGCATTTCTATTTTATTTTGACGTATATGTTGGGCCAGATTTTTTATTTTTATTTTATTTTTATTTTTTACACCCAAAGAAAACCTTTAAAGATAGGGAATGTGAAAAGGTGAAACAGCTATGACACAACAGGTGATAAGTGTCTGATTGATGGGGGTCTGACTGCTGGGACCCCCATGATCAAGGAACCGTGGTCCTAAGACCCTTGTGTACATAGATTGACGGTTAATTGAATGTCTCAGGACCCCTTTTTCCATGATCAGTGGGTGTTCCAGGAGTCAGACCCCAGAAATCTGATATTTATCACCTGTACTGTATATAGGCAATAGGTTATTATGGTAGGAGAACCCTTTTCTATATACTGTAGATTATGTAGAATATGAGGAGGTTACGATTTGGTAAATTTCATGCCAGATATTTATGCTTAAAGGGGTTAAAGGGTTTGTCTCACTTCAGTAAATGGCATTTATCATGCAGTTAATACATGGCACTTACTAATGTATTGTTATTCTCCATATTGCCTCCTTTCCATCACATTATACATAGCATGTATCCGTGGTTATTACCACCGTGTAATCCAGCAGCGGTGGCCGTGCTTGCACACTATAGGTAAAGGTGTTGGCCTATGAGCACTTCCAGCCTTTCCCTATAGTGTGTAAGCACGGCCACCGCTGCTGGATTACATGGTGGTAATAACCACGGATACGTGCTGTGTATAATGTGATGAAAAGGAGGCAATATGGAGAATCACAATACATTAGTAAGTGCCTGGTATTAGCCTTCTCTACATGATAAATGCCAATTGCTGAACTGAGACGACCCCTTCAACCCCTTTAAGTGTGCTACACTTAATAGGATTAGGCATAAATGTCTTGGTGTGGGCATTATGTGTTTCCTATGTGTGATTGGTGTGTGCTATATATGATCTATGTATCAGCGGTGTATGTGCAGCATGTGACATATGCATCAATGGCCTGTGAGCCATGCATATGTGTCTTGTATCCCACGTGTCCAATGAGTGATTTGTGTGCGCTGCATGTGTCTTGTTTCTGACTGACTTAAGTGCAGGATATCCATATATGTGTAAATTCTGCCACATGTATGTTTGTGCATTTTGCTGTGAGTGTCTGCCATCATACTTCATCTTTAATATTTCGGTTATGACTATAAGGGCTCATGAACACGACCGTTGGATGTTTTGCAGTCCGCAAATTGCGGATCCGCAAAACATGGATACCGGGTGTGTGCATTCCACATTATGCGGAACAGAATAGCCGGCCTCTAATAGAACCGTCCTATCCTTGTCTGTAATGTGGACAATATTAGGAGATGTTCTATCATTTTGCAGAACGGCCATGTGGACATACAGACACAGAATGCACACGGCCCCATTGAAGTGAAGGGAACGGTACCAGTTACACTGGTGGGCCCTAAGTACCCCAGTCCGACACTGATTTAAAGATATTATGGATTTTCACAATAAAAAGTTGTAAAACAAAGAGAAAAAAGTGATGAGTATTATAAAATCAGCGCTCTGCAGCCAAAGTCCATAAGCTTTTAATGCTATAATCACATTTCTTATACAGCATATAGGTAAAATATAAAAAGTATCTGCATTCAGCTTATGCCTGATATTACCTAAAGAACCAGAACCATGATGAAGCAGGTTTAATTAGCCATAAAATCTTCAATACCTAAATTAAAATTGGTGCAAAACTTAAAAAAAAAAAATCTTGTTTAACAGAACGCTGTTTTATTATTTAGTATCACGCCTATATCTATTACTAGCATAAAACAGAATCAATTGTCATTGGGACAATGAAATTCTTAATGGTGAGTGCTGCTGTACAATATCCAGGATGATGTATCGTCTCCGGGGCCGTGAAACATTATTTTATGTATTTTCTTTATCATTCCGCAGTGAAGTCACTGCCCTGTTATGAGTAATTTGAGAGGCGTGCTCACATTTCCATTTACAAAATGCTTTGTCTATCATTTTTCACCCATTACTTTTATGTATTTTAATAATTACTGGGAAACCAGCGGGGTTGATTCAAGTTAAAGAACTTGGGGGGTCAACTGGGAAAGCTTATTTCTTTTAATGGTTCAATTAAAGGAAAAGTTTTTCATGCGCATAAGACTCAAAAACAGCCACAATAAAACAGCTATAACAGGAATACTGTAGCTGAACAGAGTTTAAAGTCAATGGCTTAGAAGGCTCAAGAATAATAATAATTAGAGATGAACGAATTTATAAAAAGTTCAATTCGGCTGATTCGCCGAATTTTACAAAAGAATTTGCTTTCTGCCGAATAAATTCGTCACAAAGCGCATTTTTTTTGTAAGTAGCTGGTGCAATGACAGGGAGCTGCGATTTCGCCGCCCCCCCGTCATCGTACTCCTCAGATGCCACGTTCATACATGATCGCGACATCTGAGTGTAAAAACAGTGTGAAATTAATATTAAAAAAGAAATTAAAATAAACTTACTGCCCTCAGGGGTCTAAGAGTACAGTACTTGAAAATATACCACCTCTCCCCTGAGAGCCATCATAACATTTTATAGTCGGCTAATTCTCACATTTAAAAAAATGTATATTAATTATAAATTACCTTGATTTGTTTTTAAAATTATCCCCCAAAATCTAGGATGGTAAATATCTTGCCAAAAAAAGAGAAAAGAGTTATCAAGTTACTGGAAAAAAAAAAAAAAGTTGAGATGAGTGAATAAATTTTAAAATTTGACCCAAATTTTTGAAAACGTTCTGATTCCAACCCAAATTTTGAGTGATTTGATTCAGGGGAATTGAAAAGAGGGAGAGAGACCTTTATAGGCAACTAAAGCATTTTCGATTTGGGTCGAAAATGCTCACACCTGTATACAATTTTAATTTGTTCTTCTATTAAAGAAAGTTATAGCTTCCAAAATGCAAGGAGGCAAAAGCAAGACTAAAAAAATGTTGTCCTGAAGACCAAAAATGGCTTAGATCTTAAGGGGTCACACATTTTCCCTATACAGGTCGTGAAACAGAATAAGCATTTGTCCTTCTACAGTAACACAGTCTAAATCCGATTCTAGATCCTTCTAAATGTTATTCAACTGAATCGGTCGACTGACTTGATTCTGGTCCGATTGAATTCTACAATAATCGAAAGTGCTCCAGTTTGTTTGAAAATCTGTTTGGCACTCTGAGGTCTCCTAGGACTTACAACTTTCTCTCTCTTTACCTCTAAATTCAGATGCAACTTGAATTTTTCCAAAATTTTGTGTGAATCCGATTAGTTTGAAATCAATTCTCCTGTCTCTGTTACTATTATTATGGTGATATTAATATTTTTTTTATTTTAAGTTGGGCTGTAAGTCATTAAAATATGGTGAACTGATTTTTTCAGCAGTGAATGAGACTCAACAACCCCAGCAGTCGTCCATGATATCCCACACGCAGCCGGAACACCCCAGTAATGAGGATGCTCCCAGCCGAACAATCCCTACTGCTTGCGTGCGGCCGACCCATCCCCTGCGTAGCTTTGCCAACCCCTTGTTACCTCCTCCAATGACTGCGATGGAGCCTAAAGTTCCTTATACGTCACTTTTATCTCAAGCAGGTAATGTTCGGTTTGATTTGTTTCCTTCAGTGGTGATGTCCATGTCTTGCTAGAGTGTTTATGTTTGGTGTGTTCATCCTTTATGTTGTATATGGCTGTGTTGTTTCATGATTCCGTCTTTATTTGGGTTTGGTCAAAATTTGATCAACTGGTTTCTGAATTTCCTTCATTATTTTTCCTCTTGACTCAACTTATTCCCGTATGTTTGGTACGAGATGACCAGCTTTGGGAAACTATGAGTTTGCAGTATATTTTGGGAGTCGTTTATGTTATGTGTGTCTATAAGTGGTTGGAACTGATATGAATTGAATGCAGTCAAGGGTTTTTCTAGCATTGGATTTATAACCATGAGAAATTGGAGTACATAACAGCATTTTCAGAAAATGGACACATCTGTACATTGAAATTTGTAAATGAAACCCTTTAAAACCATCTGCTTTAGGTTGAGAAGATAAGGGTCTCCTTTTAAGCCACTATCTTAAGAGCTCACATATCATTTAATTAGAATTACAGAACTTTTCAGAATCTATGTTTGTCAGTCTTCTTACCTTACTGCACTTGACTTCACTGTTTGGATGAGATTTTTTGCCCTCCATGTAGCTTAATGTCCTAAAATAGCTACAAGTTGTATCTACTCTACAGTAGACTGCCTCTCCTTCTACACAGACTTGTTTTAGATCCAAATCACTTAGAAAACCGGAGTGAGAGGAGACTGCCCAAGAATCATCCAAATGTATGCCGACGGGGAAACAAGGCAGACTGTAAATTACGCGCTTGCGCAGTAATATCTGCACCTGTGCCCTAATTCCAATGGTACTTTTATTTGTGCAGTCCCTCAACGAGATGTTCCAAAATGGCTAATTAGGTCCAGAAGGTGCCCAGGGGCAGCGTTACTGCCGATGTGCCCAGAAATCCACACCTCTTTCACCCCTCTGGCCCGCCCTCCATTCCTATTATTACCTCCTCCTCTCCCTCACAAATCTCGTGCCTGCTGGGGGAAAGACGTTGCTGCACTGTCCGGCCCCTTCTTTGGCTTCACTGCAGGCCTCTGTGCATGCGCCGGTTACTTCTGCCCGCGCCACTGGATTTCAAACTACGGATCGGTGCATGCACAGAGGACTGCAGTGAAGCCAAAGAAGGGGCCGGTCAGCGTAGCATCGTTTTTCCTCCAGCAGGCACGAGATTTGTGAGGGAGAGGAGAAGGTAATAACAGGGAATGGAGGGCGGGCCAGAGGGGTGAAAGAGGTGGATTTCTGGGCACAACGGCAGTAACGCTGCCCCTGGGCACCTTCCGGACATAATTAGCATAAGTTTTAAAAGTCTTTTTTGGAATATCTCGTCGAAGGACTGCACAAATAAAGGTACCATTGGAATTAGGGCACAGGAGTCCTGATCTGAGCGGTCCAAAAGGCTCAGATTAGGTGAAAGACTCCCTTTAACTTCAAAAAGTCACCTTTCTTAAAATGTCTGCTTTAGGAACTATTTGCATCTTCCTTGACATAGCAATTCTGGAGAATCTATTCTTCTGACTATGTGGTTGCACTCTTTTATTATTACTGCTTGAAGTTATGAATGAAATACTAGCACTTTGCAATAAAGGCCCATAGAACCGAAATGGAAAGGTGGGCAGTGAGTGAATATGATTTTTTTTTAATAGGTACCAAATGCTTTTGGGTCTGGTTAAAAAGGATCATAACCCAGGAAAATCCCTTCAAGATGGCCATGTTGGCTAAACCTGTACATATTTATTATACCGGACGACCAGCTTATATGTCTTAGTTGTTTGGCTGATGTTTATTCGGCAGATATCAGGGGGAAAAAAGGATGGCCGTGTTGGATTTGCACATTCTCACCCGATTGACAACCCTGTGACCCAAAATATGAATAGTTGCACTTTTTTTAACCCAACAGTAATGGCCATACGCTTCTTGGATGTGTTTGCTCTAGTTTAACACGTCAAAGTCATTCAGGTGTAACTTTTATATTAGATTCACTGGAAATCATTTCATTCCCTTTGGTTTCATAAATATTTTATGGCCGTTCCTCAGTCAGGGTTTTCTGCATGTAAAAACAGTGTGTTCTCCTTATGCCTAATCCTAAGATAAGATGCTAGATTCCTTCGCCACCCGGCGTCCTCCTGTCATTCCTCTATAATAATCATAAACGCCGCCATATAAGTGATTTGGTTTAGTCCGCTTTCAAGTAAATTGAAAATGTTTGATGGAGTGTTAAGCTAGCTGCATTATGGATCTGACATCAATTCTATACTTTTCCTTTACAAGTGAAAATTCCCTTAAGCTACTAAAATAATCATCTGCATTTCAAGCAAAACAGGTTTAAGAGAAGTTTATAGGGCTATGGACGGATTTGATCTGGCTCAGATGGTATATTATTTTACATTAACATTTTCGCAGCGGTTTTCTATAGAGTTATTACCGGGAAGAGAATTTCTTCAATGACTGGAGGGAAATTAAAGTGTTATGGTGTCTCAGGTTTGCTAGATCTTCATACAGGTCTTCTACAGTACGTGCAAAATCAAATAGCTGAGGAATGTAGGAGAGCTGAGATTGTCATTTGGCATAGGACTGTAGGAAACCCTACTGCATTATCATGCCTTAAAAAATGTAATCCAGGATTTTGTATGGATGAATATAAGTATCTGATCGGCAGAGGTCTGACACATAGAAATCCACCGATCAGCTGTTTCAGAGTAGCTCCAGTGCTGGAACTTGGCACCAGAAGTACACAACTCTGTCCATTGAGGAGTGGATGAAAATGGCAACTGCAGCGCTGCTCCCATTCAAGTAAATGAGAGCAGAGCTACAGTTACCAGATCCTTTCACTGCACAATAGCTCCATCCAGCACTAGAGCTTCTTCCATCGCCAAAGCTCCATCCACTCTACCCACGGCACTGACTATCAGCACTAGAGCTCCATGACCTCCATCCATGGCACCTTCTATCAGCATTAGAGATCCATCCTCTGCACCGACTTTTGGCACCAGAGCTCCATCCACGGCCCCGACTTCCAGTGCCACAGCTCCATTTTCTACATTCATGTCACCAACTTCCACCAGAGCTCTATCCTCTACATTCATGGCACCAGCTTCCAGCACCAGAGCTTCACCCACTCTTCCACAGCACTAGCTTCCAGGCACCAGAGCTCCATCCACAGCACCTACTAACAATGTTGGAGGTCCATCCACAGCACCGGCTTTTGACACCTGAGCTTTATTCACTCTATTTATGTCACAAATGTCTCATGCCAAAGATTCGCCAATTTAATAGCTATCAATAACTTCTATAACCAAAATACTCCTTTTATATTGGCCAAACCCTGCAATTTCACCAAGATCGGCAAACCATTTAATGTGTACGGCAGTGTCCTGGATTTCCTCAATGGCAGATGTTAAGGAAAAGAAGGATTAGGCTGTTTCAACAGGCCCAATTCCTTTGTTCTCAGAGCTTTATGGCAGTAGTTTACTCCAGACTCCCCATTCAGAAGACATCTCCTCAATCGAGCATACATGTGTCCTGGGGGCTAGGGGGTTGGACGAGAGGAATAGCTTGTTAGGCTAACAGCTATCTAAATTACAGTGTTTTCAAAATGTATATACAATTCATCAATGCCCCCTATGGGAGACCTGTCATCATTCCTAACTGTTAAAAATCCCATATACATTAGAGTTGTAATTAGCTGTCCCTACAGTTTTGCTAATATAAATTGGGACCTTTGACCCCCAACAGATGAAAGCACATACACACCAGTCTTTATGGGGGAGTCAGGAGAAATATGGTAGATGCTTGCTCAGGTGACAGCAGTTGAAGGTGTTTGGGCATCTTTATACGGTTTATGACTTTGATACAAGAAGGTGGGTGGAAAATTCTAGTGAAATTCTTTGTTCTTGTACCAGGGCTTTCCCTACCATGTGCCATTTACAATACTTTTGTGATGTTCTCATATCTACACCCATAACTATCATTCATCAAGCTTGCTGGGGTCTAGAAAAAAGTTATATCCTTCCTTAAATCATCTCCTGGCTTAACATTTCCTTAAATGAGTGTCGAAAGATGCCCAACCATCTTTGAAAGAAAACATAACTTCATGTTACTCTGTTGGGAGATGTTTATGCTATGTGTATCTACATTTGGCCCCTCGGCTTCTGTGATGTAAGCCGTTGCCTTTTGTTATTATGTATTTCGAGAAATTTTAGCTTTTACAGAAATTTGCAGCAAGTTATTGGTTGACACATCTTTATGGATGGACACATCTTTTAGGTCTCCATGACAGTAATACTCCTGACTGAAATATCTACAGGCCTTCAGCTTATAACTTCAATCAATGAAATCTAAGAATACATGACTGAAAAACTATTTTCACATACTGTATGTAATATCCACACAAAGGCCTTTTATTGTCTGGTGGGTCTCCTTTAGGTCTCATCTGTGATGGATTTCTTATGTTCTAAATGACGCAGAAAAATACATTTATGGAATTTTAAGCAATTGTGCAGCAGCTGGAATTGTTTCCCATTTGTGCCCATTTATCACTAAAATAAAGTCTTCAGCCTCGAAGAACATGAAAAAGAAATTAAATACATTTGGGTTATTCTTAGTCATGACCTTTGGGAGAAGAACTTGACATATTTAGTGTGCAATGTCGAAGGCTCCTCTTTAGGGTTTACGAACTGTTTATGGTATGCAAAGTCGACATGAAAAAATTACGAGCAGAACTGATGATACTCTAAATCATCTGGGGACACAAGGGCAAGATGCAGTCATCATAACCTTTATCTGCTGTCGCAGAAAGAGGGGGCTGGATAAGTCAGTGGTGAGAAAGGTTATGTTCCTTAGTAATAAATGATGATAGCGCTGTAAAAGAGTTTTGAAATTATTAATTTTCATTAACTGATGGACAGTTGTCAGTTGTCACATAAATAGCCATAAATGTCTCTTATGGTCAGGGCTGGGTAAAGGTATGCTACCCAAACCAAGGGTTTTTTACTACTTTAATTGCCCAATGCAGCCTCCCTTATCCACCGCTTACATTTCCTTTATTAGCATAGTTGTGGCTATAAAGAAAACAATTGGAGGTAGTGTCAACGCAGCAGTCCAGCATTTATTGACATGTACACCAAATTCAGCTGTGAAACAGCTGTGTAAACAGCCCCTATGATAACTCGTCATCAATCTGCCACTCCCTTCTACAAATAAAGTCCTCTCTCACATAGAAATAGACTGTATCAGAGTGGGTGTGAACCCACTATGTCCATTGAACGAATTTGGTTTGGGGCTACTCCTCAGGACGTTGTCAAGGTGGACCCCTGGCTTTTACTCAAGCAGAAATCTGGACAGGCAGAGTTCAAGCAGTACAGTAATCATGCAGTAGGTTTGGGCAGGCAACACATGGTCACTTAGAGTTCAGGACATGAGTCATAGGGTCAGTGCAGTAAAATGTGTGAAACTTTGCTGGACTAGACAAGCTAGGAACCTACAGCTCTGGCACCTTCCCATAAAGGACGGGTCCTTATATAACCCAAGGAACATTGCCAGTGGCTGGGAACAAATTAGCCTGTGAGTATTCCAACACTTAAAGAGCTGGAAAGAGCCCACATGTGTGCCTTAAGTGAATGAGCACCAGGAAACAGATGGAGAAGGCCGCGATAGGCCTCCAGCATCGAATAGTGTGGAGGGTATTCCAGTGGCCATGCACGTCAGAAGAGAGGAGAAGCTGACAGACATGGACTACAGACATCACATAGGGTTTTTAGAGTTTTCCATAAAATACAACCTCCCCCTCCATTTCGCCCAACGCAACAGCCTAGTAATCCTACTCATCTTCCTACCCCTGCTTATGGTATACCAATGATAAGCTAAGAAATAGCAAAATATTACTATAGTTTTTCCTATACAAAAGTAATATACGTAAGAAAATTACATTAATAGTGGTCAAGCTATAATTTTAAATGATGTTCCTCTAATTAGTAAATAACTAACCTCTATGGTTAATAAAGTATGTTTCCACTCATTATATTGGATGGAAGGACTTGCTGAAGAATTCACCATGAAAATCAGTGAGTTTTTATTAAGTGCAGAGGTATCAAAACAGTAAAAAGGGTGGGCCGAGGGTCCCTGCAGGGTATATGTATTGAATTTCTGACTATCAAAAAGAACAGTTAACCATGCAGCATTTGGTTGGGCCTACTTGCTGTCCATGTTGGTTCATAGAGGGGTTCCAAGCAGAAGGCTCATGTCTATGTTGCTTCCTTTATAATTCATTTTACCCCCAAAACATTAGAAACAATGAACATTTTAAGGTTATTATTGCTTAAATTACTATAACACTGTTAAGAAATTCCTCTGTTTCATGGAATCCAGAAAGGAGAAAACATACAAGATGTCTAGGGCTGTGCTTTACATCAAGGTTCCTTTCCATTTCATATTTCATAGGCCAAATATCACAGGCTGCTTTGCTACTGTACCTGGTAAAAAACAATTATAAGTCCATTAGGACCCGTCTGGCTGTGCTTCAAAACAGATTAATATGAATCCATCAAATTTATTATGGCTTCAATTTAAAGGATCTATCGAATGTGACCACAGGGCTACACCTTGAATATAGGTCAACCATGGTATTTCGTCTTTTGGTCTCTTCGACATGCTTTCCACATTTTTATATGTTTTAAATTGATATTTCCTGGAAAATATGGACACTCATGGCTCACTTTATTCCCAAGGAGTCTCCATCGCTAATGTTATTGACTGTTCTAAGACATAACTACAAAGAATCTGTTTTCTTGCTTGAATCTTCAAAATGGAAACCCATTGGAATTTTCTGGCTCATTGTTAACTCTGGCTCTTCATTAGTTTTGTACAAAGTTTGGGCGAGGAAGGAATTCTTTAAGTATCTTCCATACAGAGTAGCGGTAAAGTGCATTGAGCCATTGAAAAGAAAAGTTAATGAGATCCATTTAGACTTTGAAAAATCATTTCGAAATAAATAAAAATAGTCAGATTTTATATCCATTTCCTGAACTGTCAGCCGGACGCAATCTGAATGCAGAAGCTGAAAGGAGACGATATATTTTGTCAGCTCAAATATAAGTCTAATCCTCCGCAAATGTCATTTCTCTCAGGCTTAACTTATTCATGGCCGGGAAATCAATTTGTAATATCAATATTAAACAGTCTGAGTAGTCATCCAAGTTGATAATGTCTCGTCAAAAAAAAAAAAAAGTGAAGGAGATGGGGAACTTTCTGAGACATGTCAGAAGGTTACCTAAACCGGCTTGTCAAAGGAGATGATTGCACTGTGTGCCTAATTCCCAATTTAAAAGGAATGTTCATCTAACGCATTTACATCGGAAATGACAGTCATCTTCTCCGTGCAGAAAATGAACTGCTGTAAATCAAAGGATATTTTTTCCTATATTATGTTTTTACCTAAGCTGGCATCAACATTGAAGTCTTAATTCCAAGCAGCATATGGATAATTGTTTATGTAGTTGGTAAAATTGGACCCAGTCCAATTAATGTAAATCACCCGGGAATCTTGTAGGACGTAAACTATTACTTTATTGCAGTCTTATAATATTTTCTAGATCATTCTAATTCATGGTGGTATGCCACAAGGGTGACTGGTAGGATGATATTTTAGTGAAGGGTTTATCCCAGGAATAATGAACATCATATAGGACATATTAATCTATTTCTAACAAAGTTAGAACCAGCCATGTACCTCACATGGATCCAGAGATCTCTCCATTTATTGCCCAGTTCTTCTAGATTTTGTTCCCTCTGGCAGCTCAGGGGATGTGTCCTTTCTGTTGCAGCTCTCTCCCTATCACAGCTCAGGGGGAAGAGTACTGTACTTTCTAATACAACTCTCTTCCAGCACCTGTCACAGTTTCTAAAAGTACATATGGTGGTGGGTAGTAGTTGAAGGCTAAAACTGAGCATGTGTGAGCACCTCTGCAATGTTACAGAGGTGGTCAGGGAAATAAAAGAACAAAGAGCCGGTGGAGCTATACAGATACAATTTATTGAAAACGTTAGTGGCTATGCAACATTTTTAATTACATGCAACCACAAAAATATTCAGATCCAGGTGCTGGTTTAAAAACTATAATATTTTTCGTGAGACAACCCCTTTAAGTGGTCATATAGATTAGCTGTACAACATACTGCCTCTCTATTCTTCACAGACTTATTTCAAGTCCTTCTGTCTCAAGTTTCATGATCAAAGGGACAAAATAAAGTATAAGGATTTAAAACTTTCAAAACAAGGATGAAAAGCACAAGAAAACTGCGGATTATGGAGCATAACTCGAAGCTACCGGACCTCAATAAAAAATTTATAACAGGGCCCCCGCCTACCTTGTGAGATTTATAACAATAGTGAGTTTTTATATGGCAGAGAGGACATTGAGCCTCCTCAGAAACCAGAGCCCAGGTGCCACAGCTACTTCTGAGTTCCCTGGTTCTCTTTATAAAAGAAGATAATCAGTAGACCATACGGTTGTAAAAGGGCCCCTGATTTACCAGTCATATAATGCCTAGTGAATTAAAAAAATCAGGAGCCACCGAAACTCTTTCAAAAGTTCTGTCTATGTTCAAGATGGTGATGGCAATGATGGCAATGATGGCATCAGTCAAAAATTCAGATCTCTGGGTTGAAAAGGATGCACATAGATATAAGCCCTACCTATACTATTTTGGGGGTAATTATATTTTGGGATGGGCATAGCTCTAAGAGGTCCAGAGGTAGTGGTCATACTCACACCTGGGCCCTGGAGCTTCATGGAGCTGAAAGGTTCCAGTCCATCTAGGAAGACTTTATAAATGGCATATGGTAGGTGGGGCCCTAGTACAGATTTTGCATTGGGGCCAAGAGCTTCAAGTTATGACACTGTCATTGAGGGTTACAAGAGCAGTAGGTTGAAAAGTAGGTATAGGTAGCAAAATTGTATATACTGTACCAGGCACTAAATAACGTTTCAGGTGTTATGGCCAGCCCATTCTCAATGGATGCTCATTTGATCCCCCGAGAACGTGTATAATTTCCTTATTGTTTGTCCCTATCCATATATTATCATCAGGAAGGGTAATATAAGAGGCAGAGAACAAGTTCTGGAAAGCAAAGACCTGTGTGTGACACAAATACACGTTCCAAAAATAATTTGAATTGTTTAAATGTGCTTATTATGCACAATGCATCTCCAGGAACACGTTAATGAGACAACGGGGGACTTTGTTATTGCAGAGCACAGAGGGGTTATATGCAAGTCACCGAGGAGGTCATTGATCAAAGTCTCTTCACTGTAGGCCTGGGGCAATACAGGTGCAACCTATATCATTCCATAGCATTTGTTACACTAAACAAAATCTGCATAGGCAAGGCATGGAAAAATACGAAGATTCCACTGATTCTAAATGAAAAGCTGGAATTGTCCAAAAAGTTATAGGTGGCACTGACTCAATGTATCACCAAATCAATGGTTTGGGGACAGAGTCGTAACTTAAAGCTCCTGGGCCCAATGCAAAGTCAGTAACAGGACCCCCACCTACCATGTACCTTTAGGCACCCTCAGACATCCCTCTCTTCATATCATACCACTGAACTTCATATCCAGTATTTTAGCTTCTGCGTACTGGGGAGATTTATAACTACTGGCCCATCGTATGAGCCATATGCCAGGATGTCTCCTGCATAGAGTGGTTAATGAACTTGGCCTACGCTTTAAACAAAACTTTTCTAACTAAAAAAAGTAGTAGAAGACGATTAGAAATGGTCCTTGCTTTTCACAACTCTGAAACCCTGGCCACTTTGGTGAAATTTTTTCATAAATATGGTGTTGGACACCAGAAAATGGCTGTAACTCTGTAGCACTGTGCGGGGTACCACATCTCTCGTCTGAGTACCGCAGACCTTTCAAACATCTGATTGACAGGGGTCCTTAAAGTCAGAGTTCCACCGGTCATGGCCTCTCCTGAAGATCAGAAAAGGTCTAGAGTGGAGCAGCACTACGTTACCAGGTTCGGTGTATCAATAGGAGAGAAGTCCTTCAAAAAGACATGTGGGTGCAAGCGGTGTCGGACCCCGGATTGTGGTCCCTGAGATAAATCCAAATAGAAGATCGCAACACTCCTTCCATTCAAGCAAAGTGATGTGTTTATTTAACCAAAAGGCATCATTACAGCATGCGACGTTTCGACTCAAGTTGAACTGTCTCACGCTGTAATGATGCCTTTTGGTTAAATATACACATCACTTTGTTTGAATGGAAGGAGTGCTGCGATCTACTATTTGGATCTATCCTAAAGATTAGTCAGCAAAATTCTACAACTGTAAAACCCTTTTAATTTAGAGTCCCAGTAACAGAAATATATGACCAGTGAGAATGAGGTTAAAACTGTTCCTAAGATTGTTGTTTTGAGAGCATGGACTTCCCCAATATGAACTCACATGTAGCACTGTGCAGTACTTTCTTTTGGCATCAACTATCCCCGTATGGTGTACAGTCATAGGATATAGAAATACCTATAGGAAACAGTTCCTGAGTGTGAGTGCAATACTATATACACAAATAACAGAGCCATACAATACTTCCATAGAATTGGCTAAATAAAAATGACATACGATACTGCCACCATCATACAGTGCAACAGAAATACGGTATACTGTATAATGGCTAAGTAGCAGTGCCACATAGCTATCAAATAATTGCTCCAAGTTCTAATAACAGTGCTTAACAAAGTCTAAATAATACCGCTATATGTAGATTAATGATAGTCTGGAATCTCAGGTGACTGGCACCTCCTTTAGAAGGGCAGCACGCCCTTTTATTTCACCTGTACGACAGAATTACATACAGTAATTGATCATTAAATGGGGAGGGTAGGTTCCTCAAAATTGTTTTCATGTATTTGGTGTTGTTGATGAAGACTCTACTGAAGGGACAACCCATGACTTATTGACATTGCCAAAATGTATATAAAAGTAAGACTAAACAGAGTAAAGCCCGTTCTGTCCATATTACGAAGCAGTTCACCAGAAAAGATATTATAATTGGGAGAGCTTGAGGAAACAGAGAAAGCAAACAGCCAGCAACAAGATGGATGAGTACAATCACATGGATGCCTCAACCCTGAAGGTGTAAAGAGTAGACATGACAGTCCAGAGAAGTAATTGTAGTAATAGTAATACTGATGAGAATAATACATAGGGTACATTTAGGGCACCAAGGGGATTTTGACTCATGACAACAAGTTGCGTATGTGCCAACAGTCCTGATTTTTGGGGGACAGTTTGGGTGACCAGACAAGGAAAGGGTTGGGGTTTATGTTTGGAGAGAATATCTGGTTGTTTTAAGGGAGTTACTGTGACATTGGGGGGTTGAAAATTGAACATCACAATTTTTGCTATTGAAATGTTGGTAACTATGCATTTTAATAGAATTCATCCAAAATATCCTGTCTTCTACTTGGTCTACAAGCTCCTCATGTCACCTACTTCATTGCTGCAAATAGATAAGTGTGGGACAGCACCATCGGCGGCCGAGTGGCCGATAGTCCAGGATGTGGCGGTGCCCGCGATGTCAGGTCCTGACCTGAGGAACCCCTCCAATGGAAACAAATGAAAAAGGATCGCAGCACTCCAAGGTCTTCTAATGTTCAAAGTTTATTCCACCACGTGAAATGCGACGTTTCGACCCAGGGGGGGTACTTCATTGCTGGTCATCCTATTCCTATTTCTTCATCAACTCTTGTGACTATAATTGCTTTTCCAATGAGCAGTACCCTCCTGTAATATCTCAGGTCCTTTGTACTTGGTATAGTCTGGTACTTTATATTTAAACAAATGTGAAACGGAATTATACCATCCATATGAAGCAAACAATACTAGGATAAGAAATATTGTGATTACATTTTTGTTCTTTCCAACTTGTGATTATGTGATGTCCCTCATGTGGTATTTTATAAGGGGAGTGTTTTACTAAGTTTTGTATGTCATGAATAAGTCTAGTCCAAAATGCGTCGACTGTTCCATGGGGTTGAATCTGACTGCTCAGTTTGTACTAGTTTATGAATTTTTCAATAAAATACGTTTTTATGAAAAGGCATCCCTCAGCTGCTGGATCTCCTTTATTTTGTACTTTATACTTGGTATAGTATGGCCCTTTGTACTTGGTATAGCTTAGTCCTTTGTAATTGCTATAGGTTGGTCTTTTGTACTTGGTATAGTCCGGTCCTTTATAGTTAGCTTAGTCCGATCCTTTATACTTGGTATAGCCCGGTCCTTTATAATAGCAATACTGATGAGAATAATACATAGGGTGAATTAAGGGCACCAAGGGGATTTTGACTCCTTCCTTTATACTTAGTATAGTCCTTAACTTTGTACTTGGTATGGTTCAGTCCTTTATACTTGGTATAGTCTGGTCTTTTATACTTGGTATAGTCTGGTCCTTTGTACTTGGCTTAGTCCGGTCCTTTATACTTAGTATAGTCCTGAACTTTGTACTTGGTATGATCCAGCCCTTTATACTTGGTATAGTCCGGTCCTTTATACTTGGTAAAGTCTGGTCCTTTATATTTGGCTTAGTCCAGTCCTTTATATGTAGTATAGTCCTGAACTTTGCACTTGGTATGGTCCAGTCCTTTATACTTGTTATAGTCAGGAACTTTGTACTTTGTATGGTCCAGTCCTTTCTACTTGGTAAAGTCTGGTCCTTTATACTTAGTATAGGCCGTTCCTTTATACTTGGTTAAGTCCGGTCCTTTATACTTTGTATAGTCTTCTCATTTATACTTGGTATATTGTGGTCCTTTTTTCTTGGTATAGTCCGGTACTTTATACTTAGTATATTCCGGTCCTTTATACGTGGTATAGTCTGGATTTTGTACTTGGCATACTCTTTGTTCTAACTCCTGACTACTTCATGGCCAGCACAAGTTGTCAGCTCTTCCCGCATAGCAGAAAGTCTTTGTGGATGGTAATCTATTCCCGCCGTGTTTGTTTGCACATTAGTTGGCAGCCGGTTGATCTCCTCAAGAATTGGATGTTATATATTGGCAGCCGACAGTCTTCAGACCAAATGGCAGCACAATCTCATTATGTATTTATTCCCCACCTCGCCTCCCGCTGCTGACTATCATGCTCCTAGTAATTAGTTGGGATGACAAGCAAGAGTTCTTGGCACGCGAGCCTCGGCACAAGTTGAATTAATTCTCTTACTTGCAGAGTCTTTCACATCGTGACATTTGAGTTTTGCCAAAGAAAGGGAGATAATAAGCGGTGTAACTCCACTATGATACGACGTAAGCACAGATCCTCGGGATCCTTCGCCGCTCACATACTCCCATTGTAAATGTTACCGTTTAGAGGCTTTATCGTGTTATTTAGCCCTCCGAGCGGTTTGCACTTTACACAATTACACATATAATTTGTTGCTAGCAGGTTTGCTGACATAAGCTTGAGAAATGAATGGGACAGGCTAATAAGTGATGAAAAATCATCCCTGTGATTATAATAAAAAGGGTATTAGCATCATTAGGGGGATGGCTGCCAGCGCAAATGCTAAATGCTCCTATTTGCATATTTTAACTGGGACTTATGTCTTCATAATGCATTCAGTAGGCTTAATGTTCGAGACACAAATGGATGAGTTAACACTGTAAAGATGGTAAAGATGGATTATTAAGGGGGTACTCCACCTAGATAGAGGTGCTTTTTCTATCAAGACTGACCTGACTAGTCCCTTAAAGGGGTTATCGTGGGTGACGCTAGGGAGGCTCATCCCGCCACGCCCAGCCATCAGCTGCTTCCTCCATCATTGGATAGTTTTCATCCGCGCAACTGGGAGTTGCAGCGGCTGACGTGCGGGCATCAGAAGTGACGTGGGTGCCGGGAAGCAAGGTAAGTACAATATGTGTGAGGGGCCCGGGCGTATGTGGGACGGACGGCATTTTAGGGGTTGGATAACCCCTTTAAAGACAGTGAAAAATGTTAGGTGGATTTTTTCTAGTAATTGAAACACTCATGTCCTTGAATGTGTCTGGTATTGCATTGAAGAGGTTCTACAGTCCCACAATGTACCCTGCATGTTTATGATCCCTCCATCTGTTTTTCACATCAGAACTTTCCTTTCCCTGTTTTTAGCATCACTTCATCCTGGCAGGATGTTTACATGCAGAACTTCCTGTTTTCATCAGCTTCCTGCTGGGTTTTCTGCAATAGTCATGCCCCCTACACCTTCCCTCTCCATGTTAGCTAGACGAAGCAAGCCCCGAGAAACATTACAAAGCAAAGCATGCTGAGATTGGCTAGAAAACCCAGCAGGAAGCTGATGAACACAGGAAGTTCTGCATGTATACATCCTGCCAGGATGCAGTGATGCTGAGAATGGGGAAAGGAAAGTGCTGACATGAACAACATGTATATGATCTCTGTAGCCCGTGAGTGACTGCAGTGCTCACATGTTTTGTCGATGTGTTATCTATGAATCCTGGTGAACAGGGACTGACAAGGGACATAGGGAAGTGGCACCACGGGACAATCACTTTAAAGTGGCTGTTCATGATTTTGATGTACTCAAATTATGCCATCGATATTGGCTGGGGTCCAACACCTAGCTCACCCACCAACCAGCTGTTCATAAGGGGCTCGGGGGAGGTCAGTGCCGGAGCTATACAGAACCGTCCATTATGAACTGGACGACGCTGTTTACTGTAGCACTGCACTCACTGAAGTGAATGGGAAGTGTTTTTGACCAATGATGATCAGATATTGATGGCCTATCCTTTAGATAGACAACCCCTTTAAATACGTTTTCATAAAGAATATAATAAAACATAAGAGAACTAGCATACTTTGTGCAAACCTTTATCATTGGATATAAAATTAAATTGTGACATTGATGTTAAATTTCTTTTTTTTATAATTTTAGGGTCCAGTTTACCCAAGCCTCAAGTGAAGACGGCGTCATTGGGGCTGGCAGGAAAAGCAAGATCTCCGCTTCTCCCGGTGTCAGTACCGACAGCTCCAGAAGTGTCAGAAGAAAGTCATAAACATACAGACGACCCTGCTAGTGTAAGAAATTTTGGGAATACATTTTTTCATCATTCCCTTGACGGATGATGCTCTGATCACAAAGCCGCATGGCCCTCATTATCTTATACGCTCCAGATAAAGCTCAGTTATAATGTTGATTTTTGCATTTCTTTCCCCCACATCAAGCTTTCTCCTTTTCTCATTGTAGCCCCCTGCTGGGTAATCTTTTCAAGACCAATATTAATGGGGTACTCTACCTAGTTATAGAAGTATACAACTAGAAGGGTTGTAAGGAACTATAGGGTATTCAGAGGTTGCATTAAAGGGGTTGACCAACAAACATTCATCACCTATCCACAGGATAGATGATAAATACATGATCAATGGGGGTATGACCATTCGACCCCCTACTGGGGGGTCCTGGTAATCCTAACCACCAGCAATCATGTTTTTATCACCTATTCTGTGCATAGGTGATAAATGTTGTTCATAAGCCAATGGCCAAAAAAGGGGCACAATGGCCTATGTGTCGGTGGGTGGGTCCTGTATTGGGCCAAGAAAATTCAAGCTACACATTAAGTCTTATGGACGTACTGAAGGTGTTGGAGAATTTTTATATTTGACATTAAAAAAAATTATAATAATTGAATTTTTTTTAATAATTTTTTATTTTTGTTTTTGCAGGTATACGAGCAAGACGACCTAAGTGAACAAATGGCAAGCTTGGAAGGTTTGATGAAGCAGCTCAACGCTATCACAGGCTCTGCTTTCTAACTGCATCTGAAAAAAGCAAAAACATTAACTTTTTTGGCTACCAACGGGGCCTGGAAAGCATTGCAGAGCAGTGCCCCTTAGCTCCCTCGGAAAGGCAGCCAAGGAGTTAATTGGACACCCAGGAATGTTGCAGCATACCAGTGTTTCACAGTCAGTCTTCTCCCATGAAAACCAATGGACAGACCCACAGGCCTTTCTCACCCATGAATTGAAAACTTGCAAGAATTCCCACGACATCACCCGTTGACTCGTCTCTACAGAACTGCTTTATGTGTTCCTTATTTTCATGGAAATCAATATAAGGATTTTGTGTCAAAGACTCTTTCACCAGAAAGAATGGGCGACACATAACCTGAAAACGCCATTATGCCAGTAAGCCTGTCCAGCATTCCATCCTCGAGATATGTTTATTGCTAAATTGGAAGTGTTCTCTAGCCATGTTCATTTTTTTCACTGGGGGTATAGTCGTTTATGGGAAATTAATTTATTTATTTATTTATTTTTTACTCCAATTGTATATTTTTAGGCAAAGCTTTTATTTTGAAGTTGACATAACGAATTGCCAACGTTGTAGTATAGGACATATGAGAAAATGTAAAAAAAACCTCCCTAGAAGACCTGTGGAGAAAAAGAGAAGACCTACAAGTCTGCTATCAGATGGCGCAGAGCTTGTCGCAATGATTAGTCTAGTTTACATGACTTTTTTCCCTCTTTCAAAGGGGTTTTCCACAATGTTTCCACTAGAATCTGCAATACTCAACTATTGAGCCTATGGACTCGTGCACACAGCAGAGTCCTCTGCACCAGTATGACCCTTAGTACACAGCCATGGAGTGTCCATTAGACTCCATAAAGCAATGCTTCTAGGTGAGAATCCTTCCATACCAACCGAGACCGAGGATATCTTTGAGGCCATACTATAAGCCTCTAGTTTATATGGAGGCTGACAAAGTTTTTTATGATTCATAGAGAATCAGTCAGCTAAAAAGTCACATGATTGCCTGGTGCTCTTCAAGAAGACTACCTCTGTAATATGGTGCCGCAAGGAGGCAGCATATGGTGTGATTTAACACAGGTGGCTCTTCGGTGTGCATGAAACCTAAAACTAATAAATTCCCATAATCATCCTAAAGTGTGACTTAATGACAGATTAAATGGGTTGTTTTCCATCGGTTGACTTTTTTCCTTTTTATAAAAGCTAGTAATTGTAACCTGTGACTAGTGAGTGGCTGTCGTTTTCTGTCGAGAGGGATCAGAAAGTACAGACGAGGGGCACAGTGAAGCATCAGAATGGGAGTGGCGGAGGATCGGTTGATTATTTAAGCATTTAAAAAAATCTTTAGTTATGATATATGATAGTACACACAACGCCACCCCACTGGCATAGCCAAGAAAACATTTCACACGCAGCACACATTACAGAAGAGAGAAGGGGTTAGTTATTAGAGCTAGTCAACAAGTAGCACCAACTTTTTGGAAAAAAATAAACTCTAAGCAGCACAAAGTTGAACCTTGAGGTGGACCAAGGAGAAGAAAAATAACCTGGGAAAACAACTCTTTGACCTCAAATGTTCCTCTGGTTATGATTTATGTCTCATGTTCGAGAGTAGCGTTGAAGCACAGATGAGTAGGTCCAGGGAACTGTCTGTTATCTTCTCTATAAAATTGATACCATACATCATACAGTGACTACTGGCACACAGACTCCGAGGTTTCACTGCTTTTCTGATCTTTGTAACCAATTACATCCAGTTGTGTCAAAAGTTAGATAAATTCAATTTTACTGATTCTATTGGAAAAGTTGTGGAGGATGATTCCTTTGGTAACTACTTGAGTTGAGGTTTCTGGAGGTTATAGAGATGCAAATTAGAAATGAGGAGTGGAAATCTTAACATTTCACGTTCATTTGTTGTGTCTTTATTAGACCCCACAGTGGCTACCATGTTGTATAGACAACTAATACATAAACTTTGGATTTACTAATTACATTACCAAGTGCCATTGCCACCAGTATTTGGCTGCATTTTGCAGTGGGGAGACAACAGTGTCTCCCCACTTCATTCCACCATTGCATTTAAAGAGTTTGTCCAATTTCAAAGATCTAATTTTATTTACCCTATTAGGGTATTATATATTAAAGAGATAATAGAGAGGGGTCAGAGATCACTGGGGGATACTTTTTGGCAAGAGACCTATCAAGAAAGGAATGTCCAAAGCAGAGAACCCCTTTAAGTAACAGATGCTTAACCTGCATTTATATATTTCTTTGATATGGAAATATACACATTTTCCATAATCCTTTTTAGTGTTATCTGCATCAATTGGCAGACACATGCAGAGCATTTGACATATTTCTATGTGTTGAGGAAATTCCCATCGTTTATCGGGATCAAAGCTTTCATATAGCAAATAAGTATAGAAAGATTTACCTGCCTTAAATAGTTGACTTATCTTGTGAGACTTTCCGTTACACATGGTATTTGAAGGATAGTTCTACTTGGAGGACTCAAAGAGAGTTTAGACTTCTAAATAATTTACCATGACAGATAATGCACCAGTGTAAATACCAGACAATATTTGAATCATCAGTAAATAATAATAATTTTGTGACCCGTTTCGGCTGTATCCGAACCCTTTTTAAGTGCGGGATAGACCCGAAACATGTCACAGATAGACTATGATCTTCTATGGAATAAATCACTGAAGATTTACACGCCTGTCTTTGCCTCATGCAGAGTTTCAAATACCCTGTGTAGATCTATATTTGAGTGATAAAACTCTGCCTGCTTGCAGCCACCACTAGAGGGAGCTTTTGAGCTTACTGCATACTGTTTTGTTATAAAGCAGTGGTGGCGAACCTATGGCACGGGTGCCAGAGGCGGCACTCAGAGCCCTCTATGTGGGCACCCGCACCCTGGAAAAAGTCTATGGTGTACCAATATGTCTTAGCGTTTTCCTGCCATTCATCAGCGCAGGGCGCACTATTAACGGCACAGGCAGCACAATGAATAGAGTCAGGCTATTATAGCTAAATGATAGAGTACATGGAAGATATCCTTATTGGACTGTAGTATTTAGGTTCAATTGCCAGGTTGGCACTTTGTGATAAATAAGTGGGTTTTGGGTTACACTTTGGGCACTCAGTCTCCAAAAGGTTCACCATCACTGCTATAGAGTATGGTATAAAAACTGTATGCTGTAGGCTCTTTAGCTCCCTCTCATGGTGAGCTCTCCTGTGTTTTTACAGGGATATCCCAGACTCCCATGTCTGATAGGTGTGTGTCCCACCTCCGAGTCTGTTTCTTTATTAAGAACGTGAGAGCACATCTTATATACATGCATTTTCTCCATTCACTTTTATGGGACTCCCGAAAAAAGCCAAGTGAGCACACTCGGATATTTTCTGAATTTTTTTAACAGCAAATGGACATTAAGCTGCACATACACGGCCACCCCTCCATTCAAGACAATAGGTGCAAAAATAGCTGAGCCAATGCTAGGCGATTTTTTGAAGTTCCATAACGGTGAATTGAAGAGTGGCTGTGCTCTCCATTTATGGTGATAGGAGCTGGTCTCAGTGGAGGCACCCGCACCTATCGGAAATTTGCGGCATATTCTACTGATATACCATAAATGTCCATATGGTCTAACCCCTTTACTCCCGTGTTAAGCAGGGCATTTGAAAATACAGAGTTAGACATCTAATCTCCATAGCTAATGAGATAAAGGAAGACCACCTAGAATATAGTTGTTTTTGGTAGTAATGGGTAGGTCTCCAAATAGTCGAACTATTTTTTCAATGCAATTTTTATACATTTATAATAACACATGACCTAACAGTATTCCATATAAACTGGCTAATAATGAACATTGTAACTGTAATCCTTATAAGAATTCATTACAAATCATAATGGGTTTCCACAACAGGAAATGTTTTGACAGCAAGGTGTCTCAGGGCAGCTCCAAAAGTTTGTATAGTCTCAAAAAGCAAACAAAAAGTTATCACTACCTAGATAATCATTGACACTGAAGAATCCACCAGAGAATAAATTATCTTGTAACTCCTCATCACGTCGACTCATTTAATAAACTTCAGCTATGTGCAAAATTGTCTCATTCCCCACAGTGATCAATATGATATTTTTTTTTGTTATTTTTCTAGCGTAGCGTAGAGTATAAAGTAGAGGAAGATTGGCTGCTCTGTGGCACTGCACAATTGTGCACATAGCATTGAATGTTTAATCCAGACGCTTGTGGTTTTTCTAGATTATCTTTCTCACCCTTTCATTGTAATTTTTTGTGAGCACTGAATGTTGTAACTTGTTTAAAGCCTTCACCGGTTGTCCCACTTTTTGTCCTCCTGCTCGTTGTATTGCAAGGATGTACATGCTCTGATCATTACTATACTGTTGTGGGTCATATATCACAGTATGCTGCACGCCTTTCAGTGCAAGGAAAGCAAAAAAAAGAAAAAAGAAAAAAAAAACACAAAAGAAAAAAGAAAGAAATAAAAAACATTTTTTTATAACTGTAAAATACTTCTGCCAGCTCCAGACTTTGTGAGCTGGTTTGGGGGAGGGGGAGGGGTGTGCTTTTTTATAAGTATTATTTAATTTATTCTTTAGATTGTTCCTTTTAGGTAAATTATGATATAATTTGTATCCGCTATGAAATAGCTGACCTTGGCTTTTGAGACTGATGTACATTTGTTATTGTATTTGTACAATTGTTTTCTTGGGCTGCCTGGAATGATTTTGATATTTTTTGTTTTTTATTATATATATATATATATATATATATATTTTTTTTTTTTTTTTTGCGTTTTGTTTTCTATTCTAGTAAACTCAATTCACTAAAGATGATGGAGTCATTGTTATTTTAATTTTCTTAAGAAATATTCTGTTCTGTGACAATGGTATTTAATACAGTTTTATCCTTCTTCATGAAAAGGGCATGTAAGGGTGAGTCCACACATAGCGTTTGCGGCCGACAACTGTGATGTCAGATTCATTGTTAATGGTGTCATGGTTTTGTAGGTAGACAGAAGTTTTACCCACAAATCCACATGGATATTAACAACCCAACTGCAATGATTTTCAGTAAAGACCTCATGCACACAATTGTATCCATTTTGCTGTCCGAAAACTGTAGATCCACAAAATACATATTCCAGCCATGTGTATTTGCCAATTTTCTCACTCCCATCAGTAGAAATGCCTATTCTTGTCTGCAAAATGGATGCGGACAGCACACGGGTGACATCTGTGTGCTGTCTGCATTTTTTGTGGACCCATGGAAATTAATGGGCCCACGTGCAATCCGCTAAAAGTTTTGGACGCTGACCAAAACTACTGTCATGTGCATGAGGCCAAAACCGCACAACAATACACCATTTTGGTCACATTGTATCTGCACATCACCCATCGAAATGGCTATGACATGTGGATTCACCCTAAATGGTTACTCTAATTTTGGAATTTTGACCTCCAACTTCTTAGTTAAACACATAGCTCCACTTTCGACAAATGTATAACAAATACATACCTATTCCCTGATGCACTATAGTTAATGGAATTTACTAAAAGGCTAAGGACACCTTTGAAGTCATTTCTCAAAATTTATTTAGATGCATTACGGGCTAAAAAAAAATAAGTTTTCTAATAGTTTATTATTAAAAGTTTGGCATTGCTTGGCTTCCGCAACTTCTATGTTTCATACTACATAGCAAGCTGCAGTATTCCATTCTATGATAAACTTGTCAGACTGGCTCATTCTCCTGCCCCTCTTTCTCCTCTCCTGTATAATGTTCTTAGCTGATATATGACTATAAATATATAAATCAGCTTCAGAAAACTTCACTGTGAATGGTCTTCTTCAGTTTGCTATGTATTGTGAAGCATAGAGACTTCACAAGCCAAATGAAGCAAAATTTTTAATAAGAACCAATTAGAAAAGTGCTTTTTAGTCCAAAATACATCTAGATTAGTAAAAACAATGTTCCAAAGGTGTCCATAGCCTTTAAGCATCCTGATGCAAGCTGTGTCCATAATATAGGACACATATAATCCTATGCGTCTATACTATGCCTCGTTGTGGCTGGTTATATTCGCATGCACGCATAGGTTTTTTCCATTCCTTTTACGGCATTGAAGGGCATCATGCTCTTTAGGAAAATTTATTGACTCTTGGATTTCCCATTTGGCCCCAACATATTTTAACTGAACTCTTAACTTTTTTTCTTAACTCTCAATTTTTACATGAAGTGCTTTTGTGTACTCTTTAGTGAATTGATGAGATGTTACTGGATGTTGCATTGTACTATTGCCCCATGTATTTTTAATTTTTTTTTTTATACGTTGACTTTTGCAAACCCCCCAAAATAATAAAAAAAACAACAACAAGATTTGTAAATACATTGTACGACACAAGGCAATTGAGAATCTCTGTGTCAATCCTACTTACAAAAATGTGTGTGCGTTTTACTGGTTGTACATCTCTTTATAAAAGAGCCAAGTCAGCTACTTCGGATACAAACCATCTCCAAATGGAAGAAAGAACCAGTAGAATTTCTTGAATTGTTAACCAAATTAGATTAGTGATTGCAATATTTAAATGTCAATTCTGTTCTCCGGAAGGAAACGTAATAACTTCAAGTTGAAAATTGACTGTTTCTACACACAATCTTGTATACTACTTCAAGGACAGAAGTTTTTTTTTAATGCACTGTAGAACAGTCCCATATTCATTTTTTATAGAAATGTTACCCGATGTTGCATTTTTTTGTTTATTGAATAAAGTTTTGATACAAAACCGTTTCATTGGCTTGAGATTGTTTCACTGCATTTAACGCTATGTATGAGCAGAACATATATTGTACATGCGCAGTATTGTGGAATATAATTTAGAATAAATCGATATTTTTAGATTTTTAATTTTTTATAACTTTATTTAAAGGGATATAAAGGCACAAAGCTGATGGCCACAGATTTTATAATGGCTGAAATGGCTGAAATTGTAGATAGATACAGAATTGATGTTGAATGTTGATCCGGGAATCTGTCTGGTTAGGGATGAGCGAACCCGAACTGGATAGTTTAGGTTCATACCAAATTTTGGGGTGTTCGGGACCCGGACCCGAACATTTTCAAAAAAGTTCGGGTTCGGGTCCGTTGTTCGGCGATTTCTTCCCGCTTTCTGAAGGGCTGCACAGCAGCCAATCAGCTAGTGTTTTACTTCTTGCCCTAAGAAGCCATCACAGCCATGCCTACTAATGGCATGGCTGTGATTGGCCAAGTGCAGCATGTAACCCAGCCTCTATTTAAGCTGGAGTCACGTAGCGCCGCACGTCACTCTGCTCTGATTAGTGTAGGGAGAGGACGCAGCTGCTGTGAGGGCGAGATTAGGCAGGGAAAACACAGCAAAAACACCTAATGAAGTGATCGATCTACAGCTGTGAAACATTCAACTTCTGCTACTTAATTGCTCACTGGTTTTTAAGCTGCACAGAGCGTTTTTCTGTCACTTTTTTGTGGGGTGATCGGTGGCCATTTTGTGTCTTGTGGTGCACCAGCACAAGCTGCCACCAAGTCCATCAATCCATCAATACTAGGTTTTTATTTTTTTGCTATATCCTACATCAGGGGCTTGGCTGTGCTTATTGTCACCCCAAGAAACTCAGGATAGAAATTTCTATATTTTATTGAGGGGTTAAATTCAATTGCCAAAATAGAAATCCCCTAAATCTGGTGTTCCAGCTGTGGCTAGCCAAGTGTAATACTGTCTGCTGTCTGGCAAAGGATAGATTTTTTTCTGTGGTGAAATTCAATAGACAAAATAGCAATCCCCTAAATCTGGTGTCCCAGCAGTGGCTGGCAAAGTTTAATAGTGTCCAGAAAAGGATATATTTTGTTCTGGGGTGAAATTCAGTTGCCAAAATAGCAATACCGTAAATCTGGTGTCCCAGCAGTGGCTGGCCAAGTCTAATAGTGTCCGGCAAAGGATTTATTATTTTCTGTGGTGAAATTCAGTTGCAAAAATATAAATACAGTAAATCTGGTGTTCCAGCTGTGACTGGACAAGTTTAATAGTGTCTGGCGAAGGAGTTATTATTTTCTGGGTTGAAATTCAGTTGCCAAAATAGAAATACAGTAAATCTGGTGTCCCAGCAGTGGCTGGCCAGGTTCAATAGTGTCCGTCAAAGGATTTATTATTTTCTGCGGTGAAATTCAGTTGCCAAAATAGAAATACAGTAAATCTGGTGTTCCAGCTGTGACTGGACAAGTTTAATAGTATCCGTCAAAGGATAGATTTTGTTCTGGGGTGAAATTCAATTGCCAAAATAGCAATACCCTGAATCTGGTGTTCCAGCTGTGAATGGATAATTTCCTAATGTCCGTCATAGGGTATATTATTTTCTGGGATGAAAGTCAGTAGCAAAAATAGAAAAACAGTAAATCTGGTGTTCCAGCTGTTGCAGGCCTAGTTTAAATCTGTCCGTAAAGGGTATATTTTTTTCTGGGGTGAAATTTAATAGCAAAAATAGCAATACCCTGAATCTGGTGTTCAAGCTGTGCCTGGACAATTTCCCTAGTGTCCGTCAAAGGATTTATTATTTTCTGGGGTGAAATTCAATTGCCAAAATATCAATACCGTAAATTTGGTGTCCCAACAGTGGCTGGCCAAGTTTAATAGTGTCCGTCAAAGGATTTATTATTTTCTGCGGTGAAATTCAGTTGCAAAAATAGAAATACCGTAAATCTGGTGTTCCAGCTGTGACTGGACAAGTTTAATAGTGTCCGGCAAAGGATATATTTTTTCTGGGGTTAAATTTAATTGCCAAAATAGCAATACCGTAAATCTGGTGTCCAAGCAGTGGCTGGCCAAGTTTAATAGTGTCCGTCAAAGGATTTATTATTGTCTGCGGTGAAATTCAGTTGCCAAAATAGAAATACAGTAAATCTGGAGTTCCAGCTGTGACTGGAAAAGTTTAATAGTATCAAAGGATAGATTTTGTTCTGGGGTGAAATACAGTTGCAAAAATGTAAATACAGTAAATCTAGTGTTCCAGCTTTGACCGGATAATTTTCATAGTGTCTGTGAAAGGATAGATTTTGTTCTGGGGTGAAATTCAGTTGCCAAAATAGCAATACCGTAAATCTGGTGTCCCAGCAGTGGCTGGCCAAGTCTAATAGTGTCCGGCAAAGGATTTATTATTTTCTGTGGTGAAATTCAGTTGCAAAAATATAAATACAGTAAATCTGGTGTTCCAGCTGTGACTGGACAAGTTTAATAGTGTCTGGCGAAGGAGTTATTATTTTCTGGGTTGAAATTCAGTTGCCAAAATAGAAATACAGTAAATCTGGTGTCCCAGCAGTGGCTGGCCAGGTTCAATAGTGTCCGTCAAAGGATTTATTATTTTCTGCGGTGAAATTCAGTTGCCAAAATAGAAATACAGTAAATCTGGTGTTCCAGCTGTGACTGGACAAGTTTAATAGTATCCGTCAAAGGATAGATTTTGTTCTGGGGTGAAATTCAATTGCCAAAATAGCAATACCCTGAATCTGGTGTTCCAGCTGTGAATGGATAATTTCCTAATGTCCGTCATAGGGTATATTATTTTCTGGGATGAAAGTCAGTAGCAAAAATAGAAAAACAGTAAATCTGGTGTTCCAGCTGTTGCAGGCCTAGTTTAAATCTGTCCGTAAAAGGGTATATTTTTTTCTGGGGTGAAATTTAATAGCAAAAATAGCAATACCCTGAATCTGGTGTTCAAGCTGTGCCTGGACAATTTCCCTAGTGTCCGTCAAAGGATTTATTATTTTCTGGGGTGAAATTCAATTGCCAAAATATCAATACCGTAAATTTGGTGTCCCAACAGTGGCTGGCCAAGTTTAATAGTGTCCGTCAAAGGATTTATTATTTTCTGCGGTGAAATTCAGTTGCAAAAATAGAAATACCGTAAATCTGGTGTTCCAGCTGTGACTGGACAAGTTTAATAGTGTCCGGCAAAGGATATATTTTTTTCTGGGGTTAAATTTAATTGCCAAAATAGCAATACCGTAAATCTGGTGTCCAAGCAGTGGCTGGCCAAGTTTAATAGTGTCCGTCAAAGGATTTATTATTGTCTGCGGTGAAATTCAGTTGCCAAAATAGAAATACAGTAAATCTGGAGTTCCAGCTGTGACTGGAAAAGTTTAATAGTATCAAAGGATAGATTTTGTTCTGGGGTGAAATACAGTTGCAAAAATGTAAATACAGTAAATCTAGTGTTCCAGCTTTGACCGGATAATTTTCATAGTGTCTGTGAAAGGATAGATTTTGTTCTGGGATGAAATACAGTTGCAAAAATATAAATACAGTAAATCTGGTGTTCCAGCTGTGACAAGTTTAATAGTATCCGTCAAAGGATAGATTTTGCTCTGGGGTGTAATTCACTTTCCAGTATAGCAATACCCTAAATCTGGTGTTCCAGCTGTTGCAAGCCAAGTGTTAGGCCTCTTTCACACGGGCGAGTTTTCCGCGCGGGTCCAATGCGTGAGGAGGACGCATTGCACCCGCACTGAATCCGG
Organism: Bufotes viridis; assembly: GCA_033119425.1. Lineage (NCBI taxonomy): Eukaryota > Metazoa > Chordata > Amphibia > Anura > Bufonidae > Bufotes > Bufotes viridis. The sequence continues at coordinate 28,765,462 of CM065589.1, forward strand.
ACCCATTCATTTCTATGAGGCTGTGCACATGAGCGGTGATTTTCACGCATCACTTCTGCGTTGAGTGAAAATCGCAGCATGCTCCAGTTTCTGCGTTTTTCACGCAACGCAGGCCCCATAGAAGTGAATGGGGCTGCGGGAAAATCGCAAGCATCCGCAAGCAATTGCGGATGCAGTGCGATTTTCGCGCATGGTTGCTTAGCGACGGGACCAGATCTTTACCTTATCTTTATCTTACCATGGTGATGGACCATGTGATTGGACCATGTGATGTGATGTCATCACCGGTCCTTTAGCTGTTAGATAAAGCATGAAGAGAGATGACAGATCGCAACTACGCGATCAAGTGGCTAAGGTAAGTGAAGTTTTATTATTTTTAACCCCTTCATCTTCATTTTACTAAGCATTCTTTATTAAGAATGCTATTATTTTCCCTTATATCCATGTTATAAGGGAAAATAATAAATTCTCCAGAATACTCTACCCGAAACCGGACTTCAGTGATGAAGTCCGGCTTCGGGTCTGGGTACCAAACATGGCGATTTTTAACACGCACGTGCAAAACGCATTACAAACGCTTTCACCCGCGCGTGACGCCCGTGTGAAAGAGGCCATAGTGTATCTCTGTCCGTAAAAGGGTATATTACACTCAAGGTGTATATGCAAGTGCTGAGAGGGTCATCCTCAATAACTTCACACACTACCGTGCATCTCCAAGTGTATTTCTGACCGTTAAAGGGTATATTACACAAAGTGTTAAAATACAATTGCTGAAGGCATAATCCTACATATTTTTTCACACGCTGCTGTGCATCTCCAAGTGTAAATCTGTCCATAAAAGGATACCTTTCATCCAGGGCCTAAATACTAGGCCTACAATTGATATTCCCCTAAATCAGTGGTTAATGCTGTGCCTGGATTAGTGGAATACGGTACATAAATAAATAGGCAGATAGTGTTAGCTGCCTGTAAAAAAAGGCCTGCATTTGAAATCAATACATTGGGCCATATATTTTTTTTCTTATTGTGGTGCTTGGTGAATGGTAACAATGAAGAAAACATCTAGTAAGGGACGCGGTCGTGGTGGTGTTAGTGTACCCTCTGGTGCTGGGAGAGGACGTGGCCATTCTGCCACATCCACACGTCCTAGTGAACCAACTACATCAGGTTCCAGTACCCACCAGAATTTACAGCGATATTTGGTGGGGCCCAATGCTGTTCTAAGGATGGTAAGGCCTGAGCAAGTACAGGCGCTAGTCAATTGGGTGGCCGACAGTGGATCCAGCACGTTCACAACATTATCTACCACCCAGTCTTCTGCAGAAAGCACACAGGTGGCGCCTGAAAACCAAGCCCATCAGTCTGTCACATCACCCCCATGCATATCAGGGAAACTGTCAGAGCCTCAAGTTATGCAGCAGTCTCTTATGCTGTTTGAAGACTCTGCTGGCAGGGTTTCCCAAGAGAATCCACCTAGCCTTCCCCAGTGGTGAAAGACATAAAATGCACTGACACACAACCACTGATGTTTCCTGATGATGAGGACATGGGAATACAATCCGCGCATCTCTGATGATGACGAAACACAGGTGCCAACTGCTGCGTCTTTTTGCAGTGTGCAGACCGAACAGGGGGTCAGGGAGGAAGACTGTGTGGAAGACGATGCAGGGGACAATGAGGTCCTAGACCCCACATGAAATGGAGGTCGTGCCACTGACTTTAATAGTTCAGAGGAAGAGGCAGTGGTGAGACTGAGCCAACAGCGTAGCAAAAGAGGGAGCAGGGGGCAAAAGCAGAACAGCCGCCGCCAAGAAAGTTCAACTGCTACTGGCCACCGCCACCAGGGACCGAGCACCCCAAAGGCAGCTTCAAGGAGTTCCCTGGCATGACACTTCTTTAAACAATGTGCTGACAACAAGACCTGAGTGGTTTGCACGCTGTGCCATCAGATCCTGAAGCGAGGCATTAACATTCTGAACCTTAGCACAACCTGCATGACCAGGCATCTACATGCTAAGCATGAACTGCAGTGGAGTAAAAACAAGGAACTCACTCAGGCTCCCCCTGCTCCCTCTTCTGCTGCTGCCTCGGCCTCTTCCTCCGCCTCGGGAGGAATGTTGGCACCTGCCGCCCACCAAACAGAGGATGTGCCACCAACACCATCACCTGCGTCACCAAGCATCTCCACCATGTCACACGGCAGCGTTCAGCTCTCCATCTCACAAACCTTGGAGAGAAAGCGTAAATTCCCACCTAGCCACCCTCGAGCCCTGGGCCTGAATGCCAGCATTTCTAAACTACTGGCCTTTGAAATGCTGTCATTCAGGCTGGTGGACACAGACAGCTTCAAACAGCTGATGTCCATGGCTGTCCCACAGTATGTTGTTCCCAGCCACCACTACTTCTCCAAGACAGCCGTGCCTTCCCTGCACAACCAAGTATCCGATAAAATCACTGTGCAACGCCATCTGTGGCAAGGTCCACCTAACCACAGATACGTGGACCAGTAAGCACGGCCAGGGATGCTATATCTCCCTAACTGCACACTGGGTAAATGTAGTGGCGGCTGGGCCCCAGGCGGAGAGTTCTTTGGCGCACGTCCTTCTGCCGCCAAGGATCGCAGGGCATCATTCTTTGCCTCCTGTAGCCTCCTCCTCCTACTCCGCTTCCTCCTCCTCTGCTTCCACCAGCTCATCCAGTGAGCCACACACCTTCATCACCAACTTCAGCACAGCCCGGGGTAAACGTCAGCAGGCCGTTCTGAAACTCATATGTTTAGGGGACAGGCCCCACACCGCGCAGGAGTTGTGGCGGGGTATTGAACAACAGACCAACGAGTGGTTTCTGCCGGTGGGCCTCAAGCCCGGCCTGGTGGTGTGCGTAATGGGCGAAATCTCGTCGCAGGGACTAGCCGGTTTGACGCACATCCCTTGCCTGGCGCATGTGCTGAATTTGGTGGTGCAGAAGTTCATTCACAACTACCCCGACATGTCAGAGCTGCTGCATAAAGTGTGGGCCGTCTGTGCGTGCTTTCGGCGTTCACATCCTGCCACTGCACGCCTGTCTGCGCTACAGCGTAACTTCAGCCTTCCCGTTTACCGCCTCATATGCGACGTGCCCACCAGGTAGAACTCCACCTTGCACATGCTGGAGAGACAGTGCGAGCAGCAGCAGGCCATAGTGGAGTTTCAGCTGCAGCACGCACGCGTCAGTCGCACTGCGGAACAGCACCACTTCACCACCAATGACTGGGCCTCCATGCGAGACCTGTGTGCCCTGTTGCGCTGTTTCGAGTTCTCCACCAACATGGCCAGTGGCGATGACGCCGTTATCAGCATTACAATACCACTTCTATGTCTCCTTGAGAAAACACTTAGGGCGATGATGGAATAGGAGGTGGCCGAGGAGGAGGAGGAGGATGAGGGGTCATTTTTAGCACTTTCAGGCCAGTCTGTTAGAAGTGCCTCAGAGGGAGTTTTTTTGCTACAGCAGAGGCCAGGTACAAATGTGGCCAGCCAGGGCCCACTACTGGAGGGCGAGGAGGTGGAGGAGGATGAGGACCAAGCAGGTTCACAGCGGGGTGGCACCCAACACAGCTCAGGCCCATCACTGGTGCATGGCTGGGGGGATAGGGAGGACGATGACGATACGCCTCCCACAGAGGACAGCTTGTCCTTTCCTCTTGGGAGCCTGGCACACATGAGCGACTACATGCTGCAGTGCCTGCGCAACGACAGCAGAGTTGCCCACATTTTAACGTGTGTGGACTACTGGGTTGCCACCCTGCTGGATCCCCGGTACAAAGACAATGTGCCCACCTTACTTTCTGCACTGGAGCGTGATAGGAAGATGCGCGAGTACAAGCGCACGCTGGTAGAGGCGCTCCTGAGAGCATTGCCAAATGTCACAGGGGAACAGGTGGAAGCCCAAGGCGAAGGCAGAGGAGGAGTCACGGCCAGCTCCTCTGAGGGCAGGGTTAGCATGGCAGAAATGTGGAAAAGTTTTGTCACCACGACACAGCTAACTGCACCACCACCTGATACGGAATGTGTTAGCAGGAGGCAGCATTTCACTAACATGGTTGAACAGTACGTCTGCACACCCCTCCACGTACTGACTGATGGTTCAGCCCCATTCAACTTCTGGGTCTCCAAATTGTCCACGTGGCCAGAGCTAGCCTTTTATGCCTTGGAGGTGCTAGCCTGCCCGGCGGCCAGCGTTTTGTCTGAACTTGTATTCAGCATGGCAGGAGGCGTCATTACTTACAAACGCAGCCGCCTGTCCAGAGCCAACGTGGACAAGCTGACGTTCATAAAAATTAACCAGGCATGGATCCCACAGGACCTGTCCATTCCTTGTGCAGAATAGACATTTATAACTGCCTCCCCCTCAACCATATATTCTTGTACTCCGGGGAACTTCTTTATTGAATCCTCTTTTTTTAATTTTACCATTATATTGCGGTGCAACCAAAAGTTGAATGAACCTCTCCTCCGTCTAGGTGCCAGGGGCCTAATTATCTGAAAGTGGCCTGTTCCAGTGGTGGGTGACATGAAGCCTGATTCTCTGCTATGTGACCTCTCTCCTCTGTCTGGGTGCCAGGGGCCTAATTATCGAAAAGTGACCTTCTCTATTGTTGGGTGACATGACGCCTGATTCTCTGCAATGCGACCTCTGTCCACTGTCTGGGTGCTGGGGCCTAAATAAATTAAAGTGGCCTTCTCCATTGGTGGGTGACTTGAAGCCTGATTCTCTGCTATGGGACCTCTCTCCAATTGATATTGCTTAATTTTTATTTATTTTATTTTAATTAATTTCACTATCCACATTTGTTTGCAGGGGATTTATCTTCATTTCACTGCCTTTTTCAGCCCTCTAGCACTTTCCTGGACTATTTTACAGCCTTTTTAGTGCCCAAAAGTTCGGGTCCCCATTGACTTCAATGGGTTTCGGGTTCGGGATGAAGTTCGGGTCGAGTTCGGATCCCGAATCTGAACATTTTCGGGAAGTTCGGCCGAACATCCAGGTGTTCGCTCAACTCTATTCACGCTAGATACCGGTAGGTCTAAACAGTCTGGACACCTAGGTACACTCTGCCACCACAGAAAAAAGCAGAAGATAAGTTCCCAACCCATGAATACACTGCTCTCCAAAAGTTCAGGGTTAGACACTATACAGAAGGCTATGGGTTCTTTTAGCTCATACAATGACTAAACTTAGTAATGTTTTAATGTTCATGGAAAAGGTGTTACAAGCAGTGGGTGTGGACCCACTGTGCCAACTAATCGGTTTGGCTTTAAGCTAAACCTAAGGATGTTGTCCTGGTGGTCCTCTGGTATTCACCGTTAACCCCTATATAGGCACCTGGACTTTGCTGCAGGGAACCAGCAAGGCCGCTGCCTTCTGGAGTAATCCTGGTGTAGTTGGTAGCTTCTCCAAGATTTGCATTTAGGAGAACAGACCAAGGTCAGGGCAGGCAGTGTACAAATGTATTCAAAAGTCAAGTCCAAGGTTAGGGCTGGAAGCTAAAAGTCAGAGTATTCAGAGTAGTACGAGAGTAGTCAGACAAAAGATAACATCTTTGCTGTTAATTAAAGACTAGGAAATCTAAAGTTCGGGCACCCTCCCACTGGGACAGGTGCCTTATGCATCCAGGGACTGCCAGGCAATGGTTGGGAAAGAATTTGGACACTCACTATAAGGAACAGGCCAGGACGGAGGCCTTAAGAACAGGATGCAGGCCACGGCTTGCAGTACTCATAGAAGACGCAGGTGGCCAAGACAGTCGCTGGCAAGACGATAACAGAAAATGTAGTCTTGATGATTACAGTGGGTTAACAAGGGGGCACTATGCTGACTAGTCATGCTTAAAGGGGTATTCCCACTTTAATGATCACTGTTAAATCTGTTAATGATTTAACAGTGATCATTTTTCTAAATATAATGAATTAACTAATTCCCACCCCTTAGAAGATAATTAACATATCCTTACCTGATTGTTGTTTTCCATCTCCCCTGGTTACGGCCACCGCTCTTCTCCGGAATCGCGGTGGCCGTGCTTGCGCAGATGACTTCTTTTCTCCTGGCCGGGTCGCGCGCGTACTCCCGAAAGTAAAGTATACTTGCCAAGAAGAAGTCACCAGGGCGCATGCGCGGCGGCGTGCGCGTTCAGTCCAGCGCGCGGCCCGGCAGGGAGAAGACTTCAATCAAGAAGGATCCCGCCCCCTGCCGAAACCAGGAAGTGGACGGTGCGCCGGGAGCAGGTAAGTATGAAATACGCAAATGGGAATACCCCTTTAATATCCTCTAATTGTCTCCCTCTATAGTGGATGGAGGATTTTGAGTTTGGTCAAACAGATTTCCATGGGCCCATTCTTTGAAGCCTGAACAAACCGGGCTTAGATATCAGGTTTATATGGCTAAGAGATAAACCTATTTAGTCTAGGCCACATGGTCCTATACAACCCCAAAGGTTTATTGCCTTTACCCCCAAAATGTTAAAGTCTGTAAGATACAGTCACGTCACCTTTTCCATTACATGGATCAACTACGGTTTGTAAGTGTAAAACAGCTGAAAAATGAGATTCAGCTTCTCTAGCACATGGAGGAAATTCATTCGACCCTTTATAATACAAAAATGGCACTAAAAAGTAGCAAATCATTGTGCATGGTATATTTTCACCATCATTTTCCACTTTTTGAGCATCTCGCTACTAAAGTAGGGGGCTAGTTGGAGAGACAGAGCCTTTGCAGCATGTTGGATTTACTGTCATTTATGCCAGAAACTGACTTAAATTATAGTTAAAATCTATATCAGCTAGAAGCTTGTGTAGATTTGAGTTTCTGGTGCACAAAGGGCTAGAGATGCACATAATTTATTTAAGAGACATCTGCACACAGAAGATCAAGACTGGTTTAGGAAACGCCAGCAGGGGGGATTGGGAACTTAAAGTGGCCATGGGAAAAAACTAAAAGTGGTCTCATGTTGTAGGCAGAGTCATCAATACTGTAGTGCAGGACAAAATACCGCCCCAGCAGAACCAAATACTACAGTGCAGCACAAAATACTGCCGTCTGCTCCACAGTATGAAGCTGTATTATTGTCCTGAGGACGGCAATATCATTGAATTCAGGAGGGCACCTGTGGCCGCTGGCCAGGTGCATAAGGGCCTGATGCTCCTACATTAATTAATGCTTAGAACCTCCGATCTTTATGTATCATGTTGATGGCCAAGAGTGGTCCCCTGGGCATCGGACAACCAGAAAATTTCCTGTAGGGTCTATGGCCAATCCACCCATAAACGCCAGTCTTGATAAATCTCCCCAATGGTGATCAGCCATTACTGTCTTGGACAGCCCCTTCTGGCAGTCACTGAAGGGATAATGTAGCATTACATGCTGATTAGAGGCAAGTGAATCTATTCAAATTTCCCATAAATTTAGACATTACTGACCCTAGGCCTACCTCTGATGCATTGGTCTGAACAATAAATTCCTGGGAGAAGTCAGGGTCCACCAAGAAGGGCTGTCTACATAGGGCGGACTTAAGTTTTTGGAAGGCCTCTTCAGCCTCTGGGGACCACTTAATCACAGCAGACTTCCCACCTTTTGTAAGGTTGGTCAGGGGTACTGCTATTTCTGCAAATTTAGGAATAAATCTCCTGTAGTATCTCACAATACCGAGAAAAGCTTTGACCTGTTTCTTGGTAAGTGGGCTGGGCCATTCTTGGATAGCTTCCACTTTAATTACTTGGGGTTTTACTATTCCTCTTTCTACGATGTACAGTATCACAAGTACCTAGCCTCTTCTAACCGCATGGCACACTTACTTGGTTTTATAGTGAAGCCGGCCTTTCGTATCGCATCTAGGATGCTTTGAACTTTACTGAGGTGATTCTCCTACTCATCCAAGTAAGCGGCCGTATATTCTCGGTATGATCGTAAGATCTGGTTCATAGCTCTCTGGAAGGTGGCGGGGGCCCCTTGCAACCCAATCGGCATCTTAACGTACTGGAAGGACCCTTCCGGTGTAGAAAATGCTGATTTTTCCCTAGCTTTTCTCGACAACGGAATTTGTCAATATCCCTTTGTAAGATCCAGGATCATTATGTAGCGGGCTGGCCCTAGTCTCTCAATGAGCTCATCCACCTGGGGGCATGGGATAAGCATCTACTTTGGGCACCTCGTTTAATTTGCGGTAGTCATTACAAAACCGCCATTCTCCATTGGGCTTTGGGACTAGACTATGGGACTAGACCACCCGCTTTTGGATTCCTCAATTACCCCCAGTTTTAACATTCTCTGGACCTCTTTGGAAACTATCTCTCTTCGGGCCTCGGGTATCCTCTACAGTTTTAAATTGACTCACACTTTGGTTAACCCAGGGGTTTTTGTAAACAAGCCCATATTTTGCTGTAACAGGAGCTGGCAATGGTATTTTTGAGAAGGAAACAGGGCTTCGGCAATGTTTACATTATCGATGGCGGTGTTTGGTTGGGTCAACAGACATGGTATCTCAGGACGGTCCCTATCCTTCCATGCTTTTAGCAAGTTGATGTGGTAGATCTCATAGGGCTTTCTTCTACCTGGCTAATGCACCTGGTAATTAACTTCACCCACCATTTCAGTTACCTCATAGGGCCCTTGCCACTTGGCCAGGAACTTGCTCTCTACTGTGGGGACTAGGACTAGAACCTGGTCTCCTGGACTGAACTGTCTAAGGATTGTCTTGTTGTATATGTTTGTTTGCGCCTCTTCTGCCTGGAGCATATGCTCTTTTACAATAGGAGTTACCTGAGCTATTCGCTCCTGCAATGTAGTGACATGTTCAATGACACTTTTGTAAGGCGTGACCTCACTCTCCCAGGTCTCCTTAGCGATATCTAACAGGCCCCGCGGATGTCTACCATACAACAATTCAAAAGGCGAGAAACCTGTTGATACTTGGGTTACCTCTCTGACTAAGAACAGTAGGTAACGTAATGTAATTGTAATAGGTAATCCCAATCTCGGCCATCTTTTTCGACCCCTTTTTTCAACATGGCTATCAAAGTTTTATTGAAGAGTTCCACAAGGCCATCTGTCTGTATGTGGTACAACGAGGTACGCAACTGGGTAATTTGCAATACCTTACAGAGATCCTGCATGACCCTGGACATCAACGGGGTCTTCTGGTCAGTCAGGATCTGCTTGGGCAGCCTTGTCCTGGAAAAAATCTGGAACAGTTCTATGGCTATAACTTTAGAGGTAGCTTTCCTCAAGGGCACCGTCTCAGGGTATCAGGTGGCATAATCCATTACCGCTAATATATATTGGTGCCCCCTAGCAGACTTTTCCAAAGGCCCGACTATATTCATGGCAATTCTCTCAAATGGTATCTCGATAATTGGTAATGGTATTAGAGGGCTGCGAAAGTTTGCGACTGGAGAGGTTTCTTGGCACGTAGGGCATGATTAGCAGTAATCCTTAATTTCTCTGTAACACCCTGGCCAATAAAACCTTTGTAAAACCCTTTCAAGGGTCTTATTGGCCCCTAAGTGTCCCCCTAAGACATGGCTATGGGTCAGGTCCATTACCATGCGTCGATATGGTTTAGGAACCATGAGATGTTCCACTAATTCTGTTATGGGAGTACTGTGGATGACACTGTTATGGGGCACTATGGATGTCACTGTTATGGGGCACTATGGATGTCACTGTTATGGGGGCACTGTGGATGTCACTGTTATGGGGGCACTGTGGATGTCACTGTTATGGGGCACTATGGATGTCACTGTTATGGGGCACTATGGATGTCACTGTTATGGGGGCACTATGGATGTCACTGTTATGTGACATAGTGGCGTGCCTAGGGTGTTTGGCACCAGGGACGGATCTTTTCTCTGGCATCCCCCCTCCCCCCAATACTTGACCACATACCTCTTACATCCAGGGACATCTCCTGTCATGTAGACCTTCTTTTTCCTCTTCTCCTCTGTTAGACCACAAATTTCTCCAGCCGCATCTTGTCTCTACAGAGTTTGTAACACGAACACGTTAGACTTCTAAGTTTTTCCGTCACCCTTCCCATCCTGGTGTCCCCACAGTGTCATCCTGCTGCCTCCCCCAACACTGTGCCCGTGGTGCTCCCTAATGTCCCAGGTACTATACTGCTGAAAAATAGTGACCCCAGGAGACAAAATTGGGGTCATTTATCAAACTAGTGTAAAGTAGAGCTGGATTTCCAAAAGAGCTGTCAAAAATGAAAGGTGGAATCTGATTGGCTGATATGGGCAACTAAGCTAGTTCTACTTTACACCAGATTGATGAATTACCCAAAATGTCCCTATAGTGTCTACAGCAGCTATAATGTCCCCTAGAGTGCCCCCAGTAATAATAATAACACCCTATATTGTGCTCCAGGTAATAATCTCTGTATAGTCCCCAAAAATAATAGCATTTCCCCTAAAGTGCCTCCCCAATAGCAACGCCCCCATATAGTAATTTCCCCCACACTGCTCCCATATAGTAATTTGCAGCAAACAGTAGTGTCCCCCACACAGTAGTGTCCCTCACACAGTAGTGTCCCCCACACTGCCCCCCTACAGTAGTGTCCCCCACACTGTAGTGTCCCCCACACTGCCCCCACACAGTAGTGTCCCCCACACTGCCCCCCTACAGTAGTGTCCCCCACACTGCCCCCACACAGTGGTGTCTCCCACACTGCCCCCCTACAGTAGTGTCCCCCACACTGCCCCCACACAGTAGTGTCTCCCACACAGCCCCCACACAGTAGTGTCCCCCCCATTTTCCCACCCACAGTAGTGTCCCCCACACTGCCCCCCCCCCGCAGTAGTGTCCCCCATACTGTAGTTTCCCCACACTGTAGTGTCCCCACACTGCCCCCTACAGTAGTGTCCCCCACACTGTAGTGTCCCCCACACTGCCCCCACACAGTAGTGTCCCCCACACTGCCCCCTACAGTAGTGTCCCCCACACTGCCCCCACACAGTGGCGTCTCCCACACTGCCCCCTACAGTAGTGTCCTACAGTAGTGTCCCCACACTGCCCCCACACAGTAGTGTCTTCCACACAGCCCCCACACAGTAGTGTCCCCTACATTGCCCACCTACAGTAGTGTCCCCCACACTGCCCCGCCCCGCGGTAGTGTCCCCCATACTGTAGTGTCCCCCACACAGTAGTGTCCCCCACACTGCCCCCACACAGTAGTGTCCCCCACACTGCCCCCCACAGTAGTGTCCCCACACTGCCCCCTACAGTAGTGTCCCCCACACTGTAGTGTCCCCCACACAGTAGTGTCCCCCACACTGCCTCCACACACTAGTGTCCCCGACACTGCCCCCTACAGTAGTGTCCCCCACATTGCCCCCCTACAGTAGTGTCCCCCACAGTGTTCCCCTACAGTAGTGTCCCCTACACTGCCCCACACACACAGTAGTGTCCCCCACACTGCCCCCTACAGTAGAGTACTGTACCCCACACTGCCCCACACAGTAATGTCCCCCACACTGCCCCCCTACAGTAGTGTCCCCCACACTGCCCCCCACACACAGTAGTGTCCCTCACACTGCCCCCCTACAGTAGTGTACTGTACCCCACACTGCCCCACACAGTAATGTCCCCCACACTGCCCCCCTACAGTAGTGTCTCCCACACTGCCCCCCCACATACAGTAGTGTCCCCCACACAGTAGTGTCCCTCACACAGTAGAGTACCCCACACTGCCCCCATATAGTAGTTTCCCCTATATTGCCCCCATTTAGTAATTTGCCCCCCACATATTTATCCCTCCCATAATTATTGCCCCCACACAGTATTCCACCATAATATTCCCCCCACATGTCCTCCTGTGTCCCCCTCAAAGTTACTTACCACATTTAAAAAAAAAAAAAAAAAAAAAAAAGCTAAATACTCATCTATGTCCAGGCGCTTGCTCGCAGAGGAAGGCGCGCACACTTCACTGTGCTGACGCGTCGAGGCACAGGCACGTGCGATTACATCATCACGCACGCCTGCGCCGGGATTTCACTACCACATAGGCCTCAGGCCTACTAGGCCTGAAGCTTATAGCGGCCGGTGATCGACGGTGGGGCAGGGAACTATGCGCTTCCGTGCCCCGCTGAAGTATGTGGGCGTCAGCGCTCCAGCAATGAGCGCTTCCATCTGTATTGATGTACTGAGAGCCGGCACCCGGGGAGGACCACCCCCTCCCTGGGCACGCCACTGGGGTGGTCTGTGTCCCACCCACAGTAGTGTCCCCCACACTGCCCCCCCCGCAGTAGTGTCCCCCATACTGTAGTTTCCCCCACACTGTAGTGTCCCCCACACTGCCCCCCTACAGTAGTGTCCCCCACACTGTAGTGTCCCCCACACTGCCCCCACACAGTAGTGTCCCCCACACTGCCCCCCTACAGTAGTGTCCCCCACACTGCCCCCACACAGTGGCGTCTCCCACACTGCCCCCCTACAGTAGTGTCCTACAGTAGTGTCCCCCACACTGCCCCCACACAGTAGTGTCTTCCACACAGCCCCCACACAGTAGTGTCCCCTACATTGCCCACCTACAGTAGTGTCCCCCACACTGCCCCGCCCCGCGGTAGTGTCCCCCATACTGTAGTGTCCCCCACACAGTAGTGTCCCCCACACTGCCCCCACACAGTAGTGTCCCCCACACTGCCCCCCCACAGTAGTGTCCCCCACACTGCCCCCCTACAGTAGTGTCCCCCACACTGTAGTGTCCCCCACACAGTAGTGTCCCCCACACTGCCTCCACACACTAGTGTCCCCGACACTGCCCCCTACAGTAGTGTCCCCCACATTGCCCCCCTACAGTAGTGTCCCCCACAGTGTTCCCCTACAGTAGTGTCCCCTACACTGCCCCACACACACAGTAGTGTCCCCCACACTGCCCCCCTACAGTAGAGTACTGTACCCCACACTGCCCCACACAGTAATGTCCCCCAACTATGCGCTTCCGTGCCCCGCTGCAGTATGTGGGCGTCAGCGCTCCAGCAATGAGCGCTTCCATCTGTATTGATGTACTGAGAGCCGGCACCCGGGGAGGACCACCCCCTCCCTGGGCACGCCACTGGGGTGGTCTGTGTCATACTGGACAGGACAGGTCCTCCAGAGACATAGATGCTGTTTGTAACTGCTGTCCACTCTGGCCAAGACATGAGGACCCTGAACAGAGGATAGGTGACCTCTCCTGACCTGTTTTAGCAGTTATGGGCCCCCCTCTGAAATAACAACTCTGGAGCATCTAATCTTATAATTCTATGTTGTGCCATTCCTCTATTATTCCTACTAGACATTTATGAATGAATTACTAGCCGTCTGCAATAAAGGTCCAAATGAGTGTTACCAGTTGTGAGGCACAGTCTGACATTATCCAATCAGTGCTGCCAGTGTCAAACTGTGCAGGGGCACACCTCTTACTGGTAACACACAGTTGGACCTTCATTGCAAACCAAATTTATTCATAAACTTCTAGCTGGACTAATAGATGACATGACAAAAAGATGCTCCAGATTAGTTATTACATGGGGAATGCAAGGAGTTACTAAAACGGACGTGTCAGTAGAGGGGACAGGTCCTCTTTAATGGAGAATTCTGTAACAGGGTATATGGAAATGGGTTTTAAAAGTAGACAACCCCTTTAACTGAGCCTGAGACTAGCGCTCCTCATGTAACAATGCAGACGGCAGAACAGTTGTAGGTCACCGTGTTATTTACACGTCCTTCCTTGCAGAACAGAAATCTAATTAGCCAAAACGTGTCAACAAAGTCTTCATATCTCAAGTGCGCAATGAGGGAATTAAGATGTTCAACTGCTATTTTACTGAAGGGAGAAAAATAGAAGCAGGGCATATGGTTATGAGGAGCGACGCATCTGTATCTGACGGAAAGACATTTTAAGAAATACTGCACACACCTAGCTAGAGGGTAATGTAGATCTGATGTCACCTATGACCACTAGTGTTGAGCAAATCACAGTCAATGAATTGACTTCGATACGAATTTTAGGGAAAATTAGATTCGCTATGAAGCCGAATGTCCTCGCGCTCCGTGGTAACAAATCAATTCTTCCTGAAATGGTGGCAAAAAAAATACTCAGCTCATCGATTCATGCTCAAGGAGGCCGACGGGGCCATCTTGATTGAAGATACTGCCCAAAATCTTGTGCGCAGTTACGTATGATGTCATCATGTCACCACGCGAGATTTCAACATCAACAACAGCACCACAAACACCCTGCATAGCGTCATCAAGAGTCATGTCCACAATACAAAGCATGGAAAGATCTATGCCTGCTTTGTGGACTTTACGGCCTTTACGGCCTACTTTAAGGCCTTTCACTCAGTGTGGCACCCAGGCCTATCCCTGAAACTTCTCGAAAGCGGAATAGAAGGAAAACCCTATGATCTCATCAGAAGTTCCTACACTGAGAATAGATGCAGTGTGAAGGTAAATGGGAGGAGAACGGCTTATTTCCGGCAGAGCCGAGGAGTCAGACAGGGCTGCAGCCTCAGTACAACCCTCCTCATCATCTACATCAGGCATGCTCAACCTGCGGCCCTCCAGCTGTTGTAAAACTACAACTCCCACAATGCTCTGCTGTAGGCTGATAGCTGTAGGCTGTTCGGGCATGCTGGGAGTTGTAGTTTTGCAACAGCTGGAGGGCCGCAGGTTGAGCATGTCTGATCTACATCAATGAGCTGGCGGCGGGTCGTCAGTAGTGATGAGCGGGAGGTACCATATTCGATTTCGCGATTTTTCCCGAATATTCGATTGAATATTCGTCAAAATCGAATATTCATCATTGTAAAGGGGGTTATTAATTATTGATATTTATGCAAATATCCTTAATTAATATTCATAAATAGATGGGTTCATAGGCTAATGACTCCACCTATTTATACCTTAAAATCACGTTAACTATCGCCTTACATGGGTCACTGGCTATCTGCGGGCGCCTTACTGAACTAGGCTAACGTTAGTGAAAAACCACACACTACAC
The DNA here is from genome assembly GCA_033119425.1 of Bufotes viridis. Classification (NCBI taxonomy): domain Eukaryota; kingdom Metazoa; phylum Chordata; class Amphibia; order Anura; family Bufonidae; genus Bufotes; species Bufotes viridis. The sequence continues at coordinate 28,780,481 of CM065589.1, forward strand.
AGTAGGTGTTGTCAACACACGGTATTTATTATCACCTATAATACAGTAATAGTGACACATGCAGTACAGTATATACACAGCACTAAAAGCACAGTACTAACTACTCTACACAATCCCAAATTCCTCCCAAAACTCTAACTAATACAAATTACACACACACGATTGTAGTCACCTCTCCCGGCCTAGGCTTAACTATCCCTAGGGGAGCAATATAGCGTTCCTGAACTGGCTGTAATCTGCGGTTACAGTCCAGTAAATATAACCAGCGGAATGGACCCTGACTGTGGTATTGCAGTCAGGCTGGGGAAAATACACAGGGGAGCTGGGGTATTGCTGAGGTAGGGTATAGGGTACAGTAGTGGGCAGTGAAGGGTTAAGGGAGTATATCGTTGGTGGGGTAGTGGGCAGTGGGTAGTGTAGGGTTAAGGGGGTATCGTTGTTGGGGTAGTGGGCAGTGAAGGGTTAAGGGGGTATATAGTGGGCAGTGAAGGGTTAAGGGGGTATTTCGTTGGTGGGATAGTGGGCAGTGAAGGGTTAAGGGGGTATTCGTTGGTGGGATAGTGGGCAGTAAGGGGTTAAGGTAGAACGTTGGTGGGGTAGTGGGTACTCAGCCTTAATGCTCGTTTTCTAGGGGTTGCTCGTTCCGTCCAGGGGTTGCTCGTTTGTCCAGGGGATGATCCTGCTGTTGGGGCGGCTTCCTTCTCTACCCCAGTGTCGGGCTGGCCCGACATTTATGTCCGGCCGCCCGCACTGCCGCCCCGCCCACCCAGCAGCGTGCGAGTGCACACTACTGGTAGGGACACGTGGGCTGGCGCGGTGAGATGACATCACCGCGCCAGCCCGCGCCTCTCAGCACGCGCGCTGCGCGAGCTTGCTGACAGGCGGGGGATCCTTTGATCTCCCGCCTGCAGCTCTCTGCATTCCGGACCGCGCGATAGTAATCGCGCTGCCAGAATGCGCATAATAGAGGGAGGGGAGGTTTCTCCTTTCTCTCTATTATGTATAATTATCTCCAGCAGTGCTGGAGATAATTAAAACAAAGGACTCCGATTCTTTTGAATCTGAGTCCTTTGTAGTCACCAGGATGACCGGACCTTGTCCGGTCATTCTGGTGCCATTGACCAGATTGCATCAGTGTGAATGCTTGGGGCACATTCACACTGATGCATCTGGTTTCAGGTCGATCAGGGGGCATACCATGGGGCCTATGGAGGGAATATATATATATATATATATATATATATAAAGAAGGGGAATACATATATATAGGGGACGCATATAGGGGACATATAAAACTATAGAACGGGCCAACAAGTGGCACATAAGGGGGCACACTCCCACAGGGGCAGCTATGAGCCCCTGGGGAATACTAAGGGCAGATGTGCGCAGATGCTGGGCACATCTGCGCACATCCTCCTATAACGTGCCTATTCGTATATGCATATATATATTACACATGCATGCCTACACATGCATATATAAATATACATGCATATATATCAACCCTTCCTTAACAATCATCATTCTATTTATCGTAAATAATATGTGAATTACTTATTCACGTATTGCAAATTGAACTTTGAACGGGGAAAAAAAGGCAATTTTCCTATTGGTTGGCTATCTACAATTAATGAAGATAAGGAATATTGCGCTATGTTCTATATCTTCGTTAATTCGAGCAAGCCAACCCATAGGAAAATGATACCCCATTCAAAGCTTCATTCGCAGTACGCAAATATTACATTACGTAATATTAGAGTACTGCAAATGAAACTTTGAATGAGGTATAACTTTCCTATTGGTTGGCTTGCTAGAATTATCGAAGATATAGAACATAGCGCAATATTCTCTATCATCAACGGTATCTTGGGTTCAGATTGTAAAAAAAAACAAAAAAAAACGAATATTCGTTTTTTACGAATATATAGCACTATATTCTAATTTAAATATTCGCGAATTAGCGAAGTGCCGATATTCGTAAAAAAAAAAATTGCTATTCGAATATTCACACTCAACACTAGCCGACAGCACCAGGTCTCACCCTCCATGACACCCAGTTGAAATTTCTGCTTTATGTAGATGATCTTCTGCTACTATCACCAACCGTGAAAGGTATCCAAGATAACCTAGAAATCTTGGAGAAATTCAGCACCACGTGGGCACTGCCCATCAATCCAAAGAAACCCAACATCTTGGTGTTCCAGAAGAGAAACCAGAAACCAGCCGGGCATCTTCCCTTTTTGCAAAACAACTGTCCACTTTCAGAAACTGATAGGTTCCCCTACTTGGGACTAGAAATTAGCCAGTCAAGGGGCTTTGAGCATAGAAACACTGAAACACAAGACGTGCAAAACCTTCCATGCCATTAGGAGCCACCTGTATTATCTCAAAGCTCCAGTGACTGTCTGTCCTAAAATGTTTGACACCATCATCGGCCCAATCCCCCTGTATGGCAGCGAAATCTGGAACACCTTCTGCAAACACCTTGGAGAGAAACTCCCCAACCCTAAATACACTGGTTGCACCAACAGAGGTACATGCTCAGGGAGAGCAGTCTGTGCCAGCAGTGCCACCAGGAGACCGTGTAGGATGAGGCCCCAAATACTCAGCAGTGAGGGAAATTCACCTCAGGAGACTGTCTGATCTCTTTCCAGTAAGCCTACATCCACAGACGATCTGTGGTTAGTTCTCAAAGATGTTTGGACCAACCTCCCTGCTAAGTTCCTTCAAAAACCATGTGCAAGTCTACCTAGAAGAACTGATGCTGAAGGCAAAGGTGAAGGCAAAGGGTGGGCATATGAAATATTGATTGGATTCAGATATTTTTTTTTGCATTCACTTAGCATTTTCTTAATTGAAAAAAATAAATTACTAACACGTCTACAGTATTTTTGAAATTATTCTCAATTTGCTGCATTTTTCCACACCTGCCTAAAACTTTTTTGAAGTATTGTATAAAAAAAAAGTTTTTCACTGTGTCTCTGGAGCTCAGCCATGTCCCCTCTCCTCTCCACTGCCCTGGGACCAGATATGAGACAATTGGCTGGAGCAGGAGCCTCCCTGCTGTGTCTTATCTTGGTGATACTCACCCTTCCACTGCGTCAGCAGCTTCTTCCCTATACCACCAATGGCAACTGTGTAAAAATGGTCATTCGACTGAAATGTCACATTGCTGAATTGCCTTGAAGAAATTCAAATAAAAAAGCACCAATTTGTTTCTACTGTGTAGTGCTGAAGTAGGTTTTTATGATATCAATTAGGAGAAATAGACTAATAAGCCCTGCCACACCGTAGAAGCCTTCCCTTCTCCTCAGTCATTCTCTAGCCAAAGATGGAGCACAGCACCTTAGTTTTCTGCATGATTTTTACAAGGCCTTTTGTGTCAGCATGATGTGCTACAGACTGACATTAAGGGCGCATTCAAACGACCACGCTGTATTTTGCGGTCCGCAAATTGCCGATCCGCAAAACACTGATGCCGCCCATGTGCATTCCACAGTTTGCCGAACAGAACCAGTGGCCCATTATAGAAATGGACATGCTCTATATTTTTGTGGGGCCATGGAACGGAACAATAGACGGGGAGAGCACATGGTGTGCTGTCCGCATCTTTTGCGTTTCTGTTGAAATGAATGGGTCTGCACCCGTTCTGTAAAGTTGCTGAACGGATGCGGACTCATTCATACGGTCATGTAAATGAGCCCTAAGGGCAATTTTATTTCTTGTTATTATTTCTTTTTTTTCTTTCATTTCTAGGTTAGTGTCCCTTTAAGAAAACCCAAATTATCCTACAAAAATAAGGCGTCATACAGTTAGGTTAGGCTAAAAGCAAAAAAAAGCTCTGAAAACTAGAATATAAAAAGACCATTAGACCAATCAAACACTTTGTTAAGTTTCTCAAGACCAGGTATATAAGGGGTTAAAGAGAATAATTTGCTTAGCGATTTAGGGATTCTACATGACGTCGGAGGTGAGGGCCCGGTTTCTGGGCAGGCTGATCTTGCATACCGCAATCTATTTCTTTGCAGGCGATCGATACATTGTAATAGGAGCAGCTGGAATCTGTAGAAATATTTCCAAATTCTACTTAGGCTACTTTCACACTCGCGTTTTGTGCTGATCCGTCATGGACGGATCCGTTCAGATAATACGACCATCTGCATCCGTTCAGAGCGGATCCGATTGTATTATGTTTAACATAGCCAAGACGGCTCCGTTTTCTATTGTGCCAGATTGTGTCATAGAAAACGGATCGGTCTCCATTGACTTACATTGTTTGCCAGGACGGAACCGTTTGGCTCAGTTTCATCAGACGGACACCAAAACCCTGCAAGCAGCGTTTTGGTGTCCGTCTCCAAAGCGGAATGGAGACTGAACTGATGCAAACTAATGCATTCTGAGCGGATCCTTTTCCATTCAGAATGCATTAGAATGCAAACTGATCCGTTTTGGACCGCTTGTGAGAGCCCTGAACGGATCTCACAAACGGAAAGCCAAAACGTTAGTGTGAAAGTAGACTTATGGTGGGTTCACACTAGCATTAGGGATTCCGTTATTGCTTTCTGTTATAACATGGTTATAACGGAAAATAACGCAATGCCCAGAAAGAATGCAAAACGGAAGCCTTTAAAAGGCATTCCGTTTGCTTTCCGTCATAATACAAGTCTATGGGAAAGCATAACGGATCCGTCTGGGTCCCGTCCACAGGACTTTGTTTTCCGTCTTGCATAACGGGAACCAGACGGATCCGTTATGATTCCCATAGACTTGTATTATGACAGAAAGCAAACGGAATACCTTTTAAAGGCTTCCGTTTTGCATTCCATCATAATAGAAGTCTAAGGGCAAAAGAACGGATCCGTCCTTTCGTCTTATGGATTCCGTTATCTTCCGTTATAACCACGTTATAATGGAAGGCCATATCGGAAACCATAACGCTAGTGTGAACCCACCCTTACTTTGTTCTTTTGGAATCCTGTACTAAATATGAAGCAAAAACTTTGCTGATGTTTTTCCCATTTGTTTACCCGGAGCTAAATGATTATGTATATGAACCCGTTTCAAGGACAGAGCATCGAGCGTTAGATCTCATATATCTCCTCGTGCGGCGGAGAGGCCTGAAATATTAATGAAAATCTGTTCTCCTTAAAACAATCAGTAGAAAGTCGCTTGATTATGTGAAAAACAACAAAAAGAGGTACAAACAAGACTCATCAGGATAAATGGATCAGGCACTTGTCAGAGACGTTTAACGAGCGCAGTGCAATATAGAATAAAATCCTGACGAATCACTATGTAAGGAAATGCAATGTATGAACCGCTATAATAATCTTTATATTCTACGGCACCGTACAAATCAGATATTACAGTCCGAGGCTGGCCAAACACATTAATTGCCCGAATGTAACTGCTCAATTCTTATCTCCCCTGTTATCTGCCCTCCAAAAAGAATCAGGAGTCCCCCATATGCATTAAAGGGTCAGCCAGCACCACCAAAATTGGCCATTTTGGCTAAAGTTAATGTGTATGGACAGCTCATATACAGTACTTAGAGGAGAGGCGAACACAGCGGCCATATCAGCATAATATGTCAGTGCCTGCCATAGACAGAGAAGAGCCTGATACCCCATGGACTACTATATCCCCACCCTGTATATGCCCCTATCCCCATCCCTCATCCATATCCATTTATTTTCCACTTGCTTTGGCAATGCTAATATGTACTTAGTAAAGAATGGATGAGCGAACACCTGGAAGTTCGGGTTCGGAAAGTTCGGCCGAACTTCCCGAAAATGTTCGGGTTCGGGATCCGAACTCGATCCGAACTTTATCCTGAACCCGAACCCCATTGAAGTCAATGGGGACCCGAACTTTTGGGCACTAAAAAGGCTGTAAAATAGTCCAGGAAAGGGCTAGAGGGCTGCAAAAGGCAGCAAAATGTAGGTAAATGCCCTGCAAACAAATGTGGATAGGGAAATGAATTAAAATAAAATAAAATAAATAAAAATTAACCAATATCAATTGGAGAGAGGTCCCATAGCAGAAAATCATGCATCACATCACCCACCACTGGAGAAGGCCACTTTCAGTTATTTTGACCCCAGCACCCAGACAGAGGAGAGAGGTCCCACAGCAAGGAATCATGCGTCATATCACTCACCACTAGAGAAGGCCACTTTCAGTTATTTTGACCCCAGCACCCAGACAGAGGAGAGAGGTCCCACAGCAAGGAATAAGGCGTCATATCACCCACCACTGGAGAAGGCCACTTTCAGTTATTTCGGCCCAGCACCCAGACCGAGGAGAGAGGTCCCACAGCAAGGAATAAGGCGTCATATCACCCACCACTGGAGAAGGCCACTCTCAGTTATTTCGGCCCCACCACCCAGACAGAGGAGAGGTTCATTCAACTTTGGGTTGCACCGCAAGATCATGGTAAAGTTAAAAAAATGAGGATTCAATAAAGAAGTGCCCTGGAGTACAAGAATACATGGTTGAACGGGAAGCAGTTATAAATGTCTATTCTGCACCAGGGAGGCACAGGTCCTGTGGGATCCATGCCTGGTTCATTTTTATGAACGTCAGCTTGTCCACGTTGGCTCTGGACAGGCGGCTGAGTTTGTCAGTAATGACGCCCCCTGCCATGCTGAATACACTTTCAGACAAAACGCTGGCCGCCGGTACGGCCAGCACCTCCAAGGCATAAAATGCTAACTCTGGCCACGTGGACAATTTGGGGACCCAGAAGTTGAATGGGGCCGAACCATCAGTCAGTACGTGGAGGGGTGTGCAGATGTACGTTCAACCATGTTAGTGAAATGCTGCCTCCTGCTAACACGTTCCGAATCAGGTGGTGGTGCAGTTAGCTGTGGCGTGGAGACAAAACTTTTCCACATTTCTGCCATGCCAACCCTGCCCTCAGAGGAGCAGGCCGTGACGCAGCTGCGTTGGCGACCTCTTGCTCCTCCTCTGCCTTCGCCTTGGGCTTCCACCTGTTCCCCTGTGACATTTGGGAATGCTCTCAGGAGCGCGTCTACCAGCGTGCGCTTGTACTCGCGCATCTTTCTATCACGCTCCAGTGCAGGAAGTAAGGTGGGCACATTGTCTTTGTAGCGGGGATCCAGCAGGGTGGCAACCCAGTAGTCCGCACACGTTAAAATGTGGGCAACTCTGCTGTCGTTGCGCAGGCACTGCAGCATGTAGTCGCTCATGTGTGCCAGGCTCCCCAGAGGTAAGGACAAGCTGTGTTCTGTGGGAGGTGTATCGTCATCGTCCTCTGTATCCCCCCAGCCACGCACCAGTGATGGGCCTGAGCTGTGTTGGGTGCCACCCCGCTGTGAATCTGCTTCATCCTCATCCTCCTCCACCTTCTCCTCGTCCTCCAGTAGTGGGCCCTGGCTGGCCACATTTGTACCTGGCCTCTGCTGTTGCAAAAAACCTCCCTCTGAGCCACTTCTAACAGACTGGCCTGAAAGTGCTAAAAATGACTCCTCATCCTCCTCTTCCTCCTGGGCCACCTTCTCTTCCATCATCGCCCTAAGCTTTTTCTCAAGGAGACATAGAAGTGGTAATGTAACGCTGATAACGGTGTCATCGCCACTGGCCATGTTGGTGGAGTACTTGAAACAGTGCTACAGGGCACACAGGTCTTGCATGGAGACCCAATCATTGGTGGTGAAGTGGTGCGACTGACGCGTGCGTGCTGCAGCTGAAACTCTACTATGGCCTGCTGCTGCTCGCACAGTCTCTCCAGCATGTGCAAGGTGGAGTTCCACCTGGTGGGCACGTCACATATGAGGCGGTAAGCGGGAAGGCCGAAGTTACGCTGTAGCGCAGACAGGCGAGCTGCGGCAGGATGTGAACGCCGGAAGCGCGCACAGACGGTCCGCACTTTATGCACCAGCTCTGACATGTCGGGGTAGTTGTGAATGAACTTCTGCACCACCAAATTCAGCACATGCGCCAGGCAAGGGATGTGCGTCAAATCGGCTAGTCCCAGAGCTGCGACGAGATTTCACCCATTATCGCACACCACCAGGCCGGGTTTGAGGCCCACCGGCAGCAACCACTCGTCGGACTGTTGTTCAATACCCCGCCACAACTCCTGCGCGATGTGGGGCCTGTCCCCCAAACATATGAGTTTCAGAATGGCCTGCTGACGTTTACCCCGGGCTGTGCTGAAGTTGGTGGTGAAGGTGTGTGGCTGACTGGATGAGCTGGTGGAAGCAGAGGAGGAGGAAGCGGAGTAGGAGGAGGAGGCTACAGGAGGCAAAGAATGATGCCCTGTGATCCTTGGCGGCGGAAGGACGTGCGCCAAGGAACTCTCTGCCTGGGGCCCAGCCGCCACTACATTTACCCAGTGTGCAGTTAGGGAGATATAGCGTCCCTGGCCATGCTTACTGGTCCACGTATCTGTGGTTAGGTGGACCTTGCCACAGATGGTGTTGCGCAGTGCACACTTGATTTTATCGGATACTTGGTTGTGCAGGGAAGGCACGGCTGTCTTAGAGAAGTAGTGGCCGCTGGGAACAACATACTGTGGGACAGCCATAGCCATCAGCTGTTTGAAGCTGTCTGTGTCCACCAGCCTAAATTACAGCATTTTAAAGGCCAGATGGGAATTTACGTTTTCTCTCCAAGGTTTGTGAGATGGAGAGCTGAACGCTGCCGTGTGACATGGTGGAGATGCTTGGTGACGCAGGTGGTGTTGTCGGTGGCACATCCTCTGTTTGGTGGGCGGCAGGTGCCAATATTCCTCCCGAGGCGGAGGAAGAGGCCGAGGCAGCAGCAGAAGAGGGAGCAGGGGGAGCCAGAGTGAGTTCCTTGCTTTTAAGGTGTTTACTCCACTGCAGTTCATGCTTTGCATGTAGATGCCTGGTCATGCAGGTTGTGCTAAGGTTCAGAACGTTAATGCCTGGCTTCAGGCTCTGATGGCACAGCGTGCAAACCACTCGGGTCTTGTCGTCAGCACATTGTTTAAAGAAGTGCTATGCCAGGGAACTCCTTAAAGCTGCCTTTGGGGTGCTTGGTCCCTGGTGGCGGTGGCCAGTAGCAGGCGAACTCTCTTGGCGGCGGCTGTTCTTCTTTTGCCCCCTGCTCTCTCTTTGCTACGCTGTTGGCTTGGTCTCACCACTGCCTCTTCCTCTGAACTATGAAAGTCAGTGGCACGACCTTCATTCCATGTGGGGTCTAGGACCTCATCGTCCCCTGCATCGTCTTCCACACAGTCTTCCTCCCTGACCTCCTGTTCGGTCTGCACACTGCAGAAAGACGCAGCAGTTGGCACCTGTGTTTCGTCATCATCAGAGATGTGCGGATTCCGATGAGGTGGTATTCCCATGTCCTCATCATCAGGAAACATCAGTGGTTGTGCATCAGTGCATTCTATGTCTTCCACCACTGGGGAAGGGCTCGGTGGATTCCCTTGGGAAGCCCTGCCAGCAGAGTCTTCAAACAGCATAAGAGACTGCTGCATAACTTGAAGCTCAGGCAGTTTCCCTGATATGCATGGGGGTGATTTGACAGACTGATGGGCTTGGTTTTCAGGCGCCACCTGTGTGCTTTCTGCAGAAGACTGGGTGGGAGTTAATGTTGTGAACGTGCTGGATCCACTGTCGGCCACCCAATTGACTAGGGCCTGTACCTGCTCAGGCCTTACCATCCTTAGAACGGCATTGGGCCCCACCAAATATCGCTGTCAATTCTGGCGGGTACTGGAACCTGATGTAGTTGGTTCACTAGGACGTGTGGCTGTGGCAGAATGGCCACGTCCTCTCCCAGCACCAGAGGGTGCACTAACACCACCACGACCGCGTCCGCGTCCCTTACTAGATGTTTTCTTCATTGTTACCGTTCACCAAGCACCACAAGAAGAAAAAAAATATTTGGCCCAATGTATTGATTTCAAATGCAGGCCTTTTTTTACAGGCACCTAACACTATCTGCCTATTTATTTATGTAGCGTATTACACTAATCCAGGCACAGCAGTAACCACTGATTTAAGGGAATATCTTTTTTAGGGCTAGTATTTAGGCCCTGGATGAAAGGTATGCTTTTATGGACAGATTTACACTTGGCCTGCAACAGCTGGAACACCAGATTCAGGGTATTGCTATTCTGGCAATTGAATTTCACCCCAGAACAAAATATATGTTTTGGCGGACACTATTATAGTTTGCCAGCCAGTGCTGGGACACCAGATTTAGGGGATCGCTATTCTGTCAATTGAATTTCACCCCAGAAAAAAAAATATAATTTGCAGGACACTATGAAACTTGGACAGCCACAGCTGTGACTCCAGATTTATGGTATTGCTATTTTGGCAATTGAATTTCACCCCAGAACAAAATATATGTTTTTGCGGACACTATTATAGTTTGCCAGCCAGTGCTGGGACACCAGATTTAGGGGATTGCTATTTTGACAATTGAATTTCACCACAGAAAATGATCTATCCTTTGCCAGACAGCAGACAGTATTATACTTGGCTAAAAAGAATCGGGAGGCCCCCATATGCATTAGAGGGTCAGCCGACACCCCCAAAATTGGCCATTTCGGCTAAAGTTAACGTGTATGGACAGTCAAGAGGAATTTGGTTTGCCAAAAGGGGTCATATACAGTACTTTCCCCTATCCCCTCCAGTGCGTCTATTCTCTATCATGGGGCTCACAGGAATGCCAGGCAGCTGCACTGTCAATAGTAATGTAAAAATGTACAAAAATGTATATTCTCTGGCCTTAGTGTGAGTTATAAGACGTTATGTGATGAGGGGTACTTGATGATGGAACAGGAATGGACACACAAGAGTTATTGCAAGCAAGGATATTTACTTCTCCTCCAGAGGCACAGACTTGTGATGGTTGGCAACCCAGATGAGGCACGCTCACTTTGACAGTACAGTTGAACACAATGATCCAGTTCTCCAGTTACCGTTACAGTAGTAAAGGTTCATTGGCAATCACAGCAAGTACCGCAGAATCAGCATCAGAATTCGGATAAATTAACCGCGCAAGGAATACTAAACGCAATCCTCAGGAATGTCTCAGCCACTAACAGTCGTCAGTCTCTTGAAAGGGAACCTCTCCCTCTGGGTGCAGACACCCCACTTTAAGCACTGTCAGTGGTGGCAGTCCTGAAGATCTAGGATCAGACTTGCACTGGGTCTCATTCAACATGATTATGGACTCACTTCTCTGCCATGGCCCTATACAGCCTGGTACTCATTTTCATTGGCTGTCTAGATTTTGCCCAGCCCCAGAGGACTGTGATCTGCTCTATATTGGCCCTGTCCTCTGTCTAGGACAGCTTCATGCTATCATCTCTTCTTCCGCTTCACCAGGTGAGGTTAATCAGTTAAAGGAATTAGCACAAGGAAGAATGAGAGCAACAATAAGAGTTTTGGTCATTTCCACAGTAAGAAAAGTGCAGATTTTGGAGATGATTTTGATATAAGAGATTTAGCATAGTGAGTAAAGTACAGAGCTGATTAGAACATAACCCAAAAACAGTGGAGTTATGGCAGTGTCACACAGGGCAGACAAACCATGTGCCCCCTTTTCCGGCCCTTCCCACATTCATTAGCCATAATAGCTATACATGTTGTGTGTGTCAGGCTATTTTGCCATAAGCATAAATAAGATTTTAATCTCCAAAATTTGTACCATTTTTAATTAGGCAAATTATTATAAACCAGGTGTTCACTATATTGTACTGGTTACTATGATTACTGGGATACCAAATACTGTTCTGTGACATTTAATTGTAATGGTTCTTTCTCCATTAGGTTAGTTTCCCACTAGCTTTAAAATTTTCCGACAGGCTGTTCTGGGAGAGGAAGAGCCTGCCGGAGTTCATCATATCCAGCATAGCCAGGTAGTGCCTGCCTCGCCACAGCCCATTGACTGTAACGGATCCGGCCTATTTCCGGCATTAGCGCCGGGGATCAACTGGACAAAAACAGCTTAATTTTTTGTCCGGCCAAATCCCGGCACTAATGCCAGAAATAGGCCGGATCCCCACTGGGTTCCATTATAGTCAGTGGGCACTAGCGTTGTTCCGGCCCTTTGCCTTTTTTTCCATTTCCATTGTATGTGATGAATATTTTTAGATCTTAATAGTAGGGGTGTTTTCACACACAGCGATACCCATGATTTGTATTTTTTTTATTGTTTATGTATTTTTATTTTCATTTTGGGGAAAGAGGAGTGATTTGAACTTTTATATATTTTTTGAATTTTCTTATATTTTTAAAAACCTTTATATTCTTTTTTTTTACCCTTTTTTATAGTTCCTATAAGGAACTAAAACAAGCAATCATTGGATTGCTTCTCTCAAAGACTCCAATGCATTAGCATTGGAGTCTATGGGGAGTATACTATGTTCCCATGGAGCCCTGCTATAGGCAGGGGCTCCTTAGGAACTAAAGTGCGGCAGCCTCTTGTCAATCAGGGGGACAGAGGATGCTGTGCACTGCGTCCGGCTTCCCCGATCCTAACCAGGGAGAGCTAGAACACACCTGGAAGCGCTTGCTTTCAAAACCTCCAGGTGAGGGGTTAAAAGTTCGTGATCGGCATTACCACTGATCGCGGACATTAGTCGGGGTGCCTGCTGTGTGAAACAGCAGGCACCGGTTTGAGAGCGGCGCGCGTGCCATCTTTAAAGAGCCAACATGTAATGTACTATTATGTAACATGTTGGGGAGGGGTTAATAAAGGTTTTGACAGAAAAAAAAACTTTTGGTAGGCAAAAAAATGTAACTTTTTATTTTTATCTTTTACGTTAAACGAAAAGCTGGAAAGTAAAAGTTAAATTATGAAAAGTTCCATTTTAATGCCACAACCGATAAAATAATTTGTTTAGTAAATGTCTATGTGCTAGGACAGGGATCAAGCAAGCTCCGACGCTCCTGCTGTTGCGAAACTACAATTCTCAGCATGCTCCATTGATTTCTATGACAGGTCTTAGAAGAGCAGAGCAAGCATGCATGCTGGGAGTTGTAGTTTCACAACAGCTGGAGTGCTGCCGGTTGCCTACCCCTGTGCTAGGAGAAGCCCCTTCCTTATATATTGAACAGAAGGGCCACACAGCTTCATTGGTATTCATTGAACTGAATACCAAGGCTGATGATGTTCACAGACCCAAAGTGGCTGGGCTTGGGGCCCTACAGCTGCTCCAGGCCCGTCACTGCAGTACCGGCAGTAGATGGGGGCCCTGGAACCACGTACTGAGATGGAGACATGAGGTTTCAGAGGGGTAGAAGATGGAGGGAAGACAAGAAGCTCTGTTTATACACTCAGGAAATTAATGCAATGTGTTTGGTAATTTCTTAACAGGCTTATAAAAGGTGCGCTGGTCTGTTAATAAAGCAGCTTGCCTTTAAAATGTTAGATAGCTTCAATAAAACCGCGTCTGAGCTGCCGTCGAACAAACAGGCAGCTATACAAATGAGACTACGTTATAAAATGAAATGAAATCGTTTGTTACTTGCTATATGTTTAATTAGTGATTAGTGTCGGGACGCTGCTTGCTATGATTTACTGGACCACTTGTGCTGCCAGCTTTTGCTGCTTGTATTTTTTCAGCTGTAGAACAAGCCGCCAATAATGGAGGATACAAACAGAGAAGTTTACACTTAAAGGGGTTACTTGCAATTTTTTTTTAAAAAAATTAATAGCCCCTGCTCATATGATTAAGAACTTTTACAGTGATAATGTTGAAAATATTCCTACCGGGCCAGTGCTGAACTCCCTGCGCTCCTTGGTGTAATCAGGTTGCAGGCACTTCCTTGATCACGTGCCATACATTCAGCAGGCGCAACATCATATGTAAATCGTGGGTTGTAACCGGGCTAGGATCACAGGTTAATTACACTGGGGTGTGCAGGGAGAGCAGTGCTGGTCCGGTAAGACTGTTTTCAACATTATCACTGTTAGGGCTGTTAGGGCTCAGGCACGCGGCCGTTGTCCCGCCGTGCCCGCAAACAGCGGGTCCGCAATATACGGGCACCAGCCGTGTGCAAAATGCATCACGGATGTGGACCCATTCACTTTAATGGGTCCTCAATCCGGAAGGAGCGGTGTGGAACAGAGGCACAGAACCCCACGGAAGATCTAAAGAGTGCTTCTGTGGAGTTTCTCTCCGTGCCTCCGCACCATATAAAAAATAGAACATGTTCAAGTTCAAGTTGAATGGGTATGGATCCGTCTGTGGTGTCCATGAATTGGGGACCGCAAATTCCGGTACCCAATGCATGGAACAGCCTGCACACGTTCGTGTATGAGCCCTTAAAGTACTTAATCGAATGGAGGATGGGGGGAAGACTATAAAAAAATTGTTGGTAACCCCTAGAGATGAACAAGTCAGTTCGTAATGAGTTGGGTTTGCTATAAACTTTGGAAAATTTCAGCCAGCAAGCGAACCTGAACCATTTTAGGTGTGTTTTGGACGAATCCAGTAAAACAGTGCTCAGCGCCATTTTACTGCATATGTCGGTGGGAAAAAAGCACTAGGGAGGAAGAAAAAAGATTTCATATGACCCTGATAGGAAGTGAGGGGGAGGACTAGCCTTGATTGGCTCACAGGTCGACAGACAGCCTAGATGAGCCAATAAGTGCTGCACTAGACAAGGAGATGCCCTAGCAGAACATCATTCTGTGAATGAGGGTGGTTAGGTTTAGCAGTGTCTGTGAGAGAGTCAGGTAGAGTGAAAAAATCAGTCAGAGACAGTCAGAAATCAATCAAACTTGTATTCTACTGCCAGGAGAGTGAAGGGAAAGGCTAGAATTACAAAGAAGAAGAATTGTGTGTGTAGAAAAGGGACAGACAGGGAAAGCTGTCAGCCAGGGAGTGCGAAGTAAGGGGCTGAGGCTGGGTGTGCCTGGCAGTATGTTCTAGCTAAATTTAGTGCCTAATAACACAGCAGAACCTCAAAAGCAGCTACAGGCCCTACAAGGACATTTATTCAATTTTAAAACTTTAAAGATGTACTCAAAGCTTAGCCCTGAAGTCTCAGGGCAGCAGTATGTTCGGCGCTGTACAGTGATGGAGACAGCTAGGCATTTTCAAGTGGTTGGTGTGCGGCAAGGAATGGAGAAAAGCAAAGCTTCGGGTGCAACAAGGTGCAATGGCACTGCCCTCATTGAACCCAGGGGCTCATTAGCATTAAATAAAATTCTGATTTCTACACAATGGGCCACATATTGAAATGGCCTGACGATGCGCTGATTACACGCTCGAAACAGCCGTCGCCATCTAGCAGCCGCAAGCTCTGAGTCCGCCCCTGCTACCTGGGACTTCACACGTCTGGTCTGTTATACAATAAAGCCAAGTTTTAAAGAAGCCGGGTGAGTGCCGTACCGCTTTTTTTCTTTCCTACACATCTACATATTGAAATAGGACCATGACCATTTCAAGATTAGTGATGAGCGGCAGGTACCATATTCGATTTCGACGAAATTCGCATTATTCTAGTTATCGCGATTAATATGCGATTTAAATAATCGCTTATTGCGATTTTAACTTAGGCTACTTTCCTATTGGTTTCATATCTAGAATTATAGCGAAGATGACGAAGATAACGAAGTATTCTCCATTTTCGTTTTAGCTACCTATTCGTCAACTTCGCCAATTCTAGCAATCAAATAGGAGGGTTGACTATAGAGACAGCTGTGTTTAATTTGCTATGCGATTATATTACTTTGCTTTTTTAATAGAATAATTATATTACTTGATAATTATTATAATTATTCTATTTATTAAAAAAACATATATATATATATATAATCGCATAGCGAATTAAACACAGCTGTCTCTATAGTCAACCTTCCTATTTGATTGCTAGAATTAGCGAAGTTGACGAATATGGAGCTAAAATGAAGATGGAGAATACTTTGTTATCTTCGTTTTGAGGAATATGACGAATACATTCGTCATATTCGCTAATTCTACCAAGCCAAGAACGTCTCCATACTAAAATGTACTGTCTGATTTGAGAATTACGTTGAAATCGCAATGCGATTAATATAACTTGAATTAATCGCATTGTGATTTCTACTTAGACCTGGTTTACTATGGTTGGCTTGGTAGAATTAGCAAATATGACGAACAAATAACAAAGTATTCTCCATCTTCGTTTTAGCAACTATAGTAAACCATGTCTGTTGAAATCGCAATGCGATTAATTCAAGTTATATTAATCGCATTGCGATTACAACTTAGCACTGCTATCTTACATATTAGGCTAGAATTAACGAATATGGAATATAGCAGCAGTGCTAAGTAGAAATCGCAATGCGATTACTTCAAGTTATATTAATCGTATTGCGATTTCAACTTAGAGCTGGGTTTATAATTAGTGTTGAGCGCGAATATTCTTTTTTATTTTTTTTTGTTTTTTTTTTAGTTATATTTTTTTCTTTCCTACTTCCCAAAAGTAGTTCTTACCTGTCCTGAGGATTCCTGGCTTCCTGGCTGCTCTAGTCAGTGCCCGTTGCCGCTTCTGCCGACTTCCGTGCTCATGTGGAGCGTCTCCATCCATGGGAGAATCTCCATATACTAAAATGTACTGTCGAATTTGAGGAATTACGTTGAAATCGCAATGCGATTAATATAACTTGAATTAATCGCACTGCGATTTCAACGTAATTCTCAAATCCGACAGTACATTTTAGTATATGGAGACGTTCCCATGGTGATGGGGACGCTCCATGAGCACGGAAGTCGGCAGAAGCAGCAACGGGCACTGACTGGAGCAGCCAGGAAGCCAGGAATCCTCAGGACAGGTAAGAACTACTTTTGGGAAGTGGAAAGAAAAAAATATAAAAAAAAAACCAAAAAAAACGAATATTCGAAATAGCGAATTTATAGCGCTATATTCGAAATATTCGTGAATTAGCAAAGTGCCGATATTCGCGATAAAAATTCACTATTCGAATATTCGCGCTCAACACTATTCAAGATGCACTGACGAGCGTGCATCTCACATGTAAGTTGGATTCACAATGATGCACCTGGTGACAAATTCCCTTTAAAAGAGTTATTCAAAAAACACAGCATAACTTGGCTTGGCTATAATTGTATACAAGGTGTGTTCTTGTTCAGTTTTTTACCCCTTAATGACCCATGGTGGATATATCAGTCATGGTTCCCTCTGAACCACAGTCAACAGTGACTGCCGCATCTGAAAGGTTAGACAGGAGAAGGGGGTTCCCTCTGATTAGAGCCTCCTCAGCAAACTCTTAGGTTTTCGATCATTTAAAAGATAGCCTGTGGAATTATTAAGGTTTCCAGGCCTGTCATATTGAACTGCTTGAAAAGCTATGCCTAAAGCATGTCTTCCCAGGTAGCCAGTGAAAATCCAATAGACTGTATTAGTATTCTATTGCAGTCTATTGGACAGCACATTTCAGCGTGTCAACACTGATGTGTTCATAGAAGGGAATGTTTAATTGCTTCTCTTTTAATTACTCAAAAAAACTTCTGCAGTTTTGCTCCCGTTTATAATTAAGCAGTTTAGCACATTTTAGTCAATACCAGTGTCTTTGTAGAAGGGAATGTTTTATTGTGCTTCTTCTGACCATAGGAAGTGTGGTGTGCGTGAAACAGCCGTCTCCTGCTACATTTTACTTCTCATGTACCCGCACACAATAAAGTAAAGTGCCACGTTGTTTTTCGGTTTTCTGCAAGTAATTTTGGCTTTGAACATAGCGCACCACGAGTCTCTGGTTAGATGAACCTCCTTTGTGCAGGTGTGTGGAGTGGAAAAATATATGCTTTGTAGGGAGCTGTGATAGTGCCAGTAATACCTATATAATACTCAAGAAAGTCTTCTGTCAATGACCTTTGTGAGAACAGTTAACATTTGGAATGCCATAAGGAGGAGAATCGGATAGAGGCAGTGACCCCATGCATAGTTGTGTCAGTGGTGGTAGTAGTAGTAGTGGCACTTGTAGCCACAGTGCTGGCGGTAGGGCAGCGATGGGACAGTGACACTTGGGGCAAATACAGAGGAGGAAATCGTGGGGGGACAAGGAGCCCACAATGACATATCACAGTCTGAAAAAAGTAGCGTGGAGGGTGTGGACTATGACGCCATATCGGAGCCATATAAGGGTGTGGAGTAGAGTTGTTTCGATACCAAAATTTTGATTCGGTATCGATACCATAAAAAAAGTATTGCGATACTCGATACCATTCGATATCACACGGAAAAAAAAAAAACTCCCAAAAATTTGTGAATTGTGAATTTTTTTTTTTACTTTTCTGTTATGACGTTCACCGCATAGTTTTTTTTTTATTTTTATTTTTAACAGTTTGGACTTTAGATATGGCGATATGTGATATGTTTATTTATATATTTTATATGTAAAATTGGGAAAGGCGACGATTTATACTTAATATTTTGGTGTTTTTTTTTTTCTTTTACTTTTTATTAAATTTTTATTTACCATTTCCCTCCTTAGAACCTGGGATTTTTTCATCCCTTGTACTATTCACCCTAATAGATCTCTATCAGGGTGAATAAGACTTCACAATTCCCTGCTGCCCTGTGCACACAGCAGCAGGGAGCCTCCATGGCAGCCAGGGCTTCAGTAGCGTCCTGGCTGCCATGGTAAAAGGTCGCAATGTAGGGCTCCGATCGGTTACCATGGCAGCCAGGACGCTACTGAAGCCCTGTGTCACGACCGCTATCCCAGCAGCAGTCGTGTCGCACCAGACGGAGGGGGAGGGGGACCCTAATCTACGGATGGGAAATAGAACGGCCACCCCTGACTAACCCTAAGCTGGCACCTGTCTGCCCTGATACCCTAGACGGGGTGTGAACCCGTACGGCGAGCAGGATGCCTAAACCCTCAGTCACCCTAAGAAGACTAGACTGGGGAAAGGCAGATGGGAGCACTAGTCACCATCACTCATGTCTAGGAGAACAACAGGGGAAGACAGCAACAAACAAACAATCTCCAGCAGAGATAGACTTATCCAGTCACGAGCAGAGAAGATGATCCCAATAACGACAGTCCACGCCAGACAAGAGCTCCACAGCAATACCGTCAAACGATCTCCTTCAAAGGTCAGAATAGCACTGGAAGTAAGGACTATATCTGGCAATGACTGCAACTGAAACTTAAACTAATATAGTAGCTGGGAGTGGCAGACAGGACTCACCTGAGAAGAATGCCTACAAACTCCCAGTCAGGACAAAAAGGTTCACAAGGCAAAACCCGGATGACATACCCTGAACCACGAAGCAAACTCACAAGCTATCGCGAGTAGCAAGTCGCTGCGACCTTCTCCTCCCAGACCTGTCTGGATCAGTCACAGTCGTGACACCCTGGCTGCCATGGGAAACTGCCACTGCCACCAATGGAGGGGAGGGGACCCTGTGGCCACTGCCACCAATGATTTAAAAACTTTAATACTGGGAGGGGGGGTGGGATTTAGGGCGCACTGCCCACTTATTGAGTTTAATTTTTGGTGGGGGGGGGGTCGCACTGCCCACACAATAATTAGCCTTTAATGCAGATACAGGAGGCGGATACTGCCGGCACCCGCCTCCTGTCTCTGTATTAAAGGCTAATTATCATTGTGTGGGCAGGACAGGGGCAGAGCTGCAGGCGTTCGGGTCTCACAGCGGAGGAGCACACAGGAGGAGGAAGAGGCTGCTGCCATTCGCCCGGCGCAGAAGTTCTCCCTCCCATGTCCCTCCTCCCACACTAATCACCGGCGGCCGCGTCATAGGAGAGAGGAATTCCCTACCCCCTCCTTCCTCACTGTCTACGGCCGCAGAGAACACAGCGTGTGCCGAGTGCTGCACACGCCGTGTCCTAACAGGAGATACTAGACTACGCAGTAGCACGGTCTAGTATTGAAAAAACGAACATCCCGATATCCAATCGATACTGGCATAAAATTATCGATTGGGTATCGAAAGTTTGATACCCGAAACAACCCTAGTGTAGAGGAGGAGGTGACATCATGGTAGGAGGATGGTGACCATGGCAACAATAAAGATCAGGTGGTAATGTAAAGCCAAAATCAAAAAAAAAAAACAAAAAAAAAAAAAAAACTGCAAGGGCCAGATCTGCTTCTATTGTGGTGATGCCGCCGATACTGTAGAAGCAGGCTCAAAACGTCCCAGATCCTAAGCCAAGCTCGGATGCTAATAGCTCTGTGTGTATTTCTCCTGTATCGTGATTGTTCTCCACAAGGCCAAAACACAAAGTAAAGTCATGTGCAAGATCTTCAGGATTAAAATAAGCTGTGGGCATTCAAACACAGGTACCAGCGCTCTATTGCAGCACATGAGGCGGTATAACTGGATCCTCCTCTGCTCATCAATAATGGAATGTGTGGGCAGAAAACAACTCTATGCACTAAGCAATCCGCCTGGCAAAGTTGCTGGCGGTGCAGTTGCTGCCGTACCACTTAGTTGTGTTAATTGTAGTGCAGTTCCACTCTGTCACAAAATTTTTATTCAGCAGGTAGTAGTACATATTACCAGCCATCTGTAAAATGTGTCTCATTGTTCATGCCTTCACCCAAAATGCATTCTTCTCTACGGCATTTACACAAGTAGTGTGCCCAAATGTCTGTAAGCTGTGTCTCATCATTTTCCAAATGTGGTGCAGTCCTGGAAATGTGTCATCAGAAAATTATTTAAATCACAGTTTTGTGTTTAACATATTCTAGAGATTCAGAGATTCACTTCTATAGGGCTAAGCTGTGATACCAAGTACAGCTCACAGGAGGGCCGTTGCCTTCTGAAACAGCTGATCCCCTGGAGTTCCAGGTGTTGGGCCCCCACTGATCAGATACTGATGACCTATCCTATTCAAATTTTAGGATAAATTAGATTTTCCGCAAAGCTGAAATTCCTTGTGCTTCGTGGTAGCAAGTCAATTTAACCTGAAATAGTGTAAAAAAGCAAACAAATTCATACTTACCTGATCCAACTGCTTGAAACGAGCCGGCCGCTGCCATCTTGCTTGAAGATATTGTACTAAATCTCATTCGCAGTGACGTATGATGTCACCATAGCGGCCGGCGTGATGATGTTATCTCAGCCGAGTGAGATTTTGTGCCAGATCTTCAAGCAAGGTGGCGGCGGCCGGCCTGTTACGAGCAAATGGATCAGGTAAGTATGATTTTTTTATTTATTTATTTGACACTCTCATATTTATATCAGATGCCGAGATCATGTATGAACGCGGCATCTAAGGGGTACAATGTCGGGGAGCTGCACAATCGCCGCTCCCTGTCATTGTACCCACTAATTTCCATTGTGCTTCCTGACACAGTAATTTGTCATGAAGCTGATTTTTTTTAAAAATTCGGTGAAGCAACCGAATGGATTTTTCCAATAATTCGCTCATCTCAAGTCATCAGTATCAAAATGCCGGAAAACCCCGTTAAACAAAAACCATACAATCTTGAAGTTTTCATACTGACCACTTAGCCAAATAACAGGTGTCACTTCTTTGTCTGAACAGGTCACTTTACTGCACTTACCTGCTTATCTATACACAGAGGTGATATCACTACAGACAGGATGCTCCATTCACAATAGGTGATTGTCAGAGCTTATCTATTCTTTCCATGTACAATGACCTCTACACAGGTCACAGAGCATGTCTAGAAAACTCTCCCACAGAAGTCAATAAGGTCCTCTTCAGTGCATTGTGACTATGACTCATGGGGCTGCCATAACGAAATTTTCTTAATGCTTTCTAAATGCTGTTGGTGGTCCAAGTCCTGGCATCCCCGACGATCATCAATTTCAGGGAGCTGCTTTGCTCACCGAAGCTCTGGTGGGCGATGAAGGCTCCTGGCTGCTTTCCAAGGACAGAGCCATACATTGTATATTGGCAGTGCTTGGTATTGCAGGTCAGCCCAATTGACTTGAATGGGGCTGAGCTACAACTAGGCCATATGACCGATGTACAGTGATGTCACATGGCATAGGAAGAGGCTGTGGCACTCAAGACCTCTTCTAACCTCTTCTAACCGGGTGTTGCACCCCCGCAGATCTAATACTGATCTCTCCTGAGGATAAGTCATAAATATATTTTACTGAATAACATCTCAGGCAAGGTGGAAGCCCCCATAATCATGTTCAGAAAATAGAATAAATAAATCTACTTTCAGAGTGGTGAGTACAGAGCATGCACAAGGAGCAATGTATTCACAGCTCCTCAATCCTCCTGTACTAATGATGGAAGGTTTTTTGTATTCGCCCAATAAGACGCACTGACACTTTTGAGAGAAAATTGTCTTATAGGTCGAAAAATAAGGTAATTTAAAAATACAAAGTGATATACATTTTGTTAAATTTGTGTCACATTTAGTATAGACTATTCTTTTCTTTGCCGACTGAATAGAAAATAGAATAATACAAAAAGTCAGTTTTGCTCAAATATCCTATTTTATGTTTATTAAAAAAATCTTCACATCTTTTCTTTACTTTTTTTAGCAAAGTCATTTTTGTAGAAATAAACCTTACATCTCACAAATGTAATATTCTTACACCTGCACTCTGCAAACATCAATGTTCTCTCGACAGAATCAGAACTTAATTATTCATTTCCACTTGAGTGCTTTGATTCACTCACCTATTTTTTATCAGTATTTAGGCCAAAGCCACAAACCACTCAGAGCTTCATCCACATTCAATTAACTTCATCAAAACACATTGATCTACGTGTATTCTTGCAGGAGAAATTACTAAGACTCCACTTCTAGACGTCCCCCATCACCAATTCATTTAAAACTTTCGAGCCTGAACCTCTCTACTTCCTGACTTCACCATTTCTTAAAGTCATCTTTATCTAAGCGGCTTTGACACTTAGTTCCTGCAAAATCTCAAGAAAAGGAATATTAAATTCATTAGTTATGCTACCGAATTTTAATCAAGGGAGGTTCAATGTAGCTTTACATGAACATCTGTGATCACATATGTGGCCTCTGCATAGATGTTGAGGAATACCAACAAGATCATAATTTTAATGTTTTTTTACTAATGCCTCATGTATACAGCAGTTTTTTTGTTCACTTAGCCTGTATTGATATCCATATGGCTTCATACTATGTAGGCTCGCCTAGAGCTGCCATATGGTACCCCTGTCTAGAATTATATTGAGGAAAGAGATAGGCAAATTTCCTAAAATTTGTTTCATTCCAATTTGTCCAAATTTGGATACAAATTGACTCTACCCAAATCAAAAGTGTTTTAAATCTCTCTCTCTCTCTCTAAGTTCTCCCAAGTCAAATCTCAAGAAATTCTGATGCTAATTCAATATTTTTTAAACATTCAGGACCAATTTCCATGTACCTCGGAAATATGAAAGCTGGTGTTACAATTTTGAGGAGGCATGAATTGAACTCAAAAATTGGAGGCATACAGAGACACAATGTGGACACAAGGACCTTAATGGAGTCTCTACTATAGATACATAAAGTTCAAAAGCTTACAATGTATATGAGGCATTAAACTTAACTGGTCAACGTAAGGACAAGACATAGGCTCCCATATGTAAATGTATCACCAAATTTAAAAGCCTCTTCTGGCACAACAATTAGGCAAAAGGTGACTATTTTGAAAACACAGACTGGTAGACTGTACCTCAGAAATATGAAAGTTGGTGTCACGATTCTCAAGTGGATTCTTTGGCACCATGGTGCAATAAAAATCACCAAATGTATAAAAGATTTGCAACATTTTTTAGTGTTAATTATTAGTGTACATGGGCAACAGCCATAATGAACCAAATGTGTTGGCACCAATAGTGTTGGCACATTGATAAATCCATCATGAGGTCACTTTATTTGACTACACCAATCATTTGCTCATCTTTTTTGAGGATTCAAAAATTAATAGAAAAGAAGGAAAATGATTTGTTGGATTTAAGATTGCACTCAAAATAGGATTTGATGGCTTTAGATCTTGGTAGACCAGTAACAGAGGGTATTTTATAGATGTATACATCTATATAGAGAATATTCAAGATATTCTTTAAAATGTTGGCCGTCTAAGAGAATGCCTTAACCCATTGAGGGTGCAGCAAATTTTAGTGGTGACACCCATAACCATGAGAAGGAACATAAAAGGGGTCGAGTTAAAGAGGAACTGTACTAGAATAACTTACAATGGCATTTACTAAGCAAAATGCAACAGAATTCTAGAATATGTGCCAAAAAGTATTACACCCCATGTGACAAAATTAATGTGCTATCATTTTTTTTTTAAAAGAAAGAAACAAAAATCTCAAGCAAAGGAGAATATTTTGATTTATTCTATCCAGCGAAAAAAGGGATTCCTGACTTACCCATTACCACTTAGCAGAAGGACAAAAAGCAAATCATGATAGATGATAACATAGCCCTAATAACTATTGTGGGTCAGCAATAACTCACCATATCTCACTTCACTGGCATCTTCTACTCCAGTTGCTGCCTGACATAGGAGGTCCTTATGCCATCCAGCATTAAGAGGTGGGTGACACCTGGAGTAGAATAGGCATGGTCAGCGAGGAGTAGTCTAGGCAGCTGCCTAATCTGAGGCCTGAATATTTTTCTTCTTTTTTTTGATCTTCTGGTCTGGGGTCTGATTTATTCTTGAGTCTGTTCTGGGGTTGTAACGCAGTGGGTGTGGAGCCACTGTGTCACTGAATGGACTTAGCATATGATTACGCTCAAGAACATTGTCAAAGTGTTCCCCCTAGTTTTCATCCTTTCAACCCTACACAGGGATCTGGACTCCACTGCAGGGGATCCACCAGGTCACCACCTCTTGGAGTAGTCTTCGTTCAGTGACAGCTGACCCAGGCAGTTCAAGAAATAATGGAGCCTGGCACCAAAAGGAAAGGTAGAGTCATGTTTGGAAGGCAAGCTGAGGTCAGGGCAGCCAGAGTAAATTCAATCCAGTTATCAATCCAAAGGTCATGGCAGGCAGCACAGAGTCAGAATGATACAGAAGCTAAGGTCTAGAACAGGCGGACGGAAACAGCACAGAAATGCAGGTAGGAGTCAAGTTTAGTAAATCAGGTGAGACAAACATTTTTGCAGAAATCCTACAGGTGTCTCTTAAATGCACAGAGAAGGTCAGCTATGGGCTGGGGATAAATGAGGGCGAGCACTAGCTCTGTAAAAACTAAAGAAAGTGTGGACCCTAAGTTAAAGAGGCTGCAGATAGGAAATTAATGAGCTGCAGAGGCCTTGCATGGAAGTGTCCCCAAGTGGCATGCCATATTTAAGGTAAGTCATCAACAGTAGTGTTGGGTGCAAACATTCGAATTGTGAATTTTAATCGCGAATATCGCCACTTTGAGAATTCACGAATATTTAGAATATAGTGATTTTCATCTGAACCCATGATCCCTCCCTGCTTCTTGCTTGTGGGCCAATGAGAAGGCTGCAGTGTCTTTGTCTGAGCTTAGCAATATCCCTAGCAACCAATAGGAAAGTTGCCTACCCCTTTACTATATAAGAACCTCCCCAGCAGCCATTTTCTGTAGTGTAATGGAGTTCTGAGGGAGACAGCAGTGTCATTGCTGTGCTCTGTGCTTTACTATGTCACATTACATTAGATAGTTAGTTAGTTAGCTTATATATATAATACAGATCGTTAGTGGGAGATAGTCAGTAGGTTAGATAGTGATATAGTGTAGCTGATAGGCTCCAGTGCAGGGTGTTAGGTAGTGTGATAGGTTCTGCTGTCCATACATACAGGGGCGCACCCACAGGGGGGGTCCAACGGGTCTGGACCCCCTCTAGATTGCCAGCAGAAATTTTAAATAATTCCTTTTTCCCCTGGACAGTGTGGCCACACTGCATGCCCGACGCCCGCACAATTGCAATACCTGTGCTGCGGCCGGGCTGCTAACTAGTTAACTCAATTAGGGGGCGGAGCTAGTCAGGCAGAGCTGTGCGTGCGGCCGGTGCAAGCACTCAGCTACACTAGGGAAGAGGGAGTGGCCCTGTCTGGGTGGTTCACTGGCTCAGACTAGTGCCAGTGAAGTTGAACTAGTGAAGGAACTTAGAGCCTGCTGCCTGCCCTGCTTGAGCTGCGTCACAGGTCAGTCACAGTCACACTGACTCACCATCACCACGCCGTCCCGGCTCCCAGCTGCAGCCTTCTGCTCTCCATCCAGTCCTCCTGTCCCTAGTCGTCAGTGAGTGTGAGTCAACTAGTTCCATACTAAGTGTTAATGTAAAAGAATGTCAGTCTGCCCTGCCTGCAGCACCCCTCCTCAGCTCAGTTATATTACCCCCAGTAATTACCCTGATACCCCTCAGTCAGTCATATAACTGATTTAACAATATAGGACTTTGAAATATTTTTATTTTACTATTGTCCTGCTGGCTGCTTCAGTAAAAAAGTATTTGGTAGAATAGTGATGGGCAGTGGGCACTCAGCAGCCAGTGGCAGAGAGACTGAGCCCAGTATCAGCCATTTTAGTCAGATTAAAGCCAGTCTGCAGCTTTGGCTCTGACTGAAATGTCTGCTGCTGGTCTCAGTCTCTCTGCCACTGGCTGCTCTGTTCTCTTTTCACAGGTGCCACTGCCCAGCACAGCACACCAAGTGTTAGTTAACTTGGAACTGGTATATAAAAATGGTGGATTATAAATCCTTCTTTTCACACGTGTGTATAGCCCAGCACATCAAGCTTTTGAATGCATAATACTGGGATTAATAATCCACCATTTTGATGTTAAAACAAGTGTTGGGCAATGGCATGTGTGAGGAGAAGTTGGTTAAATAGTAATCCACCATTTTACCATTTAAACTAACACTTGGTGTGCTGAGTTCGGCATGTGTGAAGTAAGGCCTCTTTAACACTTGCGTTGTGTGAATCCGGCGTGCACTTCCGTCGCCGGAAGTGCACCCCGGAACCGGCACAACGCAAGTGAACTGAAAGCATTTGAAGACTGATCAGTCTTCCAAATGCTTTCAGTGTTACTATGGCAGCCAGGACGCTAAAGTCCTGGTTGCCATAGTAAAACTAGTGGGGAGCGGGGGAGCGGCATGCTTACAGTCGGCGCGGCTCCGGGCGCTCACAATGACGCCAGAGTGCCCCGTATGCATAGATCACGTGATCTATGCATACGGGGCACTCTGACGTCATTCAGAGCGCCCGGGAGCCGCGCCGACTGTAGGCATGCCGCTCCCCACTAGTTTACTATGGCAACCAGGACTTTAGCGTCCTGGTTGCTATAGTAACCATTCACAAAAGCTAAACGTCGGATCCGCCGATGCGCGGAAACGACTTTTTAGCTAAAGGTCGGATTCGGACTAATGCCTTTCAATGGGCATTAATTCCGGATCCGTCCTTCCGTCATGCTTTCAGGATTTTTGGCCGGAGCAAAATCCGCAGCATGCTGCGGTATTTGCTGCGGCCAAAAACGTCTCAGTACTGAACTGAAGACATCCTGATGCATCCTGAACGGATTTCTCTCCATTCAGGATGCATTAGGAGAATCCTGATCAGTAGCTTTCCGTCCTAGAGACCCGAGGACGGATCTCTAGGACGGAAAGCTAAAACGCAAGTGTGAAAGGGGCCTAAGGAACAATAGTTATCCACCATTTTGATGTGTTCTGGACTCAGTGGGCTGGGCATATGTGTGAGGAGAAGGATGAATAATCCACCATTTTGATGTTAAGACACTCAGTGGGCTGGGCCTGTGTGAGGAGAAGGATGAATAATCCACCATTTTGATGTTCAAACACTGTGTGTTGGGCTGGGCCTGTGTGAGGAGAAGGATGAATAATCCACCATTTTGATGTTCAAACACTGTGTGTTGGGCTGGGCCTGTGTGAGGAGAAGGTGGTTTAATAGTAATCCATTTTACCATTTAAAGTAACACTTGGTGTGCTGGGCACTAGGGATGAGCAAACTACTGTTTTCAAGTTCAGTGTACAAGGTTTGGGTTATCTAAGAATTCCGTTATGGATTCCGCTTCCACGGACCCTAAGTTATTTATGGTACATTGGTACCTACCAGGTAGCGGAATCCATAACGGAATTCTTTAAAAACCCCAACCTTGCCTTGTACACTGAACTTGAAAACACTACGGGGCACCTGTGAGGAGAGAGACAGAGCAGTTGTCTAGCCATAAAATACATAACATGTTGTTCTGTTAATCCTGCTGTAAGAACAATTATATAATTTCAGCTTTTATTGTGGGAGTGGCCTATTACACATGGGAGTGGCTTATAACAATGGGCGTGGTTTTGTTTTTTTGTTTTTTGGAATCAGCATTTTTTCCACCAGGACCCCCCCTAGACAAAATTCCTGGGTGCTCCCCTGCATACATACATGCTACAGACATAGTGCTGCGATGTCACAAGTTCACAACAATACTTAGTGGACCAATCAGTAATATGTAGTCAGACCTGCTAAAATGTGAAGTTGCACGTATTGCGCCTGAATATTCATTAGTGCCGATTTGCGCAATTGTGAACATATTGGAGCACTCTATCTGCATATAAAGCTAATGTAATGTTCTGCCGTGCCAACCACTTTCCCCAGTCTCAGAAAAATTCTAGCAGCTTGAAAAAAGTAGCAAAAGGGACCCACGCCTGTACTGCGCACGCAATCCGCGAACATTACTGACGATTTTCGCAATCAAGAAACTATTCTCTAATTCTTGAACATATGATGAATATTTTACCAAATATTCACGAAATATTGCGAATTTGAATATTGCCCCTGTCGCTCATCACTAATCGGCAGCAGCGGCACATATGATCCCTTTCACTAAGGTGGTTTAAATGTTAGAACCTGAGGTGAAGAGAAGACAATCCTGGTTCCATGGAGCTGGAAACGAGCAATGGAGAGCAGGAAAGTATAGTATTTCCCTTCAAAGGTCTTGTTGGGTACGGGGTTGAAAAAATAAAATAAAAAATGGTGAACAACCCCTTTAAGCTTGGACTACATGCTCATGAATACATCACACAGCAAACGAATACAAAATGAGGTTGGAATAGTGATTTGCTAAGAAAAAAAATACTATGATATGGCTGGAGTGAGCACTGCCCTTTATATTGCTTTAAAAAAATCACACCATTGAAGCTAGAAGGTGAAGGTATCTTCTGTAAAACATTATCCCCTGCAGAGATATATACAAGATATTACAGGGAAAAAACTGGAGTAAGCAAACACAACATCAATTCAGTACAGTTCTATGTAAAGTAATCCTGGAGGCTGCCGATGCCTTCAGGGTAGAGAAAATGCTATGATCAGCACTCACGGAGGGTAAGCAATTTCGAGGAGTGTGTGATTAGCCTGTCGATCACCATATAGGAATTCAGCAGTGGTTTTAGAGAGGAAGTGTGGACAAATTCTGAAGGAGAGAAGAAACCTCATATATTAACCAGATCATCTACACAAGAATATATATCTCATT
Source organism: Bufotes viridis (assembly GCA_033119425.1). Taxonomy (NCBI): domain Eukaryota; kingdom Metazoa; phylum Chordata; class Amphibia; order Anura; family Bufonidae; genus Bufotes; species Bufotes viridis. Next base: position 28,809,879 of record CM065589.1, read on the forward strand.
CTGGAGGACTCAACATGCACATGCATTATATGGACAGGCATTAATTGAAAGGGGTTTTCTGAGATTTCGATTTTGCTGACCTATCCTCAGGGGTTTGAAGAAACTTCAGTGATCTGCTGAGTGCCGCAGCCTTCTTGCAGTTGACCAAGCACCATACCATCTATTGGATAGCTGCTGTACTTGGTATTGCAGTTCAGCCTCATTCTCTTCACTTCATTCACTAGGCCATGTGACCGTTGAACGTAAAAATCACTGGCCTCTTCAAATAGCTGATCAGTGGGTGCTAGGAGTCGGACCTCTGCCGATCCAATGATGACCATTTCTGAGGGTAAGTCATCAATATCAAAATCTCTGATAACCCCTTTCAATTAGGAATGTGCAATACTTTATATCACCAGTGGAGGTGTTGTAGGGAGACTAGACACTTGCTGAGAGCTTCCCCCAGAGAATACTTGCCACTGATTGCTGGAGGCCCTTTGGGGAACACTTTGTTTCAAGGGACACTTCAAAAAAGTAAGAATAGTCCGTAAGGGGTCTGCTGGTTTAAACCCATTTTCATTGGCCCTATTATTGAATTACTTTGTGCCAACCTGCCGAATCTAAGTAGCCAAGAAGCAGGATGCAGATAATAAGGAATATGACTGCAGGATATGACTACACATGGTTTGTTTGTAGTCTGTAACCATGGAGACACGCGGGTTTACTTTGGATTTGTGGACTCAAAACAGAAGGACATTTATTTTAATCATGGCTATTTACAATGTTGCTCACTTTTTTTTATTTTTGATGGATTAGGACAAATAAAAAAGTTTGTCCTAAATCTGTCCTATTACAAATGTATCCGTTTCCACAGGATATGGGATAAGAACCTCATTGATTGAATCCATCATGAGAACAGATGCCCTGTGTTCCCCTATTTTAATGTAGCAGCAGTCATGCATTCAGTACAAGCACTTGGCTATTGCCGGCGGTCCCTTAGGCTGGGTTCACATGAGCGTGTCCGGATTAGGTCCGGATGCGTTGCGGATGCGTTCAGTGAAAACTGAGTGTTTTCACAGGCAAAGCCATTCAGTTTTGCCTGCGATTGCGTTCAGTTGTTCAGTTTTTTCCGCGCGGGTGCAATGCGTTTTGATGCGTTTTTCACGCGCGTGATAAAAAACTGAAGGTTTACAAACAACATCTCCTAGCAACCATCAGTGAAAAACGCAACGCACCCGCACTTGCTTGCGGATGCAATGTGTTTTTAACGCAGCCCCATTCACTTCTATGGGGCTGCGGATGCGTGAAAAACGCAGAATATAGAGCATGCTGCGATTTACACGCGTTGCAGAAGTGATGCGTGAAAAAAAACGCTCATGTACACAGCCCCATAGAAATGAATGGGTCAGGATTCAGTGCGGGTGCAATGCGTTCACATCACGCATTGCACCCGCAGGGAAATCACGCTCGTGTGAATGCAGCCTTAGAGTTGAGTGGAATGGCAGAGGGCATGCTTGACCACCTTTTCATTTAAATTAGGTAACATAGGGCTCCTGTTCTTATGATCGTGGGGGTCCCTCACCAATCAGATACTTTTCCCCATGTGAGTGTAAAATTGTGTCAAAAGATGAACCTACAGTACATTACATTTCAGTAAGTACAAAGGAAGGTGCTGCTATAGCAAGTGGCCATTAATCATGGTCTACGGTGGTAGAGCTGAAAACTTCAGTATCTCAGCAGGCAAACTAGAGTATCATGATTCATACTCTAAAACAGACATTCTGGTGGACCTTTGCCCTATCCCCAGGTTGTCAAGTCTCCCGTCCCGGTAATACCAGCCAGAGCTACTACTTCGTGTGTTTCACCTATAGTGTAGATATCCCAGTAGACCGCTTGACACAGTACCACCCAGGTTAACCTGTGACATCAGTATTTGGTTTACCGGGCTTTGAAGTTCTATCAAGTTATGTCAATTATGATCTTTTTTCAGGAGCCGGGATTTTTTTTTTTTCATATCCTTCAGCAAAGAATTTATTTGACATTTCTTACAATCTGTCGAGTATTTTGCTTTATCCCTTACTCTCATCTCTCTCCTCATTAGACGTCTCAGAGGGGATCTTTTTAAGGTGATGGGGATGGAAATTGTCAGCTTGAAAAATGTTCTCATGTCCAGGGAGTGAAGAGCGGAGATATCAGCACGACATGAAGATCATATCAATTGTTTAATGTTACGTAGAGGAGTTCCGTGTCCTATGAATTGTACTTTCTTATATATTGGACAGATCAGTTCCACTACTGGGAGTATGTAGCAGAGTATTATTTCTCAGGCTAATGTATGGATGTGACAGATTCATAGAAATGCACAGCATAATCACTCAGGGCTTGGCAGGACCATGATGGAGTTCAGGAAAATGTTGAATTCCGGTTTAAAGTCATAACTATTAGCAGAGGTATTGTGTGACTTATCATTTGGTATCTCAAGGTTGCATCATTTTATGTGGCCTATGATGGCACTGTTAAAGTGATATTAGTGTTTTATATAATTGATGCGTTTTAATGGTGATACCCTTCCTGGCCATTAGGAGTATCCAAGAGAAACCCAAAAAAATAAAATCCCTTATTTCTCTGCCCACTTATTAGAGGTCACATTCTTTAGCTTGTCAGACCCCGTGAACGCCACCTTCTTCTTCTCAGTTTCTATTGTGCATGCCTAGGTTCATGGAAAAAGGGCAGACAACCTGTACTCCTGGAAGCAAAACTCCCCGGCACCACATTTGAGCTCCTTCTCCTTGGCTGAGAGCCGAGCGCTGCGATTGGCTGCACTCTCAGCCTCGGAGAAGCGCCTCCACGCCCAAGGCAAAACCTTTGTCACCGCCCCATACAAAAGTCTGCCTCATTTGCATATCAGGCGGCAGAAGAAACGGGGCAATTATAAAGCGATTCGGGGGTTGATTTGAAAAAAAAAAAAAGGGCACATCAGTGGAAGGCGCCCAGCTAGGTAGGACATTTATTTCAATGCGGCAATATTGATGAAAGGTCCTCTTTAATAATGTCTGTTGACCTAAGGATTTAGTTTTACGAGAAAAACATGCATAATTTATCATATAATTAATTATAAAAACACATTCCCTCTGATTTCCAGCTGTAAGAGGATGAAACGCACAGGTGTCTCTTGTCTGAGCTGAATGAGAGAAGCTGAATAACTTTTTATAAATATTTTGGGAGCAGCTAAAAATGAGCTACCAGACACAAAGTAGAAAAGAATCGCACCATCTGCAAAGTCCCTGTGAAAGCCTCGATACCTCAGGAGAACACACCCGGTCATCTCCATAAATATTACAGGAAGAACGCTCTGTGAGAAGATTCGTAGTTCTGGATGATTTTGGAACCATCAATGTTATAACTAACATATGAACACCTCTTATACGAAGAATTAAAATTGTGGATTTACGTTGTTCTCTTAAAGGGAATGTATCACCTGGCTTATTTTTTGCTAATTAAAACCCAATACTGAAATGTGTTTTTTTATGTTTTTATTTTCTGGTTTGTTTGGTTGTTCGTTTTTAGAGATCTGTTTTACAGCAGCCATCTGGACCATCGGAACCTTTAGACCAGGCATGTCCAAACTGCGGCCCTCCAGCTGTTGCAAAACTACAACTCCCAGCATGCCTGGACAGCCTACAGCTATTAGGGCATGCTGGGAGTTGTAGTTTTGCAACAGCTGGAGGGCCGCAGTTTGGACATGCCTGCTTTAGACTGACCATGACTCATTGACTTCTATGGAAGAGTGTTGTGGGTATCCTCTGTGATCTCTGCAGAGATCATTGTGCATTGAAGGGAAAGAGATGCGCTATGACATCACCTATTGTAGATGGTGGAACCTGGGTTATCTATAGTTAGGTGTTACCTGTCATTATAATCCTGCCTGTGATGATAATGAGATCATTGCTGAGAAGTGAAAAGTGTCTGCATATTATGAATAAGTGATCAGAGATTCCTTTAGGATTTGTTTTAGAACTAGAAAATGACACCCATCCTGCCCCACCCTTCCAGCAGGACTGGTCCACTTCTGCCTAAAGGGGGCAGAATGGAATGGTGAGTTCCATTCTCTCTAACTATAGCTCTGCCATTTGCACGGCCACCTGCTGGTGAACCAGGCATATTACATGTAATAAAACAGTTAAATAACAAGATTAGGAATGCACAGTGTGGAGGACCTGGACAGAAATACATAAGATGGCATTTAGGTTAGACTATTAAAGATAGTAGCAGGGTGTAGGAGGGGTAACGCCACTCTAGGGTGTTACAAGATCATCTCAAAGGGGTGTCCAGAAGTGACTTATTCTCCTATCCCTATTGAAAGCATATGCATACTCAAGCTAAGCATGCATGTTTATAGGAGAAGTGTTGGCCAACTGCTAGATAAACTTCAAAGGATTGTCCAGCCCTTTACAAGTGATTGCCTATCCTTACAATAGGCCATCCCTCTGCACCTCTACCGATCAACTGTTCTGCAATAGCGCCAGAACTTGGTGCAGGGACTAAAACTCTCACTGTTGTGCAGCGGACAGAGTATTATTCTATTTGTGTCTACATGTGGCAACCCAGTGGTCATGATGTGATTTGAGGCTTGTTGAAAATTTTGCTGTCATGTTGCATTTAGTGATGAGCGGCAGGGGCAATATTCGAATTCGCGATATTTCGCGAATATTTGGGCGAATATTCGCCATATATTCGAGAATTAGCGAGTTCGTAATCTCCAGTCATTATTTTCTTGATTGCAAAAATTCACATATAAAAATTTGCATATAAAAATGTGTATAAAATTCGCATAAACTGGTATTTAAAAGATATTCAATTAATAATGACGTATCTTTTAAAAACCAGTTTATGCAAATTTTTATGCAATTCTTTATGCAAATTTTTATATGCTAATTTCCGCAATCAAGAAAATAATGACTCCCATGGTATGGGGGAGGTGCCCGTTCAATGGTTATGTGCTTCCCTGCCCCTGGCCACAAAGCACTGATGAAAGGGGGGCCAAAGCTGAACGCTTGCACCAGGGCCCATGAGCCTTCATATACGCCCCTGACTGCGCACATGCATACCTGGACCAGCAGGTCTCAGCAAAGAAAAACAAGATAACAAAATTGTGTGATAAAGAATATTACCCTATGAGTTTAGAATGGTCGTTGGTTCAGCAGTCATGTGGCAGTGTGCATATTACCGTTTCTATGAGCATAACGAACAGGGTAACAGGAACAGCAGCTGTTATGGGGCCCAACAACAAAGGGGGCACAATTCTGCTTAGATACAAGGTGCTGTTAGGAATGACTATAAAAGGTGGTGTTGAAAAACTGAATGCAGCCCTGCGCATTACCGCTTTCTGTGTCAGTACTAGTACATTATTTCTGGACTATAATATCATGTGTACATTATATGACCCTTGTTGGTATCTTTGTGCTGTATCATGTTCTGCATTATTATTGTATGTTTGTATAATTCTTGTGGTGTAACATCGCCGGGTCGGCAATAACTGTGCTCATTAGCTCGCTATTATGACATCACTGTGAGCACTATTCCATAATTGTGACATCTCTGTGCATTATCCCACTATTGTGACATCACTATGCACATTATTACACCATTGTGACATCATTCTGAGCATTATCTCTGTACTGTGACATCAATGTGAAAATTATTCCTTTACTGTGACATCATTAGGGAGACCAAAAAATCATCCATTTTTCCATATTCTGAAAGTGCTGCTAAAGGTGGTCATGATGGAGTTGGGGCTCCATTCCAAGTTTTGCTATAGGGGCCTATGGTTACTTTTTACAGCCCTGACCATTTAAGTTAGCTGTTCAGACAATTCAGAATTTTTCTTCTATCTGCTTCCCCAATCTCATTTGTATGACAATAAGGTATCATTATATAATATTTATCAGATGTTTGAATTAAACATTGCATTTGTTATAGTCCTATACATCTTGGGCGCCACGAACCGTGAGCAGGTTTTATTGGACATGATAAAAGTTCTGTTAGCACATGATGAAGCACTGGAGAGCAGCCTTCAGAATATGCGCTGAGGATAGTTTTTTTTTTTTTTTCCAGTTTGTCTTGCTTCCTTAGTTCTTTCCCCAAATCATTTAGAAGAAGACTTCAAAGAAGCTGTCCACCTATGGTGTGAGGAACACAAAGATGAGTCCACTGAAAACCTGCCCAGAGTAACTCAGTGCTACCCTTCTGTAGGTAGAGAGCTGATTGAAAGAGTTTAAAACCATATTCTGTGGTGGGTTTGTAATGCTATTCGAGATGAGGGAATTTCCGAGAATTTGTACAAGTTCTGTTTCTATTGATACGGTCATCAGATTCGTTTTGCTATGTAAACATTTGACCCAAATCAAAAGTGCTGAGATTGCCCTAAGAGATGGTGGTAACAGCCTGTTCAATAACACACTGCACTATCCCTATTTGGTGGCAGATGCCTTCTTCTTCATGCTGCATCTTCTTTTTGAATGATTTGCGTGGGACGGTTAACGAAAGTTTTGGATTCACCGAAATTAGAATCTTTTGGGAATTCGATTAGTGTAGAATGGATTTACTCATCTCTGTAAGCAAATACTAATAGCCAGACGTGAGCTGATTTCTATCCCATGAGAATCCATCTATGGGCTCAAGCTCCGACACAATAATGGTCCACAATGGTCCGGCAGAATACATTACCATTTAGAGGTGACTTGGAAACCAATCACTTACCACTAGGCAGTGGCGTTGCTAGGGCTGGTGTCACCCGATGCGGTAGAAAATGGTGTCACCCGTCCCCCGTCCCCCCCGTCGGCTAGGATCTGTCTGCTTAACCCCCCCCCACACCAGCTGTCTGTTTACTATCTAAACCCCCATCCATGTTATCGCTTGGGTTCAAATTCTAGCACCCCCAACAGGCCCCAACCCCCGGTGATCTGTCTTCTGTCTGCTTAGCACCCCCCTACACACACATATTTGCATACATATTATATTCTGTGCTATCCAGATTACAGCCCCACATACCTTACATCCAGTAACTTCTCTGATGCAGACCTTCTCTTTCCTCATCTTCTCCTTTCAGACCAGACCGCCATGGTGATTTTTCACCCATCTCTCATCTCTGTAGTTTGACAAAAGACACCATAGTATTTGTAACGGAGCTCCGTGTACTCCGACCGAGTACCCTCCGTTGATGGACGCTTCCTAGCTTGCGCCGAGGACCACAAGCACCGCACTGGACACCACAGCCACCGCAGACTCCACAACCGCCGTAGCTTAGCTGGAGCCTCGCCGTCTTCCGTCCACCCTAGATTGGCTTCTGTCCTTCAGTAGAGCGTATCCGGAACAAGCTCTTAAAAGGGCTAAGTGATTAAAGCTCAAGGGAGTATGTAAAACATAGCAATCCCCAGTGTGATATAGCAGTTCCCTCCAATAACGAGTCAAGGCTGCGATTTGAAGGTCAAGCTAGGACTCCTGTCCTGGGGCATACAGCCTCTTTTATTTACAATCCACAAACATAGTACGGCCCACAGGGGTTTGAAATACAACCAATCAATCCGTACAATAAACACAGACACTCCCACACAAAATACAGCAACCAATCAACATACAGCCAGATATATCACAACCCCACATGCATGGTCTATTGTGCTGGCTGATTAGGTCACAGGCAATGTCCATTGTGAATGTTGATTAGGTCACAGGTAATGTCCATTGTGGATGTTGATTAGGTCACATGTCCATTGTGAATGCCAACTGTCACTGGGGCCATAGTCGCAGGGTAAGAGGCTAGCAAGCATGCCTCTCCAATGACCAGGGATACATGGCAGTTTGTCACAGTATTCTTCTCCCCTCCAACACCATAGTGTTCCCATAATGTACCAGCAATGCCCCCAGTAGATGCCCCCATGTGCCAGTAGATGCCCCCATAGTGTCCCTCATGTGCCAGCAATGCCCCCATAGTGTCCCCCATGTGCTAGCAATGCACCCATAGTGTCTCCCATGTGCGAGCCATGCCCCCATAGTATCGCCAATGTGCTAGCAATGCCCCCATAGTGTCTCCCATGTGCGAGCCATGCCCCCATAGTGTCCCCCATGTGCTAGCAATGCCCCCATAGTGTCTCCCATGTGCCAGCCATGTCCCCCATGTGCCAGCAATGCCCCTATAGTATCCCCCATGTGCCAGCAATGCCCCCATAGTGTCCCCCATGTGCCAGCAATGCCCCCATAGTGTCCCCCATGTGCCAGCAATTCCCCCATAGTGTCCCCCATGTGCCAGCAATGACCCCCCAGCGCAGCCCAGCGCAGCCCAGCACCTCATAGAAAAAACAAAACAAAAAACAAAACACATACTTACCTCCATGGCAGCGATGCGATGCAGGCCTCTTCTGGCCTGTGTCCAGAGCAGTACAGCTCAGGCGGAGCGATGACGTCATCGCGCCGCCTGCACCGGCCTCTGATAGGCTGCTGGCCTTGTGCCGGCAGCCTATCAGAGGAACAGAGAAGGGAGATGCCTCTCCCTTGCCCTGCCACAGTGTTCATCTGTATCGCGATACAGATGAATGTAGGGAGATGAATGCTTCCATAATGCAAGCGCTCATCTACTGGTGGTGTCACCCAGGGGCGTAGCTAGAAATGACTGGGCCCCACAGCAGAATATGTCCCCCCCCATCAGTGTCCTCCACACATACCCATATCAATGATCTCCACACATCCCCCATCAGTGTCCTGCACACATCCCCCCCGTCAGTGTCCTGCACACATCCCCCCCGTCAGTGTCCTGCACACATCCCCCCCGTCAGTGTCCTGCACACATCCCCCCATCAGTGTCCTGCACACATCCCCCCCCATCAGTGTCCTGCACACACCCCCCATCAGTGTCCTGCACACATCCCCCCCATCAGTGTCCTGCACACATCCCCCCATCAGAGCTTCATATTAACCTGCTATACTAATATTATGGCTAAAAACCTCAGTAATAGTTTCCCATATATAATACATGTATATATATATGTAAAAAAATTAACAGCACTCCACAAAAGTATAAAGTAAAAAAGTGGTGTTCCTTTATTCACCCAAATATATATATCAGAAGTATAAATATATAATCATACTTCTGATGTACATGAATCCATAATTTAGCCTCGAACTCACAACCTTTCACATCAGAGGCAAAAAGCCTAACCAGCTAGCTCAGACCTTTCCTTAGCATCAAACCCTTCTTCTGCCAGGGAGGAGACTGGAGAAGCCAGCCCAATGCCTCGTCTGTATTGTTTTGCACCTGAATCCCTCCAGTAAAGAAGCCCCCTGGTTTACTGCAGACCCTGATTCTCTGGACTTATTTCCCATTGGGGTGCACCAAGCCTTACCATCCCTTTCGGAGAGCAGCAACACGTGGTGACACCTCGACGGTGTCTGGGAGACCCAGTGTAGTGTGCACTATCACAATGCAGTCTCAGGGTGTGAAGTGGTGTCAGCCAGGGGACTTAAAAAGATTCCATGTCCGCCAAGTTAAGACCATGATCACACTGTGTCTCTGGCAGGGTGTAATAGGATGCTAGTAAAATTACAATATGCTATTGTCAAAGAGGTTAATCTTTTGCAGGTTAAAATAAAACTTAAAAAAATGGTAGATAAAATAAAAATAAAGAAAACAGAAACAGAAATATTACAAATTTAAAAATATATATTTTTCCTAAATGGGTGCCGATGAAAACTAAAGTTGGCCCAACAAAAGAAAATGAGCCGTCACACAGTTCTGCCAACTTAAAAATAAAACATTATGGCTTTTGGATGAAGGGGAGGAAAAAACTAAAACGTTGCTGCCAAATTTGGCATGCTCTTGAAACGGTAAAAGCCCTGGAGTTGAGATTTAATCTGATTGCGTGGGGTAGTACATTCCGGAGAATTGGTGCAGCACATGAGAAGTCTTGGAGACTCACCTATAGACCCAGGTGAAATAAAGTCTAAATATGTCAGTACGCCAGGTATAGAGGAGCACCTACAAACCACACATGCCACATCCACGTCTGACCCTGTATAGATCAACTTAGAGAGACTGAGCGGTCTGTTGCCAAGAGCTGCAGCAGACACTTGCTGGTGGTAATCCATTCTTCTCAGCCCTTTGGACAACTACTGGTGCTGCCATCGTATGTTTCAATTCACAATGTCTGCGCTGCCTCTAATATTAAATCTTTAACTCCTGAATAGAGATGAGCTAACTTTAAAAAAAAGTTTGGCGTTCGGGTTGTGGTAATCGCCGCATCCCGTTATGGATTCCACTACCGCGGACCAGTGGTGTATCTTGGTTTTGTGCTGCCCTAGGCGAGACTAAACTCAGGCACCCCCTAATATAAATTTGACCCGCCCCTTCCTGTCAAGGCCAAACCCCTTTCTCTGTAAACCCCGCCCTTCCTTTTAGGCTCCATCCTTTCCTGTATTCCTGTATTTAAAAGTGAATAATGACAGCCACACCTCACACCCCTCCCTTGATCCCACTAAGTGTCATCCACAGATCCCCCCTTAAGTGTCATCCACAGATCCCCCTTAAGTGCCATCCACAGACAGATCCACCCCTTAAGTGCCATCCACAGATCCCCCTTAAGTGCCATCCACAGACAGATCCACCCCTTAAGTGCCATCCACAGATTCCCCCTCTTTAGTGTCATCCACATATTCCCCCTTAGTGTCATCCACAGATTCCCCCTCAGTGTCATCCACAGATTCCCCCTCAGTGTCATCCACAGATTCTCCCCTCAGTGTCATCCACAGATTCCCCCTCTTTAGTGTCATCCACAGATTCCCCCTCAGTGTCATTCACAGATTCCCCCCTCAGTGTAATCCACAGATTCCCCCTCTTTAGTGTCATCATCCGTCATCCACATATTCCCCCTCAGTGTCATCCACATATCCCCGCCCCTTAGTGTCATCCACAGATTCCCCCTCAGTGTCATCCACAGGTTCCCCCCTCAGTGTCATCCACAGATTCCCCCTCAGTGTCATCCACAGATCCCCCCTTTAGTGTCATCCACATATTCCCCCTCAGTGTCATCCACAGATTCTCCCCCCAGTGTCATCCGATTCCACTGATTTCCTACCTGCCCAGCGCCGTTGTAGGTAATTTATTCACTCCACTTGCCTGAGAAGAGAAGCGCCGGAAGACTCACAGGCGCACTGGCAGGCGCATGCGCACTTCAATGCCTCTGCCAGTGCGCCTGTGTGAGTCTTCCGGCGCTTCTCTCAGGCAAGTGGAGTGAATAAATTACCTACAACGGCGCTGGGCGGGGAGGAGCGGCGCCGGCGCACCCCCAGCAGCGCAGCCCGGACAAAAAAAAAAATCTATCACTGAGGCAAACAAGGCATCTTGCCGCCCCATTGGAAGTGCCGCCCTAGGCAAATGCCTTGTTTGCCTCGTGATAGATACGCCACTGCCGCGGACTATCCCGGCATATGGAATCCAAAAGGGGCGGCCTCCACGAACCCGAACTGTTGAACAGCTGAAGGACCTGGGGTGACGTCACCATCATGTGATCAGTGCAGGGGGCGTGGCTCAGCACGGGATCAAATCCAGTGCTGAGCCACGCCCCCTGCACTGATCACATGACGGTGACGTCACCCCAGGTCCTCCAGCTGTTCAACAGTTCGGGTTCGTGGAAGCCGCCCCTTATGGATTCCATATGCCGGGATAGTCCGTGGTAGTGGAATCAATAACAGGATGCGCCGATTACCACAACCCTAACGCCGAACGCCGAACTTTTTTTTAAAGTTCGCTCATCTCTACTCCTGAATTTTGACTATATCAGTCACCCTACAGTATGCTCAACTAGACATCTAATTATTCTTTTTTTTTTTTTCCTCGTACACAGAATATTTTATTTACTTAACACCTTCTACGGTGCCATTTCCCATTGTAGAAGTATTTTGCAGTCCATATGCCATCTCTATCACACATAAAGGTGCATGTATTGCTATAATATTCCTTTGAGCATTGTCGCTTCCAAAATATATTATTGCAAAATTTAAAGTCTCACTATTGTTGTTGTTCGTCTTAAAGCGGCAGCACAATAATGCCACATCTGGACTCAGATCCACAGTAAATGATGCAGTCTTCTTCTGGTATATCCTATGAGTTAGGAAAAGTAGCATTTATTTACATCAATGACCAGTGATAGAATGATTGAACACATTGGGCCTGCTGGATGGGAGCTGCTATGACAAAGTAGCGCTCTAATCTGGTTTATAGAAGAAGGCCCTTCTCTCCTGACCCAGCTGTAATTTAAAAATGTCATTCTTTGGAGTCCTCATCTGTCTCCACCTATCACACTCCTTTCCTCCTCCTGCAAAATCAGTCTTCAGAGGGACAGAGAGGAGATGGATTATCAGCTTCACCTGAGGGATCAGGTTACAGCTGCTGTCCATAAATGTTTATAGAGCAGGGAGAAGCAGGAATGGGCAGCAACTGCAGAGACAGATAAAGCGAGATAGACAAACAGAGACGCTGCTGCTTCTAGTAAGTGTTTAATTAGCTCATAGACATATACACTTTGTTCGGTCGTATAAGTCTTATTCAAATTTATACCTGAGATATACAAAGTGTATATGTCTATGAGTGGAGCAAGAATGAGGCTCTGAATCGGATTGTAGGTGGAATTACAGCGACTGTTGTTGATTGTTTAATCAGCTCATCCCAGAGCTAGTTCCACAGCCACACTACTTAGTATGGGTGCATAATGTCATCCATGATGTTCCTAAGGATATGCTACAGGGAGATAGGCGAGCAGGATCTCCTCTTCTCTGAGTGCTGTGTATGGGAGACATCGTACGCAGAGGACAAGTGAACCAACAGGTAAGCTTTAAAGAAGCAATCAGCAAAATCAATACCAGTCTAAGTTCATTTCAATAGACTCATCAGAGGTTCCGATACTGCCACTGTAATTGTCTTAACACCAATCTTTAATGTATATTAAAAAAATGGGAGTTCTCATCATGAATCTGTGTTTTTAGGTCTATTTTGCAACTACAGTAACTTGTAATCATTACTCATCCAAACAAGTTACATCTATCAATTCCCTCTTTACTGTACATGATCTCATTACCATCAGGACTTCTCCCATGCTGCACCCATTATGTGTAATTCGCTGCCCTGAAACATTATACTGGCTTCCAAAGTTCACAGTTTTGAAAGCTGATTAAGGAGCTCGATGTCACTTAACCACAGTCCATGGCCTGTACATAATATGACCTGGTCACTGATATCTCCATTACACCCACTTCTCACCTACCTACCCTTACTGCACGACTCTGCATTGGGTATCCATGTTGGCTACGATCCTCACTAGGAGGTGATGGGTTTATGTTGCTTTATGTATACTCTATTTGCCAATACTATTGACCTTGACAAAGCTAGCAACATGTACAGTACCAATTATGGGTAGGGAGTGTGACCTCTCTCCTGTAGAGTGTAAGCTCTTATGGATAAGGACCTCTCTCCTGTAGAGTGCAAGCTTTTATTGACAGGGACCTCTCTCCTGTAGAGTGTAAGCTCTTATTGACAGGGACCTCTCTACTGTAGAGTGTAAGCTCTTATTGACAGTGACCTCTCTACTGTAGAGTGTAAGCTCTTATGGGCTGTGACCTCTCTCCTGTAGAGTGAAAGTTCTTATGGGCAGGGACCTATCGCCTGTAGAGTGTAAGCTCTTATGGGCAGGGTCCTCTCTCCCGTACAGTGTAAGCTCTTATGGGCAGGGACCTCTCTCCTGTAGAGTGTAAGCTCTTTTGGGCAGGGGCCTCTCTCCTGTAGAGTATAAGCTGTTATGGGCAGAGACCTCTCTCCTGTAGAGTGTAAGCTCTTATGGGCAGGGACCTCTCTCCTGTACATTGTAAGCTCTTAAAGGAAAGGTCCTTTCTCCTGTAGAGTGTAAGCTCTTATGGGCAGAGACCTCTCTCCTGTAGAGTGTAAGCTCTTTTGGGCAGGGGCCTCTCTCCTGTAGAGTATAAGCTGTTATGGGCAGAGACCTCTCTCCTGTAGAGTGTAAGCTCTTATGGGCAGGGACCTCTCTCCTGTACATTGTAAGCTCTTAAAGGAAAGGACCTTTCTCCTGTAGAGTGTAAGCTCTTATGGGCAGGGACATCTCTCCTGTAAAGTGTAAGCTCTTATGGGCAGGGAACTCTCTCCTGTAGAGTGTAAGCTCATGGGCAGGGTCCTCTCTCCTGTAGAGTGTAAGCTCTTATGGGCAGGGACCTCTCTCCTGTAGAGTGTAAGCTCTTATGGGAAGGGTCCTTTCTCCTGTAGAGTGTAAGCTCTTATGGGCAGGGAACTCTGTCTTGTAAACAGGGCCGGTTTTAGACAAGGTGTGGCTCTGGGCAAAATTGAAAGTGGGGTCCCAAATTCTGAAATATTGGACCAGAAGTCTGATAGGACTTTGTGGGCACAGACAGCGGTTGCAACCACAGTAGGTTGAGTGTAGAATGCCACATTATCTCTCTTTAGCCTTTCCACTGTAAGCTGCTGATCCTGCAGCCTCATTGGTTATGTTCACACAGAGTATTTCCTGTGCTTAAAAAAACCTAATGCGGAATCTGCATCATTTTATTTGGGATGAGTTTTTTGATGCAGTTTTGCTGTGGATTTTTATTAATGCCCATTTTCAAAGGGAATTCTGGACATGGAACCCACATGAAGAATGGCCAGGGCACTTCATTTTTGTCATGGTGCAGTTTGTAAGCAGAAAAAAAAGGGTTGTCCCATCCAGACCCCTGAAGTGAAGGGAGAGTACAATGTGCATGCATGGTCATCCTCCATTATGCTAATATCGTTCTGAAAATAGCTGATCACTGGCAATTCCATAGCAGTGAATGGAGATAATGCTAAGAATGCACACTGTTATGGGGGATCTGTGGATGACACTGTTATGGGGGATCTGTGGATGACACACTGTTATGGGGGGATCTGTGGATTACCCACTGTTATGGGGGATCTGTGGAGGATGCACTGTTATAGAGGATCTGTGGATGACACCATTATTGGGGGATCTGTGGATGACACTGTTATGGGGGATCTGTGGATGATGCACTGTTATGGGGATCTGTGGATGACACTGTTATGGGGAATCTGTGGATGACACACTTCTATGGAGGATTTGTGGATTACACATTGTTATGGAGGATCTGTGGATGACACTGTTATGGGGGATCTGTGGATGACACACTGTTATGGGGGATCTGTGGAGGACACACTGTTATGGGGGATCTGTGGAGGACACACTGTTATGGAAGATCTGTGGATGACGCTCTGTTATGGAAGATCTGTGGATGACACACTGTTATGGGGATCTGTGGATGACACTTATTGGAGATCTGTGGATGACACTGTTATGGGAGATCTGTGGATTACACTTATGGGGATCTGTGGATGACACTGTTATGGGGATCTGTGGATGTCACACTGTTATGGGGATCTGTGGAGGACACACTGTTATGGGGATCTGTGGAGGACACACTGTTATGGGGATCTGTGGATGACACTGTTATGGGGATCTGTGGATGACACTGTTATGGGGATCTGTGGATGACACTGTTATGGGGGATCTGTGGATGACACATACTGTTATGGGGGGATCTGTGGATGACACACTGTTATGGGGGATCTGTGGAGGACACACTGTTATGGGGGATCTGTGGAGGACACACTGTTATGGGGGATCTGTGGAGGACACACTGTTATGGAAGATCTGTGGATGACGCTCTGTTATGGAAGATCTGTGGATGACACACTGTTATGAGGATCTGTGGATGACACTTATTGGAGATCTGTGGATGACACTGTTATGGAAGATCTGTGGATTACACTTATGGGGATCTGTGAATGACACTGTTATGGGGATCTGTGGATGTCACACTGTTATGGGGATCTGTGGAGGACACACTGTTATGGAAGATCTGTGGATGACGCTCTGTTATGGAAGATCTGTGGATGACACACTGTTATGAGGATCTGTGGATGACACTTATTGGAGATCTGTGGATGACACTGTTATGGAAGATCTGTGGATTACACTTATGGGGATCTGTGAATGACACTGTTATGGGGATCTGTGGATGTCACACTGTTATGGGGATCTGTGGAGGACACACTGTTATGGGGATCTGTGGAGGACACACTGTTATGGGGATCTGTGGAGGACACACTGTTATGGGGATCTGTGGAGGACACTGTTATGGGGATCTGTGGATGACACTGTTATGGGGGATATGTGGATGACACACTGTTATGGGGATCTGTGGATAACACACTGTTATGGGGGATCTGTGGAGGTCACTGTTATGGGGCATCTGTGGATGACACACTGTTATGGGGCATCTGTGCATGACACACTGTTATGGAGGATCTGTGGATGACACACTGTTATGGGGGATCTGTGGATGACATACTGTTATGGAGGATCTGTAAATGAGACTGTTATGGGGATCTGTGGATGACACTGTTATGGGGGATCAGTGGAGGTCACTGTTATGGGGCATCTGTGGATGGCACTGTTATGGGGGATCTGTGGATGACACTGTTATGGGGGCATCTGTGGATGAAACACTGTTATGGGGGATCTGTGGATGAAACACTGTTATGTGGGATCTGTGGGTGACACACTATTATGTGGGATCTGTGGATGACACACTGTTATGGGGGATCTGTGGTTGACACATTGTTATGTGGGATCTGTGGATGACACACCTTTATGGGGGATCTGTGGATGACACTTATTGTGGATCTGTGGATGACACACTGTTATCGGGGATCTGTGGATGACACATTGTTATGTGGGATCTGTGGATGACACTTATTGGGGATCTGTGGATGACACTATTATAATTTGTGACATAGCTTTACAGATTCCACAAGCACCACAAGCCACATCACAAGCACGCTGTTTGGTGGTGTCCTAAAAGTGCTGCAGACCTAGCTCATACTGGAGTCACAGGGAGCACACCGGATACAAGGAGCTCACACACTGCTCACAAAGGGGGCACACACCGGGATCAGAGGGGACACAGCACACATGAGGGCTGTTCCAATGAGAGTGACCACCAGGAGCCCTGCACCCTCCTCCACAGACTGCTGTATGCTTGGATGGACTTACCAGGTGCTTTCATAAGAAAGGGTCCTGGGATCTCCTGCAGTCCAGCAGCTGAGGTCAGAGCCAGCAGAAGGCCCAGTCATCCCAGTCGGATGTTTGAGCCTTGCAGCCTGGAGCATGTGCAGGCAATGGATGGGGCGAGGCTATGTTAGCTCTGCCCACACCAAATGTCCGATGTCTGTGGCAGCAGGATGTTACTGTTGTGCAGTGACCGAGGTCTAGTGAGACGGAGAGACTGTGAGGGGTGGACAGCAGCGTTATGCTGCAGCATGTAAAAGTGCCAGTCACAGGGAGCATGTGGAGGGAAAATGACTCCCACCATCGGCCCACTTAACTTTCAAACAGCAGGGGGCCCCTTTGGACAATTGCCCTGCCACCCCCGACCCCCCCCCCCCCCAAACGCGGGTCTGCTTGTACAGTGTAAGTTCTTATAGGCAAGGTCCTCTCTCCTGTACAGTAAATATTTATGGGCAGGGATCTCTCATCTATAGAGTGTAAGCTCTTATGGGCAGGGACCTCCCTCCTGTAAAGTGTAAGCTCTTATAGACAGGGACCTCTCCTGTAGAGTGTAAGCTCTTATGGGCAGGGTCCTCTCTCCGGTAGAGTGTAAGCTCTTATGGGCAGGTACCTCTCTCCTGTAGAGTGTAAGATGCTATGGGCAGGGACCTCTCTCCTATAGAGTGTAAGCTCTTATGGACAGACACCTCTCTCCTGTAGAGTGTAAGCTCTTATGAGCAGGGACCTCTCTCCTGTAGAGTGTAAGCTCTTATGAGCAGGGACCTGTCTCCTGTAGAGTGTAAGCTCTTATGGTCAGGGACCTCTCTCCTGTAGAGTGTAATCTCTTATGGGCAGGGACCTCTCTCCTGTAGAGTGTAAGCTCTTATGGGCAGGGACCTCTCTCCTATAGAGTGTAAGCTCTTATGGACAGAAACCTCTCTCCTATAGAGTGTAAGCTCTTATGGACAGAGACCTCTCTTCTGTAGAGTGTAAGATGTTATGGGCAGGGACCTCTCTCCTGTAGAGTGTTAGCTCTTATGGGCAGGGACTTCTCTCCTGGACAGTGTTAGCTCTTATGGGCAGGGACCTCTCTCCTGTAGAGTGTAAGCTCTTATGGGCAGGGACCTATCCTGTAGAATGTAAGCTCTTATGGGCAGAGACCTCTCTCCTATAGAGTGTAAGCTCTAATGGACAGAAACCTCTCTCCTATAGAGTGTAAGCTCTTATGGACAGAGACCTCTCTTATGTAGAGTGTAAGATGTTATGGGCAGGGACCTCTCTCCTGTAGAGTGTAAGCTCTTATGGGCAGGGACCTCTCTCCTGTAGAATGTAAGCTCTTATGGGCAGGGACCTCTCTCCTATAGAGTGTAAGCTCTTATGGACAGAAACCTCTCTCCTATAGAGTGTAAGCTCTTATGGACAGAGACCTCTCTTCTGTAGCGTGTAAGATGTTATGGGCAGGGACCTCTCTCCTGTAGAGTGTTAGCTCTTATAGGCAGGGTCCTCTCTCCTGTACAGTAAATATTTATGGGCAGGGATCTCTCATCTATAGAGTGTAGGCTCTTATGGGCAGGGACCTCTCTCCTGTAAAGTGTAAGCTCTTATGGGCAGGGACCTATCCTGTAGAGTGTAAGCTCTTATGGGCAGGGTCCTCTCTCCGGTAGAGTGTAAGCTCTTATGGGCAGGGACCTCTCTCCTGTACAGTATAAGCTCTTATGGACAGAGACCTCTCTCCTGTAGAGTGTAAGATGTTATGGGCAGGGACCTCTCTCCTGTAGAGTGTAAGCTCTTATGAGCAGGGACCTCTCTCCTGTAGAGTGTAAGCTCTTATGAGCAGGGACCTGTCTCCTGTAGAGTGTAAGCTCTTATGGTCAGGGACCTCTCTCCTGTAGAGTGTAATCTCTTATGGGCAGGGACCTCTCTCCTGTAGAGTATAAGCTCTTATGGGCAGGGACCTCTCTCCTGTAGAGTGTAGGGGGCAGCTGCCCCAGGCCCAGTTCCTCCTGGGGGGCCCGCTACACTCACGTGTAATGGGAATGCTCTGACAGGGCCCAGCATGAAGTGCAGTGAATGCCTGGCCCTGTCAGAGCACTCTTCAAACATGAGGTGGCGCAGAGGCAAGGAGGAGGGGAGGAGGGGTGCACACTCACCCGCCCAGCAGTTCTTGTCACTGCCGGGCTGTTCGTTTCTATAGTGAAGCAGGGAGACCTCTCTGCTCCCTGCTTCACTGTTCTTCAAAGCTCAGAGGCTCCCCCTGCTGGCTGCACTTGGTACTGCTGGCTGTGGGAGGAGCTCTGAAGGCCCAGGAATCTGCCTTTAGCACAGCCAGCAGCGTGATGTGAGCGTAGGAGCCTGTCATCAGGAAAGAAGGTAAGTATTAACTGTTTTTTTCCCCCATAAGGCTGCAAAAAAGGGGGGAACCACTAGAGTGAGGGGCCACAAAAGAACATAACCACTGTGAGGGACACATGTCTGGGTATAACATCTACTGTGAGGGGGCACAGATATGTGGGCATAACTGCTGTGAGGGAGGCACATATTTGGCATAACCACTGTGAGGGGCACATGTGGCATAACTGCTGTAAGGGGGCTCATATCTGGCATAACTAGGGGCACATATCTGGAATAACTCCTGTGAGGGGGCACATATCTGGCATAACACTGGTGAGGGAGGCAGATATCTGGCATAACGCCTGTGAGGGAGGCACATATCTGGGCATAAAGACTGTGAGGGGGCACATGTCTGGCCATAACTACTGTGAGGGGCACATATCTGGGCATTACTACTGTGAGAGGGCACATGTCTGGCCATAACTACTGTGAGGGGCACATATCTGGGCATTACTACTGTGAGGGGGCACATGTCTGGCATAACACTGGTGAGGGAGGCAGATATCTGGCATAACTCCTGTGAGGGGGCACATGTCTGGCATAACGCCTGTGAGGGAGGCACATATCTGGGCATAAAGACTGTGAGGGGCACATATCTGGGCATAACTACTGTGAGGGGGCACATATCTGGGCATAACTACTGTGAGGGGGCACATATCTGGGCATAACTACTGTGAGGGGGCACATGTCTGGGCATAACTACTGTGAGGGGGCACATGTCTGGGCATAACAACTGTAAGTGGGCACATATCTGGGCATAACTACTGTGAGGGGGCACATATCTGGGTATAACAACTGTGAGGGGGCACATATCTGGGTATAACTGCTGTGAAGGGGCACAAGGAGGACATAACTATTTTGAAGGGACCACAAGGTGGGCATTAGTACTGTGTGGTAGCACTAGATTACCCTGCTATACATTGGCATGGCTTAGTCAACCAGGCCAGCACAGTGCCCCCTGCTGGTGATTTCACAGGGGCAGTCACCATCCCTTCCTTAACCTTATGTGATTATTCTCTTTTTCTCTATCATCACAGGGACCTTGTTCTGGATCCAGTGGACATCACGCCGGCGCCAGCGACACCCTGGATGAGGTAGGACCAGATTTTATTAGGACTGGGTGAGTGTAGCCGTGTATTGGGCTTAGGGCTCTTGCACACAAGCGGATCCCGTGCGGCTAATCCGCTGAGTGAAAGAGAGCCAAGCCCCGCTCCGTACAGCAGAGACACGAAGCAGTAACATGATTGATAATGCTCCGTGCCTCTCTGTGATCTTTTTACTACAAAATCACGGTGACAACTTTATCTCACTGTGATTTTGTAGTAAAAAGATCACAGAGAGGCACCGAGCATTATCAATCACGAGCCTGCTTGAGTCTTCAGACTGTGGTGGAGGGCGTGATGGCATGCTAGGGTGTAAGAAGGCGGGATCCAGGGGGCCCAAGTAAATTCTTGCCCAGGGTCCAATCAGTATTAAAGAGGGCCCTGCTGTAGAGTGTAAGCTCTTAAGGGCTGGGACCTCTCTCCTGTAGAGTGTAAGATGTTATGGGCAGAGTCCTCTCTCCTGTAGAGTGTAAGCTCTTATGGCCAGGAACCTCTCTCCTGTAGAGTGCAAGCTCTTATGGGCAGGGTCCTCTCTCCTGTAGAGTGTAAGCTCTCATGGGCAGGGATCTCTCCTGTAGAGTGTAAGCTCTTATGGGCAGGGACCTCTCTGCTGTAGAGTGTAAGCTCTTATGGGCTGGGTCCTCTCTCTAGTAGAGTGTAAGCTCTTATGTGCAGGGACCTCTCTCCTGTAGAGTGTAAGCTCTCATGAGCAGGGATCTCTCCTGTAGATTGTAAGCTCTTATGAGTAGTGTTGAGCGAACAGTTCGAGAATAGTTCGGGTTCGTACCGAATTTTGGGGTGTCCGTGACACGGACCCGAACCCGGACATTTTCAAAAAAGTTCGGGTTCGGGTCCGGTGTTCATCGATTTCTTCCCGCTTTCTGAAGGGCTGCACAGCAGCCAATCAGTTAGCATTTTACTTCTTGCCCTAAGAGCCCATCACAGCCATGCCTACTAATGGCATGGCTGTGATTGGCCAAGTGCAGCATGTGACCCAGCCTCTATTTAAGCTGGAGTCACGTAGCGCCGCACGTCACACTGCTCTGATTAGTGTAGAGAGAGGACGCAGCTTCTGTCAGGGCGAGATTAGGCAGGTTAAAGTCAGCAACAACACCTAATGAACAGATCAATTTACAGCTGAGAATCATTGAACTTCTGCTAGTTACTTGCTCGCTGGTTTTTAGGCTGCACAGAGCGTTTTTCTGTCACTTATTTTTTGGGTTGATCGGCGGCCATTTTGTGACTTGTGGTGCGCCAGAAGAAGCTGCCACCAAGTCCATCAATCCATCAATACTAGTTTTTTTTTTTTGCTATATCCTACATCAGGGGCTTGGCTGTGCTAATTGTCACCCCCTAGAAACTCAGGAAAGAAATTTCTATATTTTATTAAGGGGTTAAATACAATTGCCCAAATACCAATCCCCTAAACCTGGTGTTCCAGCTTTGGTTAGACAAGTATAATACTGTCTGCTGTCTGGCAAAGGATAGATTATTTTCTGTGGTGAAATTCAATTGCCAAAATAGCAATACCATAAATCAGTGGTTTCAGCTGTGGCTGGCAAAATAGAATAGTGTCCGAGGTAACGCACACACGTACAGACGCACGTACACGATTCTTGAATAGTTGTATTATCGCGATAATAAAACTAACAGTGTAAAGTTGACTGTATTGCTCTAAGTTATATTCGCGTGCGAATGTAACTTCTATTACAACACACCAATACTAAAACTGACTAAGAGACAGCTTTAAGTTCTATTCGAACGCGATTGCAACTTTGGAACTTAAAGTGGTGTACGATTTTAAAAGTTGAGTACTAAAAAGTTGGAATCGCAATGCGATTCTTATGTATTGCTTAATCGCATTGCGATTACAACTTTGAGCTACCGATCACCATGGGAACGCCTCCTCCAGTAGAATGTACTGTCGGATGTGAGAATTAAGTTGAAATCGCAATGCGATTATTATATATCTGCTTAATCGCATTGCCGTTTCAACTTAGCATTGCTAAATAATACCATCCATATTCATTAACTTACTGACTCAGTAAGTTAACGATATGGATGGAATTATTTAGCAATGCTAAGTTGAAATCGCAATGCGATTAAGCAAATATATAAGAATCGCATTGCGATTTCAACTTAATTCTCAGATCCGACAGTACATTCTACTGGAGGAGGCGTTCCCATGGTGATAGTTAGCTCAAAGTTGTAATCGCAATGCGTTTATTGTGGTATATTATCCCTCTGGGTGTCTTTTACAGCCTTTTTAGTGCCCAAAAGTTCGGGTCCCCATTGACTTCTATGGGGTTCGGGTTCGGGATGAAGTTCGGGTTGAGTTCGGATCACGAACCCGGACATTTTCCGGAAGTTCGGCCGAACCTCTCGAACCCGAACATCCAGGTGTTCGCTCATCTCTACTTATGAGCAGGGACCTCTCTCCTGTAGAGTGTAAACTCTTATGAGCAGGGATCTCTCTCCTGTAGAGTGTAAGCTTTTATTAGCAGGTTCTTCTTTTCTGTAGAGTGTATGCTCTTGTGGACAGGTTTGTTAAAAGAAATCTATCAGGAGGTCACGTTTTTTGTGTAGGTAAATGCCTAAACGGAGGAACAATATAGTAAATGAAATGTAAGGGATTTACAAGCTGCTTGTGCTATTTGCAGCAGCTTTTTTACGCTGTGATCTCTCCTTAAGATCATCTGAAATGTTATTTTACATGCTCCATAAAATTAACTCATCCCTTCAAATTGACTGAATGGGATATTATCCTGACAAATCCTGTTGACGCCAGCTGTAATATATATACCTTCCTGATTGATATTAGCACTAAAGCAGCAATTGGAAGAATCAGCAGTTATAAACTACAACCTCGCTGCAGATAAAATCTTTATAATATTCTCTTTATAATGTTTCTGTTAGACATACAGGTTTGATGTAATTTTCTTACTTTGGTTTACTTGAGATTATAAAAAGTTTACGAGCATAAAACGCGATTTTCAGCAAAAAATATTTATTTTGTAAATTCTTTATTACTCAGCTTTCAAAGCTAAACAAAGGGATGTAAAAATATACCGGTTGCGCATAAAGTTAAATAAAATGGCATTTACAGGGGTTTTCACATTAGAGACATTCCATTTAATATGGGAAGCCGCGGGTAAATTGGCCGGTCTGCCACCAGGGAGCAGCAGACAGCCGACTGGTTGTAGAAAATTGTCTTCAGCTGCTTATTTCCCCTGCAGCGGCCACTATAGGAGAAATGTAGTATTACATGGGCCAGTCATTTGTAATACAAGGACATCTTATATGCTCCAGTTCAGGAATCACTACTTGTTTGTGGCACTCACATTTCTTCCTGGTTTTGACCCTGGCTTGGTATCATATCTGATATGTCAATTTCTGGTTTTCCCTGTCTGTTTTCTCGGTACTGACTTTGGCAAAGTTCTGACCCTGGTCTACAGTTCCTGATTCGGTTTTGTATCTCAGTTTTGACCCAGCTTGTCTGTTTCCATCATACATTTGTTTTCGCATCTGCCGATCTGTCACAAGTTTATTATTTTCTTCCTGTTCTTCCCTTCCCGTATAGACCCCTGCACATATTTAGGAAGGGATTGTCGACCAGTTGGGGGCCGCTGCTTAGGGCAGATCATGACACTTGTACAGAGGGAGTGAAGACAATACCAGCGAGAGTATATAATCCACAAGGGAAGGGGAAGGACACAGTTCAGTAAGTGAGGGTAAAAGCTGCTCATTTGGCTGTGTGGTGGCAGCATGCTTATTGCAGGTGGTAGGCTTTCCTAAAGAGGGGAGTTTTCAGGTTACTTTTGAAGGTTTGGATGTTGGGGGAGATTCTGTTGCGCTGGGGTAGAGAGTTCCAGAGTAGGGGAGAGGCACGCGAGAAATCTCATATATGATTGTGCGAAGAACAGATGAGAGGAGAACTGAGGAGGAGGTCCTGTGAGGATCGGATATTATGTGTGAGGATGTATCGGGAAAGTAGGTCAGAGATGTAAGGAGGGGACAGATTGTAGATGGTCTCATGTGTTGTTAATATCTTGAAAATGAATTTGCTGGGCCATGGGGAGCCAGTGAAGGAATTGGCAGAGGGGGGAAGCAGAAGAAGAACGAGGGGAAAGGTAGATTAACTGGGTGTTGGAGGGGTGCGAGAATGGTAGATAGGAGCCCATAGAGGAGGATGTCGCAGTAATCCAGGCGGGAAATGTTGAGTAGTGTTAAGCGCGAATATTCGAATTGTGAATTTTTATCGTAAATATCTCCACTTCGAGAATTCGTGAATATTTAAAATATAGTGCTATATATTTGTATTCTCGAATATTCTACTTTTTTGAACCCATGATCCCTCCCTACTTCTTGCTTGTGAGCCAATGAGAAGGCTGCAATGTCTTTGTCTGAGCTTAGCAACATCCCTAGCAACCAATAGGAAAGTTGCCTACCCCTTACTATATAAGAACCTCCCCAGCAGCCATTTTCTGCAGTATTTTGCAGTTCTGAGAGAGAGCAGTGTAATTGCTGTGCTCTGTGCTTTGCTGTGTCACATTACATTAGTTAGTTAGTTAGTTAGTTAGTTAGTTAGTTAGCTTATATATATAATACAGATAGTCAGTAGGTTAGATAGTGATATAGTGTAGCTGATGTAGTGATACAGTAAATAGTGATATAGTGTAGCTGGTTCCAGTGCAGGGTGTTAGGTAGTGTGATTCTGCTGTCCCTACATACATGCTACAGGCAACTTCACAACAATACTTAGTGCACCAATCACTAATATGTAGTCAGACCTGCTAAAATGTGAAATTGCCTGTATTGAGCAAACATATGTGCATCATTAATAGCCGATTTGCACAATCGGGAATATATCAGAGCACTCTATCTGCATATAAAGCTATTGTAATATTCTGCCATGCCAACCATTTTCTCCAGTCTCAGGAAACTTCGAGCAGCTTGAAAAATGTAGCAATAGCGACCCACGCCTGTATTGCGCGCGCAATACGCGAACATTACATTGCCGATTTTCGCAATCAACAAAATAATCACGAATTTGCAAATTTATGATGAATATTCACACAAATATTCGCAAAATATCCCGAATTCGAATATTGCCCCTGCCGCTCATCACTAATATCGTGGGCATGCACTAGTATTTAGGAGCGAATACAAGAGATGTTCTTAACTTGAAGGTGGCAGGAAGTGGTGGGGGTTTGGATGTCTGGCTTGAAAGACAGGGCAGAGTAAAATGTTGTCCCAAGGCAGCGGACCCGGAGACTGGAGGGAGCATGGTGCCATAAACTATAATGGATAGGTGTGGTAGGTGGAATCAGTGACATGGGGGAAAGATGGGGAATTCTGTGTTATATACGCAGTGTAGCAAGGCGTACTGTCGTTGACTTTATCAGCTCAGTGTGCATGCACCTGTGTCCATAGGTTGAGCCTGTGGATAGAAATATGTACCATGTGCAATTGGCAAATACTATAGACACCCCTATGGACCTCTTTGGAGCCGCCATAATGGTGGAAGAGGTTGATTGCCAGGTAAATAATGAGGCAGGATTGTCAATGCGTATTTCGTAAAGGGAACCTCTCACCTGATTTGGGGCCAGTAAACAATCAGCTTGCCAATATTCACAAAGAATAGCAAATGAAAACCAAACATACTGGGAAAAGAGTCCAGGACTCTTCTCTAGCAGCATCAGGCACATTGAGCCTATTAAGCCATGGACAGTACTGGATTCTTCACCAGGGAAGTTTGATTTTAGGGAGTACAAAAATAGCAGTCTTACCCAGGCTTGGTGCTATCTTGTCTGCCGCATAAGATTTTGTATTGGAGCCCAGGAGGTTTCGGTTGTGCCTCTGAGATCAAGTATTTTTATTAAATTATTATTTGATTTTTTTTTACTTTTATTTTTAATAGATTAAAACAGCAACAACAACATAATATAGTATTAGATAATTGACAAATGTTGGCTGTGCTTCAAAACATCCCAACGATGTAACTATCATGGAATAAGCTATACATGGGGACTATTGATTTTCTGGCTACTTCACAATCTAGGACACGATGCTGAACCTTGAAATGAGCTTATTAAATGCTGAACTGATTGGATCATAGACATGACATGAAAATGACATGGCTACATGGGAAGACAATAAGGTAATGACTAGTAGTGTGCTCAAGTAAGAAATCGAACAAAAAGAAAATTGTAATTACCCTAAATCATATAATAGCAGTAGAGGAAGAGTCTTTCGTGGAACTTTCAATGGAAAAACTATAAATAAATGCAATGCTAAAGGGCTAAGTACATGCATGGCCATGTGTGCGGAGTGTATAATGGTACATGGAATTATTATGGCTCTGTTATATAAAGGTAGTGAAAAGGAAAATTCAGCAGCTCTCACCTGCCCCTCCTTCACCTGTGAGCACGGAGGACCCGGGTAACACAATGCAAAAGGTTCAAGGAATCCAGCTCCACTTCGGTAAAGGAATATTTATTTTGCTTGCGGTAAAATCACATCCAGTTACGGCTACAAAAGTCTTGTCTACGCGTTTCGGGCTACCAAGAACAATTCAAGCCCTTACTCATGACACAGTAAGACATAAAAGTGGCACTATTTGTAGAAGAGACTGCACCTGTCTTCACTAATTGTGGTCACATGACTGCAAACCCCTTCAAAAAAATGCCACACCTTTGAACAACACTTCTCATGAGAAAAAAAGGGGGAAAAAATCATACAATAGGCGATAAAAGAACCCATGCAAAATACATGGGATATATAGTGACTGTAAGAAGTGATAAAATAAAGGAGAAAATGTCATATATTGGAAACTGTGAGGACTCTGAAAGTATGGATTATTGTTGCAAAATTAAATCTAGGCGTTTATTCAGACCATCCGGTTGACGCGTATTTAATGCGAAAATCCAGAAGGATTCTCTATTTAATAGCTTTCCTTTGTGGTCTCCTCCTCTCTTGGGCAGTAAAACCCTCTCTATGCCCTGTACCACCAGATCCGATGTGTCCCCACCATGGCAGACAGCAAAGTGCAGACTAGCTGTAGATATATTGCGGCTGACATGGTGGGGCACATCGGAAATGTTTTGACGTATTCTAGCTTTAATGGCGTTAGTGGTACAACCCACACACTGCAATTTGCATTTTTTGCATGTGATTAAATAAACTGCATAAGTTGTGTTACAATTAAGGTATGATTTCATGTGAAAAACCCTGCCATTTGAAGCTGAAACAAACGCATTAGAAATCGACATGTGGGTGCAACAGATGCATCTATGATGTCCGCACCTGTAACTCCCTTTAGTCGTAAGCCAGACAGGCTGCGATTTTTTCTTTTCTTGGTATAGACTCGGACTGACATAGTTTGCGATGGTGGGCGCTCTTCTAGCTACACATTTAACCCTATCCGTAACTATGTCAGTCCAGTCCTTGTCATATGCCAGAATAGGAAAATGTTTCTTTATGATGCAGCAGATTTGTGTGAACTCCGTACTGTATTGTGTAACAAACAAATTGCTATTTTTGCTGCTAATATTTTTATTTTTGTTTTTATTTTTAACTATACTGCGGAGTTCAGGCCCCTTGGACATATTTTCCTGTTTAGGATAAATTAAGGAACTACTTTTAATATCAGTCACTTGTCGTATTGCATCCTCAGCTTGTTTTGTGGCATAGGCTCTTTTATATAGTCTATGAGCGATATTTTCAGCCTCAATCATGAAGCTCTTTTCATCCGTGCAGTTTCTTCTTGCACGGATTATTTCGCCCCTTGGTATAGTTGCTATAACATGTCTAGGATGACAAGATGTGGCATGTAAAGTAATGTTCCCTGCCTGTGGTTTTCTATAGTTACATGTATGAACTTTGTTGGTGGAAGGATCCCCCCTCAGGCGCAAATCCAGAAATGAAATCTCCTGTATATCATGGTGGACACTAAAGGAAATGGTATCCACACAGAAGTTTATATAACAACCAAAGGCTGGTATGGCCGCCATATCGCCCGTCCAAACTAGGATCAGGTCGTCGATGTAATGACCATACCACCTAATGCAATGCAAGAAAGGGTGGGTGTCGATGAGGACTCGGAGAAAGCTCCTCTGCCACCATGCCATGAATATGTTAGCTATGGAGGGAGAGAACTTAGCCCCCATCGACACCCCCAATATCTGCAAATAGAATTTGTTATTAAACATAAAAAAGTTGCGCCTGAGCAGAAAATCCACCACCAAAAGCAAATATTCCTGCAGACCTGCAGTAATGTTTCCATACCTTTTTAGAAACCAGGCTAAGGATTTAATGGCCAGTTCAAGCATAATATTGGTATATAAAGACACAACGTCCGCTGTGATCCATGTATAATTTGGGGACCATTCAATTTTTTCAATTATTTGTAAAACTGCATTGTGTCTTTAAGAAAACCTGGTATGAGTGGTATTAGTGGTTGGAATATGGAATCAATCCACAGGGATATTCTTTCAGAAAATGATCCAATGCCTGCTACAATAGGCCTGAGGGGAGGTGGAAAAATATTTTTGTTTGTTTTTGGGAGTGCATGGGATAACGGGATAACGGGAGATATGACATCTATATATTCAGATTCCCTATCAGTTAAAAACCAACCCTGATTTAACTCCCAGATCCAAAATGTTTTTCAGTTCCTTCTGAAAGGAGGGGAGAGGGTTGTTGCTGAGGGTAAGATTGAATAAGTCAGGATTGCGAGCACTCCCCGGCCCGGCTGTTAACGCGGTTGTTCACAAGGGTGCGTTATGGCACATGTCTCGCTACGTCCTCCGGAGGACGATAAGGACAGACTACAGAGGGTGAATGCCATCTATGATTCACCCGATCAATCCATCCAGGAGAACTTACAATTAACTGTGTCAATGTCTTCGCTTGAGAAACTAATGTCTAGAGAGCTCCGTACATGGTGGGACCTTACCTCACTGAAAAAGTACACAGATAAACAGATGATTCCCATAGGGCTCAGACTAAAGAAAAAAACAACTGCTATATATTCGGATGCCTTCTTAAAGGAGTGGGAAGCCATTTTATCTGAGTGTGCTCTGAAACTAATGGACTTAAATGTATGCAATGAAAGTCAAGCATTGGTGGATTTCAGGGATAATATCAAAAAAAGACAAGAAATTTTATGTGTGCATATAAATAATCCAGAATTCACCAAACTGGATGATAAATTGAAGGGAGATCTTCAAAAGATGGAAGATGACCTCATAAAATTCAAACAAATGAAATACAACTGCGATTTACTTGACTATAAGTCGAACCAAGTAGACACATGGGCAGACTCTAAACAGAACACACCCCGTTCAATTAAATTCAAAGAAAATAAAAAATCTTCAGACGGTCTCATTTAGCTCAACGGACTTGGATTCTAATGATTCGGAACAGGATCCTACCTCCTCGTTTGTACATACCTCTCATGTCCAAGAGACTGGTTCACATAAAGCGGTTTAAAAAAATGGAGGGCAGATCGGAAACAACGAAAACCGCCAGTATCCCGTGAGATATAAAAAAGACAGGATGAACTCCAAGTAATTAATTTGTCCGCTTCTATATTATCAGTAAATGACATTAATGTACTTAAAAGAGGGCTAACATTTTCTCCCACCTGTCATTTTGACCTATATAGTGCGCTCCTGGATGTCAATAGACTGGCCCGCGCCCTTACTCTCCGGAGACATTTTCAGGTGGGTGGTGATGATGTTTATGTTGCGGAGATGGGGGACGCGGATCACTCCATGACACCCATGAGTGAGCCATATGTTTATGATAATTCCCACAATACAGGGAATATGAGTTTCTTTGAAATGATGCATGCATGTGAACTACAGGAATCGAACACAGTCCTGGAGGATCTGGAATTGAATAACAGGTCATTAGAGATGTCGCAAACATAAAATTTGCGAACTTCCGCAAATGTTCGCGAACCGCCATAGACTTTAATAGGCAGGCAAATTTTAAAACCCACAGGGACTCTTTCTGGCCACAGTAGTGATGGAAAAGTTGTTTCAAGGGGACTAACACCTGGACTGTGGCATGCCGGAGGGGGATCCATGGAAAAACTCCCATGGAAAATGACGCAGTTGACGCAGAGTCGGGTTTTAATCCAATAAGGGCATAAATCACGTAACATTCCTAAATTGTTTGGAATAACATGCTTTAAAACATCCAGTGTGTGTATACGATCAGGTATGATGTTGTATCGATCAGGTAGTGTAAGGGTTACGCCCGCTTCACAGTGACAGACCAAACTCCCCGTTTAACGCACCGCAAACAACCGCAAACAGTTCATTTGCACAACCGCAAACTCCCCATTTGCACAAGGATGGATATGAGTGATGTGTTCAGTAATCAGCAGTACTATTTTTAGCAGTTTAATCCCTGTTATGTCCCCTATCAGGGGACGTGTATCGAATAGATTTTAGGAACCGGGAGATGGAAACAGAAGCTTGGTCGGTCCTCTTACTTCCAATTTGGCGCACTGCGCGTGCGCCGTGCAATGTACTGTGCCACCCTATATGAGTGGTGTGTTAAGTAGTACTATTCCTATCAGTTTAATCCCTGTTACGTCCGCTATCAGGAGACGTGCATCGAATAGATTTTAGACAACCGCAAAGAGTTGTCACACTCATGACATAAATTTTATTCCTCTATGCGTCAATCTTGGTGTAGTGATGACTGTGCTTGTGCGCACGTTCTGGAGATTGCAGGCGATGGCGGTTTTTTAAAGCATATGGTCGTGCTGAGGTAGTTCAGTGACAGTTAAGTGACCCAGAAAACAATGATTCTGCAGTGTGGGCCAATTGTTGGCCTAGTAGGCTTTAATGATCACCTTAGATGATCACAAAGAAAATTAATGTTTTTTCTATGTAAAATTATCCAGCTGATCGCTTTTGGTCTGTTCACAATGATGCAACGACCTTATCATTTGGGATGTGCCAGCATTGCCAACACACTCATAGAGGTGGGCGCTTCATTGTGATACGCAAGCCCCCGTGCTTTGCAGACCAGGTATCAGTGGTCAGATGGACCCTTGCCCTAACACTGTGTGCCAGACATGTCATGACTTCCTTTTTCACAATAGAGTACAGGTTGGGGATTGCCTTTTGTGAAAAAAAAATTCGTCCTGGTACCTTCCACTGCGGTGTCCCAATAGCTACACATTTTTTGAAGACCTCAGACTCCACCAGATGGTATGGTAAAAGCTGGCGGGCTAAGAGTTCTGACAAGCCAGCTGTCAGACGCCGGGCAAGGGGGTGACTCTGTGACATTGGCTTCTTACGCTCAAACATGTCCTTGACAGACACCTGACTGTGGGCAGATGAGCAGGAACTGCTGTAGGTGAGAGGCGGAGTGGCGGGTGGTTGAGAGGGGGATCAGGGAGGACAGCAGTGGTTGACGTGGCTGAAGATGCTGGACCAGGAGGAGGATGGTGGCTTTGAGTTTGTGTGCTGCTTGTACGCATGTGTTGATCCCATAGGCGTTTGTGATGTGAGATCATGTGCCTTCGCAAAGCAGTTGTACCGAGGTGGGTGTTGGACTTCTTTTGGCACAGGTTGAAAATGGCATTGCTGTTATTAGAGGCAGACACACCAAAAAAATGCCACACTGCTGAGCTTTGCAATGACGGCATTCTGGTGGTGGCAACAGCATGCATTGATTGGCGTGCTGTCTGGCTGACTCGGGTGCCGATACATGCTGTCTGACTGTGCCACTAGCTCCTTGCGACGACCTTCCTCTGCTTCCAACTCGTCTCCTTCTTCTCTCTGTCTCCCCTTCTGAACTTTCCCCCTCTTCTTCTCTTCGAGCAGGCACCCACGTGACATCCACGGACACATAGTCATCATCAACCGCTTTACTTGTATCTGACAACTCAGCAAAGGAAGCAGCAGCGGGTACAACATCATCATCATCACACTGTACGTCCATGTGTGTAATCCTGAATGACTGAGACATATCCCTGTAATCTACATCATCTGGCAATAATGGTTGCGCATCACTAATTGCATCCAACTGATGTGTAAATAACTCCTCTGACGGAAGCGGCTGTGGTGCTGGT
Source organism: Bufotes viridis (assembly GCA_033119425.1). Lineage (NCBI taxonomy): Eukaryota > Metazoa > Chordata > Amphibia > Anura > Bufonidae > Bufotes > Bufotes viridis. The sequence goes on from CM065589.1 coordinate 28,842,602, forward strand.
GTTGGTGGTGGCGGCGGGCGGGCGAATGGTAACTTGAGAGGTGCCCGAAGCTGAGCTGGAGGAGGATGGTGCGTCAAGGTTCTGAGCTCAAGCTGTAGAAGATTGGGTGTCCTGTGTAAGCCAGTCAGCTATGTCCTCTGAATTTTTCGACTTCAGGTTATGTGGCCTCTGAACACTGGGCATTATTCTAGGGCCAAACGAAATCACAGCACCACGACGGCCCCTGCGTTGTGGACTGCCTCTGCCTGTCATTTTTTTTTTTTTGATTAGTGGTACTACGAGTGCCAGGTACTGTGCCACCCGGTATGAGTGGTGGGCACTGGCAGTGGGCAGAGTAGAGTCTGTGGAAGTGGGCCTGACACACAATGGCAGGCAACTAACCTTAGATTAAAGGGTAAAAATTAAATGCCTTATTTATCGGCAAGCTACTGTGCCACCCGGTATAAGTGGTGGGCACTGGCAGTGGGCACAGTAGAGTCTGTGGAAGTGGGCCTGACACACACTGGCAGGCAACTAACCTTACATTAAAGGGTAAAAATTAAATGCCTTATTTATCGGCAAGCTACTGTGCCACCCGGTATGAGTGGTGGGCACTGGCAGTGGGCACACTACAGTCAGTGGAAGTGGACCTGACACACACTGGCAGGCAACTGAAGTTAGATTAAAGTGTCAAAATTAAATGCCTTTTTTTTATGCAAAGTCCTGTGCCACACGGTGTGAGTGGTGGGCACTGGCAGTGGGCACACTACAGTCTGTGGGCCTGCAGCTCCTCACACACGGGCAGGCCAGGCAACTGCAACATATATTTGGAGAAAAAATAAAATAAAAGCAGACTAATGTAGCAGCCCTAAAAAGGGCTTTTTGGGGTGCTGTGACGCTGCCCTTACAGCAGATGAGTCTGTGGACACAGAACACTGGCCTAGCTAACGCTTTCCCTATGAATTCATCAGCACAGCAGCAACAGCTTCACTCTCCCTGCTCTCACTAACACACTGCAGCTTCAGACTGAATCTAAAATGGCTGCCATTTTTATAGGAGGTGGGAGGGTCTGGGAGGGAGGGTGCTGATTGGCTGGAATGTGTCTGCTGACTGTGAGGTACAGGGTCAAAGTTTGCTCAATGATGATGTATAGGGGGCGGACCGAACATCGCATATGTTTGCCCGCCGCGGCGAACACGTACAAGCTATGTTCGCCGGGAACTGATCGGGACATCACTACTGATCCTTCCACCAACAAAGTTCACACATGTACCTATAGAAAACCCCTGGCAGGGAACATTACTTTACATGCCACATCTTGTCATCCTAGACATGGTATAGCAAATATACCAAGGGGCGAAATAATCCGTGCAAGAAGAAACTGCACGGATGAAAAGAGCTTCATGATTGAGGCTGAAAATATCGCTCATAGACTATATAAAAGAGCCTATGCCACAAAACAAGCTGAGGATGCAATACGACAAGTGACTGATATTGAAAGAAGTTCCTTAATTTATCCTAAACAGGAAAATATGTCCAAGGGGCCTGAACTCCGCAGTATAGTTAAAAATAAAAACAAAAATAAAAATATTAGCAGCAAAAATAGCAATTTGTTTGTTACACAAAACAGTACGGAGTTCACACAAATCTGCTGCATCATAAAGAAACATTTTCCTATTCTGGCATATGACAAGGACTGGACTGACATAGTTACGGATAGGGTTAAATGTGTAGCTAGAAGAGCGCCCACCATCGCAAACTATGTCAGTCCGAGTCTATACCAAGAAAAGAAAAAATCGCAGCCTGTCTGGCTTACGACTAAAGGGAGTTACAGGTGCGGACATCATAGATGCATCTGTTGTACCCACATGTCGTTTTCTAATACGTTTGTTTCAGCCTTAAATGGCAGGGTTTTTCACATGAAATCATACCTTAATTGTAACACAACTTATGCAGTTTATTTAATCACATGCAAAAAATGCAAACTGCAGTGTGTGGGTTGTACCACTAACGCCATTAAAGCTAGAATACGTCAACACATTTCCGATGTGCCCCACCATGTCAGCCGCAATATATCAAAATTCCTTGTGAACGAAGAGCCCACCGCCTCCATCTTGATTGAACATCCTGCACAAAATTCTCATGGGTGGTGACATTTGATGTCACCACACCAGCCGAAGTGATGACATCATCACATGCCGCGTGAGATTTTGCACTGGATCTTTAATTAAGATGGCGGTGGCGGCCTCTTCACGATCAACTGGATGAGGTAAGTATGTTTTATTTTTTATTTTTTATTATAGTCCTGAATATTAATGTCAGATGCTGAGATCAGTAATGACCAAGGCATCTAAGGGCTACAATGACAGGGAGCAGCGGAATCACCATTCCCTGTCATTGCACCTACTACTTACAAAGAAATGTACTTAAATGTACTTATTAAGTCATTTGTCACAAGCCAAATTTTTTGGTAAAATTTGGAAAAGTGGCCGAATCGAATTTTCAAGAACTTTGCTCAACACTAACTGCAACCACCGCTGGTAATGAGAACAGGGGTCATGTGCTTCCCCGTATGAATGGAGCAGCAGGTGAGCATACATCCGCTAGGGGCCTGGGGAGATTCCGGAGATTTCCCTCTAGGGGCACTGAGGACACGTTGATAAGGGATGAGTTCAAATCTCAGCACATCCCCTTTATGTCTCACCGCCGTTACACACACGTAATGAGCAATGTATCTTCTCACATGCTCGCTTATGAAGAAAGCAATTTCCATGGTTGCACTTTTGTAAAGTGACCCTTTCTTTTGTTAACTTCCGCTAATTAGTAATGAGACTGTGACCCCCATAAGGGCTTATTGACAAGATTGAGAAGATTAGCTATTCTAAAGAAAGCAATTAGAAGTAAATGAGATGAAAAGAGAAGACGCTGCCATACACAATATCATTTGCATATAAAGAAACTTTTTCGGTTATCTCCTCTAAATAGCAATCATTAGACCATTGTCAATGCTCGGCACTAATTTCAGTATGCAATTAATATGTATCCCCAAAAACTAATGAAATAACAATTACATGCAGAAAAGAGACAACTGCGGAAGAATAAAAGTAGTTCCAAACTTCTAATGTGTCTATCTATCTATCTATCTTTCTATCTATCTATCTGTCTATATATCTGTCTGTCTATCTATCTCTCTTATCAATCATCTGTCTATCTTATATATATATATATAACTTTTTTATATCTATCGAACTATCTATCTATATTTTTCTCTATCACCTATCTATCTATCTATCTATCTATCTATCTATCTATCTATCTATCTATCTATCAGTCTATCAGTCTATCTATCTATCAGTCTATCTATCTATCTATCTATCTATCTATCTATCTATCTATCTATCTATCTATCTATCTATCCTTCTATCTGTCTATCTGTCTATCTATCCTTCCATCTGTCTATCTCTCTATCTATCTATCTATCTATCTATCTATCTATCTTTTTTCTATCACCTGTCTATCCTCGTATATATTATCTATCTATTTATCTATCTATCCTTCTATCTATCTCCAAAAAATATTTCTCAATGATCTTGATGGCCATTGCGAATGCTTATTATCAGTTTTTTTGACACTGACATTGGAGCTTATGGGCGGAAAAATGGCTCGATAGCTTTCAAAAACTCAGCAATAGGACGCCTCCTGTATTCAAAGGACTTTGGACTGCCACCTCCAAGATCTTTGCCAGGTACTGTTGGACCTCCAATGCCATTTGTGGTAGTAGGGGACGAAGCGTTCCAAAGGGGATGGGGGATAGGTGTGGGATGGGGGGCGGTGCAAGATTTCCCACGACACATTCTCAACCATGTTTTTGAACTCATGAACCTGCTCGGGCGACATTTGGTCCATCACAGGAATTAGGTTAGCGCATAAAGGTGGTGAGGGCTGAGTTGACGTGCCGACTCCGCCGCCTCCCAGTGGCGTATCAAGTCATCCCTATTAACTTTATTTCTTCCACAAAACCTTCTAGAGCATCAGAGACAATGTCTGTGGTAGTAGGGGACGAGGTGTTCCAAATGTGTGAGAGCCTCATGAAGCCGTATTCTAGCCGTGACTTGAACACTGCTAAGCACGCGTTTTACTACAGACTGACACAAGCTAGATAACTGGTGGATTGCGCCTTTGGCATTTTAGTTGCTAAAGGATGTTTTCTCACCAAAGCCATACATCTTAAAAGGGCTGTCCAGGTTCAGAGCTGAACTCGGACATACCCATAATTTCACCTAGGCAGCACCCCTGATTTTAGCATCTCATGCTCCAATGCCCTACCTTGCGCTAGATCGTGCAGGGCAAGGGCTCTTTTGGTTATAATAACACACTGCTGGGAGGAAGCCGTTTTACAGGGTTGGGCAGCGCTAAAGCCCACCCATCAGTGTGGGTGACGTCACCGGGCTTCCTGGCAGCCCCATGGAGAGCCCGGTTTGTCACCGGAACTCCGCAAAATGCTTTTGCCCTGCGCAATCTAGCGCAGGGCAAAGGAGAGAATTGGAGCATAAACTGCTCCGATGCTCAAGTCAGGACGGAGGGCTGCCTGGGTGAAAATGGAGGTATGTCCGTGTTCAGCTCAAAACCCAGACAACCCCTTTAAGGCTGAAACCAAAGACGATATAGTTAAAGCTTGTGTAGTTCTACATAATTATCTTTTATCAGAGGAACCACTGCACCTGGACCCGCAAGAGGTTTATTGCACACTCACCAGGCTGCAACATCTGGGGTATTATTCAACCCTTGCCGTGGTCCGAATGAGGGACAATTAGATAGATAGATAGATAGATAGATAGATAGATAGATAGATAGATAAACTTTCTATACTTACCAGTTTGTTTGTCTTCCAAGATGGCCAATCAGAATGGCTGCTGGGAGAGGGGACAATTCTTGAGCATGCTCAGTGAGCAAAATGTTTTGAAACGGATCTGCCTCTAACGGAGCCATTACAAACTGATCTCTCACCCATTGACAATCATTATATTGGATGGCAGATCCATTTCGCCCCGCTTCGTCAGGCGGACAGCAAAACGCTGCAGGCAGCGTTTTGGTGTCCGTCTCCAGAGCGGAATGGTGACTGAACGGAGGCAAACTGATGCATTCCGAGCGGATCCTTTTCCATTTAGGAGGCAAAACTGATCCGATTTAGACCAATTGTGAGAGCCTATGACGGATCTCACAAACGGAAAGCAAAAACGCGAGTGAAAGTAGCCTAATCAAGGAATCATTGTATACAAAATGGCATGTCAACCCGTCTGAACATACAACAATTGTGTTGCATGGGGCAGACAGACAACGGAGCTCCATATCAGACCCATACCGAAAATTTAGCATGCGGACATTATATGGAACATCCATAACCATTTAATGATGAAATAAAAATATAAAGAATGATAATTCTGTTATATAAATATATAGAATCCCGTCCCTATCTCCCCATTATATTGAAAGAATTTTTGAATAATACTAATACTAATGATGGAAAGAAGACATAAAATATTCCGAAATGCACTCCAACATTTACTGACATGAAACAGTAATATACTACATGGAAAACATCCACAAAAAGTTTTGATAAATATACTGTACAGAAATGTAAAAATACCACCAAGATCTACACAAAAAAAGAATTAGACAGAAACGAACATAATAAGGGTAGAGATGAGCGAACACCTGGATGTTCGGGTTCGAGAAGTTCGGCCGAACTTCCCGGAAATGTTCGGGTTCGGGATTCGAACTCGATCCGAACTTTATCCCGAACCCGAACCCCATTGAAGTCAATGGGGACCCGAACTTTTAGGCACAAAAAAGGCTGTAAAATAGTCCAGGAAAGGGCTAGAGGGCTGCCAAAGGCAGCAAAGTGTAGAAAAATCCCCTGCAAACAAATGTGGATAGGGAAATGAATTAAAATTAAATAAAATAAATAAAAATTAACCAATATCAATTGAAGAGAGGTCCCACAGCAAGGAATCATGCGTCATATCACCCTGCACCGGAGAATGTCACTCATGTATTTTGGACCAGCACCCAGACAGAGGATACAGGTCCCACAGCAAGGAATCATGCGCCATATCACCCTGCACCGGAGAATGTCACTCTCATGTATTTTGGACCAGCACCCAGACAGAGGATACAGGTCCCACAGCATGGAATCATGCGTCATATCACCCACCACCGGAGAAGGCCACTCATGTATTTTGGACCAGCACCCAGACAGAGGATACAGGTCCCACAGCATGGAATCATGCGTCATATCACCCACCACCGGAGAAGGCCACTTCATGTATTTTGGACCAGCACCCAGACAGAGGATACAGGTCCCACAGCATGGAATCATGCGTCATATCACCCACCACCGGAGAAGGCCACTCATGTATTTTGGACCAGCACCCAGACAGAGGATACAGGTCCCACAGCATGGAATCATGCGTCATATCACCCACCACCGGAGAATGTCACTCTCATTTATTTAGGCCCAGCACACAGACAGAGGAGAGAGGTCCCACAGCAAGGAATCATGCGTCATATCAACCACCAACGGAGAATGTCACTCTCATGTATTTTGGACCAGCACCCAGACAGAGGAGAGAGGTCCCACAGCAAGGAATCATGCGTCATATCAACCACCAACGGAGAATGTCACTCTCATGTATTTTGGACCAGCACCCAGACAGAGGAGAGGTTCATTCAACTTTGGGTTGCACCGCAAGATCATGGTAAAGTAAAAAATGAGGATTCAATAAAGAAGTGCCCCAGAGTACAAGAATACATGGTTGATGGGGAGGGAAATGTCTATTCTGCACAAGGGAGGCACAGGTCCTGTGGGATCCATGCCTGGTTCATTTTTATGAACGTCAGCTTGTCCACGTTGGCTGTGGACAGGCGGCTGCGTTTGTCAGTAATGACGCCCCTGCCGTGCTGAATACACGTTCAGACAAAACGCTGGCCGCCGGGCAGGCCAGCACCTCCAAGGCATAAAATGCTAACTCTGGCCACGTGGACAATTTGGAGACCCAGAAGTTGAATGGGGCCGAACCATCAGTCAGTACGTGGAGGGGTGTGCAGACGTACTGTTCAACCATGTTAGTGAAATGCTGCCTCCTGCTAACACGTTCCGTATCAGGTGGTTGTGCAGTTAGCTGTGGCGTGGAGACAAAACTTTTCCACATTTCTGCCATGCTAACCCTGCCCTCAGAAGAGCTGGCCGTGACACTGCTGCGTTGGCGACCTCTTGCTCCTCTTCTGCCTTCGCCTTGGGCTTCCACCTGTTCCCCTGTGACATTTGGGAATGCTCTCAGGAGCGCTCTACCAGCGTGCGCTTGAACTCGCGCATCTTCCTATCACGCTCCAGTGCAGGAAGTAAGGTGGGCACATTGTCTTTGTATCGGGGATCCAGCAGGGTGGCAACCCAGTAGTCCGCACACGTTAAAATGTGGGCAACTCTGCTGTCGCTGCGCAGGCACTGCAGCATGTAGTCGCTCATGTGTGCCAGGCTCCCCAGAGGTAAGGACAAGCTGTCCTCTGTGGGAGGCGTATCGTCATCGTCCTCCGTATCCCCCAGCCACGCACCAGTGATGGGCCTGAGCTGTGTCGGGTGCCACCCCGCTGTGAACCTGCTTCATCCTCATCCTCCTCCACCTCCTCCTCATCCTCCTCGTCCTCCAGTAGTGGGCCCTGGCTGGCCACATTTGTACCTGGCCTCTGCTGTTGCAAAAACCTCCCTCTGAGCCACTTCTAACAGACTGGCCTGAAAGTGCTAAAAATGACCCCTCATCCTCCTCCTCCTCCTCCTCCTCCTCCTGGGCCACCTCCTCTTCCATCATCGCCCTAAGCGTTTTCTCAAGGAGACATAGAAGTGGTATTGTAACGCTGATAACGGTGTCATCGCCACTGGCCATGTTGGTGGAGTACTCAAACAGCGCAACAGGGCACACAGGTCTCGCATGGAGGCCCAATCATTGGTGGTGAAGTGGTGCTGTTCCGCAGTGCGACTGACGCGTGCGTGCTGCAGCTGAAACTCCACTATGGCCTGCTGCTGCTCGCACAGTCTCTCCAGCATGTGCAAGGTGGAGTTCCACCTGGTGGGCACGCCGCATATGAGGCGGTGAGCGGGAAGGCCGGGTTACGCTGTAGCGCAGACAGGCGAGCAGCGGCAGGATGTGAACGCCGGAATCGCGCACAGACGGCCCTCACTTTATGCAGCAGCTCTGACATGTTGGGGTAGTTGTGAATGAACTTCTGCACCACCAAATTCAGCACATGCGCCAGGCAAGGGATGTGCGCCAAACCGGCTAGTCCCAGAGCTGCGACGAGATTTCGCCCATTATCGCACACCACCAGGCCGGGCTTGAGGCCCACCGGCAGCAACCACTGGTCGGTCTGTTGTTCAATACCCCGCCACAACTCCTGCGCGGTGTGGGGCCTGTCCCCCAAACATATGAGTTTCAGAATGGCCTGCTGACGCTTACCCCGGGCTGTGCTGAAGTTGGTGGTGAAGGTGTGTGGCTGACTGGATGAGCTGGTGGAAGCAGAGGAGGAGGAAGCCGAGTAGGAGGAGGAGGCTACAGGAGGCAAACAATGATGCCCTGTGATCCTTGGCGGCGGAAGGACGTGCGCCAAGGAACTCTCCGCCTGGGGCCCAGCCGCCACTACATTTACCCAGTGTGCAGTTAGGGAGATATAGCGTCCCTGGCCGTGCTTACTGGTCCACGTATCTGTGGTTAGGTGGACCTTGCCACAAATGGCGTTGCGCAGTGCACACTTGATTTTATCGGACACTTGCATGTGCAGGGAAGGCACGGCTGTCTTGGAGAAGTAGTGGCGGCTGGGGACAACATACTGTGGGACAGCCATGGACATCAGCTGTTTGAAGCTGTCTAGTGTCCACCAGCCTGAATGACAGCATTTCAAAGGCCAGTAGTTTAGAAATGCTGGCATTCAGGCCCAGGGCTCGAGGGTGGCTAGGTGGGAATTTACGCTTTCTCTCCAAGGTTTGTGAGATGGAGAGCTGAACGCTGCCGTGTGACATGGTGGAGATGCTTGGTGACGCAGGTGGTGGTGTCGCTGGCACATCCTCTGTTTGGTGGGCGGCAGGTGCCAACATTCCTCCCGAGGCGGAGGAAGAGGCCGAGGCAGCAGCAGAAGAGGGAGCAGGGGGAGCCTGAGTGAGTTCCTTGCTTTTAAGGTGTTTACTCCACTGCAGTTCATGCTTTGCATGTAGATGCCTGGTCATGCAGGTTGTGCTAAGGTTCAGAACGTTAATGCCTCGCTTCAGGATCTGATGGCACAGCGTGCAAACCACTCGGGTCTTGTCGCCAGCACATTGTTTAAAGAAGTGCCATGCCAGGGAACTCCTTGAAGCTGCCTTTGGGGTGCTCGGTCCCTGGTGGCGGTGGCCTGTATCAGGCGAACTCTCTTGGCGGCGGCTGTTCTGCTTTTGCCCCCTGCTCCCTCTTTGCTACGCTGTTGGCTCGGTCTCACCACTGCCTCTTCCTCTGAACTATGAAAGTCAGTGGCACGACCTTCATTCCATGTGGGGTCTAGGACCTCATCGTCCCCTGCATCGTCTTCCACACAGTCTTCCTCCCTGTCCTCCTGTTCGGTCTGCACACTGCAGAAAGACGCAGCAGTTGGCACCTGTGTTTCGTCATCATCAGAGACGTGCGGACTCCGATGAGGTGGTATTCCCATGTCCTCATCATCAGTAAACATCAGAGGTTGTGCATCAGTGCATTCTATGTCTTCCACCACAGGGGAAGGGCTAGGTGGATTCCCTTGGGAAACCCTGCCAGCAGAGTCTTCAAACAGCATAAGAGACTGCTGCATAACTTGAGGCTCAGACAGTTTCCCTGATATGCATGGGGGTGATGTGACAGACTGATGGGCTTGGTTTTCAGGTGCCACCTGTGCGCTTTCTGCAGAAGACTTGGTGGGAGATAATGTTGTGAACATGCTGGATCCACTGTCGGCCACCCAATTGACTAGCGCCTGTACCTGCTCAGGCCTTACCATCCTTAGAACGGCATTGGGCCCCACCAAATATCGCTGTAAATTCTGGCGGGTACTGGAACCTGAGGTAGTTGGTTCACTAGGATGTGTGGCTGTGGCAGAATGGCCACGTCCTCTCCCAGCACCAGAGGGTACACTAACACCACCACGACCGCGTCCGCGTCCCTTACTAGATGTTTTCCTCATTGTTACCGTTCACCAAGCACCACAATAAGGAAAAAAATATTTGGCCCAATGTATTGATTTCAAATTCAGGCCTTTTTTACAGGCACCTACCACTATCTGCCTATTTGTTTATGTAGCTTATTACACTAATCCAGGCACAGCAGTAACCACTGATTTAGGGGAATATCTCTTTAGGGCAAGTATTTAGGCCCTGGATGAAAGGTATCCTTTATGGACAGATTTACAATGGGCCTGCAACAGCTGTGACACCAGATTTAGAGGTATTGCTATTTTGGCAAGTGAATTTCACCCCAGAACAAAATATATGTTTTTGCGGATACTAATATAGTTTGCCAGGCTCAGCTGTGACACCAGATTTAGTGGATTGCTATTTTGGCAAGTGAATTTCACCCCAGAACAAAATATATGTTTTTGCGGATAATAATATAGTTTGCCAGGCTCAGCTGTGACACCAGATTTAGGGGATTGCTATTTTGGCAAGTGAATTTCACCCCAGAACAAAATATATGTTTTTACGGATACTAATATAGTTTGCCAGGCTCAGCTGTGACACCAGATTTAGGGTGATTGCTATTTTGGCAAGTGAATTTCACCCCAGAACAAAATATATGTTTTTGCGGATAATAATATAGTTTGCCAGGCTCAGCTGTGACACCAGATTTAGTGGATTGCTATTTTGGCAAGTGAATTTCACCCCAGAACAAAATATATGTTTTTATGGATAATAATATAGTTTGCCAGGCTCAGCTGTGACACCAGATTTAGTGGATTGCTATTTTGGCAAGTGAATTTCACCCCAGAACAAAATATATGTTTTTATGGATACTAATATAGTTTGCCAGGCTCAGCTGTGACACCAGATTTAGTGGATTGCTATTTTGGCAAGTGAATTTCACCCCAGAACAAAATATATGTTTTTACGGATACTAATATAGTTTGCCAGGCTCAGCTGTGACACCAGATTTAGTGTGATTGCTATTTTGGCAAGTGAATTTCACCCCAGAAGAAAATATATGTTTTTGCGGATACTAATATAGTTTGCCAGGCTCAGCTGTGACACCAGATTTAGAGGATTGCTATTTTGGCAAGTGAATTTCACCCCAGAACAAAATATATGTTTTTGCGGATACTAATATAGTTTGCCAGGCTCAGCTGTGACACCAGATTTAGGGTGTTGCTATTTTGGCAAGTGAATTTCACCCCAGAACAAAATATATGTTTTTGTGGATACTAATATAGTTTGCCAGGCTCAGCTGTGACACCAGATTTAGTGGATTGCTATTTTGGCAAGTGAATTTCACCCCAGAACAAAATATATGTTTTTACGGATACTAATATAGTTTGCCAGGCTCAGCTGTGACACCAGATTTAGGGTGTTGCTATTTTGGCAAGTGAATTTCACCCCAGAACAAAATATATGTTTTTGCGGATAATAATATAGTTTGCCAGGCTCAGCTGTGACACCAGATTTAGTGGATTGCTATTTTGGCAAGTGAATTTCACCCCAGAAGAAAATATATGTTTTTACGGATACTAATATAGTTTGCCAGGCTCAGCTGTGACACCAGATTTAGTGGATTGCTATTTTGGCAAGTGAATTTCACCCCAGAAGAAAATATATGTTTTTGCGGATACTAATATAGTTTGCCAGGCTCAGCTGTGACACCAGATTTAGAGGATTGCTATTTTGGCAAGTGAATTTCACCCCAGAACAAAATATATGTTTTTACGGATAATAATATAGTTTGCCAGGCTCAGCTGTGACACCAGATTTAGTGGATTGCTATTTTGGCAAGTGAATTTCACCCCAGAACAAAATATATGTTTTTATGGATACTAATATAGTTTGCCAGGCTCAGCTGTGACACCAGATTTAGTGGATTGCTATTTTGGCAAGTGAATTTCACCCCAGAAGAAAATATATGTTTTTACGGATACTAATATAGTTTGCCAGGCTCAGCTGTGACACCAGATTTAGGTGTTGCTATTTTGGCAAGTGAATTTCACCCCAGAAGAAAATATATGTTTTTGCGGATACTAATATAGTTTGCCAGGCTCAGCTGTGACACCAGATTTAGAGGATTGCTATTTTGGCAAGTGAATTTCACCCCAGAACAAAATATATGTTTTTGCGGATACTAATATAGTTTGCCAGGCTCAGCTGTGACACCAGATTTAGTGGATTGCTATTTTGGCAAGTGAATTTCACCCCAGAACAAAATATATGTTTTTGCGGATACTAATATAGTTTGCCAGGCTCAGCTGTGACACCAGATTTAGGGTGTTGCTATTTTGGCAAGTGAATTTCACCCCAGAAGAAAATATATGTTTTTGCGGATACTAATATAGTTTGCCAGGCACAGCTGTGACACCAGATTTAGGGTGTTGCTATTTTGGCAAGTGAATTTCACCCCAGAAGAAAATATATGTTTTTGCGGATACTAATATAGTTTGCCAGGCTCAGCTGTGACACCAGATTTAGAGGATTGCTATTTTGGCAAGTGAATTTCACCCCAGAACAAAATATATGTTTTTATGGATACTAATATAGTTTGCCAGGCTCAGCTGTGACACCAGATTTAGGGTGTTGCTATTTTGGCAATTGAATTTAACCCCAAACCAAAATATCTGTTTTGGCGGACACTATTATATTTTGCCAGCCACTGCTGAAACCACTGATGTATGGTTTTGCTATTTTGCCAATTGAATTTCACCACAGAAAATAATCTATCCTTTGCCAGACAGCAGACAGTATTATGCTTGTCTAGCCAAAGCTGGAACACCAGATTTAGGGGATTGGTATTTGGGCAATTGTATTTAACCCCTTAATAAAATATAGAAATTGCTATCCTGAGTTTCTAGGGGTGACAATTAGCACAGCCAAGCCCCTGATGGAGGATATAGCAAAAAAAAATAGTATTGAAGCATTGATGGATGTGTGGCAGCTTGTTCTGGAGCACCACAAGTCACAAAATGGCCGCCGATCAACCCAGAAAATAAGTGACAGAAAAACGCTCTGTGCAGCCAAAAACCAGCAATCAAGTAAATAGCAGAAGTTCACTGATTCTCAGCTGCAGATCGATCCGTTCATTAGGTGCTGTTGCTGACTTTTCCCTGCCTATCTCGCCCTCACAGAAGCTGCATCCTCTCCCTACACTAGTCAGAGCAGTGTGACGTGCGGCGCTACGTGACTCCAGCTTAAATAGAGGCTGGGTCACATGCTGCACTTGGCCAATCACAGCCATGCCATTAGTAGGCATGGCTGTGATGGCTTCTTAGGGCAAGAAGTAAGACGCTAGCTGATTGGCTGCTGTGCAGCCCTTCAGAAAGCGGTAAGAAATCGACGAACACCGAACCCGAACCCGAACTTTTTTGAAAATGTCCGGGTTCGGGTCCGGGTCCCGAACACCCCAAAATTCGGTACGAACCCGAACGATGCGCGAACTGTTCGCTCAACACTAAATAAGGGAAATGATTACACAAAGATCCAAGATTTAAAATCTACATTTAACCCGTTAGGTCTAAGGGTGTTCAGTAATAAGATCCAATGGATTTCATATCTCTTCAAAGCCAAGTTTCTATTGCCCCCTTTACGGGAGACTGGGACATGATCTAATAGCATACATTTGAGATCACCTTCCTTGTGACCAAGCTCCGAAAAATGCTTGGAAACCAGAAGGTCCATCCGCTTTTTCCTGATTGTATACCTATGCTGATTAAGGCGAGTCCTAAAATCCAAAGAGGTTTCACCTACATATAACATGTTGCAAGGGCACCAAAGTACATAAACTACAAATGTGGAATCACATGTTAAATCATGCATAGTGTATTTATTGGTGGTAATAGGATGAGTGAAAGCACTTCCCTTCTGTATATAGTGGCAGTTCACACAATTCAGACATGGAAAACAACCAATTTTTTGTCTACGCAAAAAACTCTGTCCTATGTCATTTTTGTGTCTAAATTATGTATTTATTTCCACTTATTTATTAATTGTATTTGATGATCAATTATCATGAAGCTGTGTTTATATTTGCCCTTGGCACCATTGTATCTTTGTCACTGCTTGAGGAAGGTCCCATTGAGAGGACTGAAACATTGTTATCTGGTGATTAAACAAATACTTTTTCATTTTTGGAAGTGCCGTGGAGTTTATTTTTATCTATCTATCTATCTATCTATCTATCTATCTATCTATCTAACCATCTATCTACCTATCTAACCATCTATCTATCTCATATCTATCTATCATCTATCTATCTATCTATCCCATATCTATCTGTCTATCTTTATATATATATATATATATAAATAACGAAAAAACCAGGCAGCACCAAACACAAAAATATGAGTAGCGGGTGCAAAGTCCAAGGGTGTGAGCAAACCACATAAATACCAAAGACGTTTCGGCTTAACAATAAAGCCTTTCTCAAGCTTGAGAAAGGCTTTATTGTTAAGCCGAAACGTCGTCTTTCCACCTGGGTGAATAAAGAATCTTGGCTTTTTATCTGGAGTGCTGTCCGTTTTCTATGGTATATATATATATATATATATATATATATATATAACTTTTTTATATCTATCTATCTATCTATCTATCTATCATTTTTTTATCACCTGTCTATCCTCCTATATATTATCTATCTACTGTATCTATCTATCTATCTATCTATCTATCCCATATCTATCTGTCTATCTTCATATATATATAACTTTTTTATATCTATCTATCTATCTATCTATCTATCTATCTTTTTTCTATCACCTGTCTATCCTCCTATATATTATCTATCTACTGTATCTATCTACTGTATCTATCTATCTATCTATCTATCTATCTATCTATCTATCTATCTTTTTTCTATCACCTGTCTATCCTCCTATATATTATCTATCTACTGTATCTATCTACTGTATCTATCTATCTATCTACTTATCTATCTATCTATCTATCTATCTATCTATCTATCCCATATCTATCTGCTCCAGACGCCAGCGGCAATGTGCTTTTCCTCGTCTAACACATACTTGGTTACATTTTGACCAAACATCCAGAAGATTTCCTAGAACACAATCACAATTGTATTTAAACAAATCTTTACCATTTCCCCCAGATAATAAAAATGTAAATGTAGACAATGTGTTCATCCTTACGCATTTTGCTAACATCTCCAATTTCTCACAACACAAATCCAATACTTTAATGTGACATGCTAGAAAAACCTTCAACAGGCTCCAACTCCCATCACAACCACTGGGTGGTCACACATAGACCCATATAGAATCATTAACTCCCAAATGAGCATCATAAAATCATGTATTTTTTTCGCAGCCGTTTATCTCACACCATTTATTTCCAGACTTGTTGATCCAAGAAAAAAGTAAGGAAGGAAACATCTGTAACTGAACATTTTCCTTTTTAAAAACTCCAAACTATCCTATATAATTACATTTAAGTGCATCCGGAGCTGTGATCCACTGATTGCCTTCTCGTACCCCTGTGGATCAGTTTTTTTGTTGTAAGAAGCCACATATATGGCATGTCCATGTATTGTATAGATGCGTTGGGTCCACCAGAGTGGCACACGGGGGGGGGGGGGTCCATGTGAGAGACCCTTACTATGAAGTACAGAGGTCCTCACAGGGCATCTTGCTGTGATGCAGATCCTTTAAGTTCATTGTCCAGAAACATTTAGGTTTGTGTAATTTCCAGGTTTGTGCATTTTGGCAGGGATTGTTATTTTTGTCTCCATACTATATTAATATTTCATAGCAAAATAGGAAGCAAAAACAACTTTATGTTTGGTTACCTAGCTCACAAATGAATGTCTCAGCCCTTAGTGCTTTCATAAAAATACCGACGATGACTCATGGGAATTTTAAAAAAATGTTGCGTTGTAAAACCTCGGCTTGTTGTGCGTCCTCTGGGCACATGAAAAATACATGAAACAAGTTTGTTTTTTAAAACACGGGTGATATTCCCAAGTTGGCATGTTTTTGAAAATTTCCATCAAAGTTTTTCTATCTCATTACAGTATGTAAAGGGTATTTGTTACACATAGAAACATTCCTAAAGTCAAACACAGAAAAGAGTCAGGAACATTCTACTGCCAATGCTGTTGTGTTGCTTTTACACATATATTTTTTGCCATTTTTTTGGTGACTTAAATAAACACTACCTTTAAATGATAATTTATCTTCCATCATATATCCAAAAATGAGTGGTGTCCAACTTTAATGCCATTGGAAGATAAACCCCTTTAGTCACTTTAGGAGAATGAGTAAATCCATGCAAATTTTGGATCTGGGACCATTTATGTACAGCCATTTAATAAAGAGCCAACTAGCGCACAACTGTTTCAGGCTTGGTGGTCCTCATCGGCACTGATTGGATTGGTGTAGTGTGAGAGACCCATGGAGGGTATGAGTGGGGGAAAAAATTCCAAAATCCTTTTTTTTGGATAGTAAGTATGGTGATGTTATTTAGTCCCTAATCACATCTTTGGACCACGGACTAGTTTCGAGCGAATCGAAGTTCAGGAAGTGGACCTCGATCGGACTTTCAGGAAAAATTTGATTTCCTACTTCCTCGTGCTTCGTAGTAACAAATACATTTTCTTTGAATTGGTAGTAAAAACAACCAAACAAAAACATACTTACCTCATCCATTTGAGCACAAATGAGGCTGCCGCAGCCATCTTGCCTGGAGATCCCACGTAAAATCTCGTGTGCGGTGGCGTATGACATCACAACATCACGACATCGGGGAACGCGATTACATCATCGCATGCCGCACCATATTTCACCCTGGATCTTCAAGCAAGGTGGCTGCGGTGGTCTCCTTGCGATCAAATGGATGAGGTAAGTATGATTTAATTTTTTTTTTATTGGCAATCACTAAATACTTTAATATGGATCTCATGAATGCAGCTTCAATGAATGCGGCATCTGAGGGTTTTAATGATGGGGGGGGGGCGGCGGCGCAATCACCATTCCCTGTCATTGCACCCACTGTTTGCAAAGAAATGAGCATCATGACAAAGTGATTTGTCACAAAGCAATTTTTTTTGTTTTGTAAAGTTCGTCAAAGCAGCCGAATTGAATTTTAGAGAACTATGTTCCTCTCTACCCAGGACCTTATGTGTAAAGCTGATGTGTAGCAATTCAATGCAAACCCTACATGCACACAATGGTTTCAGGTTTGTTAGGCTACTTTCACATGTCTGATTTTGTCTGGGCGATGCTTTGCCTGGTAGCAGCCGGATTTCTGCTGGATACCATTATAGTCAATGGGCTTTGTTGGGAAGATGGTGGTATATGACAATGCAGGATCTAGAGAACTCTGGCAGGCTGTTCTCTACTGGAAAAGCCTGCAGGGGGCTATGCCACAGATGTGAAACTAGGCTTAGTCTTCATCAACACTGATTGGATTGTTGCAGTGTGAGAGACCCATGGCGGGTTTTAGTAGAAGGAAAACCTGTACTCATGAGAGTCGGTGAGGTCATGCTACTGTAATTTGTCTTTCATGACCCAATGTATGACCATCCTTTTACTGAGGACTAGTGATGAGCGGCAGTGGCAATATACGAATTTGCGATATTTCGTGAATATGTGGTAGAATATTTGTCATATATATTCGCGAATCTTCGTATTCAAGATTATTCTCTTGATTGCAAAAAATCGGCAATGTAATATGCTCTTTAATCGAGTAAGGGTGGGCTGTAGGCACCCTCCAAACTGCTCCACGATAAAGGCCCATCAGGCCTTTCCTGCCTGCTTCATGGTGCTCGCTCTTCCCAGCACACAGGGTAATCTGTCTCTAGTCAATGGCAGCGTTCCCTGGGGTATATAGGGTGATTTCCCCTGTGGGGATGGTGTCTGAGCTACATGTTCCTAGCTTGTCTAGTTCTGCAAAGATACGCTATTGTATTGTTCTGACCTCCCGTGCCCAACCTCTGCCTGTTTACCAGATTGACAGTGTGCAACCTTTCCTGAACTCTGCCTGATCTCCATATTGACTCTGTGCTACCTGCCCTAACCCATTGCTTGATTATCATATTGCATGAACTCTGCTTGCCCAACTACAATTTCACCTGTCCCCTTGGAGGTAAACACCAGTTAGGTTTTCCCTAACTCACCTCTAGCTCAGTGTTCACACTGTGGTATTCGACTTCATTCAGCCATGCAGTCAGACAACTTCCTAGCTGTGACCAATGCAACCAATTGGGGTCTCGGTCCCCTAGTCCTCCTGACGGTGACCATGCAATACCTTGGGGGAATAGGGTCCAATAGTCCTCCCAACTCTGACCGTGTGACACCTCTTTTCTTTAGGCATCATTGGGCCCCCCAAAACTCAGCCTGTGTCCCCTCCCCTAGCCTTCCTGGCTGGGACCACACAGAGCCTCTGCAGGCTTCCTTTTCAACCCCCCTTCTCACACACTAAGGGTTGATTTATCCCTCAGTGATTATCCCATCTGGCCTCACCTGGGGCAAGGGGAACCTGTAGTGGACTAGGGGTGTGGACTGAGATATACATCCTCACCACACCTCTACCATTCACCACAGTACCCATAACCACACCATCTCCACCTATGAAAAAAGAAAACCACCTAACCTATGATATCACAAACTCCTCCGGATGGGGATAGGCTTAAAAAGTCCAATAAAACATTCCTACTTTTTCTTTTGAACAAACTACATTATGATTCTCCTGCTTTTTTCTAGTCTTTCAGCACTGAATTTTAATTTCCTAATCACATAAAATATATAAGAGAATTACATTTTACCACAAAACGCACAACCCGAGGCCACTCACAGACTTGACATGAATCACTATGGACATCTCCAACTAGAAGATGTCACATGTAATATCCGTGTCCGTTATGGCTCCTGCATGAGGACTTAGAGAACTGGCGTAGTCAGCGGTCAGCTCTGGAAGAGATTTTTCTGATGCATTACTTTCTTCGGTGTTGTTTGCAATTCCAAATAATCTATAACATGTGGACTCAAGGTGTGGCAGTAAAGGCAGCAGTGTTTGTGGTTGTTATTAGAGATGAGCGAATCGAAGCTGACGAAGTGGAATTCGATCCGAATTTCAGGAATAATTCAGTTCGCAACAAATGCGAATTTCCTTGCGCTTCGTGGTAACAAATCACAATTTTTACTAAAATGGCTGCTACACGTGTGAGGACATGGGGCAAGGAACTTTGGGAAGGCGGGATGACCCATAATGCCATGCATGCAGCCAATCAGCAGCCAGCCAGCCCTGTGATGTCACAGCCCTATAAATACCCGCAGCCATCTTGAATTCTGCCATTTTCCAGCGTTCTGTATGCAGGGAGAGATGTTGCAGGTGCTAGGAAGAGTGATAGGGAGAACCTGATTGTGGGAACAAAAAGGGATTTACGAGTGCAGGGAAAGATTATTTGGGGATCCAAATAGCCATTATACAGCTCTGTCATTCCAGCAATTTGTTCTTGGGGTGCAAGTGCCATGTTGAAAAGCCTTTAGTGGCTTATATCTGTGGAAAAAGAAAAATGTATACGCAGTTCACTTTTGCAGTTATTTGCGCTAAAAACGTTTACTGGCCGATTTCCGGACAAAAAGAAAAATATATATTGCACTTTTAGGGTTGTTTACATTTAATTTTTATTAATTTAGTTCAGCTAACAGTATGTCAGACAGAGAAGTGCCAGGCCCTGCACAGGGGAGTGGCAGAGGCCTAAATGTTTCTGGCGCAGGCGTAGGTTGTAGCAGAGTAAGGGGCCGTGGCAGCAGGGGTCACTTTGAGAGGCCTGAGCTCCCAGTGTCAGCTAGCAGTCGTGTCTTGACCAGCAACCCAGCGGTTTTTGATTGGTTGACTCGATCTTCGACTTCATCGCAAGTGACAGCAGTGCCAGCAGCCTGAGTCTAGAGTCGCTGATGAGCAGCTTTCTTCACCCCCATAGTGAAGAAACTATTCACCAGCAGGCAGACATAGAGCAGAACCTGAACCAGCAGGTGGTGGCTAGTGATGAGCGGCAGGTGCCATATTCGATTTCGACGAAATTCGCGAATATTCGAATGAATATTCGTTTCATATTCGTCGAAATCGAATATTCGCAATTTTTTCTAGTTATCGCGATTAACATGCGATTTAAATAATCGCATATTGCGATTTGTACTTAAGGCTACTTTCCTATTGGTTTCATATCTAGAATTAGCGAGGATGACGAATATGACGACTGTATTCGTCTATTCCTCAAAACGAAGATAACGAAGTATTCTACATCTTCGTTTTAGCTACCTATTCATCAACTTCGCTAATTCTAGCAATCAAATAGGAAGGTTGACTATAGAGACAGCTGTGTTAAATTCGCTATGCGATTTTTTTTTTTTTTTAAATAAATAGAATACTTATAATAATTTTATCAAGTAATATAATTATTGTATTAAAAAAAAATCGCATAGCGAATTTAACACAGCTGTCTCTATAGTCAGTCAACCTTCCTATTTGATTGCTAGAATTAGCGAAGTTGACGAATAGGTAGCTAAACGAAGATGTAGAATACTTCGTTATCTTCGTTTTGAGGAATATGACGAATACATTCGTCATATTCGCTATTCGCTAATTCTACCAAGCCAACCATAACTTCTGTGCTCATGGAGCGTCCCCATCACCATGGGAACGTCTCCATATACTAAAATGTACTGTCGGATTTGAGGAATTACGTTGAAATCGCAATGCGATTAATTCAAGTTATATTAATCGCATTGCGATTTCAACTTAGAGCTGGGTTTATAATGGGTCAGCTTGCTAGAATTAACGAAGTTAACGAATATGGAATATAGCAGCAGTGCTAAGTTGAAATGCAATGCGATTAATTTAACTTAAAGTATTAGCATTGCGATTTCAACTTAGCACTGCTAGTGCATAGCTAATCTATATTCCATATTCGTTAATTCTAGCCTATGTAAGATAGCAGTGCTAAGTTGTAATCGCAATGCGATTAATATAACTTGAATTAATCGCATTGCGATTTCAACGTAATTCCTCAAATCCGACAGTACATTTTAGTATATGGAGATTCTCCCATGGATGGGGACGCTCCACATGAGCACGGAAGTCGGCAGAAGCGGCAACGGGCACTGACTAGAGCAGCCAGGAAGCCAGGAATCCTCAGGACAGGTAAGAACTACTTTTGGGAAGTAGGAAAGAAAAAAATATAACTAAATAAAAAAAAAAAAAAAAAACGAATATTCGAAATAGCGAATTTATAGCGCTATATTCGAAATATTCGCGAATTAGCGAAGTGCCGATATTCGCTAAAAAAATTCGCTTTTCGAATATTCGCGCTCAACACTAGTGGTGGCATGCTTGGAGTGCACCCTGTCAGCTGTCATTGAAGATCCACTGGACTACTGGCCAGCCAAGCTGGATTTGTGGCAGCAACTGCCCGAGTTTGCCCTGGAAAAGCTGTCCTACCTGGCCAGTAGTGTGGCAACAGAGCAGTGTTCAGAGCGGCGGGGGCCATAGTTATCTCACATAAATACTCAATAGACTAGTTGTACGTCCAAAGTAATAATATTAGTATCTCAGCCCGAAGGGACATATTAAAAGAAAACAATGAACTTTTATTGATAACCACATTACAACAAGGGAAAAATTGTAACCTTAATTATTAGGCATCACAGCGCCGGAGCCCGAGCACACAACCGTGCAGGGCGTTTTTGAGTTCATGCAATCTTTACTGTACTTCTGCTCCTGATGACACGTGGTACAAATTTGCCAAGTAAAAACGCGTTGAGCTGTTGCCACAAGTTATAGGACACTGCTCATTAGGCAGAATTAGGTATATCTAGTTGTCCAGAAGGTGAGGTAGATCTGGCAAAACGTGATCTAAGAGGTTTATGCCAGACAGTGTAAGGGACGGCCCAATTTGGCTGAGGTGGCATCGGATGTATGCTACATGCGTGATCCATACATCTGGGATCTTGTGGTATACCTGGAGATTTGCATCCCCTCTACTGCCAATAGAGTCCGATCTTTCACGCAGTTATCTGGACTCCATATAGATACAATTGCGACATAGCACTTTGTCTGCCTATGCCGCGTCCCGGCCCTATATGTACATCTAATATATAGCCTGTCCACCCAAAATGTGGAGAGACTGACCTTTGTCAAGATGAATCAGGCATCGATCAGCCAGGATTTCCACCCACCAATGCCGTATCAGACTAGATTATCCATGGTGCCACACCAACAGTTTGACAAAATAGATCGGGTTCTTTTGGCTACCTGCCTCCGCTACTATTCTGATGCTGGCACCCGCCTGATGCCACACATTTGATGCCAAGTGCTCCTTCTTTCACCCACCTTCGTCGGCGGGTACTAGTAGTGCCACCCATCTCCCCACTCTGTCACTGGGTCACTCTGTGGTCTCCACATGCTGCTGCCACCTCCACACTATGTCACCCTGCCACTATGTGGTCTCCTCATGCTGCTTCCACTTTACCACTATGTCATAGGCCCACTCTGTGGCCTCCTGATGCTGCCGCCACCTCCACACTCTGTCGCTCTGTCCACTATTTGCCGTTCAGCAGTGCAGTCATATGTGGTAAAGCCCTTTTTACTGTGTATTATTGGCAAAAAAATAAGATATTTGCCATTCAGCGGTGCAGTTACCGTATAGGTGGTAAAGCCCTTTTTGCCATGTATTAGTGGCAAATAGGGGTGGCTGAACTCCGCTGCTCTGCATCTCTTGTTAAGTCAATGTCTCCAACTATGCCCCTCTCTCGATTTACAGCAAATACATTATTTTCATGTATAGATCCAAGAATTATGTTGGAGGCATGCAGTGTATGCAAGCTATGTGCAACCCCTCTCATCACTATCTCGTCTGAACTCAATTTATTGTTGGCTTGAATACAGCCCAAGCTTTCGCCAGGATAAAAAAACAAGTAAAGAAGTTGCATAATCCCAGATTCCTCTTTCTGTTCTAACCAAGCTCTGTAATACACCCTCACAATCACTTGTTCTTCTGTATCCACACCTACAGAATAGCCCTTGAGTAAAACTTTTTATTTCTGGATTTGTGTGCATACCAATGAGAAAGTGGAGACTGAAGCGGTGTCACCTGGCCATGTTGCGGAAAAGTACATATAGTGCCCTTAACCATAGTTACATCTACCGACCAATTTTCCTAAAAAAGGCAGTTTCATATAAAACATTTCACCACATTCATGAACTGGAAGTGCGTTTGGTGTCTGCAGCAGAAAGCAAGTTAAAAGCGTTAGCAGCCAATATTGATATACTTAAAAGTCTTAGGCGTGAAAATGACATCACGTTTCACACAATGCTCCCTTACATGATGACGTTCTTATCAGTGCGCGCTGCAGCTACACTGGCGGGAACTGTCTGGAAGTCGGGAACAGAGAAGCGTGTGCGTGCTGCGGAGTGTGGGCGTGGCGCCACACGTCCATAAGAGCAGAGCACCAATACAGGTGAATACACTATGCATTAACCCTGCACAAAAATGCTAATTAATTCACATCAGCCCGCATCAATCTGCGGTATTGCTTACTGGACACTACGTGGACTTCTCTGCAGCACAGAAACAGCACAAGCACCGCTCTTCCAGTGCAGACCTACTTCCTCCGCTAAGTCCCATTGATTTCACATCACTCCGCCTCAGGTGCCGGTGTTTTTTTGTGAAACTGGCAGTCTACAACCCTCTGTTGAAAAGCCGTGGAAAGAAAAATATAATTAATAATAGTTATATGTGGTAAAGCCTTTAGTGGCGTATATCAGTAGAAAAAGAAAAATGTATTCGGTGTTTCATTCACATGTCATCTCTGTTTTGGATCCACTCCTGTTTTTTTTGGCATTAGCAATACTGATGGGTTACTGAGCAAATGCTGATCGAGTGGAGGCTTATGCTCCATAGACCGGATCTGTTTTTTGAGGGTTATTTTTCTGACGGATCAGAGAAAGGGCAAAATAATCAGTGACGTCAGCACAAACTTACTGCTGACACCCTCTCCACTCTGTCAGGGGGGCTCTACTTGTATAAGCGTTTAATAGAACAGGTTCTGTAGACATCTATGTAGAATCAGCTGACGAGGGTGTAAAAGGAGTGTGCTTCTTCTTGACGCTAACATTGACCTGTAAGGCTGAGTTTACACTTGAGTTATTTGGTCGGTCCCCGTAACTGCCCAAATAAGTGAAGTGTGCAGTGATTCAAAGAGTGACGCCTCTCATCTGCATATCATACGGACTCACAGTAGTATTTCACTTCCAGAGCAGACTCCCTATGCATGTTACTGCAAGGCACAGTGTTCTACACCCCTATAAAGGCACTCTGAAGTCCAGAAATAGCCGTTTTAACATAATTCGCCGCAAATATATTCGGATCTAAGCGAATCTTTTCGAAAAATTTGGCAAACCAGCCGAATCGAATTTTTGAAAAATTCGCTCATCTCTAGTTGTTATGATATCATCAACTTACTATTCTAAAAAAAATTACAAATAGTTTTGATTAAAAATTCCCTACTGTTTGAGTCTGTAGCTTTTATGTGTTCTATGTGTCTCCATGGTTACAGACTACAAACATATCCTGTGTAGTCTGATCTTGTAGTCATGTTGCCTTCCATCTTTCT
Source organism: Bufotes viridis (assembly GCA_033119425.1). NCBI lineage: Eukaryota > Metazoa > Chordata > Amphibia > Anura > Bufonidae > Bufotes > Bufotes viridis. The sequence goes on from CM065589.1 coordinate 28,867,454, forward strand.
CCTACTTCTTTTTATCCTACAATCTTGACATTATCAGGAGGCAGGTCTCTAGATTGAAACCTGCCTCCTGATAATCTCTCTCCCCCTCTCTCTCTCTCCTCTCTGTCTGTCTTTCTATCTCCTCTCTCCCTCTCCTTCCCCTTTTTCTCTCTCCTCTCTCCCTGTCTCCCCTTTCTCTCTCTTTCCCACTACATCTCTCTCTGTCTCTCTCTGCTCTCTCTTCCGTATACCCCTCTTCCTTCTCTTTATACTCTGTCTCCCAAATTGATTTACATAAAGCGGTCAGTATTGGGCCCTATTCTCTTCAATATATTTATTAATGATCTTGTAGAAGGCTTTCACAGTAAAATATCAATTTTTGGAGATAGCACTAAACTGTGTAAAGTAATTAACATGGAAGAGGACAGTATACTGTATATATACTATAGGGGACAGTATACTGCTACAGATGGATCTGGATAGATTGGAGGCTTGGGCAGAGAAGTGGCAGATGAGGTTTAACACTGATGAATGTAAGATTATGCACATGGGAAGGAAAAATGCAAGTCACCTGTCCATACTAAATGGTAAAACACTGGGTAACACTGAAATGGAAAAGGACCTAGGAATTTTAGTGAACAGCAAACTTAGCTGTAGAAACCAGTGTCAGGCAGCTGCTGCCAAGGCCAATAAGATGCTGGGTTGTATCGAAAGGGGCATAGATGCCCGTGATGAGAACATAGTCCTAACACTTTACACATCACTAGTCAGACCACACATGGAGTACAGTGTACAGTTCTGGGCTCCTGTGAACAAGGCAGGCATAGCAGAGCTGGAGAGGGTTCAGAGGAGGGCAACTAAAGTAATAACTGGAATGGGGCAACTACAGTACCCTGAAAGATTATCAAAATTAGGGTAATTCACTTTAAAAAAAGACAACCGAGGGGAGATCTGATAACTATGTATAAATATATCAGGGGTCAGTACAGAGATAACTCCCATCATTTATTTATCCCCAGGACTGTGACTGTGACGAGGGGACATCATCTGCGTCTGGAGGAAAGAAGGTTTCTACACAAACATAGAAGAGGATTCTTTACGTTAAGAGCAGTGAGACTATGGAACTCTCTGCCTGAGGAGGTGGTGATGGTGATTACAATAAAGAAATTCAAGAAGGGCCTGGATGTATTTTTGGAGTGTAACAATATTACAGGTTATAGCTACTAGAGAGGGGTTGTTGATCCAGGGAGTTATTCTGATTGGAGTCGGGAAGGAATTAAGTGGGGAAAATTGACTTCTACCTCATATGTTTTTTTGCTTTCCTCTGGATCAACTTGCAGGAAACAGGCCGAACTGGATGGACAGATGTCTTTTTTCGGTCTTATAAACTATGTTACTATAAAATCGAAATATTACATAAGTTAGAATAAGGGGGGGGGGGGGGGGAGTCATATATTAAGACCGGCGTTTTAGACACCTCAACATAACATCGGCAGATCCTAAATGTAAGACAGCTTCCTAGCCCGTCTCCGCCCGTCCCCATAAAACAGCTTACGGACCATCCCCTTCCCCCCCATTTTTTCGACCTGGCGTGAGCTGGGAAAAGTTGCAGCCGCAATAAGCACCAGAAATATGCCTAATATAGGTGTATTTCTGGTTAGTAAATGACCCCCAAGAACTTTTGTAAAATATTGGACAAGTTTTCAAATTTTAGAATCAATTCACTCGTCTCTACCCATGAGGAAAATTGAAGTGGGCAATCCAATACTAATGATCCAAAAAACTGGAAATATTCTACATAGAGGAGCGGTACAAGAGCTGTGACTTTTGCAGAGGGAGGCCACAATTGGGGAAACCCTGAAAATAAAAATCAAACACAGAAATAAGCCAATCTCCACTGGTCCTTCTCGCCTCCCTGCCAATAGCCAGCCAGCTAAGCATTTTCCCTGATCGCTACATGGCATATGGGCTAAGGTTCTCCTGAGACAACAATGATGACATGAAAAAAATGTTTTTGTTCAAAAAATCTGTGTGAAAAGAAACCCTCCTTTGTTTATTTCCCAAATATTACCCATGGCATGTGCGCTTTAGTTTCTACATTAAGTCCACATCATTTACAGGAAGGGTGACAATAATTGTAGGGGTGAGCCTTCTGCTGGAGGTAAAAGATGGAAAATTCTCCTAAAGGGGTTTTCCACTCATTAAGGCTACATGCACTCAACCGTTGGTGTTTTGCGGTCCGCAAACCGCAGATGCTCAAAACACAGAAGCTGCTCCGCGTTTCGTTCCGCAATTTGCGGAACGGAACGAGGCCCATTATAGAAATGCCTATTCTTGTCCGCAAAACGGACAAAACTTGTGCAGTGGACAAAACTTGTAGCCAGGGGCGGATTGGCCGTACACCCTAAAGGGAAATTTCCCGGGGGGGCCGATGCCCAGAGGGCCACCTAAACCCACCTCTTGGCCAAAAGCCTGGTACATAAAGATCTGATGCTCTCATCATTAATTAATTTAGGCAGTATTTTGTGCTGCACTGTGGTATCTGGCTCTGCGGGGGCAGTATTTTGTGCTGCACTGTGGTATCTAGGCCACTTTTAGTTTTTTTTTCCAGGGCCACATTAAGTTCCCAGCCTGCCCCTGGCTACAGCACTACTTTCATTGGAATAAATACTGCAGTAACCAGTTCTGTCCACTACACAGTGGATGAACCTGTGTACTTCAAGTGCCAGAGCTACTCTAAAACAGCTTGTCAGTACGGGTGCAGGTGTCGGACCCCCGCCAATTACACATACGTAGACTGCGATCAATATAAAAGGAGTGGACAATCCCTTTAATGCATACCTCCACCATAAGGCTCAAAAAGAATATGAACAGAGTCTCATAACTGGAAACATCCCGCTGTAAATGGTACACAGGATAACACGGTTAGGGATGTGTTCTGTTCCGTTCTGTTCCGTGCACTGGGGCCGCAATTTGCGGTCCCCAATGCACGTAAAACGTAAGTGAGGCCTCCAGGACGGATCCAGACTAATTCAACTTGAATGGGTCCGCATCCCTCCGTTCCACAAAAAGATAGGACATGTTCTATCTTTTTGCGGTACGGAAGTACGTAATGGAACCCCAAAGAAGCACTCCGTAGAGCATCCGTAGGGTTCCATTCCGTGCTTCTGTTCCGCACCGCTCCACATCTCCTAATTTGCGGACCCACTGAAGTGAATGGGTTTGCATCCGTGATGCGGAATGCACACGAAACGGTGTCCGTTTATTGCGGATCCGCATATGCGGTCCACAATACGGAAACAGAACCCATACGTTCTTGTGCATGAGCCCTTAGAAAGATGATCCCAAAATGCACCCTACTGAATACCAAAAACTATAAAAGTTATTACCAAAAGTTATCAAAATTAATTTTGAATGATAGTGAAAGCAAATATCAACTCTATTTTAGTGTTACATATATTTTATCTTCTGTCTCATAAACTATAACTGTAATATTTCAAGAATGAAAAAGCTGCAAAAATCACATCTTAAATTAACTTTAATAGCTTCAAAAAAAATAACAAAAAGTCATAGTTGTTAAAGCTATATGTATATATATATATATATATATATATATACATATATATATAAAGATAAAATGTGTCTGGGCCAAAATACCTCGGACTGAGTTGAGCAATATGTAATTATATAAATAGGAATTTATGATTTTTAACTTAGTGTACAAACACACAAAAAACTTCAGGATATACGAAGCAAGAAAAAGACAAAAAAAGGCCTGACATAAGCACATTGTTACGAGACGCTCAGAATCAATAAGGAACATAAAAACCTCCAAGGACTCGGTTATCATTTTCCTAGAAGTTAGAAGCAGAGAGGAGCAGATAGGTCAATCTATAAAAGAAAAAATATTGGATACACAGCACATATAAACCTTCCATCTTAAAATAAACACAGACATTGATGCGGAGGAATATTGGTTTCGTTCCATCACTTTCAGCACTCCCTCTGCTCTGCATCTCTTCCCAGAAAAAAGTTTTCAATTGAGAAAGGATAGAACTTGGCTTCCGTTAGTTTCTTGATTTAAAGTGATACACAATGAGAAATTGCTTAGTGAATTGATATTCATTTCAGTGGGTTTTCTAAATTTACCATTAGTGAATACAGGATAGATAGAGTGGTTTCTATGTCTAAGACCCTCACCAATTTCCCTATGCAGTGAACACCTGCAAAGAGTGCATCTCCTTCTGGAGGAACCAACATGTCTTGCATTACAGCGACAGTCCACTGACTTTACTGGGCACTGTGCAATACCTAATTTCACCAGTGGTGGTGCTGCAGGATAATTAAACACTTGCTGCTAAGTTAACTCAACTATCGCAGGTACATTCATTATAATTATTTATAGCCATTGGTATACCTCAAATGGAGGCAAACCACACAGCTGCTATGGGGTCCGTGGGAGAAGGGGGCGTAGCTAGGAACGAAAGGCCTGCTTCCTAATTACACTTGAACAGCTAGCTGTGCAGAGATTAAGATAGGATGTGAAAAAAGGAACTATCCTGTAACCAGGTAAGGAAGACAGAGCTCAGCAGTGCACTGGAGAAGTGGTGAAGGACCTGAGTGATGTCATCATGTTACCAGTGCAAGATGATAGATCTCAGCAGTCCCGCAAGGGGGTGAAGGACCTGTAGGATGTCATGGATGTGGGGGATGGAGCTTCTGTGCTTTCAGTGGAGGGATAAACAGCAGCAGGCACAGTTCATGGGGCGAAGGATGGCACACGATATAAAAGGTAGCAGTAGTGGGCACAGTTCATTGGAGTTATGGCATAATATATAATAAGCAGCGGGCACAGTTCATTGGGAGAAGAATGGCTTACTATATAAAAGGCAGCAGCAGCAGACACAGTTCATGGGGGGATATGGAACATTGTATAATAAGCAGCAGACACAGTTCATGGAAGGAAGGATGGCACATTAGACAAAAGGCAGCAGCAGGCACAGTTTATGACTAGGTGCACACTTGTGATCATATTCTAGTATTCAGTTCCAGCATAAGAATTGCTGGATCCTGCATATGTAGAACACTTCCAGCACCCACCAGATCCAATTCGCAATAATGTGTTCTGTCGGAGTCCAGCAGGAGAACATGCAATTTGCCCAACAAAATATTACTGCATGCAGTGTTTTTTTGCTCTTAAAGTATAACTGTCACATTTAGACCCAGATTTCAGTTTTCATATATGTAGTTATTAATATGATAATATTTCTGAATCAATAACTTTTAGACTTACTTACCCCTTATTTAATAAGATTCAGCCCTTAGCAACCAGTCTGCATAAAACTGCAATTTCACTATTCTGTTAAGATAGCTGACACTGCCCTCAGCCCTGAGGCTAATCCATAGGACGCCTGCAGTGAAGTTAGTGAAGACAAGCTCTGTATAGGGGGGTCTTGCAGTGAAGTTCCCAGGTCTGGCTGAAGCTTGTAGTCCTTCTACAAGCTCTCCTCTTATCAGATAAGGCTGTCATTTATACACTGAGCAGCCACATTGTCCTGCACTGCTAAGGGAGTGTCTGCCAAGCACAGGCATGTGGAGAAGTTCACACACACAGCCCAGCACTGTTATCTCCTGTCAGGAAGAACCTGGCTTTTTATACATTCCCTTACAATGCTGACTCACTATCAGTTCCCAGTGCACGCAGCGTGCTCCGTCCTCATCTGGTTGACGGAAGGAGCATAGCAACCTGATTTTATCTCAGGTAACAATAGCCAATACTGGGGACTTTTAGGTGGCTTTTAGGGGTTATTTATTAAATAATCAGAAATTAAAACAGGACCAACAAGGTGATATTAATCACCAAAATCCAATAGTAAAAATTTTTTTACAGTTATACTTTAATTTTTCCTAGAATCTGTGATTGTGGCAGGAACATCTGCAGCAGATGTGCACTAGGGGTGCCATGAGTGGATCATAAGACTGCAGCGGTAGCGCAGTTCAGGGTGGGTTGATAGGATTACACATTTTATGCGGGAACATGATAAGACTGCAGTAGTTTATATTGGTGGGTGACTGGAAGAGGGCGGTAAGTTTATAGCCGTTCCTAATGGGGTGGGGGGAGTTTGTCAATAAGAATTTGGACTTGCAGTGCATGAATGGTTGGGCGGTGACTGAGAAGACTGAATGAAACATTTTATTTCTTTGTATGTTGGTGCAAAGGGGAAGGCAGGGAGGAGCCAGGGCAGGTAGTGAGAGGGGCTATGAATGGGTAGTGGGAAGGGTAAGGCTTGGGGCCCAATTCAGATTCTTGCTATGAGGCCCAGTGATCTACGTATGCCTCTGTTTATAGCATATAAGCATATTGTTGGTAAACACATCTGTTTTTAGTATGCAGCTCTCCCCCTCTCATGGCTCAGGGTGACTGTAATTTCTGCTGCAGCTCTCTCCCTGTCACAGCTCAAGGGGGTGTCTATTCTTTTGCAGTACTCCCCATATCACAGCTCTGGAGGTATGTCCTTTGTGCTGCAGCTCTCTCCCTATCACAGCCTAGGGCAGTGTCTTGTCTGCAGCAGCTCTCCGCCTGTAACTGTCATAGCTTCTAACAGTAGATAGGGCTTATGACAAATAAAGGATGGAACTGAGCATGTGCATCCGCTTCAGTGAGGTGGACAGAGAAATAAGGAAAAGGACAAACAGCAGGTGGCGCTCTACAGATAGATGTTATTGAATAACTCAGTAACTACACAACATTTTGCATTACATTGCAATTCCAAAAATGTTCTGATCCAGATGCTGATTTAAAAGATATAGAATATTTTTGTTTGACAACCCCTTTAAGGTTATTATTTATGGTTTAGCTGGTTGCATAATTGCTTACATAAATTAAAAAACGTGGCACATTTCCTACAACATTTCATTACCTTGTACGTATTTCCTCCCAGGGCCCTCGCTGACAATTTAATGACAGTTCTAGAGCAATGTGTTGCCAGCCTTTAACTACATATCATTAAACATGAGCCAAAAGCTCGATTTTAATTTGTGATGTTTTATCTGCCACAGATTATGTTTAATTTGTTCTAAGAGACAACAATGGCATATGGGACGGCAAGCAAACAGAGCTCAGCGCTCTCACCTCCACTCAGTGTCATGATTTAATATTTACATGATGAAATATGTATTACAAGAAGCTCGAAGAGGAAAGACTTCATGGAAACACGATGCGTCATCACAGTGACATGCCATACTTAACCAACGACATCTAGTATGAGCGTTGTTCCCTAGTTTGTCATTTCATGTAGCCGAGTAGATGGGGAGATGGTGGAGCATTTGGCTCAGGTGACAGGTAGGGCACCAAGTACTTAATCTGCCTAGGCCAGATGTCAAGTATGCACCCACGTCTCACGACCCGGGATGAGTCTGCCAGTGGCCAGACTACCTCCATGCTCTCAGTTCACACACACCAGACACAAAGTGAGCGTAGATCATCCCCAAACACTCACAAATCAAACACCAGCTGCCACCATCATCTTTGACATCAGCCGGAAATGCTGCAAAGGCCATGTATAAACTTTCTGCTCACAAGCGATCATACATTCAGGCTATGGATTTTTTAGAGCAACAAGGTAGACTTATAAAGTGAATATTTTATAGACAAAAAGTAGTGCAGTGCTGACAAAAAACTGATGTAAAATGAGACAAAGTAAAAATAACGTACCCGGTTTAGCAGGGGGGAGCAGATGCTTTTTTGAAATTTGTACCTGGCAGCAAGAGGTATTAGATATGACAGGGTGATGAGGAGAATGGTCCATTTGCAACTCTTGTAGTTGGCAGAGGCCCAGCCTGTATGACTCAACCCTGATGGGAAAGAATGGAGGCTTCAAAAGCAGTCAGACATTTGGTAAATTACCCTTTTCTTCTACAGAAATCACATCTTATACAGCAGATACACAGCACATATAATTCTATAATAACATCATATTTATGACACTAAAGTATTTAGAAACAAGTAGAATGCCTTGGTGGACGAAAGACTAGGTGTGACTTTTGCCCAAGGTAAAGGAAAGACTAGGTGAGACTCTTTCCCAAGGTGAGGGAAAAAATAGGTCTGACTCTTGCCCAAGGTGAAGGAAAAAATAGGTGTGATTCTTGCTCAAGGTGAAAGAAAGACTAGATATGACTCTTGCACTAGGTTAAGGAAAGACTAGGTGTGACTTCTGCCCAAGGTAAAGGAAAGACGTTGTGTGACTCTTGCCCAAGGTGAAAGAAAGACTAGATGTGACTCTTGCACAAGGTGAAGAAAAGACAAGGTGTGACTCTTGCCCAAGGTTAAGAAAAGGCTAGATGTGACCATTGCCCAAGGTGAAGGAAAACTAGATGTGACTCTTGGTGTATAGTCACATAGGAGTCAAAACATCTCAGATTCTTTTTGGGAATGCATAATTTCTTGTAGAGAAGGTAAATAGGATTCAATTTTACAAAAATCTGCACACAATTGAGGTCATTTATTAAGACAGGCATTTTATACGCCAGCATTAGTGCCCCTTGTGCTTGCGCATAATGTACCTAAGTTATGTAGAAGTGCCAGCCTCTATATAACTAAATCTACACCAGCTGCCTTGCTGGAGTAGATTTAGATTATTTTCCCTTTTTTAGACCTGGTATGAGCTGGGAAAAGTCACAGATTTGGCCTCAAATCCCCTTTGCGACCGAATCTGTGACAGAAATATACCCAAAATTGGGATATATCTAATAATAAATGATCCCCAATGTCAGTAGTTTTTTTTTTCTCTCATATAGTGAAGAGGAGGAATCGATGGGATTGGACTCATCAATGCAAAAGTTAACACAGAGATATACTTTAAAGATGTGGTCTGATAAGAAAACTCATTTTCTGAATTAATTAGGAAGAACTCTTTTATTACAGCTTTTTTTTTGCATTGAATGACAATGCATGTCTGTGTATTGCACTGCAAGGAAATTGAACACTTACCGTTGTAACTTTTGGGTTCCCCAGCAGAAAAGATTTAATCATTGGACGTTCTAGCAGTGGACACCTCATACTCTGTTCTTTTCTAATAAAAAAAAAAAGAAAAAAAAAAGTAAAAAATCCCAAATGTTAAAAATAAATAAATATGTTTAAAGGGAATAATCTGTCACTAGCAACTTCTTTATCAAACTGTTTGCATCAACACATTCTTTTGTCGATTAGAGGATCCTTTCCAGAGTTATGATATTTTTTCCTAACATGCAAATTGGTGCAATGAGGAAGTCAACATCAAAGCAGCTAAGAACAGGCTGGCCACAGAAAAGAATGGAGATTGGGTGCAACAAGAGCAGTGGCGACACCCTCATTGCACCAAAGGCCTAATTTGTACCCAATTTCCACTTCTTTCTGTGGTCAGACCTTCCCTGGCTGCTTTGACTGATAGGGCCAATCAGTGTTAAAGCAGCCAGGGAGGGGCTTGCCATAGAAAGGAGCAGCGCGTGGGTGCACCAAGAGCAGTGGTAACACCCTCATTGCACCAAAAACCTGTTTTACATATTAAGAAAAATTATTATAACTCGAGCAAGCAGACTCGGAACAAAAAAAAGGAAAACAGCATTTTAATCGGATGAACCACAGCTATGTGTTGGTCAGGAAAAACATTCCTTTTACTGATAATAAATAATACAGCAGTAAAAAAAATACAGCACATTTAAGAACAAGTATTTTTTTTCTGAAAGCGGTTAATGAGCCCCTATAATGACCCCCCCCCATTGTCCAAGCCCCTCGTATGATGATCCCCGTCAGGGGCGTAGCTAACGGCTCATGGGCCCTGGAGCAAGAGTTCAGCTTGGGGCCCCCCTTTCCTCAGTGCTTTGTGTGTCTTCTTATGCGGCACAAGCGTATTTGGGCCCCTTCAGGCTCCTGGGCCCGGTAGCGACTGCTACCTCTGCACCCCCTATAGCTACGCCCATGATCCCCGTGCAGGGATCATCATGGGTTTTGCTAGGGAGGCTAGTCCCCATCGCAGCCTGCTATTGGCTGTTCCCCCTGTAGCCAGATGTTTTGATCTAGGCACCAGGGAGATGCAGCTGTGGCCTGCGGGCCTGAGGAGCGACACGGGTGCCCGGGAGCAGGTAAGTATAATGTATACGAGGGGTCTGGGCACTGGGAGGGTCATTATAGGGGTTGGATAACATCTTTAAATAAAGCTCAATATAGTGAAATATAAAACTCATGTATAATTGTTAGGTAGCTTGATACTTGTAATAAACTGTACAATAATAACAGCTGAATTTAATGTGTTTTCGAAGATGAAACCTAAAATATCGACAACTCGGCTCACAAAAAAACAAGGACTCAAATAGCTAGGGCAGGTTTGTGCTTTGCATTTGGTGTTTGAATAGTAGGAGAGTAGGAGAGGGGCTATTGTTCTGGCTCGTCACTATAAGCACATACAGTAGGTCAGGTAATGGCGTGACCCATCTGGAAGGAGCCAGGGGACAGCCACTTATAGACACCACAGTGAAAAGAGAAAGCAAGGCGGGACTGTTGAAGCTTGTCAATGTGAGTGCATAGGTCAGGTGATGGTTTGACAACTTTGGGAAGAGTCAAGAAGCTACCTTTAGACACCCTACTGTATTAGTAAGGGTAAATGTTTCCAATGGGAAGTGAGTCATGTAGTCTATAAGAGAAGACTAACATTTTCTCAGAAATCAATTGCTGCAATCAGATTTGCAATATTTTTTGTTGTTTAAAAGTTATCAACATAGAAAGTTCAAAACTTCAAATTTCAAAGTTCTGTGTTCAGCACCAGGGACAACACATTGAACACGTCAAATAGCGGTGCATCACAGGCAACTTTCCCGGTTGTTGTTGTAACTCCACAAGAGATATTGAAAATCTTAATGTGACAATCGATTTCTGGGAAAATTCTGCTCTTCTCTGATATGCTACATGACCCCCTTCCCACTGGAAACATTTACCCTTGATCCTATATTGCGGCTTTCAAGATGGTGGCCATGTTTCAGACATAGCCTAAAAGATAAGCCCTCTGACCCATTACTTGCTGGGATATTCCAATATTTCATTTTTCATTTCATTTCAGAAAAAAGGCATTCTGACACTTTTGATTTAACCTGTATATAATGTATATACATTCTTTAGTAAAAATCTTCAATAAAGCTGCAAATATCGAAGGAAGATAAAAAGAATAAAGCATAAATTCAAGGAATGCCTTCAGTAAGTGAACTTGAACCTGGAGACGAACATGAGACAACATTACCGATGGCTGATTTATGGGAGAAGACAAGTTACGCGTAGACCACAACGTGACAAGGACACTTGCCGTGACAGATACATGGATGGTCATTATAAATCACAGTAACTAAACATCTCGCAAAGTTTACATCTCTGTGGAAAATAATACAAAATACACTACTAAAGTCTGTCAAAGGGCTCTTCACCTAACTACATCAAGCTGTGGCTGAGGTGAAATATGGAGACGTCAGACACAGTCTATGCAAGTGAGATGGTAAAATAGAGTTTAAAAAGGTTGCAGGAGATTAGAGAAAAGGGTCTTTTCTTTGAAAACAGCATCCCTCTGGCTGTATCTGGTATTCCTGTGTTCAAGTGAATGGAGCTGAGGTGCAGTAACAAACACAGCCATGGGAAAGAGTGGCACTGTTTGTGGGAGAGACAAAGCATTATCTTTTTGTAATCTTCTTGAACCCATTAAATCTAAGGACACTTTTGACTGTCTTCGAGGAATCAGTTGGGTCAGGCCATCTCTGTAAATAAAAGGTACATCTATATCTAGCAGAGTTACAATTTAACCTGGAAATGTATGGTGCAGTAATGTTTTTTTCAGTAGGAAGAAGTGAGTAAGCCACAGCCAGACTCTTCTAATCTTCTATGGGAGCAAAGGATCAATAATGTTGAAATCCAGCATGACCAAACCTTCTTTCCCCAACATTTTTCATTGGAGGAGAGTCAGGATGCAGCCAGGCATATGATTCTGACGAAATCTGGAGGTTTGGCTGACTTTGCTCTAATGAGTATGGATCCCTTTTCATGGCCTCGTAAATTCGGGCAACACAAGTGCAACTTATTTCAGTGGTTCTTTGATTTGGTTCATAATAGAGTCCAGAGTGGTAAACCACCTTTACAAAGTCTATAAGTCTAAATAGTAGCAACCCTTTAACCAGAGATCCTCCCAATCCTTCTTTACCCCGATATCCAGGGCTGGGACAAGGTCCACCACCAACAGAGGCTGAGCTGCCCAAGTGCGCCCCCCCCCCCCCCCAACTTGTGGAGTCTTTACTAAATACTGTTGTAATCACACATAAATATGCACAGTTTAATGTATCAATTAATGACGCACTGTTATGGAGGATCTGTGGATGACATTGTTATGGGGGGGATCTGTGGATGACACTGTTATGGGGGATCTGTGGATGACATTGTTATGAAGGGGATCTGTGGATGACACTGTTATGGGGCGGATCTATGGATGAAACTGTTATGGGGGGGGGGATCTATGGATGACACTGTTATGGGGTAATCTGTGGATGACACTGTTATAGGGTAATCTATGGATGACACTGTTATGGGGGATCTGTGGATGACACACTGTTATGAAGGATCTGTGGATGACAATGCTATGGGGATCTGTGCATGACACACTTATGGGGGATCTGTGGACAACACTGTTATGGGAGATCTATGGATGACACTGTTATGGGGGATCTGTGGATGACACTGTTATGGGGGATCTGTGGACAACACTGTTATGGGAGATCTATGGATGACACTGTTATGGGGGATCTGTGGAGGACACTGTTATGGGGGATCGGTGGATGACGCATTGTTATGGGGGATCCGTGGATGGCACTGTTATGGATTGTGACTCACAATGGATATTGGGGGCCAGCAAATTACAAGGAAGGCGGGGGTGGGGGATGATTGATAACATACATATCTAAATGGCTGGGGGTGAGGGCTTGACTTGAGCATCTACTGATCAGGGCATTAGAATAGCAGGAATAAATAACATCTAAATGTCTGGTGGGGTAGATGGGGAAGGGGGACTGGGTTAGATAATCTATACTGACATACATATGACACACATATATACTGACATACATATGACACACATACATACTGACATACATATGACACACACATATATACTGACATACATATGACACACACATATATACTGACATACATATGACACACACATACATACTGACATACATATGACACACACATATATACTGACATACATATGACACACACATATATACTGACATACATATGACACACACATATATACTGACATACATATGACACACACATATATACTGACATACATATGACACACATATATACTGACATACATATGACACACACATATATACAGACATACATATGACACACACATACATACTGACATACATATGACAACACATATATACTGACATACATATGACACACACACACATACTGACATACATATGACAACACATATATACTGACATACATATGACACACACATATATACTGACATACATATGACACACACATACATACTGACATACATATGACACACATATATACTGACATACATATGACACACACACACATACTGACATACATATGACAACACATATATACTGACATACATATGACACACATATATACTGACATACATATGACACACACACACATACTGACATACATATGACAACACATATATACTGACATACATATGACACACACATACATACTGACATACATATGACACACATATATACTGACATACATATGACACACACACACACATACTGACATACATATGACAACACATATATACTGACATACATATGACACACACATACTGACATACATATGACACACACATACATACTGACATACATATGACACACACATACATATGACACACACACATATATACAGACATACATATGACACACACATACTGACATACAAATGACACACATATATACATATGATGCACACATATATACAGACATACATATGACACACACATATATACAGACATACATATGACACACACATACATACTGACATACATATGACACACAAATACATACTGACATACATATGACACACACATACATACTGACATACATATGACACACACATATATACAGACATACATATGACACACACATATATACTGACATACATATGACACACACACATATATACAGACATACATATGACACACACATATATACTGACATACATATGACACACACATACATACTGACATACATATGACACACACACACATACTGACATACATATGACACACATACATATATACAGACATACATATGACACACATACATAAAAACACACAATATGCACATTACATTACTTCCATTCCCTTTAACCCCTTACATTTTCTGCACATACAGTCTCTGGTGACTTGGAGGGAGAGGCAGGCTGCAGAGTATTCCTCCTCCTCCTCCTTCTCTGTCCCGACGCTGCTCTTCTCTCTGTGCTGGGGGAGGGGGTTGTGAATCTCTGGTGCACACACAGGCAGGAAGTCAGGGGCTGGGGAAGGTACGGAGCTGCAGCACACTGCACTAGACTGAGGGAGGGAGGAAGAACACCACTAGGGGGCGCAGGACCGGCTGTTACAGCAGCAGAGCGCAGAAATGGATGCTCTGCTGCTAATACAGCTACACGGCAGCAGCAGGGACTTGGTGAGAGTGGCCTGCGCCCTGAGGCTTGAGCGCCCTGAGGCTGGAGCCTCCTCAGCCTCTGTGTCGGCCCGGCCCTGCCGATATCTGTCATCAGTGGAGAGTCAAGATGCCTCTTTACACATAAAGTAGTTGGTGAATCCTGACCAAATCTGGAGGTTTGGCTGATTTCATGGAAAATGCATGGACACCGTTTCACGGTGGTCGTTCATGACCTTGTTTATTCCAGAATAACAAGAGGAACTCATTGAAGTTGTCCTTCTCTTTGGCTTACAATTAGTGATAAGCAAAGTTTTAAAAAATTCGATTCCAGACGATTCGCTGAACTTCAACAAGAATTGCAAATACATTTTTCACAAATCGCGATAAATAAGGTATACCCATACGTCAAAGTGGCTGAGGGAATGTATGGAGAGGGCTGCTGCAGTAAGCCCACTCCAAACATGGTGGGTGCTGGCTGTATCATACAGCAGACACCTGGCTGCAATGACTGAGAAAGGTGATCCCGACTAACCCTGTCATTTAACCCCTTCAGATGCCACTATCAAAACTGAACACGGCATCTATGAGGTAAGACAGAAGGATGCAACTCAGATCCCATCAGTTACCATGGCAGCCTTGATGCTTTAGAAGCTTGCAATGGCTGCCGTGGTAACTTCCCTGCTGTGCTGTGCATGAGGCACAGCTCAGCAACGAGCACATCAAAATCCTATTTACCCTAATAGATCTCTATTATGGTGAAAAGGACAAGGGATCAAAAGGGATCTGAAAACAATACAAACAATGAAGAACTTTTTAAAGCGGCCTTATACTTACCTTTAACCCTTGCATCCCGAAACTACATATGAAGAGTATCTTGTGACGCAGCAGTTAGATCCAACAAACTGATAAAAGAGGAGAGAAAAAAAAGGTCATGGGGCGTTCTGAAGTGACACAAGAAGAAAGTGGTGAGTATGGCATTTTCCTCCCACCACTGTGTGATGTCTGCTGCTGCCTTTATGAACCCATGCACTGCTATTGTGTTCCTTAGAGGTAGTCTCCGAGACAGTTTACCCCTCCCGCATTTAGCTGCAGATCTTCTACTGCTTCCACCCTGCTGCCTCACGGACGCGCTTCCACCCAGCTGTCTCACGGGCACGCTGCCACCCTCGCCCCGATGATGATGATGCCCCCTTTTTACTCGGCTCCCAGTCGGAACCGAAGCCGAGTTCAGTTTCAAGTTTCAATTGGTTTTCGACTTTAAAAATCAACTACCGAAGTTATTCAACAAAGTCACTCACAACTTTGCGAATAACTACTTCGGCTCATCGGAGCCCATACATTCTAATACTGTATGGCGACAGATCTCTGTACAGTATTAATCTGAAGTTTTGAACGAAGTGACCTTGGATGTAATACAGGAAGCTCGCTTCGCTCATCACCAATTAGTAGATTTCTGCAACACTGTTCCTAGTGTATGAGCGCTTGTCACGGAGACCAAGTGGGATGAGGGTTTTATAGTGCGGTGACATCACAGGGAATGGCTACCTGTGGATTGGCTGGCTGCACAGCATTATGGGTCACATCTCATTCCCAGGCTTCATACTTTCATACTTTGTAACACGTTCAGCAACCATTTTACATCATAGCGATTCATGCTGACTTCCGTTACAGCAGAACAAGTTACAGCTCATTGTAGTAGTTCTTTACAGGGGTAAGGGTCCTAAGTGGTGGACCACCTATTTCTTTCCTCCAGTATGCCATCCAGAAAGAGTCAGGAGGACCTTTCACACATTAGATAGTTGTCAAAACCTCTGAAAATCTATGGGACTTTCTTCTGTATCAACACCATTACATGTGATCACTTATGGTCTGGTCAATTCCAGCAAGTTCAACAAATTTCAATGGTTCTTCACTGTGGCTCATTTTCTCAAAAATACATAATCCATTTATCCCCCAGAACCTGTCGCTCAGGAAGATTCAGGACAACCCTTTAAATATGAGATAGTTGGCCACACTTGCCAAAATCTACAGGTGTGACTAGCTTTCCTCCTATGGACAGCCATTCATGGTCCTGTGAGTTCCACTAGAATAACTGGCACTCATTGCCGTGGTTTCCAGACTTGGCACATAATAACCCCTTTAGGCTACTTTCACATCTGCGTTTTTCCTGGATCCGTCATGGATCAGCAAAACGCTTCTATCATGATAATACAACCGGCTGTATCCGTTATGAACTGATCCAGTTGTATTATCTCTAAAATGGCCATGATGGATCCATCTCTAAATCCATTGTAAGTCAATGGGGGACGGATCCGTTTTCTTTTGTGCCCGAGAAAACCAGAGTTTTGCGTGTCCGAAAAAAACTAGAGTTTTGCCCCGCATCCCAGGACGCACTCAAAAACGTTGCTTGCAGCGTTTCTGTGTGCGACATGGGAACGCAACAAAACGGAATGGAATGCGTTTTGGAGCACTCCGTTCCCTTCAGTTTAGTTTTGTCCCCATTGACAATACATGGGGACAAAACTGAAGCGTTTTCCTCCGGTATTGAGATCCTATGACGGATCTAAATGGCGGAGAGGGAAAGCACAGGTGTGAAAGTAGCCTGAACCAGTTTTTCTCAACTTTCTTAATAGTCTTTTCCTCTTTCCCATTCTGAAGGATCACCTTATTTACTAACAGAGATGAGTGAATTGATTTTAACACTTTCTACCCCGGGCCAGTTTTTACCTTCCTGCCCAGGCCATTTTTTGCAAATCTGACATGTGGTAATAACTTTGGAACACTTTTACTTATCTAGGCCGTTATAAGACTGTTTTCTCATGACACATTGTACTTCAAATTTGAGTCAATATATTTTTCCTTTACTTATAGAAAAACCCCAAATTTACCAAAAATTTTAAAAAATTCACAATTTCCTAAATTTGAATTTCTCTACTTTTAAGACATATAGTAATGCCTCATAAAATAGTTATCAGTCATAATTCTCCATATGTCCACTTTATGTTGGCAACATTTTGTAAATGTCATTTTATTTTTTTAGGATGTTAGAAAGCTTAGAAGTTTAGAAGCCATTTTTCAAATTTTCAACAAAATTTCCCAAACTATTTTTTAAGCACCAATTCAGATGTTATTTTGAGGGGCTTACATAATGGAAACCACCCATAAATGACCACATTTTAGAAACTACACCCATCAAATTATTCAAAACTGATGTTACAAACTTTGTTAACCCTTTAGGTGTTCCACAAGAATTAAAGGAAAATTGAGGCGAAATTTTAAAATTCAATTTCTTATGCAGATTTTTCATGTTAATCAATTTTTTTTGCAACACAGCACAGGTCAACAGAAAACTAAACCTCAATATGCATTACTCTGATTCTGCAGTTTACAGAAATACCACATATGTGGTGATAAATTTATCTATGGGCACGTGGCAGTGGTCAGAAGGAAAGGAGCGCCATATGGATTTTGGAGACAGGTTTTGCTAGAATGGGTATTGGGCAACATTTTGTATTTGAAGAGACCCTGGGCGTACCCTACAATGGAAACCCTCAAAAAGTGACCCCATTTTGGATACTACACCAATAATTTTACAGTATTCACCTGAGGGGGCATATATTGTGATATTTTTATAGAACAGGTTGTTACAGATGCGGCTATACCCAGCATGTCGATTAATTTTATTTTTTGTTAAGTTTTACACAGTAAATGCATTTTTGAACAGAATGAAATCTTGTTTTTGTGTTGCCATTTTCTGACTGCCCTATTTTTTTTTTATTTTTCTAGCGATTGTCTTAGGTAGGGTCTCATTTTTTGTGGGATTAGATGGTAGTTGGATTGGTACCATTTTGGGGTACATAAAACTTTTTGATTGCTTGGTGTTACACTTTTTATGAGGCAAGATGACAAAAAATGGCTGTTTCGGAATAGGTTAAAAAAAAAATTTTTACTTTTTTACAGCATTCACCTGTGGTGGTATCTCATGTGATAAGTTTTACACAGTAAATGCATTTTTGAAAATAGTTAAATTTTGTTTTTGTGTTGCCATCTCCTAAGAGCCATATTTTTTAAAATTTTTTGAATGATTGTCTTAGGTAGGTCGTCATTTTTTGCAGGATGAGATATTGGTTTGATTGGTACTATTTTGGGCTACATACGCCTTTTTGATCGCTTGGTATTGCACTTTTTGTGAGGGAAGGTGACCAAAAAATGACTGTTTTGGCTTTTACTGCATTCACCTGACAGGGTGGATCATGCGATATTTTTAAAGCTAGTTGATACGGATGCGGCAATACCTATTATGTATACTTTTCTTTTTTTTCCTATTTTTTTACAATTTTTGTATTACTTAAAGGGAACCTGTCATCAACTTTATGCTGCCCATACTAATGGAGGAATAAAGTAGAGACCGGTGAGTTGATTTCAGCGGTCTGTCATTTAGAAGTTAAAAGTAAGTGGTTGCCGAGAACCAACATCACAATCATTGAGTCACGGCCAGCTGTACTGAGATGCGGAATCTGCGTCATGTGATGCTGGCCACGTCACATGACCCATCTAGAGGACCTATTGAAACAGGTAACCTGCTGGCCACAGGTTGCCTGTGATTGGTCTTACTTCATGTCTAGTGATTCCTGTATATGCGACTTCTACCTTTTGACCTTGGCTTGTATTTGACTCTGACCTGGTTTTACCCCCTGTATTAACGCAATCTCTTGGCTCCTGACCTCGGCTTGTATTTGACCCTGACCTGGTGTTACCCCTGGTACTGACGCAACCTCCTGGCTTTTGACCTCGGCTTCTAATCACTTGGCATTATAGTTTATTGTGTGCTTGTGTACCCTGCTATCCTTGACCTTGGCCCATTGCTACCATTGCTATTCTGTGCTGGCCTGGGAAGCCTTGCTGCTGTGTGATCTGTCTCACTATTTTGTACTCTCTGTGTTGTTCCTTTCGTTAAGCCCCAGCATGTACGTAAGCTAGGGACTGCCGCCCAGTTGTACGCCGTCGGTTAGGACGGACCGTGCAAGTAGGTAGGGATAGAGGTGTGGGTGGAGTTTAGGGCTGCACTCATCCCTACCTCTTATGACATGATTCTCAGCAACCACTTACATGTAGCTCAAGAGTGACATACCGCTGAAATAAGCATTTCTGTCACTAGTTTATGCTGCCCTCAGTGAGGTCAGCAAAAAGTTGATGACAGGTTACCTTTAACCACTTCAGCCCCCCTAGCTTAAACACCCTTAATGACCAGACCACTTTTTACAATTCTGCACTACACTACTTTCACCGTTTATTGCTCGGCCATACAACTTACCACCCAAATGAATTTTACCTCCTTTTCTTCTCACTAATAGAGCTTTTATTTGGTGGCACTTCATAGCTGCTGAAATTTTTTTACTTTTTTTGATATTAATCAAAAATGACCGAAATTTTTGCAAAAAATGACATTTTTCACTTTCTGTTGTAATTAAAAAAAATAAAAATACATTTCTATATAAATTTTTCTCTAAATTTATTGTTCTACATGTCTTTGAAAAAAAAAATCCAATGAGTGTATATTTATTAGTTTGGGTAAAAGTTATAGCGTTTACAAACTATGGTGCAAAAAAAGTGAATTTCTGCAGGAAAAAAAAATAAATAATAAAGTTTCCATTGTCAACTTTGTATAAAATTTTTTAAAAAGTTGTCATTTACAGAGATATTTCTCTCACCCAGCATGGGTATATGTAAAAATACACCCCAAAACACATTGCCCTACTTCTCCTGAGTACGGCGATACCACATGTGTGACACTTTTTTGCAGCCAAGATGCGCAAAGGGGCCCAAATTCCAACGAGTACCTTTAGGATTTCACAGGGCATTTTTACACATTTGGATTCCAGACTTCTTCTGCCCTGGCATTAGGGGCCCCTAAAATGCCAGGGCAGTATAAATACCCCACATGTGACCCCATTTTAGAAAGAAGACACCCCAAGGTATTCCGTGAGGGGTATGATGAGTTCCTGTAAAATTTTATTTTTTGTCACAAGTTAGTGGAATATGAGACTTTGTAAGAAAAAAAAGAAAAAGCCAATTTCCGCTAACTTGTGCCAAAAAAAAAATCTCCTATGAACTCGCCATGCCCCTCACGGAATACCTTGGGGTGTCTTCATTCCAAAATGGGGTCACTTGTGGGGTATTTATACTGCCCTGGCATTTTAGGGGCCCTAAAGCGTGAGAAGAAGTCTGGAATCCAAATGCGTAAAAATGCCCCGTGAAATCCTAAAGGTACTCATTGGAATTTGGGCCCTTTTGCGCATCTTGGCTGCAAAAAAGTGTCACACATGTGGTATCACCATACTCAGGAGAAGTAGGGCAATGTGTTTTGGGGTGTATTTTTACATATACTTACAATTATTAATCGCTTTGCGAATCCATTTGATGCCTCTATTTGATTGTCTATGACGTTTTACTACCATCAACTAGACTAGACTACCATATGTTTCTATACCAAATGTAAATATGCAACCAAATGTGGCAAAATACACAAAAAAATAAAATAAAATTTTTTTGACAACAGATGCGTTTTTGATGCGTTTTCTATCAAAAACGCCCAAATGGCCCCTGGGGGTTCAGATATCTTGCTTTGGAGGCAGCAGAACGTTGGTGGTAGTCAACCGTCATATACAATCAAATAGAGGCATCAAATGGATTCGCAAAGCGATTAATACTTGTAAGTATTATCGCTTTGAGATTACAACTTTGGCGAGTTTGCTAATGGTGGGATAGTAGGAAGTAACGAATACAGTGCTATATCTATGAATAGTGCATTATAGAAGTTGGATTCGCAATCCGATTAATATAACCTGTATTATTCGCATTGCGATTACAACTTAGAGCTGGGTTTCTAATGGTTGTATTGCTAGAATATAATGAAGATTGAGAATATAGCGCTATATTCGTTATCTTCGTTATATTCTAGCAATACAACATTAGGAACTCAGCTCTAAGTTGTAATTGCAATGCGATTAATACAGGTTATATTAATCGCATTGCGATTACAACTACTAACACTGCAGCTTCAGAATGAATCTAAGATGGATGCCGTCCTTGCTTTTTGATAGGAGGTGGGAGGGTCTGGGAGGGAGACTGATGTACTAGCCCTAAAAAGGGCTTTTTGGGGTGCCGTCAGGACGCTGTCCTTACAGCAGAGATCAGATGAGTCTTTCAGGACTGGAGTGGACACTGAATAAACTAGCCTAGCTATCGATTTCCCTATTAAATCAGCAGCAGCTACACTGTCCCTCCTCTCACTAAGACTGCAGCTTCCGAATGAATCTAAAATGGATGCTGTCCAGGAGATGGGAGGGTCTGGGAGGGAGGGTATGCTGCTGATTGGCTGGAATGTGTCTGCTGACTGTGAGGTACAGGGTCAAAGTTTGCTCAATGATAAAGTATAGGGGCGAACGCGAATATCGCATATGTTCGCCCGCCGCGGCGATTGCGCACAAGCTATGTTCGCCGGGAACCGTTCGCCAGCGAATACTTCGGGACATTTCTACCCACATGTGACCCCATTTTGGAAAGAAGACACCCCAAGGTATTCCGTGAGTTCATAGAAGATTTTTTTTTTGGCACAAGTTAGCGGAAATTGACTTTTTTTTTTTTTTTTCTTACAAAGTCTCATATTCCACTAACTTGTGACAAAAAATAAAATTTTACATGAACTCACCATACCCCTCACGGAATACCTTGGGGTGTCTAAAATGGGGTCACATGTGGGGTATTTATACTGCCCTGGCATTTGAGGGTCTCCGCAATCATTACATGTATGGCCAGCATGAGGAGTTTCTATTCTCCTTATATTGAGCATACGGGTAATGAGATTTTTTTTTTTTCGTTCAGCCTCTGGGCTGAAAAAAAAAAAAAATTAATGGCACAGATTTCTTCATTCGGAACAATCAATGTGGATGAAAAAATCTCTGTCAAAAAATGTGCAAAAAAAAAAAAAGTAAGGCCTCATTCACACATCTGCAAAAATGTCCGCATCTATTCTGCGGAATAGATGCGGACCCATTCAGTGTGAATGGGGCCGGCGGTGATGCATAGAGCACACTATGTGCTCGCGGCATCAGCATTTGCGCAGCTCTGCAAAAGATAGAGCATGTCCTATTCTTGTCCGCAATTGCGGACAAGAAAAGGCATTTTCTATATAGTTCTGGCAATGTGCGGATCCGCAAAAAGCAGAAAGCATATTGCCGGTGTCCGTGTTTTGCGGATCCGTGGATCCGCAAAACACATATGGACGTCTGAATGAGCCTTACAGGGGGGTGATTAGTGACAGGGGAGGTGACAGGGGGTGATCAGGGGGGTGACAGGGGGTGATCACGGGTTAATAAGGGGTTAATTAGGGGTTAATTAGGGGTTAATCAGTGACGGGGGTGGATGGGGGGATCTGTGTGGTGCTTGATGCACTTACATATGTTTCCTCTGGTGGTCCCAAGCAAAAGGGACCACCAGAGGAGCAGGCAGCAGGCATATCAGACGCTGTTAACAAAACAGCGTCTGATATGCGATTTTTTTTTAACTACTACATCCTGCCAGCGCATGATCAGCGCTGGGAGGCTGTAGTTTACCTTCCTCCCGACGCGATTCCTGTGGGCGCGCGCGGATGCACGCTGTAATACACTTACAGCCTTCCTGCCTGTGAGATCCAGGGGACTGAATCTCACAAGCTTACATGGAAGGCAGCATCGATGCCTGTGGAAGGCATCGGCTGCCTTTCCTGCCATCGGGTCCCCGTCACAGCATCACGGGGACCCGATGGGGAAGGGGAGGGGGCTCCCTCCCTCCACACACCCCGAACATGCTGCGGTCAGCGCTGACCGAGGCATAGTGAGGGCTAATGTGCCAGCATCGGGGAAAACACCGGTCCCCTGCAGCTGATCAGGTGGGGCACAGCTCCCGCACCTGCCCGATCAGTGTGGCGTAGTACTACGGTGCTGGTTGGCAAGTCAATACTATTACAGCGCTGGTCAGGAAGGGGTTAACATTCTGAAATTCAAACCAAATTTTTCCAAACCATTCTACCGAAACCGAATTTTTTGATCCAAGTCAAATTTATTTGGACCCGAATCAAAAAGGATGGCTGAATCAAATTTTAAGAAATTCCCCCATCTCAATTTATTAAATCCTCAAGGTTCTTTTTGGGGCTAAATTTAATTTGTAAGGCGCAATATTAAGAATTCATTTGCTGTTAGCAGGCCATACTTATAGGATTTTATACAGATTATTCAGAATAGAAGAACATGATTTGCCCCTCCAGCTTAATCAGAATACGGCACTTATATCTACAGTGTATTAAACTCCGTCTTTTAGAAGCATAAAACACACAGTATTTAATCCCCATTGCTATTAAAATATCCTATTTTATGAAATTTAATTATTTCTATTCAGGGTATTTTTACATAGTCATTCTAATCCCTTTCATGAATACTAATAACTGGATATTATACTGAAAAATACATATATAAAATACATGGCCATTGTTTTACTTGCTTGTTCCACAGAGACACGGCGTATTAAAGGTTATTGTCATTCAAATTTCAATCTCTAGATAGCGGCTGCCATTTATCCATTAGCTTCTATACATTGTCATGCTTATCTGTTCTACTAAGCTAATTGTTCTTTAAAATCTTGTGGAGAATTCCTAGGGGCAGTAACATTTCCAATCTTTCCATGTTGATAACTACTGTAGCAAGAATGTGAATTTATTTTTTGGAAAGCTATTTGGGATGTTAGACGAGGAAAACATTCTATGAAGAGAGAGCAAAATGTGCATAGAGAAAGTTTTTGCATAGAATAAGTTTTTCAAGGACAAGTGCAGTTGCAAAGAAATATTAGTGTCAAGTGTAACAGTTCATAGTTGGAAATTGTAAGAACTATTGCAGTGTTACATAAATAGCACTAATGGTAAATTCCACATCCCATTATGCTTCAGGATCTTCAGGATTGAGAACAAGCGTCTTTATAATCTGGAGGAGCTTGCTGAGTAATGAGCACTACAGTTCTGCTAAAATACAACATCTGCAGATTTGAATACTTTAAATGGAGGAGCACACAGGAATTTAGAGTCTCATGGCTAAATGCATGCCAGTGTAAACACAGAAAAAACAGACGTGACTGCTAATGCTGAAAATTTATTACTGCTTTACAGGACAAGAATATAATGAAAAGAAAATTGAATTCTAAATAATTGAATATACTGTAACTGCTAGAATACTGACACTATGTGTAAGAATACAACTATTTATTGTACAAGAATATAAATAATATAATACTACCTCCTATGTACAAGAATTTAACTACTATAATACTGCCTCCTATATATAAGTATATAACTACTATAATACTGCTCCTATGTACAAGAATATAACTGCTATAATACTGCTGCTATGTACAAGACTATAACTACTATAATACTGCCTCCTACGTACAAGAACATAACTACTATAATACAGCTCCTATGTACAAGAATATAACTACTATAATACTGCTCCTATGTATAAGAATATAACTACTATAATACTGCCTCCTATATACAAGTATATAACTACTATAATACTGCCGCTATGTACAAGAATATAACTACTATAATACTTATCCTATGTACAAGAATATAACTACTATAATACTGCCTCCTATATACAAGTATATAACTACTATAATACTGCAGCTATGTACAAGAATATAACTACTATAATACTTATCCTATGTATAATAATATAACTACTATAATACTGCCTCCTATATACAAGTATATAACTACTATAATACTGCCGCTATGTACAAGAATATAACTACTATAATACTTATCCTATGTACAATAATATAACTACTATAATACTGCCTCCTATATACAAGTATATAACTACTATAATACTGCTCCTATGTACAAGAATATAACTACTATAGCACTGCCCCTATGTACATAAATATAACTACTGTAATACTGCTCCTATGTACAAGAATATAACTACTAGAATACTGCCTCCTATGTACAGGAAAATAACTACTATAATACTGCCCCTATGAGCAAGAATATAACTACTATAATACTGCTTCCTATGTACAAGAATATAACTACTATAATACTGCTTCCTATGTACAAGAATATAACTACTATAATACTGCTCCCATGTATAGGAATATAACTACTATAATACTACTTCTATGTTTAAGAGTATAACTACTATAATGCTGCTACTATGTACAAGAATATAACTACTATAATACTGACTCATATGTACAAGAATATAACTACTATAATACTGCTCCTATATACAAGAATATAACTACTATAATACTGCCTCTGTAAACAAGAATATAACTGATATAATACTGCCCCTATGTACAAGAATATAACTACTATAATGCTGCTCTTAAGTATAAGAATATAACTACTATAATACTTCCCCTATGAGCAAGAATATATAGTTGCAAGAAAAAAAAAAAGATTTCTGCACAAATTGGTCATACAATGTGATCTGATCTTCATCTAAGTCACATCAATAGACAATCACAGTCTTCTTAAACTAATAACACATAAAGAATTAAATATTACCATGTTTTTATTGAACTCACCATGTAAACATTCACAGTGCAGGTAGAAAAAGAATGTGAACCCCTAGACTAATGGAGTGAGGTGTCAGCCAACTGGAGTCCAATCAATGAGATGAGATTGAAGGTGTTGGTTATAGCTGCCCTGCCCTATAAAAAACACACACCAGTTCTGGGTTTGCTTTTCCCTAGAAGCATTGCCTGATGTTAATGATGCATCGCACAAAAGAGCGGTACCACTGATGAAGGGATAGAGAAATCCCGAAACGCGTCTGAGCTATGGCATACCTGGCTGAACACCTCCGCAAGACTCTGCATGGTCGTACTGTAAAGTTGGAACTATACAAATATCCTAACTGTTAAAACCAAAATAGAACCAGGAGAAGCAACCTCTCCACTACGCTGGAAGATTGTCACGTGACCCAGGTAAAACCGAGACACCGCAGCAACTCTCGCGGGATCTCGGGTAAGTTGGCTTGAGGAGTGCGTAGCGAGATGCCGGCTCTGTTCCATGCCGCTCGCCCCTCGCAAGCCACAAGGAGAGACAAATACATGGAAGGAGAGGTAAGGAAAGCCAAATAACAGGAATAAAAAGTATGTTAGTATTGCAAAGTGATCGCCGTAGACAGATATCAGTGCGCTATATAGGGCATAATTGCCTACATATGATCTATCATAATATACTGAACATATGACAACTACTATATCGTGATACAAAAGGCGACAAACAGAGACTTTTAAGGAGAAGTACAAGCAGCACTATACCAGTTGAGAATCCAATATTTGTCGGTCGGCACTAAATCAATGACTATCAATCCAAAAAGTTCTTACATGTACATATTGATCATTGAACTTGGTTATAACTGTTATTGTCACAAAATTTTGACGTCATTGCTCCACTAAAGCGCGGAATTTCTCTTTGTTACCCATTGTTTGGACTTAAGAGACTGCACATCTTTTATGAACTTTTTATTAATTGTGCATGAATTAATTAAGTTTTAGCAATTGATTTATAGATAGATGTGGTCCTTTGGTATTAATTGATTGTTTGAGTCACGGAAAATCTATGATCGCTATTTCAACTTTTATTTGTATGTTATGTTAATTTTATTTGCTTTTTAACGATATCTAGCTAAATAAAACATTTTAACTACTAACTAGACCAAGTGTAGAGTGCTCGCTCAATATCTTTTCCTTTTTTTGCCAATTTATACAGTTAGAGGGTGGGTATCCCTCTCATTGGGCTTGTAGCACCATATCCATACCCCGTCCTGAGTTAGCCACCGTCTCCTAAGTTGTAATATTGCAATTAATCTCGTCCTGTAAAGATGACTACAAGAGCACAGCGCAGACTGCTCAATGAGTTGAAGAAGAAGCCTAGAGTGTCAGCTAAATACTTACAAACGTCTCTGGCATATGCTAACATCTGTGTTAGCGAATCTATGATACGTAAAACACTAAACAAGAATGGATTTTATGAAAGGATACCACAGAGAAAGCCACTGCTGCCCAAAAACATTGCTGCACGTTTACAGTTTGCACAAGAGCACCTGGATGTTCCACAGCAGTACTGCCAAAATATTCTGGGGACAGATTAAACGAAAGTTGAGTTGTTTGGAAGAAACACACAACACTATGTGTGGAGAAAAAGAGGCACAGCACACCAACATCAAAACCTCATCCCAACTGTGAAGTATGGTGGTGGGGGCATTGTGGTTTGGGGCTGCTTTGCTGCGTCAGGGCCTGGACGGATTGCTATCATCGAAGGAAAAATGAATTCCCAAGTTTATCAAGACATTTTGCAGGAGAACTCAAGGCCATCTGTCTACCAGCTGAAGCTGAACAGAAGATGGGTGTTGCAACAGGACAACGACCCAAAGCATAGAAGCAAATCCTGACCTCAACCCGATTGAGATGCTGTGGCATGACCTCAAGAAAGCGATTCACACCAGACATCCCAAGAATATTGCTGAACTGAAACAGTTCTGTAAAGAGGAATGTTCAAGAATTACTCCTGACCGTTGTGCAGGTCTGATCTTCAACTACAGGAGACGTTTAGTTGAAGTTATTGCGGCCAAAAGAGGTTCAACCAGTTATTAAATCCAAGGGTTCACATACTTTTTCCACCTGCACTGTGAATGTTTACATGGTGTGTTCAACAAAAACTCGGAGCCCCTTGACAAAGCTACGGGCGAAACGCGCGTTGGGGACCAGTGGACGGGACGCAACACACAGTGCAGCCTTTTGGTAATATACCTTTATTTATTGATTCGAAATTTTGTTATAGTGATTTTCCAGCATGCCTGGACTACTTGGTTGTGAGTGGAGGTTGTGAAGGGGACCGGCCTGGCATATTATTGTGCAGACCGGAGGTGGACCCTCCCCCTCACCACTATCTTTTTGCATTTTTGCATGTTATGATTTACTGTTTCCAGCTATTCAAGTCACAACCAAGTAAACACAGACAGGCTGTTTTGGAAGGGGTTGACGCCTGATATGGATTTGGGCTTATTTATTTAGCCTATATGTGGATGTATTGCCTTTTCCGGGATTGTAGCAATATTATGTGCTTCGTTTGTCTGCACTGAGGTTGCGATACCGTCCTATGCTGTCACTTAGTCCTAATTTCCGCTGGTTGATGGATTGATATTATGTAAACATATGTTAATGCTTTTTATACTGTGGAATTAATAAAGTTTATATATTTTTTTATTACTTGTTGGCGTGGATTCTTTTGGAGTTATGGTTTTGGCGCGGCCACGCCATAAATAGGCGCAACAAAAATAGTTGGAGGTCTATAAAAACATGGTAACATTTAATTGTTTGTGTATTATTAGTTTAAGCAGACTGTGATTGTCTATTGTTGTGACTCAGATAAAGATCAGATCACATTTTTGACCAATTTGAGCAGAAATCCATGTAATTCCAAAGGGTTCACATACTTTTTCTTGCAACTGTAACTACTCTAATACTGCTTTCTAAGTACAAGAATAAAACTACTATAATACTGCCCCTATGAGCAAGAATATAACTACTATAATACTGCTCCTATGTACAGGAATATAACTACTATAATACTGCTCCTATGTACAAGAATATAACTATTATAATATGTTTTTATATGTGTAAGTAAAAAGTAATTAGTAATTAGTAAAGTTTCTATTTTAATTGCAGATTTCATCAGGTCCTCAAAACCCACAGAAATCTCATAAAATCCGCCCAAGTGTAAACAAACCCTCCTTCATATATTTATATCTGTGCCTTCTGCCTTCCAACTACGCTTGTCCATGTGCTGTAAGGCACGGGCTTCTGAACCTCGGGCATTAGCAATGACATCTGGGAGATGCACATCTTGAGGGAAAGCCTTTGCTAGAAGAAGTCAGATGGCAACGTCTTCGATGTCACATCCCCTTTTAAACCTAAATACAGGAAGCAGTCCAAGTGCCTGTAATTATAGAAGGAGTCAACACTACTTCTAAGCATATTTTATCACAAAGGTAATAGTTTCGCTACTCCAAAAATGATGAGCACTTCTTCATCGAAGCATAATCTGCTCCATCTGTTGTGGTATTTTAAAGGCTAAGAAAACAGCTTTTCATGTGAGGAAGCGAATGCTCTTTGACTCTCAAGAGGCATCTTAAAAATAAATATATGTACTGCAAACATATTGTATCAGCATTGATATTCCCGTGAAAGCCGGAAGGAGTCAAAGTTTTTACTGCTATTTCTCCAATAATATGAGGGTTTTAATGAGGCCATTATGTTGTATTGTCTTAGAGGGTTGCATTTCTTCAACACTTTCTTATTAACCTCCTGGCAAAGGGTTTTAGACAGTCCTCTGTATACAAGTAGTGAGTGCACACCCATGTGGAAATATCATGGCAGTACCATTAAAGTCCTCTCCAAGTTTTAGCTCAGTATGTAAATTGTTTTTGCTACTTTTTTTTATAATGTGAAGAAGGTATTTTTAGAGGTTGGGTATTGGTGGTTGATTTTATATTGGTTCATGCTTGTCTTCATGTAAACATGCAATGGAGATGAGCAACATTTTTTAAATTAGTTTAGTCTCCAAATTTTTTTTTCCAAAAAATTCAATTCAGTCCAATTTTATTTGAATTGAATATGTTCCAATTGCCCTGAAAATTGGTATATAACACTTTAAGGTCTCCTTTTTTTTCCTCTCAAATACCAGATAAAAATATCCTAGCTAAAGTCCTAGAAGACTAGAGAAAGAGAGCAAGAGAGGGACACATGGGTAATCTCTCTCTATAGGTTGAATCAATTCGCTCATCTCTAATATTTAACCATCACGCCATCCTAAAAAAGCAGGCCTTCTCTGTCTAGCTTCTTCTAGGCTGAACTGCCTTCTCACTTGTTGTCCACTGGTCTTATCAACCACCCACAAACTGGTTTGTGATGGTGGAGGTGGTGGAGCAAGTCCTTGTGATGGTGAAGGTGCTAAAGCAACCTTTCCCAGACATGTTCAAAAATGTTGTAAACTGTCTAACTGGCCAAGATTAATGGGAATGTGAACGGCAGCTATGCTTTGGACTGTGTTGGACATGTCTTTCCCAATTCCAGCGATCTTCTAAAACAAATCCATCTTTATTTAAGTATTTAAAAACCAGTATAATCCAAAGTCAGACGTGTGGACAAAAAATTACCGTTTCAGGTGTGTTTTGGCCTGATAAACAGGCTGCACTGTTACATTGCACAAGAGCAATATGATAATTGTCTCATTTGTGGTATGGGTTCTGGAGGTTCTCCTAACTTCAAGTATTAGTGCTCATTCCTTGTCCAAGGTGGTGATGGGAAAGTATTGCCCGAAGGTCACAATTAGTGGGCGACTGACATGGTGGATGGACTCTAAAAGGTGGGATGCACAGTAGGGATGTCATGTGGCTCAAGAGGACGGAGAAAAATTGTCTTTAATATTCGCTGTCATATAACAGAAATACTGGAGCAAAACAGAAGCCACTGGGGGGTACAGTGGCAAAAAAGTATTGCCACATGCTAGTGGCAAGCAAGTGGAGAGCAGTGTCCATCAGTCACAGACACAGTATGTCTCTTCCTCACAACGCTGCACACAATATTCACTTGCCCTTTCTGTTATAAGCCTGCTCTCTGCTACAGGATGCATGGTCCAGGCAGCTACTTATATCCCCTCTGCTCTGGCCTCAACTCCCCTGCAACGGTCAGCTACAGATGTCCTCTCTAGGCACTGAGGTAGCACACTATTCTGGCTAGTGCCACATATCACCACTGGCTGGCTGCCTACTCTGCAGGTATTTCTTGCAGCAAAAAGACTCCAGTCTCACTTGTTTCCATCTCCCCAGGTATCTGTCTAACTTTAAGTTACCCCAATGGGAAATAAGTCCAGAGAGTCAGAGTCTGCAGTAAACCAGGGTGCTCCTTTACTGGAGGAATTTAGGTGCAAAACAATATAGGCAAGGCATAGGGCTGACTTCTCCAATCTACTACCAGGCAGAAGAAGGGTCTGATAATGAGGAAAGGCCTGAGCTAGCTGTCCCTCTCTCTTCAGAAGGCTGGTACCCTGGTCCAAGGCTGGAGGTCCACTGTCTGTAGCTCAGTAGTCCGGTTGGCTCATTGGTCACAGAGATGGTGACCCATGGTCTGTGGCTCGGCATCCCCATTTAAAGGTCTTCTTTTGGTCACTCATGCAGACTGGCATGAGTCTCCCCCTCTAAGCACTGGTCCTTAACTGCAGAACACTAGGTACTCTGACTGCTTATATACCATTTCTAGCTAGACTGGAACCTTCTTGTGGGAGGGGTGGAGTGGAGAATCCCAGCACAAACAGATACATTGTTTCATTTCCCGTCTGTCATAGATTTATATTAGAGCTTTAAAGATATTCAATGGCAATGACAGAGCAGTTTTACCAGACAAAAACAAGTTTCCAGACATAACAACATAGTTAAAACCAGACATTCAAAAGGTTAGTCTGTCTGGGTTTGGTTGTAAACAAGTCAGGCTTTTTACCTCCAAAACATGCTCTTCTTTAAACCCTATGGCAGCTGTGGAAAATTACCAGCTTCTCATTCAAAGTTCCAAAAGTCTCTCAGTATTGTTTAACTCTTTCCACAGAGCCTCACAAATGAACAAGATATATATCACAACATACATATAAAATGCAGTAACACAGTATTAAACAGTGAAAGTTAACCCTTTCAAGTGAAATAAAGTAAGAAGTTTATAACTTTACTTAGGGGAAACAGGCAAATGTCCAGATTTCACAGTACTCCTGCTCCATTAACTTGTTTAGATAATTTTTTTGTGGACATTGGATATACAAAGTGGTTAATAAATAATAATAATAATAATAATATAACATATGAGGGATGTATATGTTTTATTTCCTGGTGTCTAGGGTAAAATAACTGGTGGTATATTACTTATCTCCCCTGATTCTGAACTTACTGTGTTATACAGTATATGCATGTGCGATCATTCCTTCCTTCCTCCCTTGCACAAATCATACAGATCAGCATTGTCAAAGGAGAGAAAGAAAAAAAAACTGTTCTCTAAATGATCAGGCAGATCTCTTAATGAGCATTCCGCCCAATCATTAAGAAGACATTCAGGGGGATTTGTTGCCAATGGACAAGCAGTTCTTCTTTTAAAACATAAAGATAGATTTATATTTTTTTTATTTCTATTCTAAACCCACTATGGAGATCTGAAGATATATAAGATTTGGGTTTATTATAGGAGTAGTCTGTTCTGAAACAATTTTTTTCTTGCTTTGTTTTGTTTTTTCAGATGCATCATCGTCAGCAGAAAATGGATAAAAAGAATAATCCAAAAAGAGAATTGTAGTGCCCTGGAGCAGGGAGTACTTTGACATTTGGACATTTGTGGACATTTGCCTATATCCCCTATGCAAAGTTAAAACGTCTTACTTTATTTCTCTTGAAACTGTTAACTTATACTGTTTAATACTGTGTAACTGCATTTTATATATATGTTGTGATATATATCCTGTTCATTATCACTGTATTTATATGGCTCTGTGGAAAGGGTTAATGAATACTGAGAGACTGTTAAGGCTTTGAATGAGAAGTTGGAAATTTTCCACAGATGCCATAGGTTTTAAAGAAGACAATGTTTTGGAGAGAAAAACCCAGACATTTTTACCATCATGTTTTGGAGGGGAAAACCCAGACTTGTTTGCCACCAAATAGCAGACAGCCTGACCTTTTAAATGTTTGGTTTTAGCTATGTTGTTATGTCTGGAAACTTGTTTTTGTCTGAAAAACCTGCTGTGTCATTGCCATTGAGTATCATTGAAGCTCTAATGTAAATCTATACCAGACGGGAGCTGAAACAATGTATCTGTTTGTGCTGAGATTGTCCACTCCACCCTTCCCACTAGAAGGTTCTAGTCTAGCAAAAACTGTATATAAGGAAAGCAGTCAGAGCCCCTAGTGTGCTGCAGTTAGGAAACAGTTCTTGATAGAAGAGACTCTGCCAGACTACTGAGTGACCAGAAGAAGACGCTGAGACGGGGATACTCTGCCACAGACCATGGATCACCAGCCGTGGACCAGGGTACCAGCCTTCTGAAGAGAAAGAGGGACAGCTAGCCAAGGCCTTTCCTCTGCATCAAACCCTTCTTCTGCCAGGGAGGAGACTCTGCCAGACTACTGAGTGACCAGAAGAAGACGCTGAGATGGGGATACTCTGCCACAGACCCTGGATCACCAGCCGTGGACCAGGGTACCAGCCTTCTGAAGAGAAAGAGGGACAGCTAGCCAAGGCCTTTCCTCTGCATCAAACCCTTCTTCTGTCAGGGAGGAGACTGGAGAAGCTAGCCCTAGGCCTCGTCTGTATTGTTTTGTACCTGAATTCCTCCAGTAAAGAAGCCCCTGATTCTCTGGACTTATTTCCCATTGAGGTGCACCACACCTTACCATCCCTTCCGGAGAGCAGCAACACGTGGTGACACCTCGATGGTGTCTGGGGGATCCAGCATAGCATTGGGGCCACGCCAAACCCGGCAACTTCAGAGTCATGACCTCATATCGGAGTGATTTCAAAATAATGAAGGTGGATCTGCATTGATACCTCTAAGGAACCAGTGTAGAGGATGGGAGTGGTAGTGGCCCTGATGAAGTGTTGTGTCACAGTGTACTTTCGCAGGCCATTACCCCCTGGGGATCGGGGTAGTAGAAAATGAAGAATGAGGCCAGAGATAAATGTAACAAAGTCTTTTTTACTGTGCAATGTAGAACTTGAAATGCATACAGTGGCACCAGTATGGATATGGAGGCAGGTTGGATAGCGGAAATTTAACACTTAGGTCATACATATATGGTATATAGAGTACTTTGTCTTATTTTTAGTCACTTTGAAGGAAAACTTCTTAGTGCATCCCTTCTTCGCTGAATTCCCAGAGTATGGCCTATAAGTCACCTCACTCTGATTAAGGCGCTTTCCCCAAGGAGAGATAGTACCCTTCAAATCCTGATCCATCCATCTATCATACAGTTTATATAAATTTATCACAGCGCATCGATCAGCAAGATTTACCTCAGATTTAAATTTTCCATATTTTTCACTAAATCCACTAAAATAAAAGTCATAATTTAAGCTTTGCATTGACAGCTAAAATTCCACTCTTTCTAAAATCTCAAAATTAGGCTTTTTTTTCCATTGCAAAAACTCTACAAAGATGAAAAGCCGCGCTAAACAATCACCACAAATTGTGCAAAAAGATTAAAAGGAAATAAAGCTTTTGAGATAAAAGCCTAATTTTTCTGGCTGACATTTTAGTGTCGAAATGTTAGAAGTAATTTTGCCGCACAGCATGGAGAAATCTTTGTCCGGGGTGGGGGCATTCTTTTTAGTGGTAAATGGTCTACGGGGGGACGGCACTTCAATATAAAGCGACTTTTCTATCCGCATATTCATAAACCCCCCACCCCGGCGTCACTTAGCCGCTGATAACAAGTTCTCTCAATCACAGAGTAGCCTTCAATGAAAACCTCTTTATTAATTTCCCTCCATGCTGAGGACACACGCTCCAACCTCTGATTTCCATGAAATGGGAAAGCGTAATTTTGCCTCATTAGACCACTAGAATTGTATTTAATTACGCTTTTGTGTCCCACTTATAGAATCCATTTTCCGCTGAAGCTTTATTTTTTTTCCGTATTCAGAAGATTCTAAGGGGATCACGACAATTTCTTGCCCTTGTCAAGGAGGAGATTAAGCATTATGGTGGAGATGAGGCCAGCATGTGGGGAGGCGGGGGTTAATACTTTACTCAGCAAACATGTTAAAACTCTGAAAAAGTTATAATTTGCAATGAGGAGGAAGTAGAAAATTGCCATGATGGGTCCTTGGGACGTTAGCGGAACGATTTCGAACATTTCTGAGTTTTACATCTTGCAGAAAATGAAAAATGCACATTTATTATGGTTACCTTTATAGAGTTCTGTTCACACTCGTTGGTAAGAGATGGCTTACTGGGTGGTGCACAAAGCCTGACCCTATAATGGCGGTGCACCAGTGCTGGTGTGAGGCGGACATACACAGGGGGCACCGTGTAATATAGATAAATAAAAATGGATATTCATCATTGTATCTAAACTACAGAAATTCTGCACGTTAATGAAAGAGAAGCTGTCACCTCTCCTGACATGTCTGTTTTAGTAACTACTTGCATTCCCTATGCAATTCCAATTTTTTTCTGATATCTATATGTTGTTCTGTCCCTCTATTATTCCTACGAGAAGTTATAAATGAGTTGCAAACTGGCTGTATCCAATCAGGAGTGTGTCTGACACTGCCAGCACTAATCAGACAGCTATAGGTTGCCATGTTCCTCTATTGTTGCTGCTAAAAGTTTATAAATCAATTGACAACTGGGTGTTACCAGTTAGGGCTGTGTTCCTGCAGAGTTTGACACTAGCAGCACTAATTAGATAGCTATATGTTGTCCCATTCCTCAATTATACCTTCTAGAAGTTTATACATCAATTGCCAACTGTGTACTACCAGTCAGGGGTGTGTCTCTGCACTGTTTGACCCTGGCAACGCTAATTAGATAGTTATATATTGTTATGTTCCGCTATAATTGCTACTAGAAGTTTTAAAAAAACAATGCAATAGCACTCTGCAAACACAAATAAAGTACAATAATGCCATAGTTATAGAAAACATTCTAATGCTACGTTTGTTTTATAAATTTGAGATTCTTGGCAAATACATTTTGTACAAAATTATTTGGGCCCGTCTGCCAAACGTCAAGGCGATCTCTGTAAGACGGGAATCTAACTCTAAATACTACCTGTTATGTGCCATAACGGCCACCATAAAATTCAGGGAGTGCAGGTTCCACATGCATGCTGGGTCCACTTTGCCTTTTACCACTTTTGTTGCCATAATGGCCTCCGTTAAATCAAGGGAATGCAGGTACCAACATGCATGCCAAGCCCATTCTATACCTTTCCTGGTGCCAGACGGCTTCCAGTGATTCCAGGAGAGCAGGCTACAGCTTTAGGCCTCTTGCACACGACCGTATGCCCTCCGAGACATACGGTCCGTGAGCGGGCCATATGTCCCGGAGCGGCATTGATCGTGCGCACGGGAGCGCACAGCATCATAGATCACAATGATGCTGTGCACGTCGGGCCGCCCGCGGTGCTATTGTCCCGCACTCATAGGAGTCCAATATTGAGAGGAAGGATGTCCGGTTGGGTGCCGCCATGCACCCAGCTACCTTTGGGTTTCCTCATGTATTTGGTGTATTTGATTACCTATTAGGGAACTCATCACATATTTTTCACTTTATTTTAGAATATTTATATTAAAAGTTATGTTTTATTTAACTAATAACTCAATGGGACTGTTACCTTTGAGAATAATTTTACTTCGCCCTGTGACATTTATACACTCATAATAACTAGTAGAGTCATTATTTTCGGCCAGTATGGCACATAACAGGTAGGATTTGGTGTTAGGTTCCCGTCTTACAGAGATCGCCTTGACGTTGGCAGACGGGCACAAATAATTTTGTACAAAATGTATTTGCAAAGAATCTCAAATTTATAAAATTAGCGTAGCATTAGCACCAGAATATTTTCTATAATTATGCCATTATTGTACTTTATTTGGTTTGTAGAGTGCTGTTGCATTGTCTTTTTTTCTTTATGTTTCTAGCCATGGAGACGTGCACCTGCACATTGGGATGCGCAGACTGACCCTCTTTTTTCTTAGAAGTTTAAAATCAATTGCCATTTGGGTGTTACCAGTTGATAGTATGTCCCTGCACAGTCTGACTCTGGCAGCGCTGATTGAATAGTGTCACACCATGCAGGGACACACCCCTAACTAGTAACACCCAGTTGGCCCTTTACTGTAGACTGCTGGCATTTCATTCCTAAACCTCTAGTAGGAAGAATACAGGAATTGTACAACATACAGTTATATGAACAGATGCTCCAGAATTGTTATTGCGTGGAGAATGCAAGTAATTGCTAAAAATGACATGTGAGGAGGGGGGACAGGTCCTTTAATTTCATTATAAATCTGTATAGGTGGCTCTGTATTTCTGGCTTGCTAAATTAGATCATTCTGACTTTACATAACCACCACTAGGGGGCGCTAACTGCACATGGCTTTCTCCAATTATGAGAAACGGACTGACCATACGAACAGTAGGACAATGTTGGTGGTGTAGTATGATGGATGATCAGAACCTCATGACTTTTATTAACAGATTATAATCCACCAGTGACATACAGTGCTGGCTCCCCACAATTATAAGCAATTGCATATCCCACCTCTAGGGTAGGTACACCATTACTTGGGAGTTACCATAAGAAATACGACACCGATAATATAATAAGTGAGCAACACTGTCAAGAACCACCCAGGAATCGGTATAGAAAATATTACCAGTGACCACACAGACCTTGTGCCTGATCATTATGTATCACTGATACACTTAGGGCTCCCATATACAAACATAGCTTAACCAGCTGATTCTGGAGAGACCAGATGACTACCTTCTATATATGAGGCTATGAGGGTGTGCCAGCTCTTCCCAGACAGATAATTTTGGGGAAAAGAGGGATCGGGCATGTTGAATCAGTATGCTTGATTATTTGATTTCATGGGAGATAAGCCACCCCAAAGGACACTTTAATTGAGCATGCATGAATACTTGGCTGATCCAAGCACGCATGTGTATGGAGATATTGGCAGGAATAGCTGTCGGCCAAACAATCGGCCAGTCACTGAAGGTACTGTATAAGGGAGGGTATTTCGATGCTCAGGAACTGAGCAGTTCAGAAGAAAACATTGAGGAATAATTTTGAAGTCAGTTTTGCTTGGGTATGCAGTGCCCTAATTTTTAAAAAGTCACAATTCTTAAATCTGGCTTAAACCCACTAGCCTAGGTAGCCAAGCCTGCTTTCTCTCACACTTTTTTGCACGTTTTTCCACAAAAAAAGGGGAACCAGAATTTCCAAAAAACTGGCGTGAAAGGCTTCTTAAATTCTCCCCTACAGTTCTTTCTTCCACCATTAGAGGGAGCTCACTGCATAGAAATTCCTTATTTAGTTCAATGGGGGCTGTAAAAATCCTTATGGAATGAGCTCCCTCTAGTGGCGGTTGTTGGCAAGCAGAATTTGATCATGTTGCTGTAAATCATTATGTGTTCTTTATTAGAGCATGGAGAAGGGGAAACTGAGGGTTAAATTTACAGCAGCTGAGGTAAGGAAATGACAATGTTCTGTTGAGTATCCAGCCCCAAATGTATATTCAGATTAGCATAAGCTTTGGCACAAACGCTGCTATTTTTCAGGTGCCGAGTCATTGCTGAGTGATGTATAGAGTAGTCAGCACATCAGCTCAGTAACAAATGTTGATCTAAGCAGAATGACACGATGATCTGTCTACAAGGTCTGCTTTCCCAAACACAAATCAGCATTTCTATTTACCAAAAAAAAACTATAATAAATCAGGAGATGAACCGCTGCATTTATTTGTCACTTTGTGGCTCTCAATAAAGTTAAGATGCTTTAAAAATATGGACGTATTCCAATTAAAATTGCTGAGAAGATGACAAAGCAGAGCTATTTTCTTGGAGAAACGTTACATCCTTTTTTATAAAAAAAGAAAAGGAAAAAAGATTTTTTTATTTTTTTTTAAAAAGGAGTGTTTACAAATCCGCATGTTACCATCCCTGTATAAACTCGAAAATACCGATTTCTAAATATGCCAATGACGACCGCCCTGATTATACTCATTACCTACTTTTTATATTATATCACATATTTTACATGGGGTTAGTTATATCTCTGGTGGCTAATACCTAGTATCCCTGGTGGTCAAAGGGGGTAAGTAATGATATGCATCATACATGGATGTCTAAGACTATTTTGTAAAAATATCTAATATTCTTAGTTGCCTAGGGAGGCGTAGAGGTTAATACTTTGTATTAATATTAGAATTAATAATATTTTTAATAACTAGGTGGTCTAAGGTGAGAATAGGGTTAATGCTGATATACCTTGTACATGGGGGTCTAGGATGGTTATGGATTTGTATCTCATAAACCTGGTGGCTTA
The DNA here is from genome assembly GCA_033119425.1 of Bufotes viridis. Classification (NCBI taxonomy): domain Eukaryota; kingdom Metazoa; phylum Chordata; class Amphibia; order Anura; family Bufonidae; genus Bufotes; species Bufotes viridis. The sequence goes on from CM065589.1 coordinate 28,907,353, forward strand.
GCGGTTAATACCTAGTATTTCTGGTAATATAAGGTGATAACGTGGTTAATAATGTTATGCATTATACATGGAGGTGTAGGATGGTTATGGAAAAAAATATCTAATATTCTTGGTTGCCTTGAGTGGCCTAGAGGTTAATACCTAGTATCATTGGTGGTCTAAGGTGATAATGGGGTTATTGCTGATATACCTTGTACATGAGGGTCTAAGATGGTTATAGATATGTATCCCCTAAACCTGGTGGTCTACAGTGGCTTAGTGGTTAATACCTAGTATCATTGATCGTCTAAGTTGATAATGTGATTAATAATGTTATACAACATGGAGGCCTAGGATGGTTATGGAAAAAAATATCTAATATTCTTGGTTGATGATACCCAGTATAATGGTGTCTGGAAATACTGGTTGATCAACTCTTGAATATCTTTATGAAGGCTAGTCTCTCAACATTTTGGGAGGAAAGGCGGGTTTTCTTACTGAACACTCTGATGCCACACTACTGGCTGGGCAGAAAAGCATGCCCATGGCAAACCCATGGTGCTTGTAGACAGTGACGAACCAACAACATGTCTCTGCAGTAGTAAATTTTTGCATCCCTCTCAGAAGGTCTAAAAAATGCCCCCATTTTTGACCGGTAGCGAGGCTCTAACAATGTGGATAGCCAGTGGCTGTCCCTCTGCCGAATCCTGACAATGCGACTGTCATTACACAAACATGACAGCATGCATCTGGTCATTTGCGCAAGGGACTCAGAGAGACTCCCTGCCTCCATCTCCACTGTATACTGCCAGGGTCTGTTGGGGTCATCTGCATCATCTTTGTCATCGCCCTCCAGCTCCTCATGCTCCTCCCGCTCCCCTCCTGTCGCTTGGGCAGATACACCACCTAGTTGTGTTTAGAATTCCTGGGTTTTTATGTCCTCCTCTGGCAGTTCATCCTCCTCGGGTCGTCAGATTTTTCAGAATCCCCTCCAGGATGTGAAGGAGTGGAATGACATCTGCAGTGTCCCACTCATGATCATGGGAGCAGCAAATAGTTTTATTATGTTTAATTGGCATATATTATGTCTGAATGTCATACTTTATCTCATGTCATATTCTCCCATGTCACTATGTGATTCTTTGTAAGATCTTTTCATTCAGGCCAGTTAGATTGCACTACACTAGTCTTACCACTAGATGGGGGCAGTGTGACAGTGTATATATAGCTTAGCTCGGGCCTAGTAGGCAGAGTTAGAGAAGAGAAGTTAAGTCAGTGTGCAGATGTAGCTGCATGCTGGAGGGAGGCCTCCTGCCTCTCTGCTCTCTCCCTGATGGCTCCACAGTCCAGGGTTAAAGCCTACAAGACTCAGCCTAGAGGTGAGAAGGGGGTGACCAGTGACAAAGCTGAAAACAGCAAGTTTCAAGGGGATTAATATATATTTACAAGTATTCAAGACAAAGGATAGCATAACGGCCATACTCAAAGGCTTCCCAGGCACCTTTGCAATTAGGTGTAGGACACAGCTTCCGGCATCCACACCTCCAGTATAAATCCTGAGGACAGTCAGGCCGACTGTCAGAAAAGCACTGGAAATAGAGGTTCAAGGATTCTGAAAACCACCTTTTATCAAGGTTAGAATAAGGAGAGAGTTAATACCAGCCTAAGACTTCTTATACTCCAAAAGCCTAGTCTGAAGCAGTAGCTTTCATATATATAAAAAACAAAGAGCCTGTTAATCTTGAGGACTTACTTACCTCTGTATGCATGAGAGACTGTATTTCATATCTGGATGTAATAGACTGTTTCATACTTGGATGTAACTGTTACCAGGAGCAACGTTCAGTAAAAGTTATAAGTTGGATTTCACTGCTGTCTCAGTTTCCAATTCCTTGATTACTACTACTATAAATGGTTGTACCACCACAAAAGGCATCACGACAATAAGGGACCTTGCCATAGGCACATTAATACAGACCACCAAGGGCACCTCGAACCACCATCTGGCCTGTGTCCCTTTATCAGAGCATGTCCCAGAGATTCGTTGTGCCGTTCTCCTCATCGCTTATGCAAGCCTGCCCAGGGATTACATAACCGTGAGTAACCAGAACTGTGTTCTCCCTCGGACTACCGTTATTTACACCGTGACCTCACATATAATCCCCCTGTCGGTCTGGCATACTGCACATCATACATCCCGTAGTTTCGCCAACTGACAAATAAAGTGGCCTCCTCAAAGGGCCGGAGCAAACGGCAGGTGTCTCGCATGAGCTGCCACTGGCTAATGTCAAAGTTACACTGGGGAGTAGACCTGTCCATCCCCAGCTCTAAGAAATCGTTGACCGCCTTCCACTTTCATACTGGTGTCCTAACAGATGTACCATGGAGTTTCAATGGGTACAACCTTTGCATATCAGGCGATGTTGGGGAAGAGCATTTTGCCTTTGCAGCTCAAGGAGGACATATTTTGAAGGGTAAGAGCAGCTGAAGTGCATGCACAGTTTCCTAGACATTTTAACAGCTCTTGCAGTTCAGTGGAAGACTTCAAGAACCGAGTGACAACGAGATTGAACATGTGTGCCATGCATGGCGCATGGGTCAGCCCTCCCTGAAGCAGTGCAGACAAAATGTTCTTCCCGTTATCAGTAACTATGGTTCCTATCTGCAGTTGGGGAGGAGACAGCCAGTGTTTCATTTCTTTATTGATGACGCCGAGTTGTGTGGTGTGGTGTGGCGGTGTGGCTCCGTTCGCCAAGGCTGACAAGGTGCAGAACCGTGTGACAATGCCTAGCTTTGCATAGGTGATATGCTGGAGGACCACTGTGAACTGTGCCTAGACGGAAGGGTGAGGTCAAGGTGGAGGATTAGGAGGCAGAGGGGGACATTGGTGCAGAAATCCCAGCATTACAACGCGGAGGCGGCATTGCCATCACCTGTCCAAATTGCTGGCGTGACTGGTCCAGAATCACCTTTACTCATTGGGCTGTGAACATATATCGTTCTTGACCATAGTTACAACTCCATACCTCAGCACTAGCTTGAACAGACATTGAGGAATTAACCACCTTCTGATCAACATACTTGTGCAGAGCTGGTACAGCTTTTTGGGGAAAGTAAGGTCGGCTTGGGATTTTCCACTGGCTCGGCAAAAGCTATCAGTTCTCTGAAATGTGCAGAGTCAACTACATGGAAAGGGAGAGACTGTAGAACCAGCCTCTTGGCCAGGAGCACGTTCAACTTCTCAGCCATTGGATGAGGGCACGTATACTGTTGTCTTTTTGCAGTCGCCTCAGTGATCGATTGCTGTTGAAATAAGTGATGAAGAGAAGGAGAGGAGGAGCAGCAACAGGGGACATTGAAGTCGATGGGAAGGAACAACATCTTCCTTCTGCTGCCGTTGATGAGCCCTGACTGCTGGAGATGGGGTGCGGGCCGGTGGGAGATGCAACAGTTGCTGCATCAGGCTGTAAGACTAAATGAGTGGCACGGTTTTCTAACGCCACTTTATGTTGACACTCCATGTGTTAATGCAGCCGTCATACCAACATTAGCACCCTGGCCGCGCCTCACCTTCTGCCCACACATCCTGCATACCACCACGTTAACATCCCCCAGTGACTTAATGAAAAATTCCCACACTGCCAAGCATGGCAGTGTCCCTCCATCACTGCATGATGCCTGTCTGCCACTGCTTTTATAAACCCGTGCACTGCTTGTTTGTTCCTCACAGGTAGTCTGCCGAGTAGCAGACGGTGTACCCCTCCGGTGTTTGGCTCCAGATCTTCCACTGCTTCCCCCTTGCACGCTTCCATCCTGATATCTAATGGGCATGCTACCACCCTGCTGTCTTACGGGCACGGTGCCACCCCTGCCCCTGATGATGATGACCCCTCTTCATCCAGCTCCCACGTGTGATCAGCTACAGCAACATCTATAAATGTTTGGTCATCACTTGTGTCACCCTCACCTGTGTCTTGAGCACGTTCCTGACCTCTAGCAACATGTGCTCCCACCCATCTGTCATTATCAGTAGTTGCATGCCTAAAGGAGTCCGCAGCGGACCTCTCCTCCAAGTCTGTGCTGGCCTGTAACTGCTGACTGTCCTCACAAAGCTCACCCTTGTTGATAAACGGAGTAGAGCTGGCGGCTATCATTACTTGGCTAGCAGACAGAGCAGCAAAAGGCAGGTTCCGGACAGGTGAGGGCACAGAGGCAGTTCCTTGGCCATGCCAACTAAGCGTGGTGTCAGAGGAACCCACCGATTCCTGGTTGTGTGCATATGTTGTCACTTGAAATGATGTTGAAGAGCGAGTCAACCATTCCAGTACAGCTGGATTGTTGGTCAAAACACGACTTCTGGATGACACTGGCAGCTCTGACCTCTTGCTGCGGCTGCTACCACTAGAGATGGCCCGAACTATCCGCCGGCGAACAGTTCCCGGCGAACATAGCTTGTTCGCGTTCGCCTCTGCCGGGCGAACATATGCGATGTTCGGTCCGCCCCCTATACATCATCATTGAGCAAACTTTGACCCTGTACCTCACAGTCAGCAGACACATTCCAGCCAATCAGCAGCATACCCTCCCTTCCAGACCCTCCCACCTCCTGAACAGCATCCATTTTAGATTCATTTGGAATTTGCAGTCTTAGTGAGAGGAGGGAGAGTGTAATTGCTGCTGATTTAATTGGGAAATCGATAGCTAGGCTAGTGAATTCAGTGTCCACTCCAGTCCTGAAAGACTCATCTGATCTCTGCTGTAAGGACAGCGTCCTGACAGCACCCCAAAAAGCCCTTTTTAGGGCTGCAACATTAGTCTGCTTTTTTTTGTTCCTTTATATACATATTGCAGTTGCCTGGCCTGCCTGTGTGTGAGGAGCTGCAGGCCCACAGACTGTAGTGTGCCCACTGCCAGTGCCCACCCCTGTCATTCCCTGTGGCACAGGACTTTGCATCAAAAAAAGGCATTTAATTTTTACACTTTAATCTAAGGTTAGTTGCCTGCCAGTGTGTGTCAGGCTGACTTCCACTGACTGTAGTGTGCCCACTGCCAGTGCCCACCACTCATACCGGCTGGCACAGGACTTTGCATAAAAAAGGCATTTAATTTTTACACTTCAGTGTAATTTCAGCTGCTTGCCTGCTGCTAGTGTGTGTCAGGCCGACTTCAACTGACTGTAGTGTGCCCATTGCCAGTGCCCACCCCTGTCATCCCGTGTGGCACAGGACTTTTCTTAAAAAAAAGGCACTTAATTTTTATACTTTAATCTAAGGTTAGTTGCCTGCCAGTGTGTGTCAGGCTGACTTCCACTGACTGTAGTGTGCCCACTGCCAGTGCCCACCACTCATACCGGCTGGCACAGGACTTTGCATAAAAAAGGCATTTAATTTTTACACTTTAGTGTAATTTCAGCTGCTTGCCTGCTGCTAGTGTGTGTCAGGCCGACTTCAACTGACTGTAGTGTGCCCACTGCCAGTGCCCACCCCTGTCATCCCGTGTGGCACAGGACTTTGCTTAAAAAAAAGGCACTTAATTTTTACACTTTATTCTAAGGTTAGTTGCCTGCCAGTGTGTGTCAGGCTGACTTCCACTGACTGTAGTGTGCCCACTGCCAGTGCCCACCCCTGTCATCCGTGTGGCACAGTACTTTGCATCAAAAAGGCATTTCATTTTTACACTTTAGTGTAATTTCAGTTGCTTGCCTGCTGCCAGTGTGTGTCAGGCCCGCTTCCACTGACTGTAGTGTGCCCACTGCCAGTGCCAACCACTGATACCGGGTGGCACAGTAGCTTGCCGATAAATAAGGCATTTAATTTTTAGACAGTAGTCTAAATTCAGTTGCTTGCCTGCTGCCAGTGTGTGTCAGGCCCGCTTCCACTGACTGTAGTGTGCCCACTGCCAGTGCCAACCACTGATACCGGGTGGCACAGTAGCTCGCCGATAAATAAGGCATTTAATTTAATTTAATAGTACTACAGAAAATACCACTCATATCGGGTGTGACAGTAAATTGCACGGCGCAGACGCAGTCACCGTGGATTAAAACAGAGTGGAGGGAGCCAGCGTTTTTTTAACCATCTCCCCGTTCGAAAAATCTATTCAATAAATGGCCCCCAGATTGGGGACTTTAGAGGGATTAAACTGATGAGAATAGTACTACAGAAAATACCACTCATATCGGGTGTGACAGTAAATTGCACGGCGCAGACGCAGTCACCGTGGATAAAAACAAAGGGAGGGAGCCAGCGTTTTTAACCATCTCCCGTTCGAAAAATCTATTCAATTGACCTTTCGGGGACCCTTGGTGTTGTACGTGGCTGGGTGGAGGAAGAAACCTTCAATGACATCACCGGGACGTGGCTAGCTTGGTATCCAACCTTGTGCAAATGGGGAGTTTGCGGTTGTGCAAATGAACTGTTTGCGGTGCATTAAAAGGGGAGTTCGGTCTGTCAATGTCTGTGAAGCGGGCGTAACCCTTACACTACCTGATCGATACAACATCATACCTGATCGTATACACACACTGGATGTTTTAAAGCACGTTATTCCAAACAATTTAGGAATGTTAGTTGATTTATGCCCTTTATGGATTAAAACCCGACTCTGCGTCCACTACGTAATTTTCCATGGGAGTTTTGCCATAGATCCCCCTCCGGCATGCCACAGTCCAGGTGTTAGACCCCTTGAAACAACTTTCTCATCACTATTGTGGCCAGAAAGAGTCCCTGTGGGTTTTAAAATTCGCCTGTCTATTGAAGTCTATGGTGGTTCGCCCGGTTCGCCAGTTCGCGAACATTTGCGGAAGTTCGCGTTCGCTGTTCGCGAACTGAAAATTTTATGTTCGCGACATCACTAGCTACCACTACCCCTTCTTCTGCTGCTATTTGTCTGTTGGCCACAGTGTACATTAAATGTACTACTAAAATAACAGATTAACTCTGAATGTCGGTGCACTAAAATATGATGCACACGGCGATATATTACACCTGCCTTTAATACTGAGGTATACTTACTATATCACTAAAATAATAAATTAACTAGAAAGTGATACACACGGTGATACACTCCCCCTGCAGTCTGCCCCTGCACTCTCCCAGCACTCTGCCTGCAGTCTCCCCACACTCTCTATGCACTGTCCCTGTAGTCTCCCTCTGCAATAGTCTTCTATTAATTGTTTTCAGCAACACTGTCCCTAGTGCATGAGCACTTGCCACATCTTATGCTCAGCTCCTAGGACAATGACATAGATTACGCGGGATGAGGCTTTTATAGGGCTGTGACATCACAGGGTACGGCTATCTGCGGATTGGCTAGCTGCATGGTATTATGGGTGATCTCACATTCCCGGCTTCCTACATAATTTCACTTTGTAGCAGCCACCATTTTAGGAAAAACTGATTCATTACCACGAATATCGAGAAAATTCGGATTAGTTGTAAATCAAAGTTTCCTAAACTTCGGACCGAATTCCACTTCAAAAGCTTAACTTCACTCAACACTAATTAAAGGGGTTAACCCATAAATAGTGTAAAAAAAATTAAAAAAATCAGACATCATACGGGACATGACAGTCTCTTTCTAACAAAACAAGAACCAGCCTTGTACCTCACATGGATCCAGTAATCTCCACATTCATTGGTCTGCTAGATTTATATCAAGCTGGCTGCTCAGGGGGCATGCCCTTTCTGCTGCAGTCGGTGGCAGTTAAAGGATGGAACTGAACATCTGCTTCCATGTCAGTGAGCTGGACAAAGAGCAAACAGAAGGTGGCGGAGTACAGACAGTACAAATCAGCGAATATATCAGCGGCTATACTAAATGATTAATTACATGCAAACAAACAAGTATTGAGATCCAGGTGATGGTTTTAAAAATGTAACTTCCGTGGGACAACCCCTTTAAGAAACCAAACAGTACAGAAATTTGGACCAATTTAGATTTAAAACAGTGTTGAAGAGTGGATATTTACTTTAAGCAGACAAGATGCCAACTTTGGGTTAAGCTTCTTCATTATCTACCCGGAATATCAGCTATCTCCAGTGTCAAAGTTAACAGACGGCGCTAAGAGAAGCTCTCGGGATACGTTATGTGACAGTGGCTCTGCAGAGCAGGATGATCAATCACTCATCCGTTTTGTGCTTTCCTGAAAACACCATTGTGAATTTATATCTTTCGAATGGTAAGGCACAATAGGCACAGAACATTTTTCTCCGTTATGTTAAAGTGCTTTAAAACTTTCCTCAAGATGCAGCCAGCGAGCGGAGTAAAAAAATACTAATAAAAACATCTATATTTCCAGCTGTCTTCTGACAAACTTTTTATCTGTGGCGATTTTTCATCCTCTCCTGGTGAAATGTAAAATGCTTCGCAAAAAGTTGCAGCTTTACTGCTTTCGTAAACTAGTGTTTTGGGTGATGCCAATCACTTTAGATTATATTCCCTGAACTTTTCAAACCTCCATCTATTATTTGTGCGCCCCTGTTCCACCATTCCGAAACATAGCTATAAAGAGAAACAATAGCAAAAAGAAGATGAATATTTGGCGCGCTGGGTTAGTTTTGTATTAATTTTTTAAATCAAATTGTTAGGTTCAAAAAAATTCCAAAAAATAAGAAGTCCCTTTGGAGCAAAGCACTTAGAAGACAGTAGAAGAACATATGGGAGAGAGTCCATAACAACAATGCATTTTCACGACAAAAGCCCTCAAAAAGATTAAAGGGGTTGTCCCATCTGGGAGATTTATGGCCTATAGGTAGGATATCCTATAAATGGCAGGCGTCATCTCTACTTTCAACATATCCTGCTCTCCTATCTTTCTGTTGCATACACTCAGAAGAAGCAGCAGTGTGGAGAACATTATATGGCATTAATTAGAGGTGTAGCTCTGAATCCAGCACTGGGGTGAGGTAGAACACTTACAAAAAGCAGCAAACCTGTATGCGCCTCTACCCCTCTCTCCCTCTAGCAGCTCCTCCTCCCCTTCTGCATAGACCTCTAGAGGAAGCATGTACCCTGATCCGTCAGTTAGCTGCTAACTCATCTCCACTGAAGACTTACGCTACCGTCACATCTGTGTGTTTCGTAAGAGAACAGCCTGCCAGAATGAACCAAATCCGGAGCTACCAGATGCAAACAAAATGTCCGCCAGTCCAATTAAAGTATAATGGTGTTTGGCAGACCTTCCGCTTGCTGCGGTTTGTGCCCGGACAATCCTCCTCTTGCCTGCCGGACCAGGCTACTGGAACACTACTACCGCAGATGTGAAGGTAGCCTTAGTAGCAGGGTTGCCAAGCAGAATTTTTCATTTTTTCTGGAAACGTCCTAAAATCATGGACAGCCAACATTTTTTACGGACTAATTGGAAAACTATAATGAATGATAAAGATTAGAAGTAATCCATGTCTGTAGCTTAGTATACTGATAAGAACTGATTAGCAGCATTTACTGTGAGCTGTAACATGATGATAATTACCAGAGATAAGCAAATCGAAGCTGATGAAATAGAATTTCTCAAGGTTCATGGTAACGAATCGCATATGTTCCTAAAATGGCTGCTGCACGTGTGAGGACATGGAGCAAGGAACTCTGGGAAGGCAGGATTACCCATAATGCCATGCATGCAGCCAATCAGCATCCGGGTATGTGATGTCACAGCCCTCTAAATAGCCTCAGCCATCTTGGATTCTGCCATTTTCCAGCGTATTTAGTGCAGGGAGAGACGTCAGCAGGTGCTAGAGACAGTGCTAGGAAAGACTTAATTGTGCCAAAAAAACAATTTACAAGTGCAGGGAAAGTTTATTTAAGGTGTAGGGAAAGGATAGGGAGGAATCATTCCACAGCATTTGTGTTGAACAGGGTTCAGTCGGGGAGGTTACAGCCTGGATAATAGGAACAATCCTATTACACCTTGCTGCACTGACTGGGGTCCCAAATTTCCATTATACAGCCCTGTAATTCCAGCAAATCGTTCTTGTTATTGGGGTGCAAGTGCTGTTTGATACAGCCATTAACAGGGTTTATTACAAGGAAATATTTCTACGTCTTATTTGCCCTTGTAAAGCCTTTTTTGGCTTGTATTAGTGGGAAAAAAGGGCTTATTAGCTGTTGTGTGGTAAAGTGCAGAAATTACAGCCCTTTGTCGTGTATTAGTGGCAAAAGAAAAATATATTTGCCCCTCAGCTGTGCAGTTATATATTCTAAAGCCCTTTTTTGTGTTTATTAGTGGAGAAAAAAGGGCTTATTAACCATCGTGTGGTGAAGTGAGAAAATTGCTGACTTTTTTGGGGGTGTTTTAATTTCCTTTTTATTTATTTACTAGCAGAAGGACCCGGCTTCGCCCGGGTATATTTAATCTATTTCATTTAATGTTTGTTTGTGTCCTTAAAAGATATTGACAGTATCCACTATAACAGTGACATCTACAGCACCCCGCCCCTTAACACTGACCCCCCTCAGTGCCCCGTCCCTTAAAATGGGACCTCGACAGCAGCCCACCGCCTTAACTTTGACCTTTACAGCAGCCTTTCCCTTTAACAGTGAGTTTTACAGCACACCACCGTCTTGACAGTGACCTCCACAGGGCCCCCCCTTAACAGTGGCCTTTACAGAAATATGCCCCTTAACAATGACCTCCATAGCGGACCATTCCCTTAACTGTGACCTATACAGCAGCCTGCCCCTAGGGTGGCCAGAGGTCCAGTTTTAGGCCGGATACTCCGGCTTTCAGACTCCATGTCCTCTGTCTGGTGCAGAGCCTGGATGGACACATGGATGTCCTTTTGAACAGCTCACTCTCAGACAGCAGCACCGTGCTGTCTGAGCGTGAGGTGCAAGGAGAAAGTCACCCTCACTCCCTGCAGCTGACAGAAGTTGATTTTTACCTCCGTCAACTGCGTAGGGGGAGGGGGCGTGGCCTAACCAGGTCTTGGGTGTGGCTTAGCAGGACCTAGAAGTTGATTTTAAACTTCATTTTTTCAATCCCTGTTGGCTGAAGAGTGGGCGTGACCTAACTGGATAGGGGGCATGGCCTTATTAACAGCTCACCCTAAGACAGAAGCACTGTCCTGTCGGAGAGAGAAAGTCACCATCTCTCCCACCTCTGCAGCTAAAAAAAGTTGATTTTTAACTTCATTTTGGCAATCCCTGTAGGCTGTGGAGGGGGCGTGGCCTAACCGGGTCAGGGGTGTAGCTTAGCAGAACCTAGAAGTTGATTTTTAACTTCATTTTTTCAATTACTGTTGGCTGAGGACTGGGAGGGGTATACGGGATCAGGGACGTGTCCTTTTGAACAGCTCACCCTAAGACAACAGCACTGGGAGAAAGTCACCGTCCCTCCCACTTCTGCAGCTGACAAAAGTTTATTTGTAACTTCATTTTTTTAATTTCTGTTGTCTGAGGAGTATGAGGGGGCATGGCCAAACTGGATCGGGGGGGTATCCTTTTGAACAACTCATCCTAAGACAGCAGCATTGTTCTGTCTGAGTGTGAGCTGTATGGAGAAAGTCACCATCCCTCCCACCCCTGCAGCTGACAGAAGTTGATTTTTAACTTCATTTTTTTAATTCCTGTCGGCTGAGGAGTGGGAGGGGCATGGCCTAACCAGATTGAGGTATGGCTTAGCGGGACCTCGAAGTTGATTTTTATATTCATTTTTCAATCCCTGTTGGCTGAGTGAGAGGGGGAGTGGCCTAACCGAATCGGGGGGGAGTCCTTTTGAGCATCTCACTCTAAGACAGCAGTACTGTGCTGTCTGAATGTGAGCTGCAGGGAGAAAGTCACCGTCCCTCCCACCCCTGCAACTGACAGAAGTAGATTTTTAACTTCATTTTTTTTATCCCTGTCTGCTGAAGAGTGGGAGGGGCGTGTCCTAATGGGTCTGAGGCGTGGCTTAGCAGGACCTGGGGGTGGGGTTTGAAGGGTGACTTGAATGGCCACCCTACCTGCCCCCTGAATTGTGACCTCCACAGTACTCTGCTCCCTTAACAGTGCCATCCACAGAGTTGTTATGGAAACCTCAGGAAATAAGGTGCTATCAGGCCATGGCTTTACTTCAATAGCGATTATCCTGGTGACAGATTTCCTTTAAAACTCATCTACAGCAGTGAAGAAACAAGGCTGGGTTGTTATGGTTACCTGGAGTAAAACTGTGTGTGTGGAGACGAACTGCCAGCGAGCTTCTATTGGCTGATAAGGGTCATGTGACCAGGCTTCTATTTGCTAATGCATTTTTTTGGAATATCTCAGGACAGTGCCTGGCTTTATCGAGATAGTGCACTACTATGATTGTTCCCACTGTTGGCTTATTGGTGTCCACTACAGGTGTCTAGGATTGGACAGTAGAGGAGTGGTTTCATGGGGTTACCTACCCTGTTTTTATTGCAATTATAGTAAAAGCTACGTTTTAAGGAGATTTTTTCTTGTGTTGGAATATAGTTTTTGAGTATCTCCATGTCTTGATCAATTTATATGCTGGAATTCGAATATCTCAGGAACGGTACGTCCCAGAGAACTGAGACCTTGTCTAAAACCTTCCCGGACACCTGATGTACCTGTGTGCCAAATTTCGTGATTGTAAATGCGACGTTGCGGATCTAACAGTATGTCAGACAGAGAAGTGCCAGGCACTGCACAGGGGAGTGGCAGAGGCCTAAATGTTTCTGGCGCAGGCACAGGTCACAGCAGAGTAAGGCTACATTCACACGACCGTGAATGTGTCCGCGTCCGCTCCGCAATTCTGCGGAACGGGTGCGGACCCATTCACTGTCTATGGGGCCGGACGAGGTGCGGAGAGCACACTAGGTGCTCTCCGCTTCCGCATTTGCGGAGCGCGGCCCCGAACTTCCGGTCCGCGGCTCCGCAAAAGATAGAACATGTCCTATTCTTGTCCGCAGCCTGCGGACAAGAATAGGCATTTCTATGGGGGGTGCGGCTGGGTGTATTGCGGATCCGCAATTTGCGGATCCGTAAAACACTACGGTCGTGTGAATGTAGCCTAAGGGGGCAAGGCAGCAGGAGTCACAGCAAGAGGCCTGAGCTCCCGCTGTCATCTAGCGGTCGTGTCTTGACCAGCTACCGCAGACTGTAGATCCACTGGACTACTGGACAGCCAGACTAGATTTGTGGCCGCAACTAGCAGAGTTTGCCCTGGAAAAGCTGTCCTGCCCGGCTAGTAGTGTGGCATCAGAGCGGGTATTTAGTGTGGTGGGGGCCAAAGTTGCCCCAAGAAGAACTCGCCTGTCCACCCAAAATGTGGAGAGACTGACATTTGTCAAAATGAACCAGGCGTGGATCAGGCAGGATTTCCACCACCAACGCCTGATGCATCAGACTAGATCATCCATAGTGCCACAAGACTGGTTTCTTCTGGCTACCTGCCTTAGCTACTATTCTGATACTGCCACTCGCCTGATGCCAAGTGCTCCTTCTTTCACCCACCATCTTCAGCTGGTACTCGTATTGCCACCCACCTCCCTATTTTGTCACTCGGTGGTCTCCTGATGCTGTTGCCACCTTCACAGTATGTCACTTTGACACTCTGTGGTCTCCTGATGCTGCTGCCACCTCCACACTATGTCACCTTGCCACTCTGTGGTCTCCTGATGCTGATGCTACCTCCAAACTATGTCACCTTGACACTTTGTGGTCTCCTCATGCTGCTGCCACCTCCAAACTATTTCACCTTGCCACTCTGTGGTCTTCTGATGCTGCTGCTACCTCAACAGTATGTCAACTTGCAACTCTGTAGCCTCCTGATGCTGCTGCTTCCACCTCCACACTGTCATTGTGCCACCCTGTGACCTCCTCCTGATGCTGCTGCTACCGCCACACTCTGTCATTGTGCCGCTCTGTGGCCTCCTTCTGATTCTGCTGCCACCTCCAGACTCTGTCTTTGGGCCACTCTATGTTCTCCTCATGCTGCTTCCACCTCACCACTATATCATAGGGCCACTCTGTGGACTTCTTATGCTGTTCCCACCCTCCCCACTTCATGACTGGGCCACTATTTTGCCTTTCAACCTGGCTGACATCATCATTTATTTGACCCTTCTTCTGATCTGTCAGAAGGAAGTAAAAATGAGACGCACAATGGATCCTGTCTGTATAGCAGCTGTAAGGCCTGTATGGTCCTATCAAAATTGGCTTATGATTTGGTAGCCAAAAACAGGAGTGGGTACAAAACACAGAAGACAGGCAAATATTCCATTCACGTGCGATCTCTGTTTTGGATCCACTCCTGTTTTTTTTTTTGGCATTAGCAATACTGATGGTTTACTGACCAAATGCTGACAGAGTGACGGCAGATGCTCAACAGACAGGATCCATTTTTTTGGGGTTATTGTTCTGACGGATTAGAGGAAGGGCAAAATAATCAGTGACGTTGACACGAACTTACTGCTGACGCCCTCTCCACACAGTCGGGGGGCTCTACTTGTATAAGCGTTTAATAGAACAGGTTCTGTAGACATCTATGTGGAATCAGCTGACAACGGTGTAAAAGGAGTGCGCTTTTTCTTGGCGCTAACAGCGACCTGTAAGGCTGAGTTCATACTCAATTTTGGCTCCGTGACTGCCCAAATAACTAGTGAAGTGTGCAGTGATTCTAAGAGCGACGCCTGTCATCTGCATGTCATACTGAATCACAGTATTATTTCACTACCACAGCAGACTCCCTATGTAGTTACCCCAGCAGTTACCCTTCTACACCACTATAAAAGCTCTCTGAAGCCAGAAAATAGCCGTTGTTTTAACGCAATTCGCCGAGAATAAATTTGGATTGGGATAACCGGACAAATTGAATCTCTAATAATTACCACCAAAATAATCTAGTCAATCACCACCAGCCTCAAAAAAATCGTGGACACATCTATATTTTTTTTCAAGGACACAGGAAAAAAGTCACCTATTTTTAGGGACTGTCCAGAAATTTCTGGATGATTGGCAACCCTGCTTAGTAGATGTAAGAAGAACATACTGCAAGGTGTCCATTGGGGCAACGAATATTCAACACAAAAGCTCTCAAAAACATTAAATGGGTTGTCACATCCGGGACATTTATGGCAAATAGGCATGATATTCCATAAACAGCAGGGTCCTTCTCTAATTGCAATTGAACCTGCTCCCCTAACTCTCTGTGGCATACATTCAAAAGATGGGCAACTTGGACTACATTATACAGCAGTACTTAACAGTGTAGCTATGAATCCAGAACTGAGATGAGCTAGAACACTTACATAAAGAAGCAGCCACTCTGTGCTCCCCCAACCCGTTCCATCTTTCCCTCTCCATAGACTTTCACAGGAAGCATGTAACCTGATCCCTCAGTAAGCAGCTAGGTAATCTCTACTGAAGAGAGAATTTAGTAACTAAGGCAGAGTGATCAGTACAGGAGACAGGAGGAGGAAGGGAGACTGAGGATATTTTTGAACATTACAAAGAGCCTACAGAAAGAAAAAGGGTATGGGCAGGTAAGGTGCGGGAGATGCTACTTATAATTAAGAATGTAATAGCAGAGTGTAAGAAACAGCCCTTTGATGTCCCAAGTTTCATTAGTCTGTTTAAACTGTGTTAAAGTTGAATGTGTATGTGTTCCTGTGTTTTAGTGATTCTGGTCCTTTAAGACAGCAGCCATTGTAATATGATTCTGGAGTCACACGCCCCCAATGATGTCAGCTTGCCTGTTTGCAGACAGAGTGTTAGAAGAAAAGCAGGAAGTGACGAGACAGGGAGCAGCAGCCATTTTGGCAAGAAAAAGACAGGTGTCTGTGCTGTATTGAGAGTAGGTGGAGATATTAGAGGACTTTCCTGTGCAGCCAAGCTGTATGTACAGTGGATATAAAAAGTCTACACACCCCTGTTAAAATGTCAGGTTTCTGTACTGTAAAACAATGAGACAAAGATAAATCATTTCAGAACTTTTTCCACCTTTAGGCTACATGCACACGACCGCAAAATCACGGATCCGCAAAACACGGAAGCTGATCCGCGTTCCGTTCCGCAATTTGTGGCCCATTATAGAAATGCCTATTCTTGTCCGCAAAACGGACAAGAATAGGACATGCTATATTTTTTTTGCGGGGTCACGGAGCGGAGCAACGGATGCGGACAGCACACGGAGTGCTGTCCGCATCTTTTGCGGCCACATTGAAGTGAATGGGTCCGCGGCCGAGCCGCGAAATATGCGGCTCGGACGCGGACCCGAACAACGGCCATGTGCATGAGTCCTTAATGTGACCTATAAACTGTACATCTCGAAATTGAAAAACAAACTGAAATCTTTTAGGTAGAGGGAAGAATAAATATAAAAATAAAATAATATGGTTGCATAAGTGTGCACACCCTTAAACTAATACTTTGTTGAAGCACCTTTTGATGTTTTTACAGCCCTCAGTCTTTGTGGGTATGAGTCTATCAGCTTGGCATATTTGACTTGGCAAGATTTGCCCTCTCTTCTTTGCAAAAACGCTCCAAATCTGGCAGATTGCGAGGGCATCTCCTGTGCACAGGCCTCTTCAGATCACCCCACAGATTTTCAATCGGATTCAGGTCTGGGCTCTGGCTGGGCCATTCCAAAACTTTAATCATCTCATGGTGAAGCTGTTCCTTTGGTGATTTAGATGTATGCTTTGGGTCGTTGTCATGCTGAAAGATGAAGTTCCTCTTGTTCATGTTCAGCTTTCTAGCAGAAGCTTGAAGGTTTTGGGCCAATATTGACTGGTATTTGGAACTGTTCATAATTCCCTCTACCTTAACTAAGGCCCCAGTTCCAGCTGAAGAAAACCAGCTCCGCAGCCTGATGCTGCCCCCACCATGCTTCACCTTGGGGATGGGGTTCTTCTGGTGATGTGCGGTGTTGTTTTTATGCCAAACATATCTTTTGGAATTATGGCCAAAAAGTTCCACCTTGGTTTCTTCAGACCATAACACCTTTCCCACAGGCTTTTGGGAGACTTCAGATGTGTTTTTGTAAAATGTAGCCTGGCTTGGATGTTTTTCTTGGTAAGAAAAGGCTTTCGTCTTGCCCCTCTACCCCATAGCACAGACATATGAAGAATACGGGAGATTGTTGTCACATGTACCACACAGCCAGTACTTGCCAGATATTCCTGCAGCTCCTGTAATGTTGCTGTAGGCCTCTTGGTCGCCTCCCAGACCAGTTTTCTTCTCATCTTTTCAGCAATTTTGGAGGGACGTCCAGTTCTTGGTAAGGTCACTGTTGTGCCATATTTTCTCCTCTTGATGATGACGGTCTCCACTGTGTTCCATGGTATATCTAAGGCCTTGGAAATACTTTTGTACCCTTCTCCGGACTGATACCTTTTACAATAAGATCCCTCTGATGCTTTGGAAGCTCTCTGTGGACCGTGGCTTTTACTGTGGGATGCGACTTAGAACATTTCAGGAAAGACCAACTAGAGCAGCTGAACTTTATTTGGGGTTAATCAGAGGCAAAATAACTGAAAAAATGGTGTTGTGTTAAACAGGCAGGAAATGCTCAAACTCAAATGCAGTTGTGCATATATATACAGGGGAGCAGATCCTGCACTTGCTGCCCGTTGCTAATGACGATTACCAGCAAAAATGCATACGGTGGAGGATACCCGCAGCGGACCACAAGTGTATAACCTCATATCCAAATCTGCCTGATTTCCATCCACAGGCTACATTTCGGTGCACCTGTGAGGCCTGGGCCATATCAGCCAGTCTTGGATGGGGCTCACAGCCTTCTCCCTCCTCCCATTGCAGGCATGGCTACATGCTGGAGGTAACTGGGGAGTCTGCTGCAAGTCAGCCTTTACACTCCTTTAATTCGCCCACTGGCCCCTGGTATTGCTCATGCGGCACAGGTAAGTGAGTGTTAGGTCCCAAGCTACTTGAGAAACCTTGGTGCGGTGCTCGGGCTCAGATATATCCTCCATAGTAGGATATGTTGGCTAGTTCTCAATTTTAACATCAGAATGAGGGTTAAGTAAGACCGCAGAGTGCACCTGTCTGTTCTAATATTATTGTTATATTGTTAATCAGAGGCACTGTAAATGATGGCATGTGGATGCTGACTCCTATTTAACAGGATTTTGAATGTGATTGCTAAATTCTGAACACAGCTACATTCCCAGTTATAAGAGGGTTTGCACACTTATGCTACTACATTATTTTAGTTTTCTTCCCTCCACCTAAAAGATTTCAGTTTGTTTTTCAATTGAGTTGTACAGTTTATAGGTCACATTAAAGGTGGAAAAAGTTCTGAAACGATTTATCTTTGACTCATTTTTTTACAGCACAGAAACCTGACATTTTAACAGGGGTGTGTACACTTTTTATATCCACTGTATTTCAGTCCAGAGGCTGACGGAGTATAAAGAGACAGTACTTTTAGTGGAGCCACGCTGAAAGGACTGTGCTCAGTGGTTAATCAGTGAAACTGACATTGTGGCTGTGTATATTGCCACCAAAGTTAGAGACTCGCAGTGCTGTCGAGTACCGGAGAGTAACTGCAAAACCCCGGCTTAGGGTACTTTTACACTTGCAGCAGGACGGATCCGGCAGGCTATTCAGCCTGCCACATCCGTCCTGCCGCAAGTGGCCGTGCACTGCCCTGCTGTCGCTCCGTCCCCATTGACTATAATGGGGCGGGGGGCGGAGCTACGGTGCAGCACGGCACTGCAGGGCCGGAGATCACCGGACTAAAAGTCCTGCATGTCCGACTTTTAGTCCGGCGATCTCCGGCCGTGCACTGCCATGCTGCGCCGTAGCTCCGCCCCGCCCATTATAGTCAATAGGGACAGAACGGCAGCACGGCCACTTGCGGCAGGACGGATGCGGCAGGCTGAATAGCCTGCCGGATCCGTCCTGCCGCAAGTGTAAAAGTACCCTAACATCACACCTCGGTGTATGGATTCTGCAGGACTGTCAGCGTACTGAGTGATACCTGCTGTTGCATCCATTTGGTTTCCCTGCCTGCTAAGGAGGATTTCATTGCTTCGGATATTGTGATAACCGCGAGGAGAGGACGCTTCGCTATCAAAGATAGGAACGGTATTGGGCCCCACCTCGCGCTTCTACGGACTGTAAGCGGTCCACCTGGACCACTGGGAAAAGGGAGTGCGCACCCAACTGTGAAGTTAGGGTCAGTTAGGGATAGTTTTGGAAATATTGTTCATTCCATGTCCGTGCTACTGAGGCAGACGTAGTAAAAGTGGGAACAATTGCAGAATCTGCCTTGAATGGTTCATACTATACTGTGTATTTTGCTTGTCCTTCTCCCTGTTCTTTTACCTTTAACTTGCCTTTATTAATCTGTAGTAAATGCATTTTTCTTGAACTTGACCACTGCGTGTGCGTTCTTTTCTGGTTGCGGAGCCCAAACCACCTGCCTTGCTCTCAGTTTACAAGAGGACATGCAGGGTCTTATATTTAGGGATGAATTATGCATGTAAGAGAAGTGCCTAGGCGTACCAATAATTTTGTCAGAGGAAATAAGCACCGTCAGGACAGTAACGCTCGTCACCTCACCTCAAACATCGGTATTTAGCAAGAAAGCAAGCAAAATTGTGTTCCATTAAATTGATAGGATTCTTCATGAAATGCTTGGTGGCCACGATTGTCAGAATATTGACCCCTATGATAGCACAGTTCAGCTAGCAGTTTTAGAGCCCACCGCTGGCATGTGTCTGCTCTGGTCCTGTGAAGTTGTGTTATTTCCCATTCAGACTTCCTGTGCTTGACCCCTGTCTGTTTGCCGGATTTGACCCCCTGCTGCCTGACCTGACCTCTGCTTGACTCTTATGTTGGACCCTGTGCTGTCCTGAAAACTGGATTGTACTAACTCTGTCTCCTCTGACCTCGGCTCGTCCTCTGACTACAATATTTCTTGTCCCCTTGGTGCCATGTGTAGTGTACGGGAGTTGTACTACCCGTCACTACAGAAGGGTCACTTGGATGCTGTCGTTCCTCTCATTTATGGGGAGGCTGGTAAAGGTCCTATTTGCAAAATATAATGTAATTTATGGTATTTGATTCCCTGTTACTGTGAAATGTGCCATGTGCAGGCCGGCTAGGGATGTAATTCCAGCTCTAGTCACCAGAGGGAGCTAGGTAGCCCTAGTCTATATAAGGCCCAGTCAGGGAAGGGGAGCTCAGTTCAGTCTACTCCAGGCCATGAGCCTGTGAAGTCCACACCAGGCCCTGGGCCTGGGAAGGAGTGCAGACCCTGGAG
Organism: Bufotes viridis; assembly: GCA_033119425.1. Taxonomy (NCBI): domain Eukaryota; kingdom Metazoa; phylum Chordata; class Amphibia; order Anura; family Bufonidae; genus Bufotes; species Bufotes viridis. The sequence goes on from CM065589.1 coordinate 28,927,544, forward strand.
TCTGTGTAGGCCACATGTCACAGGCCTGAGCAAGTCAGCAGAAGTCAAGCAGAGGCAATCCCTAGAGCAAGAGGTACTAAATGTCAAGAGGAGGTACACTGTCAACTGGAGATTCAAGGATATAAGCCAGAAGCAGGGCATTGGGGCCTTGAAGCATCAATTCCAGTCAGGACAAGTCAGGAAGAAAGTAAGGTTCACCTGCAATTCTAAGTCCTGTTATTTTACCCTCTGTTATACCTTGCTGGATGTAAGCCTGCTGTAACTGCGACTGTACAAACGTCTATTTTCTGCAACAAGAACTGTGTTAAGAGGTTGCCTGCTGTAATTTCCATTGTTCTCAGTAAAGTTGGAATTCTGTTTTCAAGTTACAAGTCTGCACCTCTGTTATTCCTACTATAAATACGGTGTGCCACCGTTTACTGGCACTGGCGTCACGAAACCTCAGGGACTCAGCCATAGGCACGTTAAACTACAACACCAAGGGCACCTCGCATTCCACCTGGCTGTGTCCCTCAAGAACCCAGAGAGTGCCCCAGAGGAACAGCGTGCCGGCCTCTCCATCACTGGCATTCCCCAGGTTAGTCCCACACATTACCCTGACTTGGGGATGCTACATTTTGGCGTCACGAACAGGATACGCACGTTTTACGGACTGTGAGCAAAAACGTGAACTTTGTGCCTTACCCAGTTTGCCAAGTGACAAAACGCCTGTTTATTTGAAGTAAACTTTGCGGACCTAAAACGTACAGAAAGGTGTCCCAAAAACCTCCAGAAAGCGCTGTGCAGTGTTGCGCTATCAAGAGGAAGAAAATCGCCACTTCAAAGTGCATTTTTGTGGACTTTTATGCTGTTTTACTACCACTGCTTGCTGTCATTGAATTGATGCATCATGGCGCCCAAGATGGCCGCCGGCGCCATTGGACTTCTTCTTGCGCCATCACTGTCTGCAGTGGCGCGAAAACTTGGCGCCAAAACCCTCCAAGAGGGAGGAGAAGACGACCTGGAGGTAACGCCTTCCTTTGAGGAATATAATATGGACACCGCCTACCCTATACTGGAATACCTAGGGGGCGTGCAAGAAACGACGGGGTGGAGCCTGCAGAAACAGTGGCTCACCCTGCTACGGGGCTTCCTACCTGTGATGTCAGAGGGATCCGGAGCCGTAGTTGGAGCAATGGAGGCGACCCCAGGAGCAACTAAGGAGCGCCCTGCGCCCCCAGCGTATACTCCCAGCGACATGGCCCAGACCTGTCCGTGGCCACAAGCCGAGCCCTGCCGTTTTCACCCGCAGCGAGAAGGCTTCCTCCCGCGGAACCCCGCGTGGTCGGCCCTGATGGCCGAGATCCGAGTGGCGGCAACTTTAAAAACTACCACTCAGAAGAAATACTTCGAGGAAGTCACCAAACGGATTTATGAGGACTCCAGGGACAGCAAGCCCCAGCTCGAACGCCGCACCGGAGTCGTGCTAGAGTTTGACAAGGTCAGAGGATTTGGATTCATCCAAGAAACCGGCACCAATCGGGACTATTATGTGAATCGCCGGTCCGTCAAGCGCAGCTATCTCCCAGGGCGACTGCATAATCTAGCGGTCGGAGAGAGAGTGGAGTTCACTCCCGCAGAGGGCCTGCGAGGCCCATATGCCACTGCGGTGACCCGTCCCGGACCGGTACCGGAGGACGGGGAAGAAGCAGAAGACCCGGTGGAGGCAGAGGACCCGCCGGGACCCATCCGGAATACGTACCAGGAGAAGAGTTCCTTTCTCGGCCCGAACATCTTCTGGCAGCCGACGGTCCTGGACAAGCCTCCCAGTCCTTATCCCTCTCCAGAGCTGCCGCGACGAGAGAAGACAGCCGCTGATTGGGCGCGGATGGCCCAGTTCAGTGAAGCAATGGATGACCTGCGGAGGAACCGCCATGAAAGAACCTCGTCTGAGCCTGCTGCAAGTGTGCCGGAATCCAGCAGTGAGATCTCCGCCCTGGAGGAGCGGATCGCTTCCTTACAGGCTTACCTGGATGGCCTGCGGCAAGTAACAGATGCTAAGAAGACAGCACAGCAGTCCAGCGGTGGTGAGTTACCTGTGCCCCCTGTGCATCCTGAACCCGTAGTACCAAGTCCTACCGCTAGCGCTGAGCCACCCAAGGTCCGTGTAAAAGCGGATAAATTGACTTATGCCAGGAGCCGAGTCCGCCTTGACGGGAGCGTCATGTCCCGGCCAGAGGAAGTGTCTACCCCAGCGCCGGCCCGTGTCCCGAGACCAGCAGCTCCTATGTGTCCGCAACCCAGCGGGCCAGTGAGGTGGGTAGGCCCAATACCTGTGATGTTTCCAGCCCATTCTCTTTGGTGGGCACCCCCTCCAAGTGGCCCTGGTGCATGGCCCAGACTACCAGCAGCACAGGGCTGCACTACCTCTGATGAACAGGGATCATTTGACACGTACCTGTGAGCAGGCCTGCTAGGCCATTTTTGCTCATCCTCACAGGGACATCATACATGTTGCAGGAACTGTTCCTTTAAGTTTGCCAGGCTGGTGGAGCTTGCTGCCAGTTCCCCACGGCCGGTGGCATGTTTGACAAATAAGTTGCCACTGTGGAACCACTGCTCCCAGCCTGCCTCTTTCTGTTCCGGGACATCCTGCCTGCTGCTACCATTTTGGCGTCAAGTACTTTAATAATTCCAAGTTGTGCTTTTATTTGCACTTTATCCCCTTTTAACCCCCATTTCAGGTTGAAAAGGGCTTTTATGTCAGCACTTTAAAAAAATACGCAGGACTTGCCAGGAAGGTGTTACCCTGGTATTGTCAGAGTCCTGTATTGTGATTTTATGTATGTGCTGCTGACCGTATTTATTACTTCAAAAATTTTATTCAAGTCTATGTGCCCAGAGACGGACTCCCTGTGTGCGAGCCTCTGAGATGTTGCTTTTATTGTGGACTCATTCATTGTCATGGACTATCCTGGTATTCCCTAACATCCGCTGTGCCAGGTCAGCGCCCCAGTTCCACTCTTTATCCTGAAGAAAGAGAGCGACGCCCCTTGTCACCGCACTTCTCCGTCAGCCAGCTGGACCTGATAATAATTGTCAATGCAGATGGAATTGATTACTGATAGGTATGTATCCCTGCATGTTTTTCTTGTCTCTTTCAGGTGAAAATTCCAGCCGGGCGGTACCCTGTTAGAGTACGAGGTCGTACTCAGCTTAAAGCAGCGGGGTATGTAGTGTACGGGAGTTGTACTACCCGTCACTACAGAAGGGTCACTTGGATGCTGTCGTTCCTCTCATTTATGGGGAGGCTGGTAAAGGTCCTATTTGCAAAATATAATGTAATTTATGGTATTTGATTCCCTGTTACTGTGAAATGTGCCATGTGCAGGCCGGCTAGGGATGTAATTCCAGCTCTAGTCACCAGAGGGAGCTAGGTAGCCCTAGTCTATATAAGGCCCAGTCAGGGAAGGGGAGCTCAGTTCAGTCTACTCCAGGCCATGAGCCTGTGAAGTCTACACCAGGCCCTGGGCCTGGGAAGGAGTGCAGACCCTGGAGTCTGTGTAGGCCACATGTCACAGGCCTGAGCAAGTCAGCAGAAGTCAAGCAGAGGCAATCCCTAGAGCAAGAGGTACTAAATGTCAAGAGGAGGTACACTGTCAACTGGAGATTCAAGGATATAAGCCAGAAGCAGGGCATTGGGGCCTTGAAGCATCAATTCCAGTCAGGACAAGTCAGGAAGAAAGTAAGGTTCACCTGCAATTCTAAGTCCTGTTATTTTACCCTCTGTTATACCTTGCTGGATGTAAGCCTGCTGTAACTGCGACTGTACAAACGTCTATTTTCTGCAACAAGAACTGTGTTAAGAGGTTGCCTGCTGTAATTTCCATTGTTCTCAGTAAAGTTGGAATTCTGTTTTCAAGTTACAAGTCTGCACCTCTGTTATTCCTACTATAAATACGGTGTGCCACCGTTTACTGGCACTGGCGTCACGAAACCTCAGGGACTCAGCCATAGGCACGTTAAACTACAACACCAAGGGCACCTCGCATTCCACCTGGCTGTGTCCCTCAAGAACCCAGAGAGTGCCCCAGAGGAACAGCGTGCCGGCCTCTCCATCACTGGCATTCCCCAGGTTAGTCCCACACATTACCCTGACTTGGGGATGCTACACATGGAACAGTATCTCTTGACTTGCGTGGATCAGCTGTCACTGAACAGAGACCACTCTAAGACCTCTTTCACACTTGCGTTCAGAGGATCCGGCAGGCGCTTCCGTCCCGCCGGATCCATCAGAACGCAAGTCGCCTGAAAGCATTAGAAGACTGATCAGGATCCTGATCAGTCTTCGAAATACTTTGAGGTTACTATGGCAGCCAGGACGCTATTAAAGTCCTGGTTGCCATAGTAGTAGTGGGGAGCGGTATACTTACAGTCCGTGCGGCTCCCGGGGCGCTCCAGAATGACGTCAGAACGCCCCATGCGCATGGATCACGTGATCCATGCGATCATGTGATCCATGCGCGTGGTGCGCCCTGACGTCACTCTGGAGCGCCCCGGGAGCTGCACGGACGGTAAGTATACTGCTCCCCCGCTCCCCACTACACTTTACCATGGCAACCAGGACTTTAGCGTCCTGGCTGCCATGGTAACCAGTCAGAAAAAGCTAAATGTCGGATCCGGCGATGCGCCGAAATGACGTTTAGCTTAAGGCTGGATCCGGATTAATGCCTTTCAATGGGCATTAATCCCGGATCCGGCCTTGCAGCAAGTGTTCAGGATTTTTGGCCGGAGCAAAAAGCGCAGCATGCTGCGGTATTTTCTCCGGCCAAAAAACGTTCCGGTCCTGAACTGAAGACATCCTGATGCATCCTGAACGGATTTCTCTCCATTCAGAATGTATTGGGATAATCCTGATCAGGATTTTTCCGGCATAGAGCCCCGACGATGGAACTCTATGCCGGAAAACAAAAACGCAAGTGTGAAAGAGCCCTAAGAGGTAGCAGCCTGGTGGTTCCCCTGCAGCGTCGAAATACTTGCATAGGGGTTAAAAGGTGAAAAAGAGGACTTAGAATTTGCCCCAAGCCAAATCTGTTTAGTCACACACAGCATCTTCTTCGTGACACTTCTAATATTGATGTTCCCATTTCAGCATTTCCCTTCTATCCACACACTCCAATCACACAGCAGTGTGAACCATTCACCTGTCTTCTCCCATCAGATCAGCCTCCCCTCTCACAGCACAGCATAACACAGGATAAAAAAAACTTCAGCTGCATCTCCCTCCTCCCCCCCTACCCTCTAATTTAGGAAAGGTGACAGAAAGATAAGGAAGCATAGAGCCTTCAAAGTCTTATATTTTGTGGTGAATGCTACTTATGTATGGGAGGAAATCCATTGTGCATTTTGCGCCTGATTTCACGAAGGCACACAGATACCTCATTCCTCGGCAAGACAGAAGCACCGGTCTCCTTGTAACAAATATCACTATTGAGAATCTTATGGCACCGTCCTGCGGAAAAGCTCTCACCTGCAGAACCACTCCGTCATCCCCTTCCATCATGCGAATAGACAGTCTAATTACTCACAATGCTTTTGGCACAGTTGGGACCATTACACAGTGAAGAATTTAGCAAATAGCTTTTTTTTTCTCCTCCATATAACGGCATTTTCATAGTGCCCATATAGCACAAAGTGAAGCCGTTTGAGAGACAGTTATAAAATAGCACTCTACCTCTTCTCCATCCATTCCCTCCCCCGCTCCTGTCAAACTTTGCCGAGTGGATCATTTTGTGAAATATGTTGATCCATTCTTCTTTACATTTAAAGTGCAGCTTGAAAAACGTTGCAGTTGTTAAAACTTTGCTGTATCGGAGCCAAGGATGCGCTCCTTTATTAAGAGGTTAAAAAACACATGGACAGACGGAGGGGTTTGTCGTGGTTATTAAATTCCACTATTACACTAGAAAGTTGGGAAAAATCCAGTTAAAGGAGACCTGGCACAAGTCTCTTTTGGTACCTACATTTATTCCCCATCTTATAAGAACTCAATCTCGTGCCATTCCTTTATTATTCTTATTAGAAGTTAATCAATGAATTGCAAGCAGTCTGCAATAAAGGTCCAGTTGGGTGTTAGCAGTTGGGGGTGTGTCCCTGCACAGCCTGACACTGGCAGCACTGATTGGATAGTGTCAAACCCTGCAGGGACACACCCTGGTAACACCCAGCTGGACCTTTATTGCAGTTGGCTAGTAATTCATTCATAAACTTATGATAGGAATAATAGAGGAATGGCACAATATAGAGTCATAAGATCAGATGATCCAGTATTGTTATTACATGAGGGAAGCAAGTAGTTACTAAAACAGACATGTCAGGAAGGTGAAGACGGTGAAGACCCTGGGGGATATGCTCTAGAGGCTGGGCCAGATCACGCCAGCTTCATCCTCTGCTTGACAACCACAGACAGGGCTGCTTTGATAAAAATAAAACTGGGGCCTTGAGCAGCAAAAGTAGACGGGGCCCTCAGTATACTAGATTTAAAAAGTGCTCATTATAAATTCACTCTGAGTAATACTGCCATACTGTGCAAAGATAATACTGCAAGCATAATATCACCATATCATTTTCATATAATATGCACTATAACAATTATAATGGTGAGAAAAGGCCTCTTCTAGTGCGCTGATCCTTATCGGCTGCCTGTAACAGCAAGAATCCCTCCTGCACCCGTGTGTAAAGAAGCTGCTCAGTTTATATATCTACCAGCAATGGATGCCTTAGGTCAGGGTTGGCGAACCTATGGCACGGGTGCCAGAGGGGGCACTCAGAACCCTCTCTGTCGGCACCCGCTCCCTGGAAAAAGTTTACCAATATGCCTTAGACTTTTTCTGGCATTCATCAGCGCAGGAGCACTATGAACAGCACAGGCAGCGCAATTATAGCTATATGATAAAGTACATGGAAGATATACTGTATTGGACTGTTGTAGGCCGGTTAAATTTCTGTGTTGGCACTTTTCAGATAAATAAGTGGGTTTGGGTTGCAGTTTGGGCACTCGGTCTCTAAAATGTTCACCATCACTGCCTTACCCTAAGTTCCCACTTGCGCGTTTTACAGCGCGTTCGAACGTGCTGTAAAACGCTCAACACATGCAAAACAATGCTTCCCTATGGGACTGGTTCACATTTTCGCGTTTTACAGCGCATTTGTAAAACGCGCGTTTCAAGAACGCTCAGGTCTGAACCCAGGGTTAGGTGACTCAAAAGAGCACCAGGGAGCGCCGTAACATGTATATACCACCAGGGGGCACCATAACACATATGCAACAGCAGGGAGCGCCATAACAAGTATCTAACAGCAGGGGGTGCCATAACACATATGTCACAGCAGGGAGCGCCATAAAAAGTATCTAACAGCAGGGGGCGCCATAGCAAGTATGTAACAGCAGGGGGCGCCATAACACATATGTAACAGCAGGAGGTGCCATAACAAGTATGTAACAGCAGGAGGTGCCATAACAAGTATGTAACAGCATGGGGCGCCATGACAAGTATGTAACAGCAGGGGGCGCCATAACAAGTATGTAAGAGCAGGAGGTGCCATAACAAGTATGTAAGAGCAGGGGGAGCCATAACAAGTATGTAAGAGCAGGGGGCGCCATAACAAATATGTAACAGCAGGGGGCGCCATAACAAGTATGTAACAGCATGGGGCACCATAACAAGTATGAAACAGCAGGGGGTGCCATAACAAGTATGTAACAGCAGGGAGCGCCATAACAAGTATCTAACAGCAGGGGGCGCCATAGCAAGTATGTAACAGCAGGGGGCACCATAACAAGTATGAAACAGCAGGGGGCGCCATAACAAATATGTAAAAGCAGGAGGTGCCATAACAAGTATGTAACAGCAGGGAGCGCCATACCAAGTATGCAACAGCAGGGGGCGCCATAACAAGTATGAAACAGCAGGGGGCACCATAACAAGTATGTAAGAGCAGGAGGTGCCATAACAAGTATGTAACAGCTTGGGGCGCCATAACAAGTATGTAAGAGCAGGGGGCGCCATAACAAGTATGTAAGAGCAGGGAGCGCCATAACAAGTATGTAGAAGCAGGGGGCACCATAACAAGTATGTAACAGCAAGGAGCGCCATAACAAGTATGAAACAGCAGGGAGCGCCATAACAAGTATGTAACAGCAGGGAGCGCCATAACAAGTATGAAACAGCAGGGAGCACCATAACAAGTATCTAACAGCAGGGGGCACCATAACAAGTGTGTAACAGCAGGGGGTGCCATAACAAGTATGTAAGAGCAGGGGGTGCCATAACAAGTATGTAAGAGCAGGGGGCGCCATAACAAGTATGTAAGAGCAGGGGGCGCCATAACAAGTATGTGACAGCAGGGGGCACCATAACAAGTATGTAAGAGCAGGGGGTGCCATAACAAGTATGTAACAACAGGGGGCGCATAACAAGAATGTAACAGTAGGAGGTGCCATAAGAACTATATACCACCAGGCACCACCATAACACATATGTAACAGCAGAGAGCGCCATAACAAGTATCTAACAGCTGGGGGCGACATAATGGGCATGTAACAGCAGTTGGTGCCATAACAAGTATATGACAGCAGGGGGCCATAAAAAAGTATATACCACCAGGCGGCACCATATGTAACAGCAGGGAGAGCCATAACAAATATGGGACCACAGGGGGTGACGTAACAAGTATATACCACCAGGAGGCACAATAAAAACTATGGAACAGAAGAGGGCACATTAACAAATATGGAACAGCAGGGGGCACCATAACAATTACAGAACAGTAGGTGGTGCCATAGCAAATATTTAACAGCAGGAGCCACCATAACAAGTAAGGAACAGCAAAGGGTGCCATAAAAATATCTAACGGCAGGGGGTGCCATAATAAGTATGGGAACACAGGGGGGGGGGCAAATATGTAACATTAGGGGGCACCATAAGAATTATGGAACAGTGAAGGAGTTTAAGCATGCATAGGATAGGCATAAAGCCATCCTTCATATAAGATAGGGCCTGGGGCTATCCATAGTATTCAGCATATTGGGCAGACTAGATGGGCCAAATGGTTCTTATCTGCCGACACATTCTATGTTTCTATGAACAGTAGATTGCACCATAACAGAAAATTCTCAGCAGGAGGCACCATGACAAGTATGGAAAAGCCAGGGGCGTAGCGTGGGGGGGGGCCAGGGGGGCCGTTGCCCCGGGCGCCACACTGCAGGGGGGCGCTGGCCGCTGGAGAAAAAAATTGAATAACTCAGTTGACAGGTTTTTCTTAAGCTGCTTGAGCACAGCTTCCTTTATGCCTCCGCTCAGAGGCTCCGCCTCCACCGCCCGCTCACCACCGCATGCCCAGACTAATGCAAGTTTCCACTTTCCAGCCCGCAACTGCTATTAACCAGCCTCTCCCTCCACTTTGCATTGGTTGGCGACACTCGGCGCTGGAGATCACGGGTCTCGCCAGAAGACGTCATCTTGCTGCTGGCAGTGAGAGCGAACTTGGAACAGAGCAGGTAAGTTTTTTTTTTTTTTTATATAGGTATTTACACGCTGCACACCATGCTGGGGGCACCTGGAAGAGGCCCTAAGAACTGAATTTAGAAAGGGGGGCCCACACCAGCTATATAAGATTACAGAGTTAGAGGGGGGCAGCCTATCATTCAATTATGTACAGGGGTCAAAAGGAAATATATACAGTCTGTGGGGGCCAAATTAAATATATATATAGTCTGTGGGGGCCAAATTAAATATATATAGTCTGTGGGGGCCCACACCAGCTATATAAGATTACAGAGTTAGAGGGGGGCAGGGGCAGCCTATCATTCAATTATGTACAGGGGTCAAAATGAAATATATACAGTCTGTGGGGGCCAAATTAAATATATATAGTCTGTGGGGGCCAAATTAAATATATATAGTCTGTGGGGGGCCCACACCAGCTATATAAGATTACAGAGTTAGAGGGGGGCAGGGGCAGCCTATTATTCAATTATGTACAGGGGTCAAAATGAAATATATACAGTCTGTGGAGGCCAAATTAAATATATATAGTCTGTGGGGGCCATATTAAATATATATAGTCTGTGGGGGCCAAATTAAATATATAAAGTCTGGGTGTGGGGCCAAATGAAATATATACATAGTCTGGGTGGGGGCCAAATGAAATATATACATAGTCTGGGTGGGGGCCAAATGAAATATATACATAGTCTGGGTGGGGGCCAAATGAAATATATATATAGTCTGGGTGGGGGCCAAATGAAATATATACATAGTCTGGGTGGGGGCCAAATGAAATATATACATAGTCTGGCTGGGGGCCAAATGAAATATATACATAGTCTGGGTGGGGGCCAAATGAAATATATACATAGTCTGGGAGGGGGCCAAATGAAATATACACAGTTTGGGAGCATTATTACTTCTGGGGCACAGTGGGGACATGTCGGGGGCCCTGTAGGAGCACTATTACTACCATGTGTGCTCTAGCAGAGAATTATTACTATTGGTGGGACTTCGGGGTGCACTGTTACTGTGGGGGTTCCCTGGCTCAATATCACCTTACCACAATTAATTTTGGGGGATATTATGTTTACACTATTAGTGTCAGGGGCACTATTTTCTGGGTGCAGTTATTGAAGGGCACTGTGTGCCAGTAATTATTGAGGGGGCATTATCTGCGTGGTACTAGTATTATTAGGGGTTTATCGGTTTCTTCAGTATAATATTGGGGAGCACTGCGGCGCAGTGTTGGGGGTAGTAGGATGGTTTGTCCAGAAGATGGGAAGATGATGGAAAAGTAGTAAACTATGATTTTTTTGTCAAACTGCAGAGACGAGAAATGACTGAAAAAGGTTGGTCTGGTCTGAAGATCTGAAAGGAGAAGATGAGGAAAGAGAACATCTACATCAACGGAGACGTCACTGGATGTAAGAGGTATGGGGCGCTGTATTACCCTGTGTGTTTTGTAGTGATGAGGGGTGGATATAGAATTTGGCCTATCCTGCCGCAGCTCAGACCCAGCCTTCAGGTCACACTGTGCGTGTTCTGAATTCTGGGGCCTCCCACCCATCTACTACATTATCTGTACTCAGAGAGTTATCTGTGTGGTTACATAGGACTGCAGGAGATATCTACTACATTATGGGGGGGCGCAATACTTGGTTCGCCCTGGGTGCTGGCAACCCACGCTACGCCACTGGGAATAGCAGAAGCTATAACAGGTATAAAGCAGCAGAAGGGGCCATCAAGTAACATCAGGGGGCGCCATATCAAACAAGTGACAGCAATATCTAGCTACATGAGCATTTTTGAAAAATTATTCCAATTGCAAAAGTGTTATGTTCTGTGTGATAAAACCAAGCAATAAAAGAAAGTTTAGACAACTCTCTCAAACTAACCCACTCCCCAGAAAAGAGCCAAGCCCAGGGGTTAGGACCCACCTATTTCTGGAAACCATCTCCAAAGGATGGAAATTAACCCTTTGATTAAGCCCTGCAATGAGTTTAAACTAAAATAAAGCCACAAAACATCAGGTACATATCACATTATCTATTTTACACTGTCTTTGATCCTTTAGCAGTGGCTCACTGGGTTACTGCAAAAGCAGGAGGCCAGTGTCAGTTTTAAGGGAAGCCATGCACAGGGAAGCCGTGCACTCTCTACAGCAGTCAGTGGAAGCTACATGAATAATGCTATCATTTACCTCTATAGCTATGTAAAGGGCTCTAATCATCGCAAATATATATTATGTTATTAATACAGACAGAATTTAAGCCTTGAAAATTAAATGGGCGTTCTGTGACTTAATTTAGGATAAGTTACCAATGTGGGAAACCAGCCGCGAGATATTTGCTGAAGTGATCTCCAGCACCAGGGATAGCTTCTAATATGACAGTTCTCTGTCCCCCACCGATGAAATATTGGTGATCCTATCCTTAGATCGTTAAGGTCTATGTCCTGGAAGATGCCTTTAAGTACACATTTTAAAGGCTATGGACACCTTTAGGGGCAATTTTTTTTATTATTATTCTACTGTACTCATTTTGAGCTAGAAATCATTTTTTCAATTGGTCAATTTTCAATTTATTAAAATTTGGAGCCCTTTTCTCTGTGGAGGGCTGAATTTTTGTTGATGACACTAAACTGTGTAAAGTAATTAACATGGAAGAGGACGGTATACTGTATGTATACTATAGGGGACAGTATACTGTATATATACTATAGGGAAAAGTATACTGTATATTAACTATGGGGGACAGTATACTGTATATATACTATAGGGAAAAGTATACTGTATATTAACTATAGGGGAAAATATACTGTATATATACTATAGGGGACAGTATACTGTATATATACTATAGGGGAAAATATACTGTATATTAACTATAGGGGACAGTATACTGTATATATACTATAGGGGAAAATATACAGTATATTAACTATAGGGGACAGTATACTGTATATATACTATAGGGAAAAGTATACTGTATATATACTACATGGGAAGGAATAATGCAAGTCACCACCCATACAAACTGTGTAAAGTAATTATCACGGAAGAGGACAGTATAATATATATATATATATATATATATATATATATATATATATAATGAGAACATAGTCCTGCCAATTTACAAATTACTAGTCAGACCACACATGGAGTACAGTGTACAGTTCTGGGCTCCTGTGAACAAGACAGACATAGCAGAGCTGGAGAGTGTTCAGAGGAGGGCAACTAAAGGTATAACTGGAATGGGGCAACTACAGTACCCTGAAAGGTTATCAAAATTAGGGTTATTCACTTTAGAAAAAAGACGACTGAGGGGAGATCTAATAACTATGTATAAATATATCAGGGGTCAGTACAGAGATCTCTCCCATCATCTATTTATCCCCAGGACTGTCACTGTGATGAGGGGACATCCTCTGCGTCTGGAGGAAAGAAGGTTTCTACACAAACATAGAAGAGGATTCTTTATGGTAAGAGCAGTGAGACTATGGAACTCTCTGCCTGAGGAGGTGGTGATGGTGAGTACAATAAAGGAATTCAAGAGGGGCCTGGATGTATTTCTGGAGCGTAATAATATTACAGATTATAATTACTAAAAGGGGTCGTTGATCCAGGGAGTTATTCTGATTTAGGAGAAACGTGGATAGATCCGACACCCAAATAAAAATGAATTCCTTTATTAACTCAGAACATAGTAGAAAAATATTAATACTACTGTCGCTTACACATTTCGGCATGCAAGCCCTTCCTCATAGCATGCTTGCTATGCAGAAGGGCTTGCATGCCCGAAACGCGAAATATTTTTCTACTATGTTCTCAGTGAATCAGTGTCGGATCTGTCCACGTTTTTCCTACATTGTTTCAGGTTGCCAGCCCAGATCGCGTGCACCATACCTGCCTGGAGGTGAGCTGATCCAAAAATTTTTTTCATAGTTATTCTGATTGCCTGATTGGAGTCGGGAAGGATTTTTTTCCCCTAAAGAGAGGAAAATTTGCCTCTACCTCAGTTTTTTTTGCCTTCCTCTGGATCAACTTGCAGGATGACAGGCTGAACTGGATGGACAGATTTTTTTTTCAGCCTTATAAACAGGGCCGGTTCCAGGTTCTTGTGGGCCCTTGGGCGACAAAGCCTCAGTGGGCCCCCTTGTGGCATTTTGCACCACACCCGAGGCAAGAAAACTGCATGTATTATGTATGGTGCCAAATACAATAGACAGAACACGCTATAGCGTGGATATATGTGAATCAATCTTTATGTCTCTACTTAATTTTTATCTACCCAGTGTTTTAATCCGCATTGCCGGATCCGGTCTTCTGGCCTACGCATGCACAGACCTTTAAAAATGTAAAAAATATATATATACCAGATCAATTTTTCTGGATGACAACTGGAGAGACAGATCTGGTATTGCAATGCATTTGTAAGACGGATCCAGAGCTGTCTACAAAAGCTGTTCGTTTGCATACAGTTTGCCGGATCCGGCGATAGAACTGCCTGCCGGATTCCTCTAAAGCAAGTGTGAAAGTACCCTTAGGCCCTTTCACACGGGTGAGTTTTCCGCGCGGGTGCAATGCGTGAGGAGGACGCATTGCACCCGCACTGAATCCGGACCCATTCATTTCTATGGGGCTGTGCACATGAGCGGTGATTTTCACGCATCACTTCTGCGTTGCGTGAAAATCGCAGCATGCTCTATATTGTGCGTTTTTCACGCAACGCAGGCCCCATAGAAGTGAATGGGGCTGCGGGAAAATCGCAAGCATCCGCAAACAAGTGCGGATGCATTGCGATTTTCCCGCTTGGTTGCTTAGTAACGGTACCCGATCTCTATTATTTTCCCTTATAACATGGTTATAAGGGGAAATAATAGCATTCTTAATAAAGAATGCATAGTAAAATGAAGTGGAAGGGGTTAAAAATAATAAAAGTTAACTTACCTTAGCCACTTGATCGCGTAGTTGCGATCTGTCCTCTCTTTTCCAGCATCAGCTAAGACGTCACATCACATGGTCCATCTTACCATGGTAAAAACGTTAAAAACGCGCATATTCCCGCAACGCACCCGCCTCTTATCCGGTCGTCAAACATGACGCCCGTGTGAAAGAGGCCTTATACTCCTTATAATTCCTAAATTAACCCTTACCCCAATTTTCTAAATTCAGACCCCCAGACCATGTATTATACATGGTCTTGGAGTCTGAATTTAGAAGAATGGGGTAAGAGTTAAAGGGGTTCTGCAGTTTGTTACCACTGATGATCTATCCTCAGGATAGATCATCAGCATCTGATCGGCCGGGGTCCGACACCAGGGACCCCCGCCGATCAGCTGTTTGAGAAGGCAGCGGCGCTGCAGGAGCGCCGCGGCCTTCTCACTGTTTACCTCTGCTAGCGCCCCGCCCAGTGACGTCACGACTTGTATCAAGTGGCGTGGGCGGGGCTATGCTCCATTCAGTGAACAGAGCTTAGCCCCGCCCACGCCACTTGATACAAGTCGTGATGTCACTGGGCGGGGCGCTAGCAGAGGTAAACAGTGAGAAGGCCGCGGCGCTCCTGCAGCGCCCCTGCCTTCTCAAACAGCTGATCGGCGGGGGTCCCGGGTGTCGGACCCCGGCCGATCAGATGCTGATGATCTATCCTGAGGATAGATTATCAGTTGTAACAAACTGCAGAAGCCCTTTAATTTAGGGGGTTCTGGTCTAAGTTCAAAATTTTAGGAGTCTAGTCTGGGGCTCTGATTTTATTTAGGAGTCTAGTCTGGGGCTCTGATTTTATTTAGGATCTAGTCTGGGGCTCTGATTTTATTTAGGGTCTAGTCTGGGGCTCTGATTTTATTTAGGATCTAGTCTGGGGCCTAAACTAATTTAGGCTTCATTCACATCACCGTTCAGCCTTTCTAAACGGAGCAGGAGAACGGAAAGGACGGATTCGGCATATAACTGACGCCAAACTGAGCCCTTAGGACGCCATAGACCATAATGGGGTCCGTCAGAGGAAGATTTTTTAAGCAGAGACAAAAGTCCTGCATGCACAACTTTTCTCTCTGCTTCAAAAATCATCTTCTGATCGGAAACCTGATTATATCATAATAGACTATGGGGTCCTTACGCTCCATTCGGCTCAGTCATGTGCCAAATCGGTCCTTTCCAGGAATGGAAAGGCTGAACGTTGATGTGAATGAAGCCTTAGGGGTCTAATCTGGGGTCTGAATTTAGGGGTCTAAGTTGGTGTTTCCATTTATTTAGGTACTCAGCAGGCAGAATTTATTTTCTGTAGAGGGTGGGGGCAACTACAGAATATAGATACATTATTAGGACCCCAGAACAGACTCATAGAGGAATTTGCATGGTCTGTGTGTCTGTACTACCAAAAACCAATGCTCCATGATGGGGTGTTTTTGGGGAGGGATCCCCCAGCTTCCACTAATAGGAGGATAATGAGCAACAAAACCTTTTTGTGGGGGCATTCCTTAGACAACCTTCTATACCTCGGGCTACCACATACCTTAATGTGCATACATGTATGTGGATGAGGAAAAGAAATGCACAGCAAGCAGTAAAGCGAATATTGGTAAAGTCTCGGTCAGCAGTGAGTAGCCTGTCATTACTTATCTTCTCACTGCTGACTGAGGCTGCTGCTGATTGAGACTTCAGGAATATTTGTTTTACTGCTTGCTGTGCGTTTCTCGTCATCCGTGAGAGGCTAGGTATACTGGGGCCTAAAGAATTCCCCCACAAAGAGGTTTGTTGCTCAATTCATTATTCATTTACTATTAGTGGAGAGGCTGGGGGGGCACTACACCATGCATGATTAGCCTGCGGCCGCCCCCTCATGTTACACTGGTCAGTGCGATCACACTGTGACTCAAATCACATACTGACTCACTTCACTTGACTCCCTTCATGTTACTGACTCCAGCTCCGCTCCAGGACCATTTGGTTTTCTCTTGGGTCCTGAGGCACGCTGTCAGTCTGTGCGCAGTGCCGCTGCCCAACTGTACTCACACTGGGGCCGCGCACCGCACTGAAGCTCGCGCTGCGCCTGGAGATCCTGAGGGCAGCAAGCAGCAGCGCTGCGCACAGTGTGCAGCATTAATAGTATGTAAAAATTTTAAAGGGGCTGCGCCGTGGAAACGAGTGGGCCCCCTATCTTACAGTGGGCCCTGGCACTTTCCCGTGTATGCCGGGATCTAACGCCGGACCTGCTAATAAACTATGTTACTATGTTACTAGTAGCAGGATCGGGATTTTCGCTCTGCTCAGTCAGGCAGCTAAACTGATGGGCCTCTTATCTCTGATCTCTGACCTTAAAAACACTCATTATAGCTCAGTTCTTATCTTCAGCACAGTAAGCAGGAAAACATGCATGCAGTGAGCCCTGACTGGAACCCAACCCGCTTTCCCTGCCTACTTGCAGTGCAAGCCCTAAGCAGCAAGTGCACAACTGGTCAACGCTCCCTGATCTGCTAAGTGCAGACACAAAGACTCAACCACACAGAGAAAGGTCATACAGAAACAGATCAAAACCGGGCGGACAATACAGTACCAAATCAGTGACCAGAGGATAGTCAGAAAAGCCAAGCCGAAGTCAGAACCAGACGGGGATCGCGGTACCAAATCACAAAACAGAGGGTGGTCAGAGGCAAGCCGAGGTCAATACACTATAACAATCCAAACACGCACAGAAGAAACCAGGAGCACAGAGAGGTAGTGCTCGACAGCAAGTCATGGGAGCTGCAGCCCGGCAGCGCCTAACACAGCCCTAGAGAACATCGCTGGAGCCCAGGCAGGTAAGTTGGTGACAAATGTGGCTTAAAAAAGTGTTTATATGACATCTTAATAATTTAAAGATAAAGATAAAAGATAAAGAAAGAATTAATAAAGACCAAGTGAAAAAAATATTTTTAGCCCAATATGAGTAAAATGCAATCACTAAAAAAAATTGCCCCCGAAGGTGTACATAACCTTTAAGAAGAGCTCTTCCTTGCTAGAAGACATATTCAGGTAGACAAACCAGAATGGAAAAAAACAACAGCCAGGGGGCCATGGAAACGATTAAATGTTGCATTGCTGGAGTTTCTTTAGGTTTCATTTAGTTGAACTTGATACTTTTAATTTTTACAATTTCTGCACTTGTTCCAATCCACATCCTCTTAACCCCCCGGGGGCTGGCAGACGTCCGCAGTGATTAAACAGAACAATGCTGATTCATTTCGGCAAAGCAAACTTTTTTTTTGGAAAGCGAAAAAAAGTTGAAGGAAAAGAAAGTTAAAAGAAACGCAGTAACAAAGTAAATGTCCTTATACATAGGGGAGCACCTAATGCTGATTGGATGCCAGCTGGCAACATTGTAAGGCTGCTTTCAAATTAGCGTTTTTTGGGGATCCGTCATCTGCAAAAAAGGTTCTGTTACAATAATACAACCGCATGCATTCGTTATGAACAGATCCGGTTGAATTATGTCTTCTATAGCCATGACGGATCAGTCATGAACACCATTGAAAGTCAATGGAGGACGGATCCATTTCTATTGTGTCAGAGAAAACGGATCCGTCCCCATTGACTTACATTGTGTGCCAGGACGGATCCGTTTGGATTGTGTGCATGAGGCCTTAGTCTGACAAAATTTTGTACTGGAGTACAACTAACCAACTTTTAATACATTTTGCTAATCTTATTAGACTGCTTTTAAGCCAGAAAATGCAAACTATGCTGCAGTGAGCAGGTGTACAGATCTTTTGTAGCTTAAAAGTTCACTAATTTGCGTAAAACTTCACCCCTTCTCTCCCACAAATCCTTACCCGCTCTCAAACGTGGTGAGTGGAGTGGAAAGTCACACATTATTTCACAGAAGAGTTAAATGAAAATGTTTTGGCCACTAGGGGGAGCTGAGCTGCATGTATTGGATTCAATATTAAAGCTCTGAAGCTCCCCCTAGTGGTGGCTGCAGGTAGCCAACATTGTATTCAATTTCAAATCTATTTCTATGTGTCCGGGAAATGGAATGGACATGTATCAATACAGATTGTTGTGCCTAAAAATGACCTGGCGTTAAAAGGAGGAGATTCATTAGGAGGACATCACAGATGATGATGATGAGGGTACTGATCACTCTTGTTCTTCCTGCTCTACAGTTAACACTACACCTTGACGTTAGAGAAGGCTCAGTGATGGGTGCAAGATATTTTTCCATGCTTAGAAAGATGAATCTTCTGTCATCTGAGATTTCAGAGGTTAAGTGAGTTCCTCGGCTTCCTATGTATCATGGCATCAGTTTTGGATGTTTCTGTTGATTACGGTTGTAACCAAGCCATCAAACTATTATTGAGGGTGACATGGACTGATGATGGATTTCTAGAGAACTTGTAAGACCATAAGTCATAAGACCCCCTGACCACCATCATTAAGACCTTTGTGTTAAAGCAAAACCAGGCGGCAGGTGCAGTCTCCGTTACCTGTGAGCCCTGGAATGGTACTGGCTCCATGGTCATACCAGTGCTCAAACTGTTCATGCCATCTCATCCACCTTCAAGCCCCTATGTACTATGTGTATGTATTTGTATGCATTACATTGCGTGTGAGCAGGGGGTGCGCGCAGTGTGTTTGTCCACTATGTGCGCATGCACTGTGTGTATTGTGTGTGTGTGCGCTGTGTAGTGTTTGTCCACTATGTGTGCGTGTGCGCAATGTGTGTGTAGGGTGCGTTTGTGCACTGTGACGTGTGTGTAGGTGACCTTTGTGTATTTGTACGTCATTGCGCATATTGTGGAACACACGTGATGTGCGTTGTGATGTTGTGCTCAAAAACTGGAAATGTCATGCAATGTTAACTCCTTTACCCCCCAGAGGTTTATTCAATTTTCAATCTTTGTCGGAGGTGAAGCGACTAAAAAAAGGCAAAGCGGCCATTTAGATTTTTTTTTTTCCATTTCGCAGTTTGCCGCATGGGATAAATAATTTTATATTTTAATAGTACAGGTGTTTTCACACACGACGATGCCCTTGATGTATATTTTCTTATTGCTTATTAAAGTTCCCTATGGGACCTAGGCAAAAGTATAAAAAAAAGTTTTTAAAAATATAAACAAAATAAAAAATATATACCGTACTTTTCGTCCCATAAGACGCACCTGCCCATTAGATGCACCTAGGTTTTAGAGGAGGAAATTAAGAAGAAAAATATTTTGAACCAAAGGTGTGTTAAAATAATGTTGACACATTATGGGGGGGGGGGGGGATCTGCTGCTTACACAATGTTATGGGGGATCAGCTGCTGACAATATTATGGGGGAGATCTGATGATGACACCCTGTTATGGGGATGTGCTGCTGGCACAATATTATGGGGGGGGGGGGGGATCTGCTGTGACATACAGTTATGGGGGGGAATCTGCTGTGATGCACTGTTATGGGGGCATCTGCTGTGAAGCACTGTTATGGGGGGGATCTGCTGTGACGTACTGTTATAGGGGGATCTGCTGTGACGTACTGTTATGAGGGGGGAATCTGCTGAGACATACTGTTATGAGGGGATCTGCTGTGACATACTGTTATGGTGGGAATCTGCTGAGGTGCACTGTTCACAGTATTTCACAGCAGATTCCCACTATAACAGTATGTCTCAGCAGACTCCCCCACCATAACAGTGCGTCACAGCAGATTCCCCCCCATAACAGTATGTCTCAGCAGATTCCCCCCCATAACAGTATGTCACTGCAAATCCCCCAGAACAGAATGTCACTGCAAATCCCCCAGAACAGTGCATCACAGCACATTCCCCCCATAACAGTATGTCACAGCACATTCCCCCCATAACAGTATGTCACAGCAGATCCCCCATAAGGGTGTCACAGCAGATTCCCACAATGTTATGGGGGGGAATCTTCTGCTGACACACTTGTGGGAGGGGGATGTGTAGTGTATGAGAGCTGTAATGCCCGTCACTACAGAAGGGTCACTTGTGTGTTATCGTTTCCCCTTTTTTATGGGGAGGTTGGTATAAAACATCTTCATGTAATGTAATGCTATATACTACCCTGTTACTGTTATATTGCCATGTGCAGGCCTGCTAGGGATGTCATTCCAGCTCCAGGTCAGTAGAGGGAGCTAGGGAGCCCTAGGTATATATAGGCCCAGTCAGGGAAGGGAAAGCCAGTTAAGCCCAGGCCATGAGCCTGTGAAGTTCTAGCTCAGGCCTTGCGCCTGTTGAAGTCAGCCCAGGCCCTATAGCCTGACAGGGTCCAGCCTAGGAAGATTCATTCCCTAGGAGGAGCAGTCCAGTTCCTAGGACTAGTGGAGAGGTGTTTCCTCCTTAGTCGAGCTGCAAGCAGGACAAGGATCCCTGCAGGAACATCACTGGTCACCAGCCTGAGTGAGCTGAGGGAAGGCAGAGCAGTAACCAAGACAGCAAGAGGTACTACAAATATCAGAGGAGGTACTCAATAATTATTATCCCAAGGATATAAGCTGAGAGAGGGCATTGGGGCCTTGGAGGATAGTGTCCATGTTCCAGGATCAGACAGGTAGAGCGTGCAAGCCGCCTGTACTGCAAGAGTCCTGTGTGTTAACCCTCTGTGATCACCTTGCTACATATCGCCTGCCATTAAATGTACTGTAACCTGTAACTTACTGAAACCAACCGTCTTCTAAGGAACTGCGCTTCCATCTATGTCCATGTATGACTACTACCAATGCTTCAGTAAAGTTCAAGTTCTGTTTTTACTACAACGTGGTTCCTCAATTATTCCTACTATCAGCAAACGGTGTGCCACCGTTAATTGGCACTGGCGTCACAAACTCTATCTATAACTACCTGTTCTTGCAGAAGTACCAGAGAGTCAGCCTGTCTCAGGTTAGTGGTCATAATTGCACTACAACACCCAGGAACACTATTTAACCCTAACTTGAGTACGCTGCAGATGTCCAGTGATAGTCTTTTGGGGGGGACATTTCATAAGGAGGACACGGTGAGTACCTTTTGTTAATCCTTTAGCTGCACTCCAGATAATTTTTCAGAGCAGCACAGTCACCAGGGGTCACAGGAGCCGGCATGTTGGAAGACGTAAGGGCAGAGCAGCTATGTGTAACAGGATAGCCTGCTCCTGCCCATCGTCTGCCTGCTCCAGCGCTCCAGCCCCAGTCTCCCTGCTACTGTCAGACAAGCGCTCTCTCCTACCTTCGGCCTCCCCCCGCCGGTCTCTCCAGCAGCACATTCCTCCGGCCCCCGAGGCACTCGAGTGAGTGCAGACAGGTCAGTGAAAAGGCGGATGTCCGGTACATCGCAGGCTGCTATCTCTATTCTGCACAGTCTGCGATGTGTCGGTAATATGCAATGTGCCAGCAACTTTTTCCCCCCTGCACTGTATTCACCCCATAAGACGCATTAAAATTTTCCTCCCACTTTGAGGGGGAGGGGGGTGCGTCTTATGGTGCGAAAAATACGGTATATAAAAATTGGAGTCACCAAACTTTCCCCAATATGAAAAGTAATAGAAAAAATATACATTATGGGAACATAGTTTAATCCTTGCAGACTCCAGCTAATGCATTGGAGTCTATGAGGATTACACTATGTTCCCATGGAGCCCTCTCCATAAGATCACTCAGAGCACTGAGGCTGCCGCACCCACCATTGGGCTCCCCCCATCCCCGCTAAGGAGAGGCGGCGCATACCTGGAAGCGTGCACTTCTGGGTTTTAGCGCTCCCAGATGCTACGGCACGGCATCTAAGGGTTTAAATGCATGCCATAGACGTTATCATCGATAGCATACATTTGCAGCAGGTGTTTGCTGTTTAAAATAGCAGGCACCGGGTGGCTATGACGCCTGCCAGAAACAAGCGCCATCTTTAAAGACCCATTCTGTTCCGTATATATACGCCACTGGGCGGGAAGCGGTTCAACCCATTCATGTTACAGCTGGTAAACACAGGCGACTGCAATTCACATCACAACCACTGGGTGGCCACATCTAGACACATAGAGCATAAACATCTCCCAATATCTTGGGAAATGTTGAGCCAAGAATAAAGGATGGAAAGATCTGTACGTGGCTGTCAACCCCACTGATGGACATGAATATGAGATTTGGGATTACTTTCATTGTAAAAGCACTGCTATTGTCTATGTGGCCTCCTGTAATTGTCCCAAACTATATATTGGGAAGACAATACAGGAGTTCCGAAGGAGGATTTTTGGCCATTTGAGTGCAATCAATACCAAAAAAGATACGTCCCTATATAGACATATCTCATATGTCCACAACGGAAATTTGGAAGTACTAAGGTTCTGGGGTTTGTTACAGATGAAACTGGGACCTAGACAAGGCCATTTAGATAATCTACTTCTGAAGGAAGAAGCCAAGTGGATCTCATTGGTTACATATATGTCATGTACATGACACAACTTATTGATTGGTTATATTGTTGGAGGTGGGGGCCCCTTGACCTCATGACTGTCATCTCGACCTATGATGCAATCTCACCCCATTGGAGGAGTGATATAGGTCCTGCGAGGTATTTCTAGAGCTAAGTAGCACAGGCACACCTCTGGATCACATGACTTAACCTTACTCCATTGGGGAATTGAGACAGGTCTTGCACGTAAGCCTCAGAGATAGGCAGTGCAGGCTGATGTCATCCAAGGCCCCACCCCCCGATCACATGACTATAATGGTCATCAGTCATGTGATCTCGTCTGATTGGTTGTTCACTACAGGTCCTGCACCACAGATCCACTTTCCGTTCTAGGCGCCACCTCCCGATCACATGACTACTATAGTCATCAGTCATGTGATCTCACCCGATTGGCTGGTCACCACAGGTCCTGCACCACAGATCCACTTTCCGTTCTAGGCGCCACCTCCCGATCACATGACTACTATAGTCATTAGTCATGTGATCTTACCCGATTGGCTGGTCACCACAGGTCCTACACGTTATTTGGCTAGCCTTGGCAAATTTACTAGTGTTGGTGGAGTGATCGCTTCATATTTAGATCACCTGATTCTTAGTAGGAGTTACCCAGTGAGCAGTCAGCTCATTGGCTAAAGTCGAAAAGAAGGGTGGAGACTTCTCCATTTAGGAGGGCATCCAAGCGCGCGCCGACGCTATTGCTCCAAGCCCTTGATGCCCCATCGTGGCAAAATATGTCGGGTGGAGGAGTGTTAGGCGCGGCATTTTAGGCAGGAATGGAGGGCTAATACTGCCCATGAATGTGTGCGACCACCACTGTTTGTTTAGGGGCAGATATCTTAGGCCTGTGAGACACCTAACAGAGAGATAGCTCTCGGACAGGAATAAGGTGTAGTGTGCTGTACTGAGCCGCAGTTCCTACACAACGGAACTGAGTAGTGCTCTAGGTCTGAATGTGAATTGACTGTATGTGATTTTCACCAATCATACAATCCTATTACCATTGGCACGAGTTTGTGCGAGATTGAGTGCGATACTTACCAATTCTAGTGTCATAATTCCAAGGCAATAGACACCATTAAGAGTGTGAATGAGAAATAAATTCCCACTCCTAACTGTACCACAGAGTGGACATATTTGTATTCGGAATTATTCTATTGATTGCGAAAAATCGGCAATGAAATATTCGCGTAATGCGAATATTCTAACACCCAAATACATAGCACTATAGAATATAGTGCTATATATTTGTTTTTTAGAATATTCTTTATTTTTTTCCATCTGAAGTCATGATTCCTCCCTTGCTTTTGGGCCAATGACTGTTCACATTAAATTGGAAAAAAATGACGAATATATAGCACTATATTCTATAGTGCTATAAATTCGTGTTTTAGAATATTCGCATTACGTGAATATTACATTGCCAATTTTTCGCATAAGTGGAAAAAAATTTCTCTTATGCAAAAAATCGGCAATGTAGTATTCGCGTAATGCGAATATTCTAAAACACGAATATATAGCACCATAGAATATAGTGCTATATATTATTTTTTTAGAATATTCATATTTTTTTCCAATTTAATGTGAACAGTCATTGGCCCAAAAGCAACTTAAGTAGGGAGGAATCATGACTTCAGATGGAAAAAAATAACGAATATTCTAAAAAACTAAAACGTGCTATATATTCGGGTGTTAGAGTATGCGCATTACGCGAATATTACATTCCCGATTTTTCGCAACTACACCTGATTAGAGATGAGCGAACTCTAAAAAAAAGTCCGGTGTTCGGCGTTCGGGTTGTGGTAAGTCGCGCATCCCGTTATGGATTCCCCTATAGCGGCATATAGAATCCATAAGGGGCGGCTGCCACCAACCCGAACTGTTGAACAGCCGAAGGACCTGGGGTGACGTCACCGTCATTTGATCAGTGCAGGGGGCGTCGCTCAGCACGGGATCAAGTCCAGTGCTGAGCCACGCCCCCTGCACTGATCACATGACAGTGACATCACCCCAGGTCCTTCGGCTGTTCAACAGTTCGGGTTGGTGGCAGCGGCCCCTTATGGATTCTATATGCCGCTATAGTGGAATCCATAACGGGATGCGCGAGTTACCACAACCCGAACGCCGGACTTTTTTTTAAAGTTCGCTCATCTCTACACCTGATCCTTAATGTAGCCTGGCTATGCTCAGGTTTATGACAGGCCCTGCGCCCATGGAATAAACAAATGGTTTATGTAATGTGAGGTGGCACCAATTGCCCATCACCCCCTCCTCATTCCTGATAGTTTTAACCTATCCCTGTAAGCAGAGGCGTAGCTATAGGGGGTGCAGAGGTAGTAGTCGCTACCGGGCACAGGAGCCTGAGGGGCCCAAAGACCCTTAGGCCGCATAAGAGGACACACAAAGCACTGAGGGAAGGGGGGCCCAAGCTGAACTCGTGCACCAGGGCCCATGAGCCGTTAGCTACGCCCCTGCCTGTAGGTCTTGTGATTTTAGATTTGTAACCGTAAAGATATTTAGTTTAGGACCCCTACAGGGATCTTTGTCGGTCCACTGACCGAATCGAGTATTTGTGGCTGTCAATCTGCTCCACATTTGCGTGTGCGCATAGCTGAACGTCTGTTGGATGTGTGTTAGTATCTCCACGTATATACTGTATCATAATACATATCTGCATGTTTGTATGACCACAGATCCTCCTTGTCCTGATTACTGCAGGATCTTTTACAATTTCTTACCAAATGGTCATCAGATCTCCAAAGGATTCCCATGGACAGAGACAGATTGCAATCCACTGGCCCTGAATCCACGCCATCTTGGAGAACACGACGCCCTCCTTGTGGGCCCTGTCACTGCTGATAGCTATTTCCTACATACTGTACCTCTGTGAATTTCAATGACCATGGACTGCATAGAAAGACTGAATTACGGCGTGTTCCTCGCACTTGTTTGATGGCAGATATCCCTCCATTCATACAGAGCACAAATTAAAAAAAGGAGGCGTAATGATGCTTGGAGCTGAAGCCGACAGCTGCACGACCAAATAACGCTGGAAATGAAGTCGTCGTAAACTAAAAGTGAAATATATCAAAGCCTGGCAGTAAACGCTTCATGGTTTATTTTGCGAAATTGTCTTTTTTTTATCCAGATCACAAACTGCGTTCGCCATTGTTTATCTGATCCGGTATTAAGTGACATGAAATGAAACGGAGTCAATGTCCAGGAATCGGATGTTAATTGGAGTTTTAATAATTTGTGTTATTTCTCTTATCTCTTACTCTTATATATATAAAAATGAGTTTCTGTCTGTCTGTTCTTTATGGGCGACCAAATGACTGGACTGATCTTAACCAAGGTTTTAGACCAGGAAGGTTTTAGACCGGGTCTCAGCTCTCTAGGACGTACCGTTCCTGAGATATTCCCCCAAAATGACCCGCATTAGCCAATACAAGCCTGCAAGTCTATCTCTTTATATCCAAACTGCCATACACACGATCACATGTCCCTTATCAGCCAATAGAAACC
Organism: Bufotes viridis; assembly: GCA_033119425.1. Classification (NCBI taxonomy): domain Eukaryota; kingdom Metazoa; phylum Chordata; class Amphibia; order Anura; family Bufonidae; genus Bufotes; species Bufotes viridis. The sequence continues at coordinate 28,954,019 of CM065589.1, forward strand.
CGCACGTCCTTAGTCTCAACATACACACAGTTTTACTCCAGGTTTCCATAACAACCCAGCCATTTTTCTTCCCTGCTGTAGGTCAGCTTTAGGCTACACGACAACACGTGACATGCTGCGACTGCTATACACAGCTCAGCAGACAGTATCACACAATAGACTTAGATACACAGCAGACAGCATCACACATGATAGGATTAGATACACAGCTCAACAGACAGTATCACACAGGAAAGGATTAGATATACAGCTCAACAGACAGTATTACACATGATAGGATTAGATACACAGCTCAACAGACAGTATCACACAGGATAGAATTAGATACACAGCTCAGCAGACAGTATCACACAGGATAGGATTAGATATACAGCTCAGCAGACAGTATCGCACAGGGTAGGATTTGATACACATGTCGCAGTGCGACACCATAGCCTATCATTATAAAAATTGTTGAGACAAAGTAGCGCGACATATGTCGTCGTGTAGCCCTAGCATTAAAGGGGCAGGACGCTTTGGAGGTCACTGTTAAAGAGGCGTTCACTGTGGATGTTACTGTTAAAGGGGCAGACACTGTAGAGGTCACTGTTAAGGGGGCGGGTCCCTGAGGAGGTCACTGTCAAGGGAGTGGGGTGCTGTGAAACTCACTGTTAAAGGGGCGGGCTGCTGTTAAGGTCAAAGTTAAGGGGATGTCCCATTTTAAGGAGGCGGGGCACTGTGGGGGGGACAGTGTTATGGGGTAGGGGACTGTGAAGTTCACTGTTAAAGGGGCGGGGTGCTGTAGAGGTCACTGTTATGGGGGATACTGTCGATATCTTTTAACGATACACACAAACATTAAATGAAATAAATGATATATACCCATGCGAAGCCGGGTCCTTCTGCTAGTCTCTTATATATATAAAAATGAGTTTCTGTATGTCTGTCTGTTTTTTATGTGCGACTGGACCGATCTTCATCAAATTCATCACATCAGGTGTCTGGGAAGGTTTTAGACCGGGTCTCAGCTCTCTAGGATGTACTGTTCCTGAGATATTCCCAAAAAATGACCTGCATTTGCCAATAGAAGCCTGCAAGTCTTTCCCTTCATATCCCAACTGCCATACACACGGTCACATGTCTCTTATGAGGCAACAGAAGCTCGCAGGCCCTTAGTCTCCACATACACACAATTTTACTCCAGGTTTCCATAACAACCCAGCCATTTTTCTTCACTGCTGTAGGTCAGCTTTAGGCTAGGGCTACACAACGACAATAAGTCGCACGACACATATGGCACAACTACACTGCAACATTGATGTCGCACGACAATTTTATAATGATAGTCTACGGTTTTGCACTGCGACATGCGACATACTGTGCTGAGACAGTCACAGAAAAATCCATCTGGGATGGATTTTTTGCTACTGTCTTGTCGCATGTCGCAGTGCGACACCATAGCCTATCATTATAAAAATTGTTGTGCGACATTGGTGCAACAAAATGTCGCGTGACACATGTCGTCGTGTAGCCCCAGCCTTAAAGGGTGCGGGCACTGTGGAGGTCACTGATAAGGGGGTGTTCACTGTGGATGTTACTGTTAAGGGGCAGGCCGCTGTTGAGGTCACTGTTAAAGGGGTGGCATGGCAGAGGTCACTGTTAAAGGCGCAGGGTACTGTGAGGTCACTGTTAAGGGATCGCGTTACTGTGGCAGTTACTGTTAAAGGGATGGGTGCTGTGGAGGTTTCTGTTAAGGAGGCAGAGAACAGTGGAGGTCACAGATACGGGGACGGTCCCCTATGGAGGTCAGTGTTAAGGGGCGAGGTGCTGTATAGGTCACTGATAAGGCGACGGGCCATGAGGAGGACAATGTCAAGGGAGTGGAGTGCTGTGAAACTCACTGTTAAAGGGGCGGGCTGCTGTGAAGGTCAAAGTTAAGGGCATGGGCTGCTGTGGAGGTCCTATTTTAAGGAGGCGGGGCACTGTAGGGGGGGGTCAGTGATAAGGGGTTAGGGGCTGTGGAGTTCACTGTTAAGGGGGCGGTTTTCTGTAGAGGTCACTGTTATGGGGGATATTGTAGATACCTTTTAACGACACACAGAAACATTAAATGAAATAGATAAAATATACACGTGCGAAGCCGGGTCCTTCTGCTAGTCGTAGTATAAAGATGCAAATCACTGAACCGCGCCACATGAGAGGAAGATGAAATTACATTTGTAGCTTGTGATGATTTTTAGTCATTGGTTGCTCGAGGATAACAGGATTTTCCAGAGGGAAACATGCTGCAAAACAAATGGATGCTGTCTCAAGATAGATGTCAGTGAATGATAACACTCTTGTTTCTATTCAGAGGCAGTAAACTGTGCATAGCTAGTCCTGCTCTCAGCTGAGAAGTTGATACAGTTGTATCCAGTCGACAATAATCTGTGAGCTAAACTGGTGGGCAGCTGCTGCTCAAATCTCTCTGCTAGTTTGTTACAATGTATCAGTCTGGAGTCCGGGCTGTTTAGCTCACAGAGCATTGTCTAGACTGGATACAACTGTGCTAGTTTGTTACAATGTATCAGTCTGGAGTCCGGGCTGTTTAGCTCACAGAGCATTGTCTAGACTGAATACAACTGTGCTAGTTTGTTACAATGTATCAGTCTGGAGTCCGGGCTGTTTAGCTCACAGAGCATTGTCTGGACTGAGTACATTTATATCCACTTCTCAGCTGAGAGCAGGACGAGCTAAGGATTACTGCATCTGAATGGAAGCAAGAGTGCTCTCATTCACTGACAGCAAACAAATAGTTCAGGCACTTAACCAATATCCTGAAAAAAGAGGTCCCAGCTCCATACAATGCTTCAGAGTTGGACTGGCCACCAGGTGTTCAAGGGATCCTTCGTCTCTCATATGAATAGGTCTCACAAAGGTTCTGCAAAAGGCAAGCCCATTTGGGGATGACTTTGGAGACAATATTATCTATTTAAAGAGTACCACCAGTGAAAAACATGGTGATGATGTCATCACAGGTCCTTCACCACCAGCTCTCATCTCCACTGCTGAACTCCTCCCCCTCCTGCAGGTCCTGGGTCTCTGTGCATCAACATCCATTTTGACAATGACGGCCAATGACTGACGGATCATGTGCTGCATAGGAAGAAGGGGGGGGGGGGTGCAATCCAGTCATGGCCACTCTTTATACAAGCTTGTTAACTCACATGACACTTCGCCCTACTTCTACTACTTCTCTAACATTGCAGAGAGAAGAGAGAAAGAGAGACTGCTTGAATCTTTGCTGATGCTGCTGAAATCACAGGGCTTTAATGGATACCAAACTCTCTCTACAAACACATGGACGGCTTGTAATTCCTGAATTCTAAACACTACATGTATCTCTTTCCATATATAGTTATCTATCTCTCATTAGGCAGGAAGCATAGGACTGCAGTAACTTATTCTAGAATGAATGCAACCTGCAAATGAGTGAAGCTAAGCATTACCTGAAGTAACTTTGCGACAATGCAGCATTTGTAACATGGCCTTCATTTACTTTATGCCATTGACCTCATTGGTGTCGTCATAGCAGATGGACCTTTGGGGATGGTGAGGGTGACCCAGTTTTGAGCGCCACCTCTGCACTCCCTACTTATAGCGTGAAAAGGTAACCACAGTTCATGGCCAAGGTCAAATGATACGTACGAGATATAACCAGCTATTACTTTGTGCCGCACATAAGTCTTATGTTTACTTTAAGAATTCCTTATCCAGATTCTTACCATAAAGAGGTACCTGCAGTCCTATGTAAAACCCTACATAAGCCGTGACAGTTCTGCTACATGGTATACCCTGCATGTTTTTAAAGATGGTGAGCACCACGGGCCTCATGTCATCGAAATGTCTCCAGTCGTACAACCCTTTTCTACATCCTTTCAGGCCATTGTCATGCACAACGCATTTCATCATCTCTCCATATTACATTCAGTACAGGTATTTGTCTTTGGGGGTTTTTTTTTGGAAGCAATGTGTGAATGTTAATGCTTTTGCTGATTTCACATTTCCCGATCCAGTCTTGGCGGCGGAGTGTATCAGCAGCCGGTTTAAGTTTATAATGCTCCAAGTCTATACAGAAAGCCAGTGGCAAAGAAAGCATAATGAAGCCGCATATCATTATTAGGAAATTCAGTATCTGCCAGGCTTCATTGTCAGACTGGAGTGTGAAGAGCACGAGACGAGAGCAGGCGGCTAGTCTGTCGTCCTAATGAGAGACAAAGATGTACAAATAGGGGCAGGAACATGAGACGTCCAACGGCGACATGACCAAGACCGCACAAGCCAACAGAGCCTACCACAAGAACCTGGCTGTGTGAATGAGAGTCTACGCCAATGTTATTAGCAGCAGAATCAAACAGAGACAAACTAGAAGAACCTTCCAAAGCAGTGATTCATGGATGGCTCTGCTACATAGAAAGTGTAGGGAATTATTCCCAAACCTGTGGCTGGGCGGCCAGAAGTGGGTTATTCGGCACCTTGTACATCGCTCCTCAACTGGCATCTGTAGATGATATTACACATTAGTTTCACCAGGGAGGTCATAGCATTGCTGGAACTTAGTACTAGGGTCAGGGGCGTAGCTATAGGGGGTGCAGAGGTAGTAGTCACTACCGGGCCCAGGAGCCTGAGGGGGCCCAAAGTCCCTTGTGCCACATAAAAAAAATTAAAAAATTATAGAAAGTGCATGCTGGTCAAGTTACACCTCTGGCTGGAGGGAAGGCGTTAGGTCAAGAATTTGGCATGGGAGAGGGGAGGTGTCGGTTCAATGTCAGGCAGCACGAAGGCAATGTGCTTCCCTGGCCACAAAGCTGAACTCTTGCACCAGAGCTCATGAGCCTTTAGCATTTAGCTACACCCCTGACTAGGGTTGTAAGCCATATCACTGCTGGTTAACACGAAGGTAAAAACTATATTCATTGGTATAATATTCAATAGTTTTTTTTTAACGTTTCATAGTCAGTGTGGCTCCACACCACCTATCATATTTCAAATTGACTTGCAACCTACGAAAAGTTGGGCACCTCTTGCCTAGAACAATGTACAGATAATAGTTTTGTGTCCTCCTACCACAACTAAACTACTTTGTCATAAAATAATTCAGCTAAAATAAATATTGCATCCAACGTCACGTCCTTTACTAGGTTTCCGGCCTGGGCCCTGGACGGGACGCTACTTATGCTGTGGACTGGGTGGGTACTACTTCTCTCCCTGGCGCATGCACAATGAAGTGGAGTCAGGTTGTTTGCACATACACCAAGGAGAGGACCATGCACCAAGGACATCCCAGAAGCCCAGGCTGGGAACATAGAAAGGAAATGATGTTGGCAAAAGCTGGATTTTGAGAAGAGGTTTGAGACCGGGTTCCCAGGCAGCCGATCCACGCAACTTTGAAATGGTGACTAAATCTTACAAAGTATCAGCTACAGGTGTATTCTGTCTAATTGAGATGGATTTTTGGAACTGGCAAAAACCTCTTTAAGAACACTGATTGTGGATGTATAGCCATTAAATCACAGTCATATGATTATCCCTGTTCTTTACTAACATCCATATCCAGTTAGAGGCTTCATAAACTTTTCTAGAACCTGGGGAATGATTGACCAATGGATACCGGGAATAAATGAACCCATTCTCTACACTGGACCACCAGGGTAACGTTGTAATAAATTCTATCAGAGAAAAATGCCTCATTCTAGAGTTGTTCAGCTGCCCCCTCTTCTTTCTAAATTAACATTCACTCTAAAATTGGTAAGAAATCCGTCTTGATAGACTCAAGATGGGCTGCCTGCTCACTGAAGGATTAGATTACCTGATCTCATAGAAGTCTATGGAGGGGGAGGCAGGTTGTGCAGAGAGAAACAAGCAGACATAGACAGAAATGATCCCGCACATTACTGCTCAGCACGTCTCCAGTATGTCTTACATGGAGTTTCTGACAGTTAGGCAAGAGCTACACGGCGCCACCTGTCGCGACCAGGATCACTGAGTAGCATTTATCCCATAAAAATGAATGGGATCACCGCATCAGTGAGAATTAGAGATGCAGCTTGCAGAGAAAATGGTTTAAAATGCAGGATACAAGTCATACAATGGTTTGATATAGTGCTATCACTCGTGTACGCACATTGGCGGCTTATTCTGAAAGTTATCTGAAGAGACAAGTACCCTTTAAGGCCATGTTAACATAGTAAAGAATTTCTCTTGTGGTCATATGCAATTCATTTTGTAGACTGGGTGGCTAGCGGATATGCCTGCATTTTAGCCCCATTATAATTCAATGAAGCTAATCTGCGGCTTTTCAGCGCAGAATCTGCAGCAATAATGACCATGCCCGGGATGTTATTTTCATGAGTGTATGCATGTCCTGGCAGAGGAATGTCAGCTGTTTCTGTCAGTATTTAGAAGGCCAGGGTAATTACAGTTCACCCATTTCACCATCAAAGTTTTGCCTTTGGGCATAAAAGATGTTAACTCCTTGGCCACCCTAGACCACCAGGGATATCATTATTTACCCTTAAAGGGGTTGTCTGAGTAACGAAAAAAAAATATATAGCACTGTAAATCTGATGGGCAGCAATATATAACTAAGCTATGCAAGTTTTAGGCAAAATAATATATATTGCCTAATTACCCTGGTTCTCTTCTGGCCCTTTGTTTACCTGCAATAACAACAATCTCTGCCTCTCCCCCTGCTCTGCAAAGGTAGTGAATACTTCTGCCCTGAGTGACATGTCTGACTGCTGGGAGACTCAGCAGCATGTTGTATGTGTAGGTCTACAAGTCCCAACTGTACAATGACACTGCTGATACACACAGCATATTCCCCCTACCTGTTCTTGTGCAGAACTACTCTAGTCTGTCAGCTCCTGTGCCCAGCATTTGTCTCCTCACTGCCTGCAGCTATTCAGTAAAGTCTTCAGCCCTGAGTCTGTGCTCCGGAAGGGGTTAATCTGTCCTGAAGTATCCAGTGGGAGGGAGACACAGGGCAGAGAGCAGCAGCAGATGGCAGAGCAGGGGGGAGGGGGGTGTGGCCAGCCCAGTGACTTCTCGTGTACAGACTCATATCTGATCTCTTAGGTTTTGTGCACGAAACATCATCATAGCAGGGAGAGAGGCTGACATCACAGGTCATGTGACCCTCAGTGAAATCTGAGAATCCAGCAACAGGAGATAAAGTAAGTCAATTGTAAAGTCCTTTTATTTGCCTAGTTAGAAACATACAAAGAACAAAAAATAACTCGGACAACCCCTTTAAGCCATCTCATACCACCCACAGTATTCATGTAAGCCACTACCAAATGCAACACGAGGCATCAGAGGGATTATCTGGTTTAGACAACTCTTATTAGGTATAAGAGACAGTTCAGTCAGGAGTTTTAAAATTATATGTACTGTAAGCAGGGGCGGACTGGCCATAGGGGGAAATTTCCTAATAGGATTTATTTATTTTAATGTCTAATCCACACTTTATTCCATATTTTGTAGGATTTTTTCTGTGGCACATGTGGTCCACTGCCAGCATCCTCCATTGTATGCATTAATTGCTGGGGATATCACATGTGGAGGTTTTGCTCCCCCGGTTATAAATACTCTACAGTATTTGGGGTTCTGAGCATTTCCTCCCAGTTAGGCCACTTTATTCAGTGACATAAATTTCCCAATGGGCCAATGCCCAGAGCCCCACCTCAACCTTCCTTATGGCCTCCAGCTGGGTACATAACGATCTGATGCTCTTAGCATTAATTAATTCTAGAAGTACCAGGTAGCCATGGACCTGGCCGGCGGTCAGAAGTAGTGATGTCGCGAACATAAAATTTTCAGTTCGCGAACAGTGAACGCGAACTTCTGCAAATGTTCGCGAACGGGCGAACTGGGCGAACCGCCATAGACTTCAATTGGCAGGCGAATTTTAAAACCCACAGGGACTCTTTCTGGCCACAATAGTGATGAGAAAGTTGTTTCAAGGGGTCTAACACCTGGACTGTGGCATGCCGGAGGGGGATCTATGGCAAAACTCCCATGGAAAATTACGTAGTGGACGCAGAGTCGGGTTTTAATCCATAAAGGGCATAAATCAACTAACATTCCTAAATTGTTTGGAATAACGTGCTTTAAAACATCCAGTGTGTGTATACGATCAGGTATGATGTTGTATCGATCAGGTAGTGTAAGGGTTACGCCCGCTTCACTGACATTGACAGACCAAACTCCCCTTTTAATGCACCGCAAACAGTTCATTTGCACAACCGCAAACTCCCCATTTGCACAAGGTTGGATACCAAGCTAGCCACGTCCGGTGATGTCATTGAAGGTTTCTTCCTCCACCCAGCCACGTACAACACCAAGGGTCCCCAAAGATGAATTGAATTGATTTTTCGAGACGGTGAGATGGTTAAAAAACGCTGGCTCCCTCCACTCTGTTTTAAACCACGGTGACTGCGTCTGCGCCGTGCAATTTACTGTCACACCCGATATGAGTGGTATTTTCTGTAGTACTATTCTCATCAGTTTAATCCCTCTAACGTCCCCAATCTGGGGGCCATTTATTGAATAGATTTTTCGAGCGGGGAGATGGTTAAAAAACGCTGGCTCCCTCCACTCTGTTTTAAACCACGGTCACTGCGTCTGCGCCGTGCAATTTACTGTCACACCCGATATGAGTGGTATTTTCTGTAGTACTATTCTCATCAGTTTAATCCCTCTAACGTCCCCAATCTGGGGGCCATTTATTGAATAGATTTTTCGAACGGGAGATGGTTAAAAAACGCTGGCTCCCTCCACTCTGTTTTAAACCACGGTCACTGCGTCTGCGCCGTGCAATTTACTGTCACACCCGATATGAGTGGTATTTTCTGTAGTACTATTCTCATCAGTTTAATCCCTCTAACGTCCCCAATCTGGGGGCCATTTATTGAATAGATTTTTCGAACGGGGAGATGGTTAAAAAACGCTGGCTCCCTCCACTCTGTTTTAAACCACGGTGACTGCGTCTGCGCCGTGCAATTTACTGTCACACCCGATATGAGTGGTATTTTCTGTAGTACTATTCTCATCAGTTTAATCCCTCTAACGTCCCCAATCTGGGGGCCATTTATTGAATAGATTTTCGAACGGGGAGATGGTTAAAAAACGCTGGCTCCCTCCACTCTGTTTTAAACCACGGTGACTGCGTCTGCGCCGTGCAATTTACTGTCACACCCGATATGAGTGGTATTTTCTGTAGTACTATTCTCATCAGTTTAATCCCTCTAACGTCCCCAATCTGGGTGCCATTTATTGAATAGATTTTTCGAACGGGAGATGGTTAAAAAACGCTGGCTCCCTCCACTCTGTTTTAAACCACGGTCACTGCGTCTGCGCCGTGCAATTTACTGTCACACCCGATATGAGTGGTATTTTCTGTAGTACTATTCTCATCAGTTTAATCCCTCTAACGTCCCCGACTCCCCAATCTGGGGGCCATTTATTAAATAGATTTTTTGAACGGGGAGATGGTTAAAAAACGCTGGCTCCCTCCACTGATATGAGTGGTATTTTCTGTAGTATTATTCTCATCAGTTTAATCCCTGTTACGTCCCATATCAGGGATTGCCTTTTGTGAAAAAAAATTTAGGCCGGGTACCTTCGACTGCCTTCACAGTGACAGACCAAACTCTCGTACACTAAACTGAATTGATTTCAGGAACCGGGAGATGGAAAAAGCAGCTTGGTCGGTCCTCTTACTCCCAAATTGGGGCACTGCGCGTGCACAGAGCAATGTGCTGTGACACCCTATATGAGTGGTGTCTTAACTAGTACTATTGCTATCAGTTTAATCCCTGTTACGGACCCTATCCGGTCGAATTGATTAACCATTGTCGAATCCCCATTGACATCCCCCTTATAAGCTGTGTAAAGCATATTTTTAGTTTGGTTTTGAACTGCTGCATCCTTTCCGACTTTCGGTAATTTGGTAACATTTCTGCCACTTTCTGCTTATACCGGGGTCTAGTAGCGTGGCCACCCGATCGCTTTTGGTCTGATCATAATGAAACAACGGCCTTATCATCTGGGGTGTGGCAACATTGCCAACACACTTATAGAGGTGATGATGATTGCTTCATTGTGATCACGCAAGCCCCTTCACCACAACAAGGTAACGATCACGAAGGGGAATTGACACTTGTATGTGCCTTTTTTTTTGGTTTGTTTTTGCAGCCACAGTGCTGCACCATAGGACAGAAAAATTAGGCATGTACACATGCCTGAAAAATAATGGCACTGTTGCAGCCGCTATTGTAGCAGCGGCCGGAAAAATTTATGTTTTCCAGGCAGAAAAGTGACTAAAACATTGCGGCTTGAACCCTAGTTGGTGGTGGAGAATTCACGAAAGTCATCCGGTATGCAGACATTAAATACAGCAGCGTGGGGACCATTTTAAGGCCATGGCATGTAATCAGGCCTTTTGTTAGTCAAGCGTATCCCCACTGTCAGTCCCTTCGGGATCCATGCCTCATTCATCTTTATGAAGGTGAGGTAATCAACACTTTTTGACCGAGGCGACTTCTCTTGTCAGTGACAATGCCTCCTGCTGCACTGAAGGTCCTTTCTGACAGGACACTTGAAGCAGGGCAGGCCAGAAGTTCTATCGCAAACTGGGATAGCTCAGGCCACAGGTCAAGCCTGCACACCCAGTAGTGAAGGGGTTCATTGCTCCTCAGAGTGTCGATATCTGCTGTTAAGGCGAGGTAGTCTGCTACCTGTCGGTCGAGTCGTTCTCTAAGGCTGGATCCCGAAGGGCTGTGGCGATGAGTAGGACTGAAAAAGCTCCGCATGTCCTCCATCAACAACACATCTGTAAATCGTCCAGTCCTTGCCGCCGTGGTAGGAGGAGGATTACACTCACCTCTTCCCTGTTAGATTCCCGTTGTGCTGTGACATTCCCCTTATAAGCTGTGTAAAGCATATTTTTAGTTTGGTTTTGAACTGCTGCATCCTTTCCGACTTTCGGTAATTTGGTAACATTTCTGCCACTTTCTGCTTATACCGGGGTCTAGTAGCGTGGCCACCCAGTACAGATCGTTCTCCTTTATCCTTTTTATACGTGGGTCCCTCAACAGACATGACAGCATGAAAGACCCCATTTGAACAAGGTTGGATGCAGAGCTACTCATTTCCCGTTCCTCGTCCTCACTGATGTCATTGACGGTCTGTTCTTCCCCCAGCCACGTACAACACCATGGGTCCCAGATAGGTGACAACAACGAGCACCCTGGGGTGCCTGCTGTGGTTGGTCTTCCTCCTCCTCAAAGCCACCACATTCCTCCTCTGACTCCTCTTCCTCATACTCCTCTTCCAGCGTTGCTGCAGGTCCGACAAGCGATGATGACAAGGCTGTTTCTGGTGGTGATGGTGACCACAACTCTTCCTCTTCCTCTTCACGCTCATCTACAGCCTGATCCAGAACTCTTCGCAGGGCACGCTCCAGGAAGAAAACAAATGGGATGAGGTCGCTGATGGTGCCTTCGGTGCGACTGACTAGGTTTGTCACCTCCTCAAAAGGACGCATAAGCCTACAGGCATTGCGCATGAGTGTCAGTAACGTGGCAAAAAGATTCCCAGCTCCGCGAAGGCTGTCCTAGCACCCGGTCATACAAATACTCGTTGACGGCTTTTTCTTGTTGGAGCAGGCGGTCGAACATTAGGAGTGTTGAATTCCAACGTGTCGGGCTGTCGCATATCAAGCGCCTCACTGGCATGTTGTTTCGCCGCTGAATATCGGAAAAGTGCGCCATGGCCGTGTAGGAACGCCTGAAATGGCCACACACCTTCCTGGCCTGCTTGAGGACGTCCTGTAAGCCTGGGTACTTAGACACAAAACGTTGTACGATGAGATTCAACACATGTGCCATGCACGGCACATGTGACAACTTGCCCAAATTTAATGCCGCCAACAGATTGCTTCCATTGTCACACACCACTTTGCCGATCTCCAGTTGGTGCGGGGTCAGCCACTGATCCACCTGTGCGTTCAGGGCGGACAGGAGTGCTGGTCCTGTGTGGCTCTCTGCTTTCAGGCAAGTCAACCCCAAGATAGCGTGACACTGTCGTATCCGGGATGTGGAATAGCCCCTGGGGAGCTGGGGGAATCAGTTGATGTGCAGCCAGGCGCCGCAGCAGAAGAGGACTCAGCCGAGGAGGATATTGAAGAGGATGGAGTAGGAGTAGAGGAGGTGGCAGTAGGTCTGCCTGCAAGTCGTGGTGGTGTCACCAACTCCGCTGCGGAGCCACGCATTCCATGCTTGTCAGCCGTCAGCAGGTTGACCCAATGCGCAGTATACGTGATATACCTGCCCTGACCGTGCTTTGCAGACCAGGTATCAGTGGTCAGATGGACCCTTGCCCCAACACTGTATGCCAGAGATGCCATGACTTCCTTTTCAATGACATGGTAGAGGTTTGGGATTGCCTTTTTGAAAAAAAATTTCGTCCGGGTACCTTCCACTGTGGTGTCCCAATAGCGACAAATTTTTGAAGGCCTCAGACTCTACCAGCTGGTATGGTAAAAGCTGGCGGGCTAAGAGTTCCGTCAAGCCAGCTGTCAGTCGCCGGGCAAGGGGGTGACTTTGTGACATTGGCTTCTTATGCTCAAACATGTCCTTGACAGACACCTGACTGTGGGCAGATGAGCAGGAACTGCTGAAGGTGAGAGATGGAGTGGCGGGTGGTTGAGAGGGGGCAGGGAGGACAGCAGTGGTTGGCGTGGCTGAAGATGCTGGACCAGGAGGAGCATGGTGGCTTTGAGTTTGTGTGCTGCTTGTACTCATGTGTTGATCCCATAGGCGTTTGTGATGTGAGATCATGTGCCTTCGCAAAGCAGTTGTACCAAGGTGGGTGTTGGACTTCCCACGACTCAGTTTCTTTTGGCACAGGTTGCAAATGGCATTGCTTTTATCAGAGGCAGACACACAAAAAAATGCCACACTGCTGAGCTTTGCAATGACGGCATTCTAGTGGTGGCAACAGCATGCGTTGACTGGCGTGCTGTCTGGCTGACCCCAGGTGCCGATACATGCTGTCTGACTGTGCCACTAACTCCTTGCGACGACCTCCCCTGCTTCCAACTCGTCTCCTCATTCTCTCTGTCTCCCCTTCAGAACTTTCCCCCTCTTCTTCTCTTCGAGCAGGCACCCACGTGGCATCCGTGGACACATCGTCATCATCAACCGCTTCACTTGTATCTGACACCTCAGCAAAGGAAGCAGCAGCGGGTACAACATCATCATCATCATCATCACACTGTACGTCCATGTGTGTAATCCTGCCTGACTGAGACATATCCCCGTAATCTACATCATCTGGCAATAATGGTTGCGCATCACTAATTGCATCCAACTGATGTGTAAATAACTCCTCTGACGGATCAAGTGAAGCGGCTGTGGTGGCTGTGGTGGTAGTGGTGGTGGTGGCGACGGGCGGGTGCGTGGTAACTTGAGAGCAGGTGACCGAAGCTGAGCTGGAGGAGGATGGTGCGTCAAGGTTCTTAGCGGAAGCTGTTGAAGATTGGGTGTCCTGTCTAAGCCAGTCAACTACGTCCTCTGAATTTTTCGGGTTCAGAGTGCGTGGCCTCTGAAAACTGGGCATTATTCCAGGGACAGTGGAAATCACAGCACCACGACCACGGCGGCCCCTGCGAGTGTGGCCTGCCTCTGCCTGTCATTTTTTTAGATAAGTGGTACTACGCGTGCTAGGTACTGTGCCACCCGGTATGAGTGGTTGGCACTGGCAGTGGGCACACTACAGTCAGTGGAAGCAAGCCTGACACACACTGGCAGCAGGCAAGCAACTGAATTTAGACTACTGTCTAAAAATTAAATGCCTTATTTATCGGCAAGCTACTGTGCCACCCGGTATCAGTGGTTGGCACTGGCAGTGGGCACACTACAGTCAGTGGAAGTGGGCCTGACACACACTGGCAGGCAAGCTAACCAATTTAGATTAAAGTGTAAAAATTTAATGCCTTATTTATCGAGCAAAGCTCCTGTGCCACACGGGATGACAGTGGTGGGCACTGGCAGTGGGCACACTACAGTCAGTTGAAGTCGGCCTGACACACACTGGCAGCAGGCAAGCAGCTGAAATTACACTAAAGTGTAAAAATTAAATGCCTTTTTATCGGCAAAGTCCTGTGCCAGCCGGTATGAGTGGTTGGACACTGGCAGTGGGCACACTACAGTCAGTGGAAGTCGGCCTGACACACACTGGCAGCAGGCAAGCTAACCGAATTTAGATTAAAGTGTAAAAATTAAGTGCCTTTTTTATCAGCAAAGCTCCTGTGCCACACGGGATGACAGGGGTGGGCACTGGCAGTGGGCACACTACAGTCAGTTGAAGTCGGCCTGACACACACTAGCAGCAGGCAAGCAGCTGAAATTACACTAAAGTGTAAAAATTAAATGCCTTTTTATGCAAAGTCCTGTGCCAGCCGGTATGAGTGGTGGACACTGGCAGTGGGCACACTACAGTCAGTGGAAGTCAGCCTGACACACACTGGCAGGCAACTAACCTTAGATTAAAGTGTAAAAATTAAGTGCCTTTTTTTAAGCAAAGTCCTGTGCCACACGGGATGACAGGGGTGGGCACTGGCAGTGGGCACACTACAGTCAGTTGAAGTCGGCCTGACACACACTAGCAGCAGGCAAGCAGCTGAAATTACACTAAAGTGTAAAAATTAAATGCCTTATTTATGCAAAGTCCTGTGCCAGCCGGTATGAGTGGTGGACACTGGCAGTGGGCACACTACAGTCTGTGGAAGTGGGCCTGACACACACTGGCAGCAGGCAAGCAACTGAATTTAGACTACTGTCTAAAAATTAAATGCCTTATTTATCGGCAAGCTACTGTGCCACCCGGTATCAGTGGTTGGCACTGGCAGTGGGCACACTACAGTCAGTGGAAGTGGGCCTGACACACACTGGCAGGCAACTAACCTTAGATTAAAGTGTAAAAATTAAGTGCCTTTTTTTAAGCAAAGTCCTGTGCCACACGGGATGACAGGGGTGGAGCACTGGCAGTGGGCACACTACAGTCCAGTTGAAGTCGGCCTGACACACACTAGCAGCAGGCAAGCAGCTGAAATTACACTAAAGTGTAAAAATTAAATGCCTTTTTATGCAAAGTCCTGTGCCACCCGGTATGAGTGGTGGACACTGGCAGTGGGCACACTACAGTCAGTGGAAGTCAGCCTGACACACACTGGCAGGCAACTAACCTTAGATTAAAGTGTAAAAATTAAGTGCCTTTTTTTTAAGCAAAGTCCTGTGCCACACGGGATGACAGGGGTGGGCACTGGCAGTGGGCACACTACAGTCAGTTGAAGTCGGCCTGACACACACTAGCAGCAGGCAAGCAGCTGAAATTACACTAAAGTGTAAAAATTAAATGCCTTTTTATGCAAAGTCCTGTGCCAGCCGGTATGAGTGGTGGACACTGGCAGTGGGCACACTACAGTCAGTGGAAGTCAGCCTGACACACACTGGCAGGCAACTAACCTTAGATTAAAGTGTAAAAATTAAGTGCCTTTTTTTTAAGCAAAGTCCTGTGCCACACGGGATGACAGGGGTGGGCACTGGCAGTGGGCACACTACAGTCAGTTGAAGTCGGCCTGACACACACTAGCAGCAGGCAAGCAGCTGAAATTACACTAAAGTGTAAAAATTAAATGCCTTTTTATGCAAAGTCCTGTGCCAGCCGGTATGAGTGGTGGACACTGGCAGTGGGCACACTACAGTCAGTGGAAGTCAGCCTGACACACACTGGCAGGCAACTAACCTTAGATTAAAGTGTAAAAATTAAGTGCCTTTTTTTAAGCAAAGTCCTGTGCCACACGGGATGACAGGGGTGGGCACTGGCAGTGGGCACACTACAGTCAGTGGAAGTCAGCCTGACACACACTGGCAGGCAACTAACCTTAGATTAAAGTGTAAAAATTAAGTGCCTTTTTTTAAGCAAAGTCCTGTGCCACACGGGATGACAGGGGTGGGCACTGGCAGTGGGCACACTACAGTCAGTTGAAGTCGGCCTGACACACACTAGCAGCAGGCAAGCAGCTGAAATTACACTAAAGTGTAAAAATTAAATGCCTTTTTATGCAAAGTCCTGTGCCAGCCGGTATGAGTGGTGGACACTGGCAGTGGGCACACTACAGTCAGTGGAAGTCAGCCTGACACACACTGGCAGGCAACTAACCTTAGATTAAAGTGTAAAAATTAAGTGCCTTTTTTAAAGCAAAGTCCTGTGCCACACGGGATGACAGGGGTGGGCACTGGCAGTGGGCACACTACAGTCAGTTGAAGTCGGCCTGACACACACTAGCAGCAGGCAAGCAGCTGAAATTACACTAAAGTGTAAAAATTAAATGCCTTTTATGCAAAGTCCTGTGCCAGCCGGTATGAGTGGTGGACACTGGCAGTGGGCACACTACAGTCAGTGAAGTCAGCCTGACACACACTGGCAGGCAACTAACCTTAGATTAAAGTGTAAAAATTAAGTGCCTTTTTTTAAGCAAAGTCCTGTGCCACACGGGATGACAGGGGTGGGCACTGGCAGTGGGCACACTACAGTCAGTTGAAGTCGGCCTGACACACACTGGCAGGCAACTAACCTTAGATTAAAGTGTAAAAATTAAATGCCTTTTTTTGATGCAAAGTCCTGTGCCACACGGAATGACAGGGGTGGGCACTGGCAGTGGGCACACTACAGTCTGTGGGCCTGCAGCTCCTCACACACAGGCAGGCCAGGCAACTGCAATATGTATATAAAGGAAAAAAAAAAGCAGACTAATGTTGCAGCCCTAAAAAGGGCTTTTTGGGGTGCTGTCAGGACGCTGTCCTTACAGCAGAGATCAGATGAGTCTTTCAGGACTGGAGTGGACACTGAATTCACTAGCCTAGCTATCGATTTCCCAATTAAATCAGCAGCAACTACACTCTCCCTCCTCTCACTAAGACTGCAGCTTCAGAATGAATCTAAAATGGATGCTGTCCAGGAGATGGGAGGGTCTGGGAGGGAGGGTATGCTGCTGATTGGCTGGAATGTGTCTGCTGACTGTGAGGTACAGGGTCAAAGTTTGCTCAATGATGATGTATAGGGGGCGGACCGAACATCGCATATGTTCGCCCGGCAGAGGCGAACGCGAACAAGCTATGTTCGCCGGGAACTGTTCGCCGGCGGATAGTTCGGGCCATCTCTAGTCAGAAGTGACCTCCTGAATTCAACTGTATCGATGTCCTCAGGACAATAACATCACTGAATACTGTGGCAAAGATGGCAGCATTTTGTACAGCGCAGTGGTATTTGGTTCTGCTGGTGTGGTATTTTGTGTGGGGAGGGGGGGGGGAGATTTGGAGGGTTCTTTCAAAGAGTGATACCCCTCACTTTGTGCTCCCTTACATGAATTCCAAGCAGAAAGTGAACCCCCCCCCCCCTCCCTCTTTGGAGGACCGGGAGGATCCACGCATTACATAGATGGTCCATTCAATTCACTCGATGCTTTGACATGCTTCAAATCCTCTGCCAAAGGCCCCTTGCACACAGCCGTATGCCCTCCGAGACATGCGGTCTGTGAGCGGACCATATGTCCAGGAGCGGCATACATCATGTGCACATCATGTGCACATCATGTGCACGGGAGCACACAGCTTCATCCGTGGGACTATTGTCCTGCACTCATATGATCTTATCAGTGCAGGACAATAGTCCCGCAGGTGGCCCGATGCGCACAGCATCATAGTAACCTATGATGCTGTGTGCTCCCGTGCGCACGATTAATGCCCGCTCACAGACCGTATGTTCTCGGAGGGAATACGGTCTTGTGCAAGGGGCCAAAGTCACTGCACACGACAATCTGGTCGGCTACTTGTCCAAACAGGGCCCTAGTGACAAGTGGGGGGAGGCAGGGTAGGGAGAGATGAGGGCTTCCATTGTGGAAACGCTCATCTCTATATTCATCTGTATCGCCATCTTCAGGACAGCGATACAGATGGATGCTGTGGGGCAGAGAAGAAGCGTCTCCCTTCCCCGTTCCTTTGATAGAGCACAGGCACTAGGCCCACAGCCTATCAAAGGCCTGTGCAGGCTGCAGAGGCCTGCATCGCATCACTGCCAACCTCATGGAGGTAAGAATACGTTTTTTTTTTTTCATATGGCTCACAATGCAGAGAGGAGAGCTATGGGGGCATCTAGGGCCCTCCTAACTGGCACATTATTGGGGGTCACTATGTGAGCACAAAAGTATTTTATATGGGGGCACTATAGGGGCATCTAGAGCACTCCTTACTGGCACATTATTCGGGAGCACTATGTGGGCACAAAAGTGGTATTTTATAAAGGGGGCACTATGGGGCATCTAGGGGCCCTCCTTACTGGCACATTATTTGGGGGCGCAAAAGTGCTATTTTATATGGTGGCCACTATGGGGAAAGGGGGAGAGGAACATTATGGGGGCATCTAGGGGCATTTCTTATTGGCACATTATTGGGGGCATCTACTGAGGGCACATAGAAGGGGTATTTTATATGGGGACTCTGTATAGGGGCATTTTATACTGGGACACATTATGGGGGTGTATGGGGAAAGAGGAGCACTATGAGGTCATCTACTGGGGGCACTAAGAACGGGTTTTTTATACTGGCAAATTATGAGGGACACTGAGTGCATCTACTGGGTCACTATAAAGGGGCATTTTATACTGGTACATTATGGGGGCACTATGGGGAAGGGGGAAGAGGAGCACTATGGGGGAATTGACTCAGGGGCATAATATAGGGGTATTTTATACTGGCACACATTATGTGGGCACTATGGAGACATTAGCTCAACTGGGGGCATTAAAGGGGGGTATTTTTTGCACTGGCACACATTATAAAGGGGCATTTTTTGTACTGGTGCTCATTTTAAGGGGGCATATTTCTACTTTCAAATTATAAGGAGAATTAGTACTACTAGGGGGCATTATAGTGGGCTTTATTACTGCTGGGGGACTGTGGGGAACATAATTACTAGTATGGGCACTATGGGAGTATTACTACTTCTGAGGCACAGTGGGGACATGTTGAGGGCACTGTAGGGGCACTATTACTACCAAATGTGCTCTGGCAGAGAATTATTAGTTGGGACTTTTGGGAGCACTATTACTATGGCGGCACCCTGGGTTTATCTGTTTCTGCAGTATAGTATTGGGGAGCAAAGCAGCACAGTATTGGGGGTGGTAAAATGATGGGAAAGTAGAAAACGAAGATGCTTTTTTTTCAAACTGCAGAGACGAGAGATGGCTGAAAGAAATCATCATGGCGGTCTGTACTGAATGGAGAAGATGAGGAAAGAGAACATCTACATCACAGGAGACGTCACTGGATGTAAGAGGTATGGGGTGCTGTATTACCCTGTATGTTCTGAAGTGATATATGTAATGTTAGGAGGGAAGGGGTTAGGTTAAGAATTTGATACGGGGGGGTCAGCTGTTTCAATTTTCGCCTTAGGTAGCAGAAAGGCTAGGTGCACCCCTGTGTCCAAAGCTATAGTAATTGGGAGGACAAGGTTCCTGCCAGACCCCAACAATCACCTCTATATTGGTCGATCTAATTGAAGAACTTTAGAGTTTATTCTATTCATTCTAGTTTTATGAATTAGAAATCTTGCGGATCTCGGATTAACTAGCTGTAATATTGTTCATCTAGAACCCCCCCCTTTCATTTTTCAATGCAAAAATACTAAATAAAACAATATAATGATAATTTCAACTTTCAGCCACTTGCCATATATTAGGTTTCATACACACACAGCAAGATTTGGCTCTTTCACCATTTAATTATTTGCAGCCCATATATATAATGAAACCCTGCAAGGCATTCCCGGTGATATACTATGTCTGCTGATCATAAATGTCAGATTATTTATCAGCATTAATACATTAACTCACTTATTTACACTGCTGCGGAGGATTTTGTCAGATCGATGTGTTATATGACTGCAGAGCAGATATACATAAAGAAAGAAGAAATAATTGCCTATCTATAGATGAATCATTTATATGAACTGCACCAGGAGAGGATATAAGATATAGTATAATTATGAAGGGAGTCGGAGGGGGTTTATTCTTGTTGAATGTACATTACTAACCAAAAGTTAAGACAAAAACTTTGGGAAACTGTCAATCTCATAAATACTACGATGTTTTTTTTGGTTGGATGTCCATTGACAAAGAGAGAAGGAGAAAAAGGGGCCATATTATAGATCAGTAAATTGATTCTAACGAAGTGATTCGTCTCATTAGCCAAAGTTCTTCACCTGTGGGGGGGCTGTCCCGACAGGTGAAGAAGCACCTACCTGCTGTTTGATTGAGGCCTCATGCACACGGCCGTTGTTCAGGTCCGCGTCCGAGACGCATATTTCGCGGCTCGGCCGCGGACCCATTCACTTCAATGGGGCCGCAAATGATGCGGACAGCACTGTATATACTCGAGTATAAGCCGAGTTTTTCGGCACAAAATTTGTGCCGAAGAACCCGAACTCGGCATTATACTCGAGTCATACAGGTTGAGCTGAGCTGAGCTGAAGAGGTAGGCGGCAATAGGAGAACAGTATAACCCACAATATTCAATGGCACATTTAATTACAGTGAAAAACCCATTTAAGGCAGTAAAGTCTTGTTAATAAATGTTTATAAATCCTGAATCCTTATAATCAGGGGTTTTGGAGTATAAGGATTCAGGATTTTTAACCATTTATTTACAGTGCTTTACTGTCTTAAATGGTTTATTCACTTTATTAAAGTTGCCATTGAATACTATGGGTCAACGTGGTATGTTTAGTGGTATACATACAATTTACCAGTGGCTGCTGCATTTTCCACCTTGGCTTATACTCGAGTCACTAAGTTTTCCCAGTTTTTTAGGGTAAAATTAGGGGGGTCAGCTTATACTCGAGTATATACGGTATATACAATGCAAAAATAATATTGATATATAATGCTAAAATATATTATACATTGTCCAAATTATACTGCTCTATAATGACCAAGTAATATTGCTATAATATGCCAAAGTAATAGCACTATGCAGTGACCAAATAATACTGGTATATTATGCACAAATAGTAATGTTGTACAGTATCCAAATAATGTGGCCTAAAAGTGCGCAAATAGTGCCTATCTACAGTGCAAAAATAATATTGATGCATAGTGCTAAAATATATTATACTTTGTGCGAACTATACTGCCATATAGTGACCACGTAATATTGCTATAATGTGGCAAAATAATAGCACTATACAGTGCTAAAGTCTTACTAATTAAAGTGGCAAAACATTACATACAGTGTTTGACTTATCCAGTGTCCAAATAATACCACTACACACTGCTAAAATAATAATGCTATCCAGTGCCCAAATAATTCCACAGTACACTGCCAAATACTGTAACATACATTTCCAAGTCATATTGTTGTGCTGAAATATATCAGTATACTGTGCCCAAATAAAACTGTTATATATAGTGTTGAGCAAACTTGTATTTTAAGTTCAGCGTCCAAAGTTCGCTAAGGACCTGGGGTGATGTCACCGTCATGTGATCAGTGCAGGGGGCGTGGCTCAGTACTGGATCACCTCTTATCCAATCCAGCGCTGAGCCACGCCCCCTGCACTGATCACATGACGGTGACGTCACCCCAGGTCCTTAGGGTTGTCCAAGGTTCGGGTTCATTGAAGCATCCCCTTATGGATTCCAAATGCCGTTATGGTCCGTGGTAGCGGAATCCATAACGGGATGCTTGGATAACCCGAACCCGAACTTTGGACGCCGAACTTAAAATACAAGTTCACTCAACTCTAGCTATATAGTATACAACTAATGTTATACAGTGCTCAGCTTCTACTGCTATTGTCAAAAACAGGTAATTTTTGTAGTTCTTCAATTAACTTCTGCCAAATGAATTCCTGATGGAAAAGTCCTGAAACCTCCAACAGCTCAGATCATGGAGGCTAAGTGTATTCCATGTATGTTTCTTTGTATCTGGTTGATATACTACTTCTACGGTATATCTTTTATGTTTCTTTTCATATCATGTATGTATTTTTTATCTCTGTATGTTTATTAATATCTTGCAGGTTTCACTTATGTAAACTATATTCATTTAGTGATTGTGAATGAAGCTTTTTATTCTCAAATACTTGAATCTACTGTAAAACAGTTAGTATGTAGCGCCCTTAATGCTTCTAAACGTCCATGCATTGCCCAAATAATACTGCTATATAGTGGCTAAATAATACTACTACAAAGTGCCCAAATAGTGTTTGTATACAATGCTCAAATAATACTTCTATACAGTACTCAAATAAAGTTGCTACACAGTATACAAAAAATAATGCTATATAATACCCAAATAATATGTCTATGCAGTGCCCAAATAAAAGTGCAATATAATCCCCAATAATATGTGAATACTACTATACAGTACCCAAATAATATTATTACATAGTGGAAAATATGTCTAAATTCTATACAGTACTAAAATATTACTGCTATACAGTGCCTAAATAATTGTGTTGTATGGTGACCAAATAATACACTTTATAGTGCCCAAAAAATATTTATATTAGTTTCCCAAATAAAATACTAACAGACAGTGTCAATAATACTCCTATATATCTATACATTACCCAAATAATGCTTCTATACAGTGCCTAAATATGGTGTTATACAGTGCCCATATAATACTTCTAAACCGTGACTAAATAATACTTTTATTAGGTACCAAAATAAAATACTAATATACACTGCCCATACTTCTATATATTGTCCAAATAATACTTCTATACAGTGCCCACATAATACTGTTATGTGGTGCCCAAATAATACTTCTATACATTTACATACATATAAATTCTAGACATTTTATATGTCTATACAGTAGTCAAATATAAATGCTATACAGTAAAGAAATAATACTTCTATACAGTATCTGAATAATACTTCTATACAGTACCCAAATAATACTGCTTTACAGTGCCGAATAATACATCTATACTCTTATACAGTACCCAAATGACAATTCTATACAGTTCCCAAATAATACTGCTATACAATACCCAAAAAACACTTCTGTACCGTACCCAAATAATATTGATATACAGTGGCCAAATAAAACGGCTATATAGTACACAAATAATGCTTCCATGCAGTACCTAAATAATATATACAGCATCCAAACAATACTTCTATACAGTACCCAAAGTACTGTCTATACTTCTATAGAATACTAAAATTATATTGCCATACAGTGCCCATATAATACCTCCCTGTACAGTTTGGAAAAACACTGCCATATGTTGCTCTAATTTACCATGATTGTGCACTTTTTTTTTTTTCTCAAGACAATCACTATCCAAATCTGTCTTCTCATGATTTATTCATTATTGTAGCTGTTATCCCAAGTTTCCACCCGAAACACAGCATAACAGAAGGCAAAGTAGGTGAACATTTTAGAAACTGTATGTCACCATTCTGGTTAATCCATCCACAATCAATCTCTGATCAGTCATCAGCACTCCCTTCACTTAACCCTATCTTGCAATCATTTTGAAATATTGTCCTTGTGGAGACCTTGGCACGTTCCATCCATCTAACATTTTTGTTTCACTGGCTCCTATCTATAACCGACATTTAGGAAACAAGGTGTCACAAACCAGCGAGTGTGAACCCACTGTGCCACGTGTCCTACCTCCACTAAGGGTGTTGTCTAAGTGAACCTCTGGATCTTCACAGTACCCCTGATGGTGGGGATAGACTTTCCTGAGTTGGAACACCAGGTCGCTACCTCTTGAGGAGGATAGGCACACGAGGCAGCTAGTCCAAGTGGACCAGGAGGTACCATAGAAAGGTACCAGAGGTGTAGAACCGAAGGATGAGGCAGAGGCGTAGTCAGACAGGCAAAAGGTCAGGGCAGGCGGCACAGGTACAGGTCAGGCAATCTAGGTCGGCAACAGGAGAGTCAAGGAAAGCAGGTAGAGATCTAACAGGTAGCAGAGTCCAGGAATACAGATACGAGTCAGGAACACAAGAACACAAGCTGAAACCAGGAACCTTAGCAGGGAACAAGGACCTTGACACTGAGGCATCTGGGAAGGGGGCTGAGCCACTTATATATGTGCAGGAGGGCTAGGATAGGTCAGCGAGGTCACATGACCTAACCCATAAAGCCCAGGAAGTGACGCACTTCGGCCCTTAAGGAAGTGCTGCAGAAAACAAGCAGCAAGCATGCTGTGGCCAGCGCTGAGAGCAAACTGTGGAGCGGATCCCAGAACAACAGCACCCACACAGACAGAGCCCAGGACTGCAGCGGTGAATAGGAAGCACTGGCCACAGATCACCGCTTAACACGGTGCTGGGACCCCGCCCGGGGCCGCTGTTACATAAGGTGTTTTCTAATTACAGATCTCGCTGAATCAGGTTTTGCTCTAATTATGTCAAGATACAGAACAAGTTGTCGTGTTTTGTCAAAAGCCTCACAAAAACACGAGAAGAGGGCGTAGAGTTTTACAAACTTTCCGTCTAACTTCTCTTGTGCGCTCTCTCGTGTAGTTTAAAGAGTTCATCCCAGGGAGAGTCGCACTCTTATCTTTTAAAGGTTATTCAGTGAACATGACTTTCGATTACACCTCAACCATTCAACAAGACAGAGAGACGTTGTTAGAGGGCAAGTGATGAATGATGTCTCTGCTACCATCTGACAGGACAATACTGGTGGAAGCAAGAAGTTCATCGGCCATAACTGAAGAATTATTATTTGTGTTTATATCCATGAACCACAATCTGTAAAAGAACAACTCGGAGCGACCTTCTGTTCCCCTTGTAGCATCTTCTTGAATTATTTTTGAATCTTCAGTCTTGGATCCCACTTTGTTCCTCATCCCATCACTCTCCATAGGGCACAATATCACCCTGATGTTTTGTTTCTTTTTCCAAGAAGAACAACTTTTTATACCTACACTTGTATTCACCCTTAACTTTCTGTGGTAAGTACAGACACTTTTGACTGACTATCCATATATTTTTTTTGTTCAGTGCTGGTCATATTGCACCAGGTAAGTAAGGCTTCTTACTCACTTGTGTAATTTGTTTCGACAGGCTGTTCTGGCAGAGAACAGCCTACAGCAGTTTTTGTATGCCAAATCTTGGCATGTGTGCTGGGTAGTGGATCTCCACCGCTTCCCATTATAGTCGATGGGGCTGGCGGGCATTGCTGTAACATCTGACAATGCCAGCTCCAGGGAGCTCTGGCAGGCTGTTCTCTGCCGGAACAGCCTGGCAGGATTAATAGCGAGGACACTCTTGAAGATCTCTAGGTTCTGCTGACCATCACAGTTACTTGATTGGTATCTGGTATCTGCACATCTGCACTCTAAAAGTAGTTCCGTAATATCTCTTATAGGGATCAATTCTGTACTTTTCTGATATGGACCTTAAAATGTTTTGCTTTTTTTCACACAGTCAAAATGCTAAAATTCTGACATCTGTAGCCACCACCCTTGCACACAGTTTTTGAAGGAACTCAGCAGGGGGGTTGTTCCAGACATCTTGGAGAACCAACAACACATCTTTGATGTAGGCTTGCTCAAACCCTTCTGTCTCTTCATGTAGCCCCAGTAAGACTGGATGATATTGAGATGATGATGTATTTATCAGCATTGATGACACCAATATCACACTGTTTACCAAATCCCCAAATCCATTTGCTGAACTGCAACCCCAAACTTGTACAGAACCAACATGCTTCACTTTTGACTGCAGACACTCATTATTACACCGCTCTCAAGCCTACCGGCAAACAAACTGCCTTCTGTTACAGCCAAATATTTCACATTTTCACTCGTCAGTCCAGAGCACCTGCTGCCATTTTTCTGCATCCCAGTTCCTATGTTTTTGCCGTTTAATTGCTTGTCTTTGTTTCCAAGTCAAAGTTATTGCTTTTTGCCCACAATCCTTCCAGGAAGACCACTTCTCTAAACAGTAGATGGGAGTAGCTGAATCCCACTGGTTTCTGCCAGTTCTGAACTGATAGAGAATCACCAAAAGAC
Source organism: Bufotes viridis (assembly GCA_033119425.1). NCBI lineage: Eukaryota > Metazoa > Chordata > Amphibia > Anura > Bufonidae > Bufotes > Bufotes viridis. The sequence continues at coordinate 28,980,146 of CM065589.1, forward strand.
GCTCCATAATGAAGACCGTAATAACAAATTGAACAGCCAGGTAAATAATGCGCCCACCAACAGCTTGTAATATCACAGCTAATGGAAGATTTCTGCTCCAACCGGTTGGATCTCCAGTGGAATCTTGCAAAGACGAATCATCCAGAAGTATATAAATATTCATAAATATTGTATACACATAAAAAATGAGCTAAATTCCAATAAAAAGGGTATTTATTATTAAAAAAATAGTTAAAAGAAATAATGTGTTTCGAAGGTAATCTGCCTCCTTCCTCGGATACCAAGAAGGAGGCAAATCTAGAAAAGAGAAAGAATCCAGCACTTACATCATCGAATGAAAAAGCCAATTACCTTTATTCAGTTGCATAAAATAAGCGACAGCTCTGCCTTGACACATGGAAAACACACTCCGGTCTACGTTTCAGACACACTGTCCTTAATCATGACCTCATGATTGGAGGTCATGATTAAGGACAGGTGTGTCTGAAACGCGTAGACCGGGAGTGTGTTTTCCATGTGTCAAGGCAGAGCTGTCGCTTATTTTATGCAACTGAATAAAGGTAATTGGCTTTTTCATTCGATGATGTAAGTGCTGGATTCTTTCTCTTTTCTACATGTACAAGTCTCTGCTTGATGGTCCGTGCACTACAGTGGATTCGACTACAATCCTAGCAGGAGAGCTGGTTAACCCTTTATCTTGAAGGAGGCAAATCGCCTTTGAAACGCTTAATGTCAATTTTTTACTAAATACCTTATTTTATTGTAATTAAGCGCTCATTTTTAATGCATATACAATATTTATTATGATCACATACTTCTAGATGAGTTTTTTTGATATTAATGACCTTTACTGAGGATTAGTCATCAATATCGAAATACAGGAAAACCTTTTTAAGTCCTCTTTCACATGACAGAAAATGAACGTGTCAGGATCTGTTCAGGGAAATCACTGATGCAAGTTCAATCAGTTTTTTCTGCAAATGCGTTAACTGTTTCAGTTTTTTTTCCGTCCAGATTGAAGAAAAACTGAAGAATAACATTAACCATCTCCTAGATACCATCGCTGGAAAATGTATTGCATTAACTCGTAAGGACTCGGAGTCCGTTTGTTCCAAACACACATCGCATCTGGACGGAAAAGTCACTGGTGTTAAAGAGGTCTAACAATATGGAGCTTCTCTACAAAATTTTCCTTCGAAATCCAAACAGTGGGCTGCAATTTATATTAAAAATATTATATATATATATATATATATATATATATATATATATGGAACAAAAATAGGACTGCAGTCCTGTAGATAATCAAAAACAGTGAAGAGACTTTATTCACCCATAAGTGGCACAAAGCGACGTTTCGGCTCAAACATGAGCCTTCCTCAAGCTTGGAGGAGTGCAGTCCTGTTTTTGTTCTATATTGGTGGGTAAATACCTAATTCCAGATTGGGGCTCTGCACCCGCTTTTTACTTTTTTCTTTGAGTACACCTACTTATTATTGGGCTAAAAAAAAATTTTTTATTAAAAACGTTTAGCTGTTTTTGAGTGTCAGGGGTTAAAAATCAGTTTGTTTGCAAGCTGTTTGTTTTCTTTGAATCCTTTCATTGCATGGTTCATGTGTAGATCTTATCTCTGATCTCCTGACCTCATCAACATTCATTAATGCTCAATTCTTATCAAACTGATAAGAATATGGCTGAAAAGAGTGTTTATAAGGATCCACGGGATTCCAGCTGGCAAACAGATAGATTTTTAACCCCTGTAGCTCTGAAATGGCTGAACATTTTTAATAAAGACTAAATAAAAAAAAGTTTTTAGCCCAAAATAAGTAAAAAGCAATTATTTTTAAAAATGTACCCCAAAGGTGTTCGTAGCCTTTGAATAATTAGCCTACACAACAGATGCAGAGCTACAAAAAATAGTGTCTTCTAGATTTCTTTTTAAGCTCTGTTTTTCTTTGTCTTTTCTGTGAATCCTGAGCGAGAGGACAGGTGCCCTCACAGCAGAGGAATGAACTTGCCACATCTGTTCACAGCACAGTAAGTAAACACCGCAGCAGGTTTAGATGTCGTATCATAGTTCTCATCTGGTAAATACGAGATGCGGTGCGCATCTATCAGTATCTGTCCTGCTGATGCTGCAGAGATCTTAGTGGTACCTGAATGCATCTTACAGTATTTTGTTTACAAAGGAGATTGTCTCCTATGGGCAGTGTTGACTTTGTACAACAGGATATGGAAACTGTAGCATTACTCACAAATCTTTTATTTTAGGGCACTTAGCCTCCACAGTGCAGTCAGTGCATTGCAAACTAGAGAATATATATATATATATATATATATATATATATCTGCTGAAAGGCTGGTAAAACAATAAAATAACTTAACTCATCTCCCCCAGCCCCTCTGATCCAGCGCTGCTGCTCCTTTTGTAATACCCCAAAGTGGTATTACTATTCCTACACCCTGCTACTGTAACCTACCAATAATGTCATCTGTGCATTGAGTCCAGGTCCTCCTACATTGTACATTCCTAACCATTGCTAAGTAACTCTTATTTCATGTATTACATGTAACGTGCATGGTTCACCAGCAGATGACAGAGGATATATGGCAGAGAAATCTTTAGATCGAATGGAACTTACCGTTCCACCGCCCCCTCCCCCCTGTTGGGCAGAAGTGGACTAGTCCTGCTTCCTACCAAGGGAAGAGCTACAGGAAGTGTTTGGTTAGTCTTAATTGATGCTAGTGTTGGAAGCAGACAAGTCAAGATCTAGCAGCGAAGGGGAGGCCCCCCTCCTGCAGCAGAAGTCTTTCTCGAGAGAAGCTGCTTATAGAGCACCATGACTCCTTACAGTTTAAGAGAGAGTATTGCAAAGGGGTCAAGAGCGAAAGGTACCCCACTCCAAAGGTACCAGAACTGCTACAGAATCCAGTGATCAGACTGAAGCATGAATTTAGCACAGTAGAAGTGTAAAGCAGAATATCTCAGTGTGCCAGCCAGTCTATCCCAAAACCTGCTGGAACCAAGAAAAAGACTAAATATTGTCTGGATGCAAGTTTATTCAAGTAAAGCTGTTGAAGTTTCCCCAAGTCTGGACTCAAATGATTCTCCACCACCATTATTCTCCCTTTTATTGCTCCAGGGCTTAACCCTGGGGATCGACAGTAGGAGCAATGTGAAACACATAGAGACTATTAAGGCAGCACCACACCACTCGGCATTCCTATAATCCTGGGACACGATCGGTCCTGGGGGGCGGCCCATTCCACTTCCTCTTTGTGGGGCTGCAGCCAGTCACTAGTCCCAGAGGTCCCAGGACATACACTGTTCAGGCCAGTGAGTGACTACAGTGGTATAAAGAATGCTACTGCCACTACAAAATGTCACTGGTGCAGGGAAATGATGAGGAAGGAGCAGCAGCTCAGGATCGGAGGGTGTGGAGAAATAAGTTATTTTATTATTTTACTGGCCACAGAGATGATTCATGTACACTCATCGAGAATAAAATCCTGCACCAAAAAGTTGTTTGAATTTCATGAAGCTTTCTATGTGTGAATGTAATGATATATGGAAATGATTAGCTAGATATTAGAGCCAACGGAAAAGTTTATTGGGGAAACTGTACAATTGACAGGAGGCCCTAGGACTCTGCTGGGCATGTCTAGCCTGGATACAAGATGAGATACAGCTTCTCCCCTGGATACAAGATGAGATACAGCCTCTAGCCTTGATACAAAATGAGATACAGCCTCTAGCCTGGATGGATATAAGATGAAATAAGGCCTGAAAGCTGGATACAAGATGAGATACGGCCTCTAACCTGGATACAAGATGAGATACGGTCTCTAGCCTGGATATAAGATAAGATAAAGCCTGTAGGCTGGACACAAGATGCGATACGGCCTCTAACCTGGATACAAGATGAGATACGGCAGGTAGCCTGCATACAAGATGAGATACAGCTTCTAGCCTGGAAACAAGCTGAGATACGCCTTGTAGCCTGGATACAAGATGAGATACAACCTCTAGACTGGATACAAGATATAACTGGTCATTATTAGTTTGCAGTGATACAAAAAGGACACTATTAATGCATGGGACTCTGAAACTATACATTGCACTATAACCATCTGGGGCACTGTCTATTATTTTTGAGGGGCATAATCTGACATTATTGTTTTCAGAGGTACTGTCAATTTGAAGGAGGTGGACAGATAATTGTAGTTATGATGCTATTTATAAAGAACAGTATTTTGGGGCTTTGTGCCATACAGTACCTAGGGCTGAGGGGGAAACAAGACGGACTTGGGGATATCAATAGGATAGAGAGTTTGGGTAGGTTGGGGGAGGTATGGAGGCTGTTCAAAAAATCATGGCAGGAAGAAGTTGTCATGGTGGTCTGGACCTCTTTATATTCACTTATAAATAGAGTTGAGTGAACTTGTATTTTAAGTTCGGCGTCCAAAGTTCGGGTTCGGGTTATCGAAGCATCCCGTTATGGATTCCGCTGCCACGGACCATAACGGCATTTGGAATCCATAAGGGGATTCTCGAACCTTGGAAAACACTAAGGACCTGGGGCGACGTCACCGTCATTTGATCTGTGCAGGGGGCGTGGCTCAGCACTGGATTAGATAAGAGGTGATCCAGTACTGAGCCACGCCCCCTGCACTGATCACATGACGGTGACGTCACCCCAGGTCCTTAGTGTTGTCCAAGGTTCGGGTTCATTGAAGAATCCCCTTATGGATTCCAAATGCCGTTATGGTCCGTGGTAGCGGAATCCATAACGGGATTCTTCGATAACCCCAACCCGAATTTTTGACGCCGAACTTAAAATACGCTCAACTCTACTTATAAAGTCTGCAGTGCTACTACTATACCTATTACTTTATAGCCATTTTGTATATTATTCAGTAAAAGTATAGTAATATTATTAAGTCCTCATTAAGTGCTATTGGTAGTGGTCATTGGTCATTGGTAGTGGTCATTGGTCAAGGTATTGCATTACCTGGATTGCAGGGTTGAGGCTCTCCCTCCTTTTTCCCAATGCTGAACTGCTAGCTATGCCTCTGCATATGTGATTTCCAATTATTTAAAAAATTGGAAATACAAATACACAAGTGAAGCCGTGCAAGTCTGTAGAAATATGTCATAAGCGACTCTGCTGTATACCATGAACACATTTATACTATGATCGCTGCAAATATAATGTAAAGCTCCATACCTTGCTGACTGATGTTTCTGTTTTTTTGGTGGGTAGAGGACTGGCAATATACATTACTTTAGTCTGCATGTTGTATCTGTTTCCATATTTCATTCCTCCTCTGCACTCCTTTCCTCCTTCTCATTTGTACCACTGTTTGCCTCTCGCTGGCAGTGTCCTTTGTCATAATAATGCTAAATAATTGTGTCCTCATGTTCTGCGCCTTCTTTTTCTTGGAACATTAATACGACGCTGGCGAGATGAGTCGCTTATGCCCAAAACGGTAAAAGATAATGAAACTTTCATAAAGGAATCAATAGGTGCTCAGAGCCATTAATATAGAGAGTAGTCTGATTTTATTGTCTTTGGAAACGCAATGTTACAGGAAAAAAAAGGAAGAAAATATAACACTTTGTAACACTGGTAAATATTATACGTAACATGAATATTTCCTGATAATTGGGAATAAATGTCACATGAATAATTAATTCTGCTCTTAATTAGAGGATATATGACTTCTCTTCTGTATCCGGGCCCCTACCTACCATCTAACATTAGAATACTGGCGTCTGTTCACGTCAGGTGAGCCTTTCTTTGCACCCCGATAGCAACACTTCTGACACATTTGCTTTTTTATATGCGTATAAGTGCTCATGCACATGACTGCTCGGTGTTTTGCGGTCTGCAAATAGTGTATCCCCAAAACATGGATGCCGGCCGTGTGCATTCCGCAATTTACGGAACGGGCAGCATGTCGTTCGCAACTTCTCATCCATTGACTTTAATAAAAGTCGCGCGTTGCACCCAACTTAGTTGTGTTTTCACAGCTAAACCACAGTTCTAAAAAAGTTGCACAAATTTTTTATGTGGTACTCTCATTCTTTGTGACGTAGCTACCTCCAAGTCTCCTTCTCCCTTCACAGTGACCCACACGCGACCTGCTACAATTTAAAGAGACAGACCGAACAGATGGTCAGTACCCAGCTTGTGTCTGATCACCCCAAGTCGGGGTGGCAAAGAAAGGCAGTCTGTCTCTCAATGCTACCCAGATTTCCTTTACATAAAATACGGAGATACAGTGCCAATTAACATTACTTTGCAATGCCTACACAAAACAGCAATTCAGTGTCCAAATAATACTGCCATACAGTGTCAAAATAATGGCGTAATATAGTATCTACAAATTCTCATGCCATTATAACACTGAGATATTTGGACAATGCATGGTAGTATTCTGTGCACAATATGGTAGTGTTACTTGAGCACCCTAACACTTTTATATACTATACAACAGCATTATTTAACCATTGTGTGATGGTATTGGACATTAAATGGCAGTATTATGTGCACAATATAATGATTTCAAAAAGCGTCTACATAGTACTGCATATACAGCCCAAAAAAACATTATAGAGTGCCCAACTAATACAGTTGTGTTCAAAATTATTCAACCCCCAATGCTGTAAAGGGTTTTAGGGAATTTAGTGCACATTTGTAATTGTGTTCAGAATGATATCTTACAAGGACTTTTTAAAGAACCAAATGCAACTAAAATGACATCAATTGTTTTTGTAATACAGTATTAAATGGTTTTTTTATGATTTCTTCATTGACACAAATATTCAACCCCTTAAAGACGACCACTCTTAAGAACAGAGGTTCATTCAAGTGTTTTCGATCAGGTAATGAAAACACCTGTGGATGTCAAGGAGCAGCAATCAAGCATAATAAGCCCCAATTAGGCAGATGTAAAATGACTGTGATACTCAGCTCCTTCTAGACATTTACTGGTGAGTTTACAGACATGGTGAAGTCAAGAGAATGGTCCAGGAAGACAAGAGAAGAGGTGATTTCTCTTCACAGGAAGGGCAATGGCTATAAGAAGATTGCCAAGATGTTAAACATACCAAGAGACACCATAGGAAGCATCATTCGCAAATTCAAGGCAAAGGGCACTATTGAAACGCTACCTGGTCGTGGCAGAAAGAAGATGCTGACTTCGACTGCTGTGCGCTACCTGAAGAGCAAAGTGGAGAAAAGTCCCCGTGTGACTGCTGAGGAACTGAAAAAAGATTTGTCAGATGCGGGTACTGAAGTTTCAGCTCAGACAATAAGGCGCACACTGCGTAATGAAGGCCTCCATGCCAGAACTCCCAGGCGCACCCCCTTGCTGTCTCCAAAGAATAAGAAGAGTCGACTGCAGTATGCCAAAAGTCATGTGGACAAACCACAAAAGTGTTCTGTGGACTGATGGAACAAAATTAGAACTGCTTGGGCCCATGGATCAACGCTATGTTTGGAGGAGGCCTATGAAGAAAAGAACACCTTGCCTACTGTGAAGCATGGCGGGGGGTCAATCATGCTTTGGGGCTGTTTTGCTTCTACAGGTACAGGGAAGCTTCAGCGTGTGCAAGGTACCATGAATTCTCTTCAGTACCAGGAGATATTGGATGAAAATGTGATGCCGTCCGTCACAAACCTGAGGCTTGGAAGACGTTGGACCTTTCAACAGGACAATGATCCCAAGCATACCTCCAAGTCCACTAGAGCATGGTTGCAGATTAAAGGCTGGAACATTTTGAAGTGGCCATCGCAGTCACCAGACTTAAATCCGATTGAGAACCTCTGGTGGGACTTAAAGAAAGCAGTTGCAGCACGCAAGCCTAAGAATGGGACTGAACTGGAGGCTTTTGCCCATGAAGAATGGGCGAAGATACCCGTAGATCGCGGCAAGACACTTGTGTCAAGCTATGCTTCACGTTTAAAAGCTGTTATAACTGGAAAAGGATGTTGTACTAAGTACTAAGATTAAATGTCAGTTGGGGGTTGAATAAAACTGATAATGATGTGAGCACAGAAAAGACATTTGTGGTTATTTCATTATAAATGTTATGTTATATTTGTCTGACTTACAAGGGCCTCTTTCATTTAATTGTAAACAAGATGACTGAAATGATCAAAATCAATGTCAAACTGGCCAAAACACTCAATTTCAGTGGGGGTTGAATAATTTTGAACACAACTGTATGTTATTTTCAAATACTCCCTTAAAAAGCCTACCAAATAAAGTTCCTACATAATACTGCAAATCAACCATCATACATCACTAAATAATCTTGGGTGGTGTGGGGGCTAATTTTAATCTAGAGTAGTGAAAGGTTTAAAAGTAATAATACCTGGTGGTCTACAGTAATGTTTCATGGCAACGTTCCAGTCTATCTAGGGTAGCGAATGGGTCATTTGAGACATCCCTGTTGATCTACGGTAGTAAAGAAGGTTTTTGGTGAAGGTGTTATTGGCTAATTGCCTGGTGGTCTGGTGTAATGATAGGGGAAAGTGGTTTAAGAGCTAATTTTAATCTATAATATCAAATGGTTTTGAAGCAAAAATACTAGGGTGGTGGTTAATGGTAGTGTTGAGCGCGAATATTCCAATAGCGAATTTTTATTGTGAATATTCATTTTTTTTTTTTAGTTGTTAATCCTTGTTGCTCTCTGGTTGTCTTCCCACTTCCCAAAAGCTGTTCTTACCTGTCCATAGGATTCTTGGCTCCCTGCCCGCTCCAGTTAATGCCTTTTGCAGCTTCTGCCGACTTCCTGTGTGCATGGAGCGTCCCAAAGCCTCCATGCTAAAATGTACTGTCAGATGTGAGAATCATGATCTCACAATTTTGACTCAGTTGTAATCGCAATGCGATATTCGTTATATTCTAGCAATACAACCATTAGGAACCCAGCTTTAAGTTGAATTCGCAATGCGAACATATACTCGCATTGTGAAATCAACTTAGAGCTGAGTTCCTAATGGTTGTATTGCTAGAATATAACGAAGATTGAGAATATAGTGCTATATTCGCGAATTCGTGATATTCGTCATGTTCGTTATATTCTAGCAATACAACCATTAGGAACTTAGCTCTAAGATCAATTCGCAATGCGATTATATGTTCGCTTCGCGAATTAAACTTAGATCTGGGTTCCTAATGGTTGTTGCTAGAATATAACGAAGATTGAGAATATAGTGCTATATTCGTGAATTCGTGATATTCGTCATCTTTGTTATATTCTAGCAATACAACCATTAGGAACTCAGATCTAAGTTGTAATCGCAATGCGATTAATATAACCTGTATTAATCGCATTGCGATTACATCTTAGATCTGAGTTCCCATTGGTTGTATTGCTAGAATATAACAAAGATTGAGAATATAGCGCTATATTCTCAATCTTCGTTATATTCTAGCAATACAACCATTAGGAAGTTGGATTCGCAATGTAATTAATGCAGGTTATATTAATCGCATTGCGAATTCAACTTAGATCTGAGTTCCTAATGGTTGTATTGCTAGAATATAACGAAGATTGAGAATATAGTGCTATATTCGTGATATTCGTTATCTTCGTAAATTCTAGCAATACAAGTTACAACCATTAGGAACTCAGCTCTAAGTTTAATTCGCGATGCGAATATAAATTCGTGTAACATTCGCAATATATAGAATAATGACGAATATTCGATTTCGATGAATATATGACGAATATTTAATCGAATATTTGCGAAATATCGCGAAATCGAATATGGCACCTCCCGCTCATCACTAGTTAATGGTTACTTTCTTCCTGGGTCATTGAAGACATGCCTGTTGGTCTATAGGAGTGAGGGAAGTTGTTGGTAAAAGTGCTATTAGCTAAATCCCGGGTAGTCTAAAGTAAATAAAACGTAAATTCGCATTCTTGGTGGTTTAGTGCTGGGTGGTTTTAGAGCTAATGTTAATTTATAATAATATATGGATTTGAAGAAAAAATACCCAGCGGTCTAGAGCAGAGGTTAATGGCAACTTTCTAGTCTATCTAGAGTAGTGAGTTGGTCATTGGAGAATCCCCTGTTAATCTAGGGTAGTGAAGGAGGTTTTTGATGAAGGCATTACTGGCTAAATCCCTGGTGGTCTAGGGTAGAGAAAGGGTAAATTATCATCCCTGGTGATTTAGTGTTGGGTGGTTTGAGAGCTAATTTTAATATTTAATAATAAATGTTTTTGAAGTAAAATACCATCTGGTATAAAATGGTGGTTAGTGGTCGCCTTCCTGGCTCTCGAGTGGAGTGAATGGTTCATTGTAGAGATCCCTGTTAATCTAGGGTAGTGAAGACGAGTTTTGGTGAAAGTTGACTAAATATCTGGTGGTCTAGGGTAGTGAAAGGGTAAATTAGACTCCTTGGTGGTTTAGTGCTGGGTGGTATGAGAGTTAATTTTAATCTATAATAAATGTTTTTAAAGCAAAAATGCCCAGTGGTCTAGAAATGGTGGCTGATGGACACTTTGCGGTCTATATAGGGTAGTAAATCATTGGAGTCATTGGAGACATCCCTGTTTGATCTAGGGTAGTAACATAGCAACATAGTTTGTAAAGCTGAAAAAAGCCCTCCGTCCATTCAGTTCAGCCTGGTATCATTTAAATTGATCCAGAGAAAAGCAAAAATAAAAAATTCCTTCCCAACTCCAATCAGGCAATCAGAATAACTCCCTGGATCAACGACCCCTCTCTAGTAGCTATAGCCTGTAATATTATTATACTCCAGAAATACATTCAGGCCCCTCCTGAATTCCTTTATTGTACTTACCATCACCACCTCCTCAGGCAGAGAGTTCCATAGTCTCACTGCTCTTACCGTAAAGAATCCTCTTCTATGTTTGTGTATAAACCTTCTTTCTTCCAGACACAGAGGATGTCCCCTCGTCACAGTCCTGGGGATAAATAGATGATGGGAGATCTCTGTACTGACCCCTGGTATATTTATACATAGTTATTAGATCTCCCCTGAGTCGTCTTTTTCTAAAGTAAATAACCCTAATTTTGATAATCTTTCATCCATTCCAGTTATTACTTTAGTTGCCCTCCTCTGAACCCTCTCCAGCTCGGCTATGTCAGCCTTGTTCACAGGAGCCCAGAACTGTACACAGTACTCCATGTGTGGTCTGACTAGTGATTTTTAAAGTGGTAGGACTATGTTCTCATCAAAGGCATCTATGCCCCTTTATCTTATTGGCCTTGGCAGTAGCTGCCTGACACAGTTTTTTACAGCTTAGTTTGCCATTCACTAAAATTCATAGGTCCTTTTCCATGTCAGTGTTACCCAGTGTTTTACCATTTAGTATGTACGGGTGACTTGCATTATTCCTTCCAATGTGCATAACCGTACATTTGTCAGTGTTAAACCTCATCTGCCGAAGCCTCCAATCTATCCAGATCTCTCTGTAGAACTAGTATACTGTCATCTAGTGGTACCGACCTATCAAACAGCCTAGGGCAGAGCTATACACCGTCAGTTTGTGGAGGCGCCATCACCAGGCTCACTGCTAGGAGGAAGTCTCCGGCTAGCATAGTGCTGTGAAGCCCGGTACGTCACCAGCTCACAATGAACAGTGGCTCGCACTGCGTGATGCAGCGAGGCAAACGAGAGCATCGGAGCAAGGAAATGCTCCGACGTTCCTCTTGTAGATACTGAGGAAATACAGAAGAGGTCATATCCGGGTTCAGACCTGAACCCAGACACCCCTTTAATCCCTGGTGGTGTCGCATAGTGAAATGGTAAATTAGCATTCCTGGTGGTTTGGTGCTGGTTGGTTTGAGAGCTAATTTTCATCTATAATAATAAATAGTTTTGAAGCAAAAATACCTGGTGGTCTATGGTGGTGGTTAATGGCGTCTTTCTTGGCTCTCTGGTATATTGAATGGGTCACTGGAAACAAGCCTGTTATCTTGAGGAGTGAGGGAAGGTGTTAGTTAAATGCCAAGTGGTCTAGGGTAGGCAAGGGGTAAATTAGCATACCTGGTGGTATAGGGCAGTGTTATACATGTATAATAATATATAAAGAAAACTCAAAGTACTTTAATTAAATTGAATAAATATTAAATAAAAAATAACTCATATTATTATGTTGATAGGTTATTATAACATATAAAATATGAGGTGTGTTTGCTTGCATTTCCAAGTCTTTTCTAGCATCAATATAATGTCCATTTTCCCGCTCAGTGCCTGCCGCGGACTGCATTTGTTACAGCATTTTTAAGTATGGATTAATCTGTCATGTGTGGTAAATTGGTATTTAGTTTGATAGATGCACAAATAAAAAGCAGTAGACAGGCTGTGGCTTGGCACTGTATCAAACCCATGAACATAGACTGGATGTCGGTCACAGTGGACATCTGAAGATTTCCAAGTTGCATGCTTTGTGACAAAGAAACAGATGAAGGTAATATCGAAACCAATGAAATATCATATCCAGACTATTCAAAAAAATGTGCCGTGAATCAGACCCATGATAAATTGGTCATTGATCAATGTCAGTCCTGAAATCCATTTCAGGAGCATAGAGCAAAGGATGGAGAAAACTAAAAAAACATTTTTTAAAAATTAAAAAAATATAGAGCTAAGAACTTGGAGTAATAAAATCCAAAATTCAATTATCGATGCAAATCCTAAATTTGTAAGGATGGGCAAATCATTGCCATTTAAATCTTATACTTAAAAGGGTTCTCCAGGCTACAAATATTGATGATCTGTCCTCAGGATAGGTCATCAATATCTAATGGTAGTGGGTCCAAAACCCTACACCCCACCGATCAGCTGTTGCGTGCTGTCACGGTGTTGGAAACTAAGAGTATAAAGAGCCGAAGCAGAAGGCTCCCTACACAAAGTAGTTTCCGGCGCTGGCGCACTGAAGTGTACTGCACCTTAGTTCACATTTACTTGAATGGGAGCTGAGCTGGGGAAACCCAGCTATCTGCCTGTATTGTTTTGAGTACCACAACAGCCGAAAACAGCTGATTGTTGGGGGTGCTGGGTGTCGGGCCTCTGCAGATCTGATATTTATGACCTATTCAGGGGATACATCAATTAATCAATATGTGTAGCCCAGAGAAACCCTGGTGTTGTAAGGGGCTGTGATGTCCTTTACGATTTCTACAGTGCCTTCCATACTCTCTTCTCCATACTCTACTCTCTTCTCTCTTCTCAATCTGATTTGTTATTTCCTCTGTACACTATACTGTATTGTATTCCACTTTATTAACTGTAATCCTATGTGTGCAATGTTATGACAGTCAGTCACAAGATGGCTCTGTAGCACCATAGATATCAACAGAGGCTGGAAGCAGAAGAGTATGTAGCTGAATCCACATGGTGTTCTTTGGACGTCTATGCAGCTCATACAACAGACTGTAAGCCCCAAAGGACTTGTGAAGACTGAGGATTCCCTCACTGTGGGCTTCAACCATCGGTTTAAGGTGGGTTACAAGTATACGATAAAAAGGGATCCCATCGCAAAGAGGCTGAAGTTAACTGTTAATTAGGAAGGACTGCATTGTTAATATCGTATCGTTAGTATCATAGCCCGTTTACCACGGGGCACATTCTAGGCACATGATTCCTCAAAGTCATTCCTTTGGGTATTCTGTATCGGTGGGAGGTATATGTTTACTGAATATGAAGAGGTTAACTGTCTTTTTTTTTTTTTCTTTAGTAATGGGCGGACATTGCGGAAACATAAAATAATTAGGATGGTTTCATGAAAGTTGCAAATAGCAAAAAAATTCTACCTTATCCATTAACATTTAGCAAACTGATATAATGACTAAACGAGATGACATAAAGAGTTTGTAACCTTAAACATTTCCTGGGCTTAATTATACCCTGCGCGTAGAAATGTACGTGTCATATCTCAGAAATTAATGAGCGCTCTAACCGTGGAGACTGTATCTGTACACCAGCAGACCTGGTGGCCTCGCACTCTGCCCCACTATTCTCTGTAACCCACAGCTTAGGGCATTCATGGCACGACTTACATTGGACTGCTGGTAACTCTACTGCATATTCTGACCTCAGAAAACTCGCACCCTTAGAGAAGCGGCACCTAAGGCTACGCAGTCTATATTTATAATGCGCATTGAAAGAGTTTTACAGATGCATCTTTGTTTATCATCCACCCAAACTTCCCAGTTTTGGGCAATTATTTATTTTTATGTAAATCCATGTCTGTCAACTTGCACAATTCTTGTAGATACGTGCTCATTCCGATCCTTTCCTTTTTGTGCCCCACAAAGTAATTGTCCCCCCTTTTTACAGCAAATAGCAGTAGCCCCCCCCCCCCCCCCACAATGATGGTAATGATGCCTCCTGTGACCTTTACAGAAATAATGCCCCTTAGTGGCACCCTGACAATACTGATGCCCCCTTAGTTCCTGCCACAAAGTAAAGATGACCCACCATTGCCTCTCCACAGTAAGAATGCCCCTATTGCGCCCCCTACACAGAAAGAATGTTGCCCTTTACATTGTAATGATGCACCCTTAGTATCCTGTCACACTTGAGATACCCCGTTACAACAGCAGTGACCCTTAGTGCCCCAAACAGACAGGACTGATGCCCCTTAAGTGCCCTCAGACAGTAATGATGCCCCGCTCACAGTAAAGATGCCGCTTATGACCGCTCTCAGAGTAGTGATGTTCCTAGTGTCCCCTACACACTAAAAATACCCCCTTAGTGCCCCATGCAGGAAAGATGCCCATTCAAACCCCACACACAGAAATAGTGTCCCCAATAATGCCCCCCGTAGTGCCTCAACACACAGTATGATGACCTCTTAGCCCCACCCCACACCGTTGCCCCTTTAGTGCCTCTAAAACGAATACTTATCTAGCTGCCACAACAAAACTGAGCAGACCACTTAGTAGAGCCACTACGATGTCTCTGCATCACTCACGCTTTCGCCAAGCCACCGAAGGCAGTGGTTGCAGGGTGAACGGTGGGACAGGAAGCTGACGACTCGCTGCTCACCATTGTATTCAACTGTATCTACGACCAGGGGACACACATACCGTACAGTTGAAACCAAAACATGTGGCAGGCTTCCCGGGACTGTGGGACAGTTTAGGATTGTTCCTCTGGATTTAGGATGGTTAGGAGGCATGCACACCAATTATATGGTTAGATGTATAATGTCCTTTCGGCAGTACTATGGGGCACTTGATGGCTCTTTTATGTGTGGGCTGGTGTGCACTGGTCCTGTTTAGGTTGTCCATTGGCAGTGTTCCAATTCCAAGTATATGCTAGTCTGCAAACCTTTAAAAAGCCCAGAATTCCTTAGTGCGTTGGACATGGATAGGGTAGATACCTATGGGTGGTGATAGACAGACAGATTTCTTTTTTCTGTAGGACAGATAATTTGCAGACTTTTTCCCAGGCAGCATTGCAGGAAGACAACCTGGGGATTCGCTGCACAAAGTTTATACCCCTGTGAGGGAGGTTTTAGGGTCAAGACTGAAAATTTTAGCTTAACCAAATCCAATAATGACAAAATGAGTCCGCGAGAAAAAGATAGAGAGAGAAGAGAGAGACAGCACTGAAATCAAGAAGAGTGTTGTCTAGCCTAGAATAGTCATCATGTACAGTATTTCAACTGGTCTCCATAATAAAAATAGCACCCACTCCGGGGCTCCCCCCAGCACCTTGCAATTGGAAAAGCTGTTCCAGTCTGCTTCCTTCTGATAAAGGGCTTTTGTCCTGAAAGAGCTAGTTGCAGATGTGAGGCTGGCCTAGCTGTTTTCCTAGCTTTGCTACATAAAAGGCTGGAAGGTACCACTGCCCTTTCTCAGGGAAAATGCACCTGATCTTGACTGTCATAAAAAGTAGTCTCCAACCTGTGTCTCTGTTGGGAAACTATAGTTCGCAGTATGCTTGGCTGTCAGGGCATGCCAAAAGTTGTAGATTCTCAGAGGCTGGAGAGCCACAGGTTGACCAATGCTCTAGAACAGGCATGCTCAACCTGCGGCCCTACAGCTGTTGCAAAACTACAACTCCAATCATTACCGGACAGCCTACAGCTATCAGCCTACAGAAGGGCATGGTGGGAGTTGTAGTTTTACAACAGCTGGAGGGCTGCAGGTTGAGCATCCCTGCTCTAGAACCTCTGCCAAGATTCTATCAAGTAGTCTCCATGCACTGAAAAATGTTTCTACTCCTTAGCAACCCCTGTTTAACCAAAGGTAGTCAAGGTATGCTGAGAGTAGAATATCCGAACAGTTGAAGGGTGGAGAGGAGACTACTGTGCTTGACAATCAAGATAAGATTCACTTTCTGGTGCTCTAGTCTCTGATGACCCTTCTTTCATGACCTAGTTCTTTTCAATCCCTGATCTCAAGGGGTCTGATATTTGTTGCCCTGCTGGTTTCTGTCTTACTTTCAAGGTTATGTAAATGGTTTAGTCAGTGCTAGATGCCAGTCACCCAGGGGACAAATCTATTGGTTTCATGGAAAATGGACATGATCTTGAATGTCAAGAACCGTGGTCTCCAACCTGTGGACCTTAAACTATTGGGAAACTATGACTCCTGGTGTGCCATGACAGCTGAAAGATGTCAAGGCATGCTGAGAGTTGTAGATTCTCGACAGCTGTAGTGCCGCAGGTTGTTGCTTTCTCAACTGTGGATGAACCTCTGAAAAACATTTCTTCACTTGAGGAATCCCTACAACCACCCCCATGTCTACTCTACTGGTGACAGCTCTGGGAACCCATAATAAGGAAGGGATTCCTGTGAGGCCTGGTATATCATGCTATAGAAATGGTGTGTATCTGCAACTTATCAGAGGTGCTTTTCATTTTCTACCAGAACAAGTCACCACGACAAGCTAAATTGTGCTATCGGTTTGGTTTTTGCACACACCATGAAATAAATGAGATGGCTTTCAGTCTGAATCTTCTTGTGATTCCACTAGCAGTTATTCAATTTGCATACACTGTACCCTGCATGCATAAACATGCATATCCTTTCAGAAGTCATATAAAAGATTTAAAGCTCCATCTGTTGGGACAAAAGATTATTGCAGCATTCCAGGACAAGCTGCATGTGCAGCATGATAATAACATCCCGATTATTTTGAAGACCGCATTCAAAGAATCTCAGGATTTGTTTTTGTTTTATGTCTGAATGTATTACTATTTTTGTGTTGGCGGCAGATATTCTGCAATTGTGACTGATTTGATTATACGGTCTCCATACAGAATAAATGTGTGTGAAAAGTTTACATGACCGTATGTATTTTGCGGTCCGCATCCGTATGTCCGTTCCGCAAAGGACAGAACATGTCCTGTTCTTGGCTGCAAATATGGACCACGGACCCATTGAAGAGATGCCACACAAAAAAAGAGATGCCACACAGACGTCATCTGTATTTTGTAGATCCCAAAATACATATGTTCATGTAAAAGCATCCTTATCATGTCTTTATTTATCTTGCATTGATCCTGAATTACATCCTGTATTATACCCCAGAGCTGCACTCACTATTCTGCTGGTGAAGTCACTGTATACATACGTTACATTACTTATCCTGTACTGATCCTGAGTTACATCCTGTATTATACTCCAGAGCTGCACTCACTATTCTGCTAGTGCAGTCACCATGTACAAACATTACATTACTTATCCTGTACTGATCCTGAGTTATATCCTGTATTATACTCCAGAGCTGCACTCTTTATTCTGCTGGTGGAGTCACTGTGTATACATATGGTGGAGTGCTGCAGCCGCCAGAGGCTCATTCTCTCCCCCCTCTTGTCATTCTTCACCCCCCCCCTGTCATTCTTCAGACTCCCCCCCCCTTGTCATTCTTCCTCCCCCCCCCTTGTCATTCTCTCCCCCTCTTGTCATTCTCTCCCCCTCTTGTCATTCTCTCCCCCCTCTTGTCATTCTCTCTCCCTCTTGTCATTCTCTCCCCCTCTTGTCATTCTCTCCCCCCTCTTGTCATTCTTCACCCCCCTTGTCATTCTTCACACTCCCCCCCCTTGTCATTCTTCAACCCCCCCTCCTTGTTATTCTCTTTCTCCCCCCTACCTCTAGTGTAGCGCGACCGAGCTCTTTATGGTCCACGGGTAGAGGAGCTTTAGTTTCCTGTACCCGGGCGGACTGACAGGAAGTGCACACTGTGTGCGCACTTCATGTCAGTCTGGCCGGGTACAGGAGACAGATGCATAAAGAGCTCGGCCACGCTACAATGGAGTGACAGGAGGGAGCGCTGAGCGCTTCCCTCCTGTCAGCTACTCTCCTCTTGGTGCACCCGGGCGGTGCGTCCTCATGGACGCGCTAGCCCGGGCAGTGCTGCAGCCGCCAGAGGCTCAATTCAGAGCGCTCGGGCGGCTGCAGCATGAGGCGGGGCCGGCGCTTCTAGCAGCGCCCCTTCCCAAGGGGCGCTCTACGCGGCAGCCTATTCCGCGTATAGGACGTGCCGGCCCTGTGCGCCAGCCTCCATCTTGCTTGAAGATCTCGGCTGAAATCACGGGTGCCGTGAGATTATGTCATCATGCCGGCCGGCGTGATGATGTAATCTTGCGCCGCACGGGAATTCGCCCGAGATCTTCAAGCAAGATGGAGGCTGGGGGCCCTTCGCACGCAAATGGAGATGGTACGTTTGAATTTCAGGATTAATAATTCCTGAAATTCGGATCGAATTCCACTTCGTGGGATTCGATTCACTCAATTTTCTAGTACTCACTATTCTGCTGGTAGAACTGCAAAAAAGAGGGTCAGTCAGCACATCCCAATGCACAGCTGCATGCTGCCATGGCTAGAAACACAAAGAAAAAAAGGACAATGCAGCAGCACTCTGCAGACACAAATAAAGTACAACAATGCCATAATTATGGAAAACATTTTGATGCTATGTTTCTGGCATGGCAACATGAACCTGCACATTGGGATGTGCTGACTGATCCCCGTTTTTGCAGTTGTACTAGAGCTGGAGGTGTGGCTGACTCCAGTTGGTCTTGCACCCCTGACTAGTCTGTCTGCCACATAGGCTGATTTCAATTAGAGTAAGTATAAAGCTGTAGCCTGCTCCCATTGTATTCACTGGAAGCCATTTGGCACCAGGAGATGTATAGAGTGGGCTCAGCATGCATGTTGGTACCTGCATCCCTGCATTTAATGGAGGCCGTTATGGCACCAAAAATGGTAAAAAGCAGAGTGGACCCAGCATGCATGTGGAACCTGCACTCCCTGAATTTTATGGTGGCTATTTTGGCACATTACAGGTAGTATTTAGTGTTAGATTCCGTCTGATAGAGATCGCCTTGACGTTTGGCAGACGGGCCCAGATAATTTTGTACAAAATGTATTTGCCAAGTATCTCTAATTTATAAGTGTAGCATAAGCACCAAAATGTTTTCTATAATTATGCCATTTTTGTACTTTATTTATGTCTGCAGAGTGCTGTTGCATAGTCCTTTTTTTCTTTGTATTCTGCTGGTAGAGTCACTCTGTACATACATTACATTACTTATCATGTACTGATCCTGAGTTACATCCTGTATTATACTCCAGAGCTGCGCTCACTATTCTGTTGGTGGAGTCTCTGTGTACATACATTACATTACTTATCCTGTACTGATCCTGAGTTACATCCTGTATTATACTCCGGAGCTGCGCTCACTATTCTGCTGGTGTAGTCACTGTGTACATTTTATTACTCTTCTTCTACTGATTCTAAATAGGTATCACTATGATCATAACTTATTAAATTATTTTTGGTAATTGATGAATGACGTAAAAATAAATAAAATAAGAAAGAAATAGTTTTTGTTAGTTTTTTTGCATTTATTAAATTGCTACGATTCAGCATACTATGTTAATTGTAGACATAGTCCATATATATTTCCTCCTTAGATTTTCAGGTGTTATGTTTCTCTACAATTCTCTATTCGAGCGACACATTTATATTTTACATGTTCGTGAAATTGGAGCGATCTTGGATTGAAAAATCTTGTTGTCTGCTCATCTTCTGTGTCACTGGTTCCATGTCTGGCTGTGATATCATCATGGTCGGGAACAACCTGTGGTGTCCATCACAATGAATGGAAGAAGACAGCTGTGCAGTTATAAAGATGTAGCTGGAGATATTCCTTGGGTGATTGTTACGCTCCTCGGGAATGTCTCATGTTAATGCAGAGCTTCCTATTTAGTTTCATCTCTAGGCTAAACTTATGTGAAAAGATTTTTAAAGATTAGATGACTTAAAATTGTAACATTTGTAAGAATAGAACTTGTCAAACTTAAAACCTAAACTTCTGTTTTCTCATGAACGTTTTATCACAAGTGGATAGAAGAAGTAGGCAGTTGCCTAGGGCGCCATCGAGGTAATAGTTTTATGAAGAAGGAAGAATTATACTGATTATAGTCCATATGGCTAGTGATGAGCGGCATAGGCAATATTCTGCGATTTTTTTTGCATAATATTCACAATAAATTTCCACTAATGATGAGCATATTTTTTGCGCAATAGATGCAACTTCACATCTTATCCGGTCTGAGTAGGATATTACTGATTGGTGCACTAAGTATTGTTGTGACATCACAGCACTGTATCTAGCAGAGACACTAATTTCTAGCACAGCACAGTAATTCCTATCACACTACCTAACACCCTGCACTGGAACCTATCAGCTACACTATATCACTATCTAACCTACACTGACTATCTTCCACTAACTATCTGTATTATATATATGAGCTAACTGACTAACTAACTAACTAACTAACTAATGTAATTGAATAAGGATCCAGATGAGTCTGCAAAGCACAGTAATGTCACTGCTCTCTCTGTCTCAGAACTGCAAAAAACAGCAGAAAATGGCTGCTGGGGAGTTTCTTATATAGTAAGGGGTAGGCAACTTTCCTATTGGTTGCTAGGGATGTTGCTCTGACAAAGATATTGCAGCCTTCTCATTGGCCCATAAACAAGAAGGGAGGATACTGATGAAAAAAATCTAGAATATCCGCGATTACGAACATATAGCACTATATTCTACTTCTTTTTGCAAATTCTCGAAGTGCCGATATTCGCGATAAAAATTAGCGATTAGAATATTCGCGATCAACACTACAGTCGTGGCCAAAAGTTTTAAGAATGACACAAATATTAGTTTTCACAAAGTTTGCTGCTAAACTGCTTTTAGATCTTTGTTTCAGTTGTTTCTGTGATGTAGTGAAATATAATTACTCGCACTTCATACGTTTCAAAGGCTTTTATCGACAATTACATGACATTTATGCAAAGAGTCAGTATTTGCAGTGTTGGCCCTTCTTTTTCAGGACCTCTGCAATTCGACTGGGCATGCTCTCAATCAACTTCTGGGCCAATTCCTGACTGATAGCAACCCATTCTTTCATAATCACTTCTTGGAGTTTGTCAGAATTAGTGGGTTTTTGTTTGTCCACCCGCCTCTTGAGGATTGACCAGAAGTTCTCAATGGGATTAAGATCTGGGGAGTTTCCAGGCCATGGACCCAAAATGTCAACATTTTGGTCCCCGAGCCACTTAGTTATCACTTTTGCCTTATGGCACGGTGCTCCATCGTGCTGGAAAATGCATTGTTCTTCACCAAACTGTAGTTGGATTGTTGGAAGAAGTTGCTGTTGGAGGGTGTTTTGGTACCATTCTTTATTCGTGGCTGTGTTTTTGGGCAAAATTGTGAGTGAGCCCACTCCCTTGGATGAGAAGCAACCCCACACATGAATGGTCTCAGGATGCTTTACTGTTGGCATGACACAGGACTGATGGTAGCGCTTAACTTTTTATTTTCCGGACAAGCCTTTTTCCAGATGCCCCAAATAATCGGAAAGAGGCTTCATCGGAGAATATGACTTTGCCCCAGTCCTCAGCAGTCCATTCACCATACTTTCTGGAGAAGATCAATCTGTCCCTGATGTTTTTTTTTGGAGAGAAGTGGCTTCTTTGCTGCCCTTCTTGACACCAGGCCATCTTCCAAAAGTCTTCGCCTCACTGTGCGTGCAGATGCGCTCACACCTGCCTGCTGCCATTTCCGAGCAAGCTCTGCCCCGGTGGCACTCCGATCCCGCAGCTGAATCCTCTTTAGGAGACGATCCTGGCGCTTGCTGGACTTTCTTGGACGCCCCAAAGCCTTCTTAACAAGAATCGAACCTCTTTCTTCGAAGTTCTTGATGATCCTAATAAATTGTTGATTGAGGTACAATCTTAGTAGCCACAATATCCTGGCATGTGAAGCCATTTTTATGCAACACAATGATGGCTGCACGGGTTTCTTTGCAGGTCACCATGGTTAACAATGGAAGAACAATGATTTCAAGCATCACCCTCCTTTCAACATGTCAAGTCTGCCATTTTAACCCAATCAGCCTGACATAATAATCTCCAGCCTTGTGCTCGTCAACATTCTCACCTGAGTTAACGAGACGATTGCTGAAATGATCTCAGCAGGTCCTTTAATGACAGCAATGAAATGCAGTGGAAAGGTATTTTTGGGATTAAGTTAATTTTCATGGCAAAGAAGGACTATGCAATTCATCTGATCACTCTTCATAACATTCTGGAGTATATGCAAATTGCTATTATAAAAACTTAAGCAGCAACTTTTCCAATTTCCAATATTTATGTAATTCTCAAAACTTTTGGCCACGACTGTACATATGGCAACTATTATGCAGCATTCAAGGGATCAAGGTTGGTCGGTGGCACTCTAAAATCATTGCCTTGGGCACCAACATAGCTTGACTCACTCCTATTTGTGGTGTCACATCTTCCTTTGGTCAGTAGAATCCACATAGTTGGGGACATGCACAAACCTCTCAAGTCCAAGCTCCATGCTCTGTGGTATATGTAGGCACAACAGACTGAGAAAGAATGCATGGAACAAGAGTCAAAATGGTTGAGAAGAGCACTCCCGAAGATCTGCCGACCCACCAAAGCATGTTCTCCAGTCAAACCATCTTTATTCCACAGTGCTGTTCTTCAGGCAAGGTTGCGTTAAACCCTGGTGCTCGTTGGAATATGTTCAAAAGTTCTGAAACAAATTCTGCCAATTTTCTAGTAGATATCAGTAGAATTTATAGAAGCTTACACAGAATATAGATTAAAGTGGCTGCTATAGAGGCTGAAGACTCAAGGGGGGCCCACCACACAAGCTCCTGATGATGTCCATTAGCTGGAAATTGTGCATGGCAGCACTCAGAAGTGAGTGTGGAGTACTAAATACAAATAGGGCCCTGGTTTATGGTCTGAATTTCTATAGGGGTCTGAAATTAGATGGTGACCTGGTCTGGGGTGTGAATTTTTACAGGGCTGTGGTGTGAGGTCTGACTTTATATAGTTGTCTGGTCTGATGTCTGAATTTATATAGGGGTATGAATTTAGATGGTGGCCTGGTCTATGGTGTGAAATTATACAGAGCTCTGATGTGACTTTTTTATAGTTGTATTGTCTGGGGCCTCAAGTTATATAAGGCTCTGGTCTAGGGTCTGATTTAATTTCAGGGTCTGGTTTGGGTCTGAATCTATTTATGGGTCTGGTCTGGGGTCTGAATTTATTTAGGGTCCTAGTCTGGTGTCTGAATTTATTTATGAGCCTGGGCTAGCCTGGCGTTATATAGGGGTCTGATCTGGGGTCTGAGTAAATTTTGGGATATGTTTTGTGTCTCCTTGACTTTATCATTCTTTTCTACTTATGTAGCTGATGGTTTTGGGGATGGAGGAATGCTAAAATCTGGCAGCACACATATGTAACGTACATTGCCTGCTAGTGATGTAGACCATAGATAGAAAATACAGTAATGCTACTGCCCATTGTGATCTGTCCTCCAATTAAAGAGACAGGCACATGTCAGCTCTTGGCGCCCATTGCCTCACATTATTTACACCTGCTCAGAACTGCCCATGGCCGAAGTTGATGCCTAAGTGATAGGTGGTTTTTAGTTGAGAAAATTACCCCCCCCCCTCCCTCCCTCCATTGTGACCCAACAGTCTAAGATCCTACCCAGATCGATAGGATCAAGGATCGATAAGATGCTGCTCTGGTATTATTTTACTCACTGTATATTCTATTTGCCTGTTAGTCATGCTGTCCTTATATTCTCTTTTCTTCACTTCTGAAATGCCAACATTTGAATCTTCCAGAGCCCATTAGAACAGACACGTTCCCGGTGTCTGTCGGGTTGGGGTGACATCCGCTCAGAGCTCTTGTTGAGTAGCTAAGAGCATTTGGCATTGCTTCATCTTGTGTCTCATAGACTCGCGTTCCTGCATTACAGGGAACAAGATGAGACTGTCAATCTTCTCCTCATATTCAGCCGCAGAAATTGGAGCTGTTCTTTTGCCGCCAACAATTCCATGATGAAATAAATCTTTTTATGAAAGACTTATTTACATAGAGGTCGTGCTACATCAGGTACAGTGAATTAGAACATTTTCAGACCATGGTGTACAGAGAAGAGAGGGGGAGATGTGTCCTTCCCTGCCTTGTCCTCTAGACCTGAGATGTCTGGAATGAGATCATTGGCTTCAAAGAAAGAAAAAATAAAAACATGATTCTGTGATACTCTGTTGGGAGTTCTTTATGCTGTATGTGTCCTGAAAGTGACCACCCATTGGTTGTTATGTGCATTGTGCCACGGTCTGTCCATGGTTTTTCTAGCTTGTTGTATTGAATCTTTATTGTGAGATATTGGAGCCCATATTGAAAATTGTGGGAAAGGTTGACACATCTGTAAACCCCTACTTTATATGGGTAAGAACCCCAACACTTACTGCTAATGATCCCTGTTGATAGGGTAATAGCCAACCAAGCTTTCTTGGTGCTTATGGTGGGTGTTTGAAAATGCTTCTCCTCTGTCTCAATCCCTAAAGATATTCCATGTTTCCTTCACACCCATCCCCTCAACCCACGCAGACAGCAGTTCCTAGTGCAAGCCTAGCTGATGACCCAACCATGTACTTATAGTAAGGTCTACTGGCTCCTGCAGCTCCTTTTATGAACATTTCTTTATATGACGTATAAAGAGATGCATGGGTCAGCACCACCATGTGTGCACTATAAACAATCCACTGGAGGTGGCCTTTGTGGCTCATGACGACCGGTGGGGCTCAGATCATAACAGTTCTTATCAATCTTCAGGTAAATTGAAAAAAGCAGCGGCACTAACCAATTTTAAATTTCATCACTTTATTCTGGATCAAAGCAAATAAGCAGTCCAGTTAGGCCTGACGAAGAGCCATTGCCTGGTTACCAATATCATGGACTGTTTGTTTGCTTTTATCCAAAATTAAACGTGCACCTGCATATTTGGATGTGCTGACTAACCCCCTTTTGTTATTCTTTATCGTCACAGAACCCAGTGTTAAGGTAAAGATTAAGCCCTACCGGGTCCCCGAAGCGAGGCGTGAGGTCATTACCGAAGAGATAAAAAAAATGTTAGACCTAGGGGTAATCGAAGAGCCCATAAGAGGGTGGTCTAGTCCCATCGTTTTAATTCCCAAACCTGATGGGTCCATCAGGTTCTGCAATGACTATCGCCAGTTAAACTCGGTCTCAAAGTTTGATGCCTACCCGATGGCGAGAGTAGACGAGCTAAAAGACAAGCTGGGTAGTGCTCGGTACTTAGCAACATTGGACTTAACTAAAGGGGACTGGCAAGTTCCGCTGACTAAAAGGGCCTAGGAAAGCTTTTTCTGCACCCAGCAGACATTTCCAGTACACTAGGTTGCCATTTGGCCTCCATGGGGCCCCGACGACGTTTCAGCGTATGATGACAGGATTCTAAGACCCTATATTGCTTATGCATCAGCGTATTTGGATGACGTAGTAATTTACAGTGGCGACTGGGAGTCCCCCCTAAAAAAAAGTGCAGGCAGTGGAGTGGAGTCACTAAGACAGGCAAACCCTAAAAACTGTGCGATCCGCTTGGAAGAAGCCAAGTATTTGGAATACACCATTGGGCGAGGGCTGATCAAACCCCAGCTAAATAAAACGGAAGCCATACAAAACTGGCCTAGACCCCTAAACAAGAAGCAATTTAAGATCGTTTTTGGGAATCGCAGCGTATTACAGAAGATTTATCCTTAATTTTGCATCTATGGCAGTTCCCTTAAAGGGATTCTGTCACCAGGTTTGACCCCTGTCAGCTAAACATATGCTGACGCTCAGGGTCTCTTCAGGATTCCTAATGTGGGCTCATCAATGCGATCAGTAGCTTTATTTTGGCAAAAAACAGGTTTTACTAACCTGTCAATCAAAGAAATAAGGTGCCCAAGGGGAGGTCCAGGGATGCAGGGTTTCCGGCCACACCAATCACTGTTCGTGCCCAGCGCCGCCTCCTACTCTTCTGTGCCGCCTCCTACTCTTCTGTGCCACCTCCTACTTTTCTGTGCCTCCTCTCCCTCCCTCTCTCTCCCACCCCCTCCTCCTGCTGTAAGATCTGGCGCGTGCGCACAGGGCGCATGCGCACTTCGCTTGAAGAAGCCGATCTAAGAAGTCCGCGCGTGCGCATCAGGCTGAACCCTGTGCGCACGCGCAGACTTCTTGGATCGGCTTCTTCAAGCGAAGTGCGCATGCGCCCTGTGTGCAAGCACCAGATATTACAGCAGGAGGAGGGGGAGGGAGAGGGAGGGAGAGGCGGCACAGAAGAGTAGAGTAGGAGGCGGCGCTGGGCACGAGCAGCGATGGGTGCGGCTGGGCACCCTGCATCCCTGGACCTCCCCTTGTTCACCTTATTTCTTTAATTGACAGGTTAGTAAAACCTGCTTTTTGCCAAAATAAAGCTACTGATCGCATTGATGAGCCCAAATTAGGAATCCTGATGAGATCCTGAGCGTCAGCATATGTTTAGCTGACAGGGGTCAAACTTAGTGACAGAATCCCTTTAACCGATCTTACAAAAGGGAAAATTTCTGTGATGATAAAATGGAACCCAGAGGCCGAGAGGGCATTTCAGTCCCTGAAGCGAGCCCTGTGTTCCCAGCCGGTACTGGTATGTCCGGATTTTCTAAAACCCTTCTCGGTGCAAACCGATGCTTCGAATGCAGGGTTAGGAGCAGTGTTGTCACAAATAATTGATGGGGGAAGAACACCCTGTCTTATACATAAATCGGAAGCTGAACGACCATGAAAAGAGGTATGCCACCGTAGAGAAAGAGGCTTTGGCCATTAAGTGGGCCCTGGACACTCTCAAATACTACCTACTGGGCAGAGAATCCACCCTCATCACAGACCATGCACCCCTAAAGTGGATGCAGAATAACAAGGAAAAGAACGTTAGGGTTACCAGGTGGTTTCTGTCCCTCCAGCCTTTTAGGCTCACTGTACAGCACCGAGCAGGCAGCCTTCAGGGAAATGTGGATAGTTTGTCTCGTACTTACTGTCTGTCAAGCCAGGATGCCCCAACCTATAGGTTAGTGCAAAGGGGGGGGGGGTCTTTCTTTATTTATTTAACTCACTTATTGACATATTTTGCTATTATTACTGTCCCCAGTGGGCCT
The DNA here is from genome assembly GCA_033119425.1 of Bufotes viridis. Classification (NCBI taxonomy): domain Eukaryota; kingdom Metazoa; phylum Chordata; class Amphibia; order Anura; family Bufonidae; genus Bufotes; species Bufotes viridis. The sequence goes on from CM065589.1 coordinate 29,007,690, forward strand.
CACAATCTACTTTCCCTACTTCCCTTGGAGTGTGGGAGGAAACCCTGGCAAACACAGGTAGAACATACAAACTCCATGTAGATGTTATTTATTTATTTATTGCCCTAGACAACTGCCTACTCTGCCTACCCCATAGTACTAATGTATTTAGGCGGAGTAAGGGGGCAGACCCAAAGAAACTTGTTGAGATGTTATTTTCTGTAACGAATCCACTTTTTAATAACTGTTGTTGATAATGAGTCTTCTGATTTTTCAGTGAGATTATTATATAAAGTCCACTTCTTTCGATTACTTATGGATAAATACTTCAGAGTAATTGCAGCCTCAAGTTGAGCTTTTATACAAGCGCCGCTCATTTACATCCAATTAATACGTTGCTGGAAAGATAATGACAAATATGCTACATTTCCATTTTTATAATGTGCATTAATATACGTCCTGTTCTAAGAAAAATAAATTGAGCGAAGTTCAAAGAAATAATTGAGAGAGATGTACATCATGTTTCGATGGAGAATTTATCCATTAGTAACGCGGCTTGGAAAAATTACTTTTATAAAACGTGGTTTAAAAAATGGAGCTTTCGAACTCAGATTTCATCTGCATTAAAAAAATTATTTGTAAACATGGCTGACTCTTTGGCTGTTCGGTTAGCGGGGGCTCAGTGGTTAGCTTTCTCCTAGAATCCACTAAACCTAAAGTCATCCATCATATGGCTATATAGTGAAATATATTCTTCAGAGAACATATTTCCACCACTCCAAAGTCCAGTCATGACGTATTTTACACCCCTCCAGCAGACCCTTGGCATTGAGCATGCTGAGGTTTGTGTGCAGCTGTTTGACCATGAAAACCCATTTCATGAAGCTTCTGGCACATCATGGATCAACATAGTAAATAACAATGGACTTAAAGCACAGCCCTGCAGTGCTCCGATATTCGTTAGGACAGAATCGGATACATTCCTGTCTAGCCAAACATAATAAGTTCGACCTGTTCAATCTAGGAGGACATCATTGCCCCAGAAAGACAGCAGGGTCCTAAGCCATGGAAGGTTTGTAAACTATGGCGTGTTTCAGTCAGCAGAGTGATCAAGCAATCAAACTATCAAGACTCCGCTGCAGGGTGGTGGGAAACACTTTAAGACACCATCACCGCAGTCCAGGACAGCCATAGCTGGAAGCCTGCATAATACAGGGGACACAGGTGCAAGAGACAAACAGCGTCAGCTATAAAATTTCTGAGGGTCATCTTCTGCCACATTGCCAGCCACAATATCTGGGAAGAGAGATTGCACTTTGAACTAACTGCTGCTGGATCTGCCGCTATTTGTTTTTTGCATTAATTAAAAGAAAAGCGCCATTTGTTCTACAATCTCTGCCTGGTACCTTTCATCACCTTTTTCACTGCGCCGAACTCCCGAGGTATGACACCGTAACACTACATCTCATCAGGGCCACTACCACTCCCATCCTCTGCACCGGCTCCTCAAGGGCTCACTGCAATACTAATACCAATGCTTCTCTGTGGAGATTACATTGCTTTGTGTTTGATTTAAGGCTCATTTTACAGTGAAATGGCTGAAACACCAGATCTCAAGAGTGTTCAGCCGCTAAGGCATGTAGAGCTTTGTTCTGGGTTGATGAGGTACAAAATACTGAAACAGGTCTCACCAGAAGAGCTATTTGTGAGGCTTTTCCTAGGACCATAACCAGAAGTCTCGTGACCTTCCTGCTCCTTCTGCACAAAAAGAATTAGGGGACATTTATTAAAGGGGTTGTGCCCCATTTTCACCCAGACAGCCACCCTGATATGAGCATCGAAGCATTTCATGCTCCAATGCTCTCCTTTGCCCTGTGCTGCATCGCACAGTTTGGAGATCCGGTGATGTACCGGGCTCTCTATGGGGAAAGCTAGATAGAGGTTTCTGCCTAGCAGTGAGCCCTGTGACGTCACTGGCGCTAATCGGCGGACTTTAGCACTGCCCTAGCCTGTAAAACAGTTAGGGCAGTGCTAAAGCCCGCCCATCAGTGCCGGTGACGTCACCGGGCTCATTGCTAGACAGAAGTATCTGCCTAGCAGTGTAAAAATATAAACCAAAAAGCCAAAATGCTCCAATGCTCATGTCAGGGGGGCTGCCTGGGTGAAAATGAGGATATGTCTGGGTTCAGCTCTGAACATGGACAACCCCTTTAAGACCAGCGATTTATACGCTTCGTCTCTTGCTGCCGGCAGCCTTTGACCTGCTGAACAGCAGGGGATCTGGCGTAGTTTAAGGCCATTTTCCACGCCATAAATGGGCGTGTAAAATGTTGAATGAGATGGGTCGGCTGTCTCGCCCTCTTCCCTGCCCACACCACACCTCCTTTTCCCGCCACTTTGGCGTGAGCAGGGCAAAGGCACTGGCCTTTGCAGCAAAACACCTTTGTGACAAAATCTGCAACCTAATCAGCCACAAAGTGGCCTAAAACAAATAATACATGCCCGCCTCATTCCTTTAATTTAAATAGATTGCCCCATCACAAGAAGTAACACGCGCTCTGATACCTTTTTTCTAGACATCTCTTACAAAGGCCAACAATGCCTTTTAACTTTTACATATCTGGTGACGCTGCTCCTGGAATTTTTGCATTACAATTTTCACTGACTTGATGCTTTTTCAGACCATAAAAGATACGGTGTTAATAAATACTAATGCACAGCTTTATCGCCCAGCACCGGCCCCGTTTATTCCTCTCTTTATTTAGTGCATTAATGGTTACTCTGGCAATTAAAGAAAGAATGAGGAGTTTATGAGACGGCCGTCCGCTCGTTTATCTCTCTGACACTTTTTCTGAAGTGCTTTATTGTCCAACGACCGGAATGAATAAAAAAAAAAATATGTATTCATAACTGGAAAAATATTGTCTGCCTTGGAAAGTGCGGAATATTGTTACACACTCTTCTAGTGAAAGTAAGTAATTTACAAATGTGTCAAGGGTCATTGTGCAATCATGACGCCATAATCCCAGAGCCAAAGATGCTAAAGGGTATGTAGACTTTTGCAATCATACTTTTATAATCATAGAATCATAATTTTATTGCTCATAGGTGGAGATGAGCTTCTCAGTTTTTAATTAATCAAGTTCATCTAGAATTCCCAAAACTTTTGTGATTCAAATTGGGTAAATCATCCAAATATGGCATTCGCCATTTTACAGATCGGAAGACAACACAGCAAGGAAGATGAAGAAGACGGATCACATGATGCTCGTCGCAGCCCTGACTGGTAGCTTTGCCCATAAGGTCTTGCAGTCAGTCTCAGCCAATCAGAAGGGACAATACTGACATGTGTCATAGACGCTATATAAGATCCCATGCAGGGAAGCCATGTGCATTCTGAGCTTGTATGTTGAGGTGCAGGACATCTATCAGAGAGAGCAAAGAAAACTTATCTTCAGACACACAATATGGCTACCGTAGGGTCAAACAGGGACAGTGTTAGGATATTAGGAAGTTAGTAAGATTTAATTAGCTAAGGACAGGACAGGGTCGTGTTAGTATACTATATGTGCAACATGTCGCCTGCCAGGGCTGATCGTGTCCCAGGTTTTTAGGAATGCCGAGTGGTGATGCAGCCTTATAAGGGTACTTTTACACTTAAGTTGTGAGGATCTGGAAGGCAGTTCCGTCGACGGAACTGCCTGCTCGGATTCAGAAATCTGTGTGAAAATGGAAAGCATTTGTAGACTGATCAGGATGCTGATCTGTAGTGTACGGGAGTTGTAATACCCGTCACTACAGAAGGGTCACTTGTATGTTGTCGTTCCTCTCATTCATGGGGAGGCTGGTATATGTCCTATTCATAAAATGCAATGTAATGTAATGCTATTTAATTCCCTGTTACTGTGAAATGTGCCATGTGCAGGCCGGCTAGGGATTTCATTCCAGCTCTAGTCACTAGAGGGAGCTAGGGAGCCCTAGTCTATATAAGGCCCAGTCAGGGAAGTAGAGAGGAGATTAGGCTGTGTCTGAGTTAAGCACAGGCCATGTGCCTGTGAAAGCAGAGCAGGCCTGGAGCCTGCAGACTAGGAGAGGGCATTGCAGTCCCTGTAACCGGGTTCCAGATCCGAGGAGAAGGTTCCCCTCCTACGTCCATGTCAAGCAGAAGCAAGAGTCAAGCTGAGGCAATCCCTAGAGCAAGAGGTACTGTAATGTCAGAGGAGGTACACTGTAAACTGGAGATTCAAGGATATAAGCCAGAAGTAGGGCATTGGGGCCTTGAAGAATACTTGCCAGTCAGGACAAGTCAGGAAGAAAGTAAGGTTCACCTGCATTTCAAAAGTCCTGTGATTTAACCCTCTGTTTCACCTTGCTGGATATAAGCCTGCTGTAACTGAGACTGTACCAAAGCCTATTGTCTGCAACAGGAACTGTTTTAAGAGAGTGCCTTCTGTATTACCACTGTTTCAGTAAAGTTGGAATTCTGTTTCAAGCTACAAGTCTGCACCTCTATTATTCCTACTGTAAATACGGTGTGCCACCGTTTACTGGCACTGGCGTCACGAAACATCAGGGACTTAGCCATAGGCACGTTAAACTACAACACCAAGGGCATCTCACATTGCACCTGGCTGTGTCCCTTCAGAACCCAGAGAGTGCCCCAGAGGAACAGCGTGCCGGCCTCTCCATCACTGGCATTCCCCGGGTTGGTCCCACACATTGCTCTGACTTGGGGGTGCTACAGATCCATCTAACAAATGCATTGAAACACTGGATCCATCTCTCTGGTGTCATCCGACAAAACAGATCCAGTTTTCCGGTCTGCGCATGTGCAGACCTTTAAAAATGCAAAAAACAATTAAATACCGGATCCGTTTTTCATTTTTTGCATTTTTAAAGCTCTGCACATGCACAGACCGGAAAACTGGATCTGTTTTGCTAGAACACTTGGTCCCGGATCCGGCATTATTGCATTTCCGGCATTCCGGCAAGTGTTTCGGAATTTTAGACGGAGAAAATACCGTAAGGCTGGGTTCACACGAGCGTGTCCGGATTAGATCCGGATGCGTTGCGGATGCGTTCAGTGAAAACTGTGCGATTTCACAGGCAAAGCCATTCAGTTTTGCCTGCGATTGCGTTCAGTTGTTCAGTTTTTTCCTCGCGGGTGCAATGCGTTTTGACGCGTTTTTCACACGCGTGATAAAAAAACTGAAGGTTTACAAACAACATCTCCTAGCAACCATCAGTGAAAAACGCAACGCACCCGCACTTGCTTGCTTGCTTTCACGCAGCCCCATTCATTTCTATGGGGCTAGGGATGCGTGAAAAACGCAGAATATAGAACATGCTGCGATTTTCACACAACGCACAAGAGATGCGTGAAAAAAAACGCTCATGTACACAGACCCATTGAAATTAATGGGTCAGGATTCAGTGCGGGTGCAATGCGTTCACATCACGGAAAACTTACCGGAAAACTTTAACGCAAGTGTGAAAGTACCCTTAGTTCTGTGTGTCACAGAGCTCCTACCTGGATACCGTCGCTCCCCAGGGTTAGGCTCCGAAGCAATAAAGGGGAGAGTAATGGTTGGTGGAGTAAAAAGTTTAACAGCTTTACTTAAACAATCTTGCATCCAGACAATATTTGGTCCTTCTCTTGTTTCCATCAGATTATGGGGTAAACTGGTAGGCGAACTTGGATATGTTGCTTTATCTTTCTCTGCTGTGCTTGACTCTGGTTTTAATCTGGTAGCCGGACTTTAGGACTGTTCTGGTACTGTTTAAGTGGGGTGCATTTGGCTGTTGACACCCTTGTGATACTGTCTGTATCTGTAAGGAGACATGGTGCTCTATGAGCTGCTTCCCTTGGGAGACTCCTTCTGCAGAAGGGGGAGCCATTCCCCTCACTGCACCATCTCTTGTGTCTTCTCAGTTCCACCATCCACACTAGATTGGACTAGACCAGGGATGGGCAAACTGCTGCTCTCCAGCTGTTGTTAAACAATAACTCCCACCATGCCCTGCTGTAGGCTGATAGCTGTAGCCAGACTGGGCATGCTGGGAGTTGTAGTTTTGCAACAGCTGGAGAGCCACAGTTTGCCCATCCCTGGACTAGACTATAGTTTTCTGCAACCCCTTCCTTGGTAGGAAACAAGACCAGCCCACGCCTGCCCAAAAGGGGAAGAATGGAATGGTAAGTTCCAGTCTATCTAAAGATCTCCCTCTGCCAGATACACTACCACCTGCTGGACAACTAGGCACAGTGCAGGCACAGTGCATGAACAGAACAGTTTTATAGCAATATTATGATTGCATAGTGTAGGAGGACCTGGAATAGATACACAGATGACATTATTGTTAGCCATTAGAGACAGTAGCAGGGTGTAGGAATGATAATAACCACTCTAGGCTACTGCATATGTCACTGGGATGCAGCCATTTCCATTCAGCGAGGCTCTGCTTGCACTACAAATCAATATTTAAAGCTGCAGTAAAAAAAAAAAAATTCTTAATGTGTAGGAGCCAGCTAGCAGCCCAATTACCATAAAAATCATAAATGTACTGGCTGACATATTTTATGTGTCATAGTTACACTGTATTCTGTGCAATTTTGTAAAAAAACTTAAAAAAAAATACTAAACTAAAAATTATATCATCTCATAGGCTAAAATAAAACGTCAGGCAACTTTGTAAATAGTCTTGATTAAAAAACAAATCTGCAAAAAATACAGATTATGGCCCCATTCACACGTCCAATTCTGCGGAATAGATGCAGACCCATTAATTGTGAATGGGGCTGGACGAACTTCCGGGTTTGGGCCCCAAAACATCTGGCCACGGCTCCGCAAAAGATAGAGCATGTCCTATTCCTGTCCTGCGGACAAGAATAGGCATCTATATGGGGAGTACCGGCCGGGTGTGTTGCGGATCCACAATTTGCGGATCCGCAACACACCATGGACGTGTGAATGGGGCCTATGTCAGTGTGACATCCGTATTGTATTGTTTTTTGGTTTTTTTGTGGATCCATTGCAACAATGTCTATCCTTGTCCGCAAAACAGACAAGAATAGGGCATGCTCTATCTTTTTTGTGGAACAGCCATGCGGACATATGGAAACAATGCGCACTTTCCGTTTTTTTTTTTTTTTTGTGGACCCATTGAAGTGAATGATTCCGCATATGGGCCGCAAAGAAAAAGGGATGGACACGAAAAAAAATACGTTCATGTGCATGAGCCCTTAAAGGGATTTTCCTGAAATACGTAGTAATGGCCTATCTTTATGACAGGCCATAAATATGTAGTCAGAAAAGGTCCAACCCCTGGGATGGATGGATGGATGGATGGATGGATGAATAGATAGATAGATAGATAGATAGATAGATAGATAGATAGATAGATAGAAAAGTCCAAAGCTTGTGAGCAGCACAGCAGAAACTAGTTGCAGGTTACAGCGTGTGGACCGAAACGTTGCATTGGTGAATAAATCTACATTGATTTTACTTACTGAAGTGCCATGGATATTTTTGGTTTAGATAGATAGATAGATAGATAGATAGATAGATAAAAATGCAAAACGGCAGCACACTCAAATATCAAAGATGTAAGTGTCACGCTCTAGTGTGGGAGGGAAACCCCCACACTGAATTTAGGAGGGAAAAGGAAATAAGGCCTGAAAACTAGGGAAGGAAGATGGACACCTCCTAGTTGAAACCCCCTAATCAAAGCCCTGACTGACTACCAGTATGAACGGACCCCAGAGGTAGGTGAGTTCATACACCGGAATACCTAAAGTCCTATGTAACCCTAAAGGACCCTGGTACTAATGACAGGAAAGAGACATCCTGTTCCTCCAAACGGAAGGATGAACGGGAGTCTCCCTAAGGCCTAATACAAAACAACAAAGAAATGCAACACACAGGAAAGCCAAAATACAAAGATAAAGGTAATACTTAACTTCCAAGAAGCTATGGCACCACCAGGAACTCACCCGAGATCCAAACACCAGCTATCCCCAGGTCCAACTGAAGCTGTAAACCGCACAGCATTGTGGGAGAAACAACTATAAATAGGGAAAGTTAGATGATCACAATAGCAACTCCTGGAAGTTAAGGGTGTGGCCAGTACCAGAAACCACACAGACGCCTATTGATCCACAAGGTAAACATGTCAAACCAAACTACGTGTTGCCAGTTCCAAAGATCTCCTGCCACTCACTGTCGCGGGGACGTCTGTGACAGTAAGGTCCCCTTAAAGGGATCATCCAGCATTTATGTTAAGGTTAGATGAAGGGTCCGATCCGAACCCAAAACGTGTTGCAAATAAACTAATAAAAGCCTGTATCTGAACTGTACAAGTGTGCTGTAACACGTCCTTAGGGCTCATGCACACAACCATATATATTCTGCGGTCCACAAAATGTGGATCCGCAAAAAAATATGGATGATGTCCATGTGACATCCGTATTGCATCCATTTTTTTTGCGGATCCACTGTAACAATGCCTGTCCTTGTTGGTAAAACGGACAAGAATAGGACATGTTCTATCTTTTTTGCAAAACAGCCATGCAGACATACAGAAATGGAATGCACACTGAGTCATTTTTTGTGTGTGGACCCATTGAAGTGAATGGTTCTGTATACGGCGGCAAAAAAAAGGGAATAGACAAGAAATTGTATTTGTATATTGTATCCTATTTCCATTATCCCATTAGATAACTTTGGCAGGACCAGCCAACCATCTAATGTGGTTTGACAGATGTTGAGGTTATAGAGGGTCAAACATGTAGAATTTCAGGAGAAATAAGCCGCCCCAGAGGTGTCTGACTGCAGCTTACTCCTCTCTGCCCATTAAGAACACATGCACACTTAGCTCGGCCGAGCGTGCAAGTCTATGAGGGGTCAGAATGAATAGCTTTCAGTTATCTAAATTGTACAGGGTAACATAAGGACTGGCCATCATTATAAATTCCTGGAAAAACCTTTTGCTCTATCTGTCATGTCTAGTCTATGAAATGGAATTCATTAACTGACCCGCCACGGGAGAAATATTCCTCAGCGAATACAGAGACGTTAATAAAAGTCGTGCCACGCACCCTCCATGTAGGAGAAACATAATCACCTATTAGTGAAGGACTTTTCGCCACCTTGGGTCCCACGGCATCAAACGAAAAATATGCTGCTGTGCGAACGACTCTGACAAAACACCAAAAGCGCGTTGACCTCGAGTCGAAGGTGACGACGAGAGGACATTTTGCAGACTCTTATTTACGGACCCCGGTGTGCAGTGCCCAGCTGCGTCGAATGCATGTGATCCCCGCGTCGTAAATCGAGTCGCCGGAGAGTTGAGCTTTTATAGCGCTGCTCAGGGCTGAGCAGTAAAACAGAGCAGCATATGCGGGTTCTGATTCTTTCCCTCCTTAATATTTTCGGGAACGAGGTCTTTAATATAAAATGTACCGCCACGGCGCGCACAGCTGCACTTAACATCTGGCATTCCTGATGCTCGGAGATAAAGTAAAAGTCAGCTAATCTTCACTGTAGGTTAACATTATTCCTTATTACAGGGCGGTAAGGCCCAGAGTGCATCATTCTCAGCTCTAAGGGACCTTGGGTTGTAAAGGAAGAAAATTAAAATGTATTCATGTGGAATAAGTGTTCCCCCCTCTTCGCTTCTCTTTGTCTCCTTCACGACGGCTCTCTCCTCATACAGCCTTTCGAGATTTCATGCTCGCTGCGTACAATATGCTCAAACCACAGGCCATTTTGCTCATGAAATGCCACTGTCGGAAGTAGATTCTCAAATAGATGAGTTTTAAACTTGAAACCTGAAGGATGAAATAACTCATGTTTGTGGAGAGGTTTCGAGGAGAAACAAACAAAAAAGAAATGAGGGCAAAAGACAAAGGTGAGAGAGAGACACCAGGACTGGTGCCATTGCCAAGTATAGGTGCCGCCATGGGGGTCTGCATTGTATTGTTTGGTTAAGTATGCAGCTGCCCAATAAGAGCACCTATTTACAAACCAACCCTACTGCCTGGTAAGGTTACCCCTTAAGGGTAAGATAACCCCTATAATGACCACCTACGCCCCAATGCTTGGGCCCCTCGTATACAATATAGTTATCCAGGCTCCGGATCCCTGCATAGCCACCGCTGCATCCCGCTAGGGAGGATGGTCCCCGTTGAGGCCTGCTATTGGCTGCTCCCAGACCTAGACTTTCTGCTGCCTGAGGCAAAAACTGAAATGGCGCCCCCCCACCTTCCTCCCTTCCCAATGCCAATTTCTTAACCTAACCTCTTCCCTTCAGCGCATCACTGTGGGCAGTAATGGCAGCAATGGCGGCAGAGCTAGAGAGGGTTCAGAGGAGGGCAACTAAAGTAATAACTGGAATGAGGGATCTACAGTACCCTGAAAGGTTATCAAAATTAGGGTTATTCACTTTAGAAAAAGACGACTGAGGGGAGATCTAATAACTATGTATAAATATATCAGGGGTCAGTACAGAGATCTCTCCTATCATCTATTTATCCCCGTGACTGTGACTGTGACGAGGGGACATCCTCTGCGTCTGGAGGAAAGAAGGTTTGTAAACAAACATAGAAGAGGATTCTTTACGGTAAGAGCAGTGAGACTATGGAACTCTCTGCCTGAGGAGGTGGTGATGGTGAGTACAATAAAGGAATTCAGGAGGGGCCTGGATGTATTTCTGGAGTGTAATAATATTACAGGCTACAGCTACTAGAGAGGGGGCGTTGATCCATGGAGTTATTCTGATGCCTGATTGGAGTCGGGAAGGAATTTTTTTCCCCCTAAAGTGGGGAAAATTGGCTTCTGCCTCACAGGGTTTTTTTGCCTTCCTCTGGATCAACTTGTAGGAAACAGGCCGAACTGGATGGACAAATGTCTTTTTTCGGTCTTATATACTATGTTACTATGTTAGGTCACAGGGAGATTACGCTTCCACTGTGGAAGCGTTCATCTCCATAGTCATCTGTATCTGACAGCGATACAGGTGGCTGTGCTGCGGCAGGGGAGGGAGAGGCGTCTCCCTTCCCTGTTCCCCTGATAGGCTGCGAACCTTGTGCCAGCAGTCTATCAGAGGTTGGCGCAGGTGGGGCGATGACGTCATTGCACCGCCTAAACAGTACAGCGTGGGACACAGGCCACGCTTGTTACTGGGACATGATGAGGGGGGGGGGAACTTGTTACTAGGAGATGATGAGGGGGGGGAGAGGTTCTTGTTACTTGGACATGATGAGGGGGGGGAGGCACTTGTTACTGGGACATGATGAGGGGGGAGGCACTTGTTACTGGGACATGATGAGGGGGGGCACTTGTTACTAGGAGATGATGAGGGGGGAGGCTCTTGTTCCTTGGACATGATGAGGGGGAGGCACTTGTTACTGGGACATGATGAGGGGGGAGGCACTTGTTACTGGGACATGATGGGGGGGGCACTTGTTACTGGGACATGATGGGGGGGGCACTTGTTACTGGGACATGATGAGAAGGGGGAGGCACTTGTTACTAGGAGATGAGGGGGGGAGAGGCACTTGTCACTGGGACATGATGGGGGGGCACTTGTTTCTTGGACATGATGAGGGGGGGGAGAGGCTCTTGTTACTGGGACATGATGGGGGGGAGACACTTTTTACTGGGACATGATGGGGGGAGGCACTTTTTACTGGGACATGATGATGTGGGGGAGAGGCACTTGTTACTGGGACATGATGAGGGGGGGAATGTCACGGGTATATGTGAACAACAGGAGCATAAACAGTGCTGAAGCTACTGACCAGACCCAAACTAGGGAGCATAAAAGGTAACCCCTGTCAGACCCTAAGAGCTCTCCCTATGCTGCTATGCCCATGCCCAGACCCTGATGGTGGGTCGTGGCATGCCCACGTACCCAAGGCTGGTGACAGCTGAAACCCCTACAATAGTGGGAAGGGCACGGCCACCGGCGCCCTGCTCAGAACACGGACGGAACCGGGGTCGCCTCGGATCCAGTCAGCAAACAAACCAAAACACACAATGTCTGCAAACTTATCTGTAGGAGCTGCAGCAGCAGTGAAGACAGATCCAAACTCAGCAGACAATATCCGATGTTACTTGCTTCAGCAAAACACAGGTCCAGTGTAAAGAGACCACACAAGTGTAGATACTCCAGCGGCTGACACAACTCAGATGAGAAATATAATCCGCACGATTAAACAGGAAGAGGGGTGATTTATAGTAAGAGGAATCAATCACAGGAGGGACAGCTGGGAGGAGGGAAACTGAAAGTAAAGACCTCATCACAGGGGCGGAGAAACAGAGCTGTGAGAACTCCTCAAAACTCTGGTAGTGACATCATCACAGGGGCGGAGAAACAGAGTTGTGAGAACACCTCAAAACTCTGGTAGTGACAGGGAGAGGCACTTGTTACTGGCACATGATTGGGCGGCATCTATGGGGGCACTTCTTACTGGTACATTATTGGGGGCACTATTGGGGGCCACAGCAGTACAGTATTGGGGGTACTAGGATGTTTTGTCCAGAAGATGGGAGGATGATGGAAAAGTAGTAAACTAAGTTTTTCTTTGTTTTTGTCAAACTGCAGAGACGAAAAATTGTGGTCTGCTCTCAAGGTCTGAAAGGAGAAGATGAGGAAAGAGAACATCTACATCCAAGGAGAGTGAGACGTCACTGGATGTAAGAGGTATGGGGCGCTGTATTACCCTGTATTTCTGTAGTGATGGGAGCATGGGCGTAACGATCGCTGGAGGTGCCCCTCCCGAGACCAGGCTCTGGATCCGCAACTGCAGCGTATGGCCTTTGGCTGCCCCTCTCTTGCCCCTACCTGGTGCTGTCTGAGGTAAACGCCTCACCTGGCCTCATTGGTGGTGCACCACTGGTTGTCCCCCCCGTTCCCGGATGTTTTGATCCGATCGACGGGGAGATGCAGTGGCGGCCGTGCAGGGATCCCCAGCGACGTGGATGCCAGGGAGCTGGTAAGTATAATGTATACAAGAGTCCCAGGCATTGTGGGGGGTCATTATAGGGGTTGGATAACTCCTTTAATCCTGCTGATTAAAATGATACCTATCTTGGGAGAATTGGTTGCAGCGTTCCCAATAAATAAAAAAAAGACTTTCATTCTTTATGCAAATTAGGGCTTCAGAGCACCCAGGGGTGGGCCCTAGCTGCTCGGTGCACCTTAGCTCCTAACTCTCCAATGTTAGTCTTGCCTCATTTGCATAAAGAAAAAAAGTCCTTTTTCTCGAGGAACACCTCAACCAATTTCCACAAGACAGGTATCATTCTAATCAGCAAAACCAAGCCTACCTCACAGTATATGTTTTAATAGGGTTGATGCTGCTGACCGGTGCTTTTTAAAGACTCATATACACATAAGAGAAAAGTCAATCAACCCCCTGATTTTTAGAGGGACTGGCTGACTACCTGGGTATGCGGGCCTCCCAGCTATGCCCCAACAGATAATGTCAGGGGGGAGAAGTATAGGGGTTCAATCCTTTTGTTCTCAGGGCAGATCAGCTGCCTCCAAAGGTGTCTGGTAGCGTTACTCCCTGCTCCCACTGACACACACATACTGAGATGAGACAACCCTATATGTGCATAGAAAAGTCAGATGAAATAGCTGACTACTTGACCAGTGGTAAGGTAGCCTTAAAGGTGTCTTCCAGAACTTTTGTTAATGCATGATAAAGGGTTCAATCCGGACCCGAAACGCGTTGCAAATCAACTAATAAAAGCCGTATCTGTACTGTATCCTGACTACATTTTGGAAGTAGCACTAAAAACCCTGTTCTTCTCTTCTTAACCTTTGCGTTCTTCCAGTATTTCGATATTCATGGTCTATCTTTTGGATAGGCCATAGATCACTGGGGGTCCTGCATCCCTCACAGAGCTGGTGCGTTTAGAATGGAGCAGCGCTGCAATAACCGGCTCCTGGACGGTGGTGTATAGTGCAGCATTACATACCTACTATTCTGATGCATGAACAGTCCAGGTCCCCCAGAACAAGAGCCATATTTATACAGCATCCATCTAGTCTGGACCTTGATCCCATCGGCAGCTTTTACATCTAATTTTTTTCCCGGACAACATGAAGGATCACGAACAGGAGGAGCAAAAACAAAATTAAAGGAGTTTACCATTTCCTGACATATATGAATTTGGTATACAACGAAGGGGCTGCAATTGTAGTAAAGTGGAGCTCCCCCTTCAGGTTTGTTACTGCCCAGAGCCACTCCCTTCGTTCTAGCAATCAATGATAGTTTTTTACTAATCAGTAGATGATGGCATGTCTGACCAATATGATAGTGCTCCTTTAAGACTTCTCCATTGCCTTTCCTATGTCTCTCCTCCCTCTGCTTTTTCTCCTCCCTCTGTACACTGTGTGTGATGCTATTGCACTACTTATTAAGTTATTATTGTATTGTAATCTACATTTATTTATGCATGCTAGCAATATTTATGGTGGCCACTAGATGGCTCTGTGGCACCATAGGTAAAAGTATAGGCAGCAATAGGAAGTAGGCAGAGTGTGTAGCTGAGACCAAATTGTGTGCTTAGGTAGTCTGTGCAGCTCAGACAACAGACTGTAGCCCCAGGTAGCTGGAAGAGAGCAGAGCCAGCACCGTGTTAGAAGTTCAGAGAGAAAGAGTGTGCGACTGGTCAGAAGGCAACAACAGCCTTCTCATCCTATTACAGTGCACCAGTGCTACCAGCATTCTCGGGACTGAGTGTGTGGAGATTCATCAAAACCTCTGTGCCAGAATACCGGTGCTAAAATGTGTGGGGCCATAAAGCACCACTGCAAAACATGGGTGAGCCATTGGCCAGGTAAGGGTTATGATTTAGGTCACCCAACACATTTATTATAACTTATTCCAGAAAACCAGTCTAAATTATACCCAAAATCCACACTAGTCCTAGCTGACGTAGATTTTAGTTCTGGCACACTGACAGCCCAATTTTTAGGGGGTGTGCATTTCTGATGCCAGTTGACAACAAATTAAAGGGGTTCTCCGGTGGCATATAACTAGGAAATACCACAGAATCAGATAAGTGTAAATCCCTCCACTGAGATCGGCTCATTTCTCCATAACGGGGCCCTAAAGTGAAGGAGAGCATGCCATGCATGTGCAGCTATCCTCCATTTACCACTACAGGAGTTCTGAAAATAGTCAAGCTCTGCCACTCCCATAGCAGTGAATGGACAGGGGGCCGCACTTCTGCAGCTTGCATTCCATTCACTGCTATGGGACTTCTCAAAATACTTGAGCCAGAGCCTGACTATTTTCAAAAGTCTCGTAGGAGTGAATGGAGAGAACGCCGTACATGCACAGCATGCTTTCCTTCGCTTTGGGCACCCCGTTCTAGAGATTGAAGGTGGGACCTGTAACTCTCTGACATTTGTGGCATATCCTAGTGATATCATACACATGTTGTAAGGGGAAACTCCCTTTAAGTCTTACTAAATATCCCCTGTGACTGTTCTCGCTAAAGACTGAATATTCCTGTGCTGTGTTCTGAAACCAATTCAAAAAGAATTGAACTTTTAACATTGTCCAGTGTGAGCTGAGAGGTAGTGGATAGCCACCACTAGGACCTGAGATGTGTGCTCACCATGGGTTGAGATCTAAGCACACGAGGCTCCACAGTCGCTGTTTTGGGTGTTGGGTATGGTGATCCTGCATTATATATGCAAGGTCACCACATTACAGTGAGAAATCCCCTTTACATTTTTTGGATTGGTCTACTCTTGACTTCAACACAATAGAGTTGCTCCTCTTCGAACTTCCTTGTAGACTATAATCACATGGGTCATGTGGGTAGCTCTAAATTGCTCTTCCTCATTTGTTGCCAGAGTATGAAGATTTCAAGCAAGGCTATACACTCCTTAGCATAAGACCATGTAGCAGCTATGTGGCCTTTGGAGAGAGGATGACCGCCTTAGTTGGTCCCATGGCCATTGAACCTGTGCCAAAATCTTGGCTTCCAGAAGAACTGCATTGAGAACAGCCAAGGGGTTTGGGTTTCTGCCCATGGGTTATAGAAAGGGCATTGAGAGCTAACAAACACTTGGTCCTTCTGCCCTGAGTGGTAAAGCCCAGTATCACGGGGTGGTTCTTTGTTTTGCGCTATGGAGCCTTTATTCTCCTTGGTACATCACTCATCTCTATAACAAAAGTCTATATCTTCTGAACCTGCATAGAATAAATTTTAGCGTAATGGAGGCGAGCCCTAATCTATAACGAGTGGTATCTAAGCTCCTGTACAGCAGCAATCAATGTAATTTACAGACATAATTAGGTCTAATTGGCTTTCTACACTGGTTAATCTGATGACACAACATTTATATAGCGGTGACAGCCGACGACTCTGATCTATCCTTTATCAAGTGCGTAACTATTTACAATTAAAATGCATTTAGCAACTTAATAATGTTGTGAAGGACGAAATGATCCCAAATTTATTTCCTCCGATGACAAATGCTCCTTTTGAACATACATCTTGGTTTGTTTCCCAGATATAGAACCGAAAACTGCATGTCTCCAAAACCCTGCTATAAATATCTTTCATTAGTCTCTAAAATAGCTCGGTGTCAGGTAAGTCTCAAAATAATTGTCTGAAGTGCGTGTAGAGCTTCTCCGAGATGAAACGAATATGTGATGAAGACTGAAGACTCAACCGTCTGCATGACATCAATGGCAATATTACAGTAAACCTTGGGGAATTGTCCCTGTATGGCGGTATTACGGGCTCAGAATGACTTCTTCCCCAAAACCAAATGGGCTAATGTGGTGAAAAGTCCAAGTAGTTTGATCAAGGGTCCTACAGAGAGAGGGGGCACCAAAACCAACATGAAGATCCCATGAAAACACTAGTCTATTCCGATATAGGGTGGTCTGGTTGTTTAAAGGGGTTCAAGTAGAGGCATCTGCAGCACTCCCTCCCAATTACTCTTCTTGGATCTATAGCTGGTACCGTGAGCCAGGGTCCGAAGCTGCTTTTTTTTTATTAAAGGGGTTGTCCCACAAAAAGTATTACTATGCAGTGAAAAAGGCATTTCACGTATTATTGCAATATACATGCAGTGAAAACATTATTTAGTGATTTTTATGTATATTAAATTTTACTCTCTGGTGGCGCCCCCTGCTGTTTATCCTTCTGGTCCACCTTCTCCTGCATTCAGAGGTGGACTGATATGTTGAGTGGCTTCCCTACTGCCTTCCCCTCAGTGCTGGCCCATTGACCTCATAGTAAAGTTCTCCAGACACCTTCCATTCAGTCATCGATACTTCTAAGTTCATAGACATATATATCTATATCTCGCTCTATACAGTAGAGAAGAACATTGTGAGGGTGTTACACATCATATGTTTATCACCACCAATAGATTTTGCCTACTCTTGCCATCTAGTGCTAATTCACTCTAAAACTTGACTTTTAATTTATCGATTAATACTAAACTCTAATATTGACTAAAAGATGGACGCCAATCCTGCCTTTTAAATGCACCTATTAGAGTATTCCTGAGCTATAGTCTCTGGCTCTAATTGCTGAGAGATTGCGCGCGATCTCTCAGTACTGATATACTGAGTGAGGTAAGGATTCTATGTCACATTTAAAATCCGTGCACACTACCCCCCGTCATGTTTCGCCTAAACTGGCGACTTCAGGGGTTCTGGGTAGCGTTCCAGACGCTACCCGGAATCCATGCGCATGGGGTGCTCCATGCGTGATCCATGCGCATGGGGCGCTCTGACGTCATTCTGGAGCGCCCCGGGAGCCGCACGGACTGTATGACTGATCGGTCTTCTAATGCTTTCAGGCGACTTGCGTTCTGATGAATCCTCAGAATGCAAGTGTAAAAGAGGCCTCAGGCCTCTTTCACACGGGCGTAGTTTGTGAGGGCCGGACAAGATGCGGGTGCGTCGTGGAAAAATGCGTAATTTTTCCGCACGAGCGCAAAGCATTTTAATGCATTTTGCTCGCGCGTGAGAAAAATCGGTATGTTTGCTACCCAGACCCGAACCCGGACTTCCTCACTGAAGTCCGGTTTCGGGTTGAGTATTCTGTAGATTTTATTATTTTCTCTTATAACATGGTTATAAGGGAAAATAATAGCATTCTTAATACAGAATGCTAAGTAAAATAGTGCTGGAGGGGTTAAAAAATAAAAAAATAAACTCACCTCATCCACTTGATCGCGCAGCCCGGCTCGTCTTCTTTCTTCTTTTTTGAGGACCTGCAAAAGTACCTTTGATGACGTAATCGAGCTCACCACATGGCGAGCGCGGTGATATCAGCGCAGGCCCTGCTGAATGAAGATAGAAGATCATTCTATCTTCATTCAGCAAGACCTGCGCTGATGTCACCGCGCTCCCCATGTGGTGAGTGTGATGACGTCATCAAAGGTCCTTTTCTTCCAGGTCCTCAAAGAAGAAGAAAGAAGATGAGCCGGGCTACGCAATCAAGTGGATGAGGTGAGTTTATTTTTAAAAAAATGTAACCCCTCCATCACTATTTTACTTAGCATTCTGTATTAACAATGCTATTATTTTCCCTTATAACCATGTTATAAGAGAAAATAATAAAGATCGGAATCCCCATCCTGATCGTCTCCTATCAACCATTCGTGAAAATCACACCGCATCCGCACTTGCTTGGGGATGCTTGCAATTTTCACGCAGCCCCATTCACTTCTATGGGATCTGCGTTGCGTGAAAAACGCACACTATAGAGCTTGCTGCGATTTTTACGCAGCGCACAAGTGATGCGTGAAAATCACTGCTCATGTATACATGTGTACAGCCCCATTGAAGTGAATGGGTCCATTCACGTCACGCATTGCACCCGCGCGGAAAACTCGCCCGTGTGAAAAGGGCCTCAGGGTACCTTCACATCACTGTTTAGTTTTCCTTTTTTTCTGATCCGTCAGAAGAACAGATGAGAAAATAGATTTAAAAAATGATCCTTTATTTTGAGCGTCTATTGTGCTTATTTTGCATCCGTTTCTGTAGTCATTTCTGTCTCAGATCTGTTATTTTTGACACAAGGAAAAGTCTTCCTCTAAGGACCTCTTCCCCTGCCAAAAATAACGGATCTCAGATGGAAATGACTAAAACAGATGCAAAATAAGCACAATGGATGCTTAAAATAAAGGATCATTTATTTTTATTTTTTTCTGTTCTTCTGATGGATCTGCATAGGAGCTGTATACACGAAACGTAAGCATCTTATTTATTTAAAAGCATAATAACTCTCTTCGCTGTCCATACTTAGTGGGGGAAGTCATTTTGTCAATCGGCAAAGGTCGAAACTGAAGTGACATCTTTAAAGCTTGGATGATGAATGAGTTCATGGCAGTCAATACGACCAAATTGTTCCTCATTATATACAGAATATTGCTTTTTAGCTGAATTGTATTTCGGGCATCTTTTTCTCTATTTTGTCAGTGATTCTGCGCGCTTTGTAGTTGAACTTTTCTAAAAACTCTCAGGAGTGAGCTTCCTGAAGGCTCCTATTTGTGTGCGCAGTTATTTTTCAAGGATGAAAGAGAACAAGAACATAGAAAGCCTGTGACAGATTAACACCTACCCTCGACATGAAAGGTGCCAATTCCTGCATGTACTTTCCTGGTTACTGCCAAACATCGCACACCTCTCAACTACGTTAACTACCATGTCCCAGGCAGACCTCTGACAGGTCGCACTTTAGAAAATATTCCTAGCGAAACAGCTGAAATCTCTAAGACTGTTCAGACTTTCAGGATTAGCAATATGCAGAAGTTCGAGGATCAATTGGGCTAATCCACAAGGAATCATGACATATAATGGACAGGCTGCAGATCTAAAACGCGTTGTTCTGTACAGAGTTATTCACTTGCATCGGTTGTAGAAAGTCAGTGGGTTTGATGACTGCGTAGGAGTGGAATGCATTTCCAAATCCCCAGCAAATTCTGGAGCTGTGATCACAGCGGTATTCCAGCTTTTAGATAGGGATGGCCTATACTCTGGATAGGTCATCAATATCAGATCCATGGGGGTCCGACGCCCAGTTGAACTGCGGTACTCTGCCACAACAATTACACAGTAGACGGAGTCATCTTCTGGTTCCGGCTCCGTAGAATGTTTAGCTTCCGGGACTGGCAGCTGATTAGTGTCTGACCCCCAGTAATCTAATGATATTGATGACCTGTCCGCAACGGGCACAGACTGCCGGCATCACACCAGGTTGTACAGAGATCGGCATGGGACTAGGCAAGAGAGCCAGGGAAGCTCCACAGGAGGTAAGTTCTCATAGATTTATTTTTTTTATTCTTTTTTTATTCAGGACTACATCAAAACCTACACCAAAACCTGACTTTTGCACAATAAAAACCCTGACATTGACACCCCACCATCTCATTTGTGGGGTGCCATTGGGAGACATAGGGAGCCTGCTCCCTCTGTAACTGCTAATATAAGCAAATGGAGGAGGTGAGTGATTTTTTTTTATTACCACAGGGGGGAAGTAGAGGGAGGTAAAGGCTGCACTAATGAGCTCTCCGCAATGGAAGCGCTAATTTGCAGTCCTCGTAACAAAATACCGGCATTGGCAGAGCCACTAAAATACCGGCCTTGCCGCCTGGGTGACAACTCTAACTATTGCCCGTGTCATGTTAAGGGGTCAAACGGCCCAGATCTGTGCTTCTGCAGGTCCAGGCTGATAAAGCAGGAGTGCGGCTCTCATGTCAGAGCCAAGCCCTCACTCTCTGCGGCACGGAAGACTTGTGCAGCGCTTAGACTGGGCCACCATAGAAAGACATAGTTGAGGTCACTAAGGGGTTAATTGTTGACTTGTTGCTATGTAAAGTATGATTTTGTTTGTACATGAACCCTCTGATTGTAAAGCTCTGCGGAATATAAATAAAGATTATTAATATTATTTTACCATTTTTATTCATTATTATTATTATTATTATTATTATTATGTGGATTTGGTGCAGAAAATAGCCTCCTCATTAACCCCTTCCCCCCTGTATATGCATTTAGGGCCTTAGTGACCAAACAATTATTTTTATTGTTTCATCGTCACATTCCGAGAGTTATAATTTATGTATTTTTCTATCGATGTAGACGTAGAAGGGCTTGTTTTTTTAAGGGACACGTTGTAGTTTTTTATGGTAAGCAATAGATATATATATGTTTTTTAAGTTTTACTTAAGTATTACAAAAAAAAACTTTTTTTTTCTTTAAAAAGAAAAGATCAATTTTGCCATTGTTCTTATTTCTTCTTTTTACAGTATCCACCATGTGGGATATAGTAAGTGATGACCGGTCCTGTCATCTGCTTTTTCTTTCCAAAATCAATACTTTATACTGTAGTCCACCTTCAGCAGATGCCGTAGTGCTAATGTTTTTCTTTTTAATTGCCCCCTTCCTTGTTCCTGGATGTCCCTTGCCCATCTTAGTGAGCGTCTCCTTCTCCCTGGCTATGACACTTTCCAATCGTTGCAGGCCGCTGCAGTCATGGAGATAAAGCTGGTTATATAAGCAGGTACAGCAAGTACTATGCTCACTTACATATTCTGTAAATCTCATCTTCTCCCTGACTATGGAGTGGTTTACAGCGAATGTAGAGTGTTACAGCCAGGGAAGAGGAGATGCTCACTGAGAAGAGCATAGGTCTCCTCCTCACTGTGTCGATGCTAGTTACTAGGACGTGGCAGCACAAGAGAGGGGCCAATTTTCAAACAAATAACGCAACAGCCTCTGCTCGAGGAGGATTACAGTATAAGGTATTAAATCCACTGATAGGCCCTCTTTAAAACTTTTTTTTACAATTAACAAGTCCTACAAAGGGACTTTGACAGCCGATCTTCTGATCGCTTGTATAATACACTGTACTTCTCATGCAGTACAGTGTATTTTACTGTCAGTACTATACTGACAGGCATTATCAGGCTACACCAGAGAGGCACTTCCTGCTAGGTCATATACTGCAGGCGGACCTGGCAGCCTTTATGAGGCTGCTGGCTGCCATGCAAGGACATCGGCACCCTGCAATCTCACTCGCCAATGCCTGAAGGAGGGAGCTCCATCACTCTAAAGATCTTAGATGCCGTAGTCGCTAGTGACTGCGGCATCTAAGGGGTTAAAGGGTCCGGATAAGCACTTCTGCTGATCACAACAATTAGAGAAGGAGCATGGCTTTCATATGAAAGCCATTGTCAGGATAGCGAATACCGTCTCACACAAACAGAGATAGTGCAGCCGTAAATTGCTCGGACTCACTATACTTACCTACTTGCACAGTCACCCTAGGTAGTGACAACTGGACCACAGTCCCTTTACTGCAATATGTAAAGGAACAGTAAACAAACAGGGACAAACAAACACTAAGAGAGTCATCGGAAAAAGGGTCAAATGCAGTAAAAGTAACGTCAGATGCAAATTATGATCCCAAAACACACCAAGAACCGGGAGATCAATACAATCCAAAAATGCCAAAAGCCAAAAATGTAATCACAATACAAAATCCAGAAATCCAAAGCCAAACGAGTCTTTAATAAATGCAAGGAACCTTTAGGGGAGCCAGAGGACAAGAAATTCACCGACACCTGCACATCTAGGTGCCGGCCTTTTATACAATAGGAAGGCACCTGCATGCCGGTTGGAGCTGACACTCGCGAGCCCTGACGCTCGGGAGCCCCAGTGCATCGCCTCATTGGCCCGGGGCTCAAACATCAGCAGAGGCCACCCTACAGTCTTGGTTCCCGCACAGAGACAGCTGCGGCTGGGTGAACTGTGACAGCCAGGCTATTGCTCTCCATTAGACAGACCCATACAGCACTTATTCTAAAATAATGCCATTTAATGACCACCGTTAAAACACATACTGATGGTCATTAAGGGGTTAAAGTCAATTCTGCATCAAATGTACGGCAGATGCGCGACGTAAATTGACATCCACTGCAGTTCAAGTCACACACGGAAACATAAGATGTTAGATATCTCATTGGCTTTAATTCTCTCTATAGGACTGCCCAAGAGAAGCCAAGTACATGGAGTACACGTCTGACCATCACATGGAAACCCAGTGGTCAGACCCCCACCAATCAGACACATCGCGATTAGTGTTGAGCGAACAGTTCGAGAATAGTTCGGGTTCGTACCGAATTTTGGGGTGTCCGGGACCCGGACCCGAACCCGGACATTTTCAAAAAAGTTCGGGTTCGATGTTCGTCGATTACTTCCCGCTTTCTGAAGGGCTGCACAGCAGCCAATCAGCTAGCGTTTTACTTCTTGCCCTAAGAGCCCATCACAGCCATGCCTACTAATGGCATGGCTGTGATTGGCCAAGTGCAGCATGTGACCCAGCCTCTATTTAAGCTGGAGTCACGTAGCGCCGCACGTCACACTGCTCTGATTAGTGTAGGGAGAGGACGCTGCTGCTGTGAGGGCGAGATTAGGCAGGTTAAAGTCAGCAACAGCACCTAATGAACGGATCAATTTACAGCTGAGAATCATTGAACTTCTGCTAGTTACTTGCTCGCTGGTTTTTAGGCTGCACAGAGCGTTTTTCTGTCACTTATTTTCTGGGTTGATCGGCGGCCATTTTGTGACTTGTGGTGCGCCAGAAGAAGCTGCCACCAAGTCCATCAATCCATCAATACTAGTTTTTTTTTTTGCTATATCCTACATCAGGGGCTTGGCTGTGCTAATTGTCACCCCTAGAAACTCAGGAAAGAAATTTCTATATTTTATTAAGGGGTTAAATACAATTGCCCAAATACCAATCCCCTAAATCTGGTGTTCCAGCTGTCTGCTGTCTGGCAAAGGATAGATTATTTTCTGGGGTTAAATTCAATTGCCAAAATAGCAATACCATAAATCAGTGGTTTCAGCTGTGGCTGGCAAAATAGAATAGTGTCCGAGGTAACGCACACACGTACAGACGCACGTACACGATTCTTGAATAGTTGTATTATCGCGATAATAAAACTAACAGTGTAAAGTTGACTGTATTGCTCTAAGTTATATTCGCGTACGAATGTAACTTCTATTACAGCACACCAATACTGACTAAGAGACAGCTTTAAGTTCTATTCGAACGCGATTGCAACTTTGGAACTTTGGAACTTAAAGTGGTGTACGATTTTAAAAGTTGAGTACTAAAAAGTTGGAATCGCAATGCGATTCTTATGTATTTGCTTAATCGCATTGCGATTACAACTTTGAGCTACCGATCACCATGGGAACGCCTCCTCCAGTAGAATGTACTGTCGGATGTGAGAATTAAGTTGAAATCGCAATGCGATTATTATATATCTGCTTAATCGCATTGCCGTTTCAACTTAGCATTGCTAAATAATTCCATCCATATTCATTAACTTACTGACTCAGTAAGTTAACGATATGGATGGAATTATTTAGCAATAGCAAGTTGAAATCGCAATGCGATTAAGCAAATATATAAGAATCGCATTGCGATTTCAACTTAATTCTCAGATCCGACAGTACATTCTACTGGAGGAGGCGTTCCCATGGTGATCGTTAGCTCAAAGTTGTAATCGCAATGCGTTTATTGCGGTATATTATCCCTCTGGGTGTCTTTTACAGCCTTTTTAGTACCCAAAAGTTCGGGTCCCCATTGACTTCTATGGGGTTCGGGATGAAGTTCGGGTTGAGTTCGGATCACGAACCCGGACATTTTCCGGAAGTTCGGCCGAACCTCTCGAACCCGAACATCCAGGTGTTCGCTCATCTCTAATCGCGATAAGGTTCAATCTTCGGACAACCTTCTTTTAAGGGTTAAACCTTACGGCTCCAAGCCCTTGTTTAATTTGTCTTCAGCCCTTATTTGCATGTGTCGGCTAGGAGATTGCATGCGCAAAACAGATTTTATCAGCCAGTAATGGATGACATAAACAACGCAGGATTTTAGATAGGAAATATTACACGCTGTAAAAAAATCATATCTCAAAATTTATATAAAGGAAAACCTTTGAAAAGGAAGAAAAAAAAAATGATTATTCCCAACTGCGCTAGAACCTAATACAGAGTCCGCTAACAAATCTTGGCTGCCAATGAAACCAATTGGATGTCGTAAATGTGGAGGGAACAGATGCATCATTTTCTATTAGAGAATTTATTAACTTCAACGGCATTTGGACTGTGTGTGGTAGACTGTGGCTGGATTGCAGTATATTGCCAGCACAGAAAGACGCGAGGGAGAGATTGACGGAAAAAGAGGACGACGCGCATAGAAGAACGAAGAGTTAACTCTTTACTTCCCAACACATCATAGGGAAAAATTTCCGAAAATAGTAAACACCGGACATGAATGTAGAAAAGAGAAATGTGGATTCATTACACCAAAGAATTTACTGCATTATTACAATATGCAGTATTACAGTATATTACTACGGGAAGGAGGCGAGACATGAGGAATCGGTAATTGTATCCAACCTCATTAATGCTTTGATGAGCCTTGGTATTGACAGGCAACTAGAAAAGAGTAGGCAGCGGTTGATCATCTTCTCACAATATCAACCATTTCTATTAAAGGGGTTGTCTCATCTCAGACAATGGTGGCATATTGCTTGGATATGCCCCCATTGTCTTATCGGTGCGGGTCCCACCGCTGGAACCCTCACCTGTCTCCTAAATGGAGCCCTGCAAAGTGGTGGCTGAGGACTCCAGTCCGGCCACCACCAAGAGCGCTCCCCATAGAAGTGAATTTCGGGGCTCTGTTCTCAATATAGGTAGGCAGCGATATGCCCCCATTGTCCGAGATGAGACAACCACTTTAAAGGTGTTTTCTGGTACTTTGATATTAATGACCTGTCCTCAGGATAGGTCATCTATATCAGATCAACGTAAGTCCGACACGCCAGAACCCTACCAATCAACTGTTTCAGACATCCATTGTCGCTGAAAACTATACAGTGGATGAAAGCGTTCAGGTAGATTTTAATGCCAGTATACTGAAGCTCAGTTCACAATCAATTGAAGGGGAGTTAGGATGCAGTACCCTGGCATGGCTACTACACAGTGGATGGAACCTTAAGTTTCCAGCTCTGTCCACTGTATATTTTACAGCTTTGTCGGATACCCAAAATATTTGATATTGATGACCTATCCTAAGCATAGGCCATCAATATCTAAGTTTAAGAAAACCCATTTAATGGTCTATGAACTGTAAAAGCTTTTCCAATAATGTCTTGACATGTGGATCCTCCATGTCCCTACCAATTGTTCCAATATGCTATGGCAGTGGGTGGGGAACCACTGTCAACCAACATATTTAGTTTTGGGCTACTCCTAAGGGCATTTTCCTTTTTAGTCTCTTGGTTTTCATCCTTTAACACCCGGTACAGGGATCTGGACTTTGCTACGGGGAAAGTACCAGGCCTCTACCTCCTGGAGCTGTCTCTGTGTGATTGACAGCTGACCCATGGAGGGTCAATAGCCATCAGTGCAGAACACTGAGGAATCAGGCAAAACCATAGTCAGGAACAGGCTGAGGTCAGGGCAGGCTGTGTACGAGCAATACACTAAACAGTCGGAGGTCAGGACAGGCAGTGAAGGGTCAATAAAGAGGTCCGGCACAGGTCAGACAGCAGAAGGTCACAATCCAGTACACGGACAAAATGTCGGTAAATGGGAAGATGGTTTAAGTACCCCATGGAAGCCAGCAATAGGCTGAAGAAGGTTAGGGTGCATGCTGGCCCTTTAAACGCTGGAGGGAGCATGCATGCAGAAGGAAAGAGGCCTTTGCAGAAACCACGCTGAAGCCTGTGTGGTTGGACACAGCAACCCGAGTGGCTAGGTTCACCGCTATAATGTTATGGTGCTGAGATATAGTCTGAAGATCCACATATTCTTAACTAAAGACCCTTACATGTAAGTAGGAACTTGACAGCACTATCGGGATATAGCTGGTGACAAGGTAGAACTTGACAGCACTATCGGGATAAAGCTGGTGACAAGGTAGATCAAAATTTTAAGCAATTCCATGGGTAAACAGTAGGGATGAGCGAATCGACTTCGGAGAGCTCCGTACATTATTAGAATGTATTGGCTTTGATGAGCCGAAGTTATTATTTCTCGAAGTCTCGGTAGAGTTCATGTAATAACTTCAGAAATTAATTTCTACTGTTAAAAACCTTTTACCGAACTCAGGTTTGGTTCCAAGGTACCACCTGGAACCGAACCCGAGTTTGGTAGCAAGGTTTTTTACAGTACAAATAAAATGTGATTTGTTACGAATTACTTCCATTGTATGGGGCGGGCAAAATGACTTTATTTACCTCACTTACTCACTTTCACCACAAGAAGATATCAGGGATTACACAGCCAATAGGTCATGCAGCTTCGAGGCTCTGACACTGAATGAGGTTCTCAGCACTATATTTATTCCACCTGTAATGAGCCCACCAGTTACCAGAGTTTTCCTCAGGCTAGGGGAAGGTGCTGTACTGTAGTGGGGAGGGAATGGCAAGACCCACTACCAACATCTACATGCTATTCCGTAAAAATCCAGGCCCATATGACAATTTGAAAAAATGTGCCTCAGCAAACTACATTTTTGCTGAAGCAACCCAGCTTTCCTGGATTCTATTACCTCACCCATCTAAGCATGCTGGGTGAGATATATACTTTCTCCAGAACTTTACCAGCTAACTTGTTACAAGGTTTAAACCAAATCTAAGGATCAGCTGAAGTAACTCTTTTTTAATATTACACGTAAATAACTGAAACTTGATGTTTGCAAGTCAAGCCAACCTGAAAATATAAAAAATACTAAGAAGACTCCCCAACATTACTCTAACTTCTGATAAGAAAGTGGCAATACACAGTAGAAAGTAGTTAGGCAATAATAATGTTAAAATTCCATCAACGAGTTACTATTTTGATAGAATTTGTCTGACTAAGGGTACTTTCACACGTTATTCTTTTCCGGAAAAAGGGCTCTATGCCGGAAAAGAACTGATCAGGCATATCCCAATACATTCTGAATGGATAGAAATCCGTTCAGTTTTCATCAGTATGCCTTCCGTTCAGTCACTGAACTGATCAGTCGCCGGAATGCCGGATCCGGCATTAAATCCCATTGACTTGCATTAGTGTCGGATCCGGCATTGCAAAACAACTAAAGGACAGATACGTCCTTCGCAGACCGGGAAAATTGTGAAAAAGACTGCAAGACAGATCCGTCCATCCGCATGACAAGCGGAGAGACGGATCCGTTCTTGCAAAGCAGTTCTAGATGAATCCACACCCAGATCCGTCTACAAATGCTGTCAGTTGTCACACTAATCGGTGGATTCGGCAGGCAGCTCCGACGACGGAACTGCCTGCCAGATCACACGAACGCAAGTGTGAAAGTACCCTAAAGAAGTTATTTTTGTGACCTTATAGTTGTAGCTGCTCTGAAAATTGCCAACCACAAAATACCAATGCTAACGTCAGATGGCTTTCTGTAAACCAAAGGAACAGAATTTTCCGCATTTTTATACTGAATAGGTCTTTTTGATCCTTTTTGCCTGGTGCTCACTATGTGACTGTTGCAACTTTTTGTGCTAATTCTAAAGAATCAGTTTTCTTTTCATCATCAGCTTCTACTCCACATAAATTAAATTGCAAACGTAGACGCGGCTGCATTCAGCGGTTATTCGCTGATTAATTAGAGGCAGTTTGGGACTCAATGGAGGATTGTTTGTATGATGTTAGCTACAAAATAATGTATCAGGCGGTATTCAAGAAGCTAAAAACAAAGCTATTTGTTCTAACCTCTGCCTCTTCTCTTTATTTCTACCCTCTTCACAAATAACGTTTAGACGAGTCGTCAACTTTATAAATTGGATGTACAATCTAAAATACATCAAAGAAGGTTATCCTTCCATAAAGGTGATGATTTCAGGTTCCATAGAACAATGTTGACACAAATACACCTCTGACGCGTTTCAGGCTATTCAGGGATCTCCACATTCATTGCTACAATTGCTCTGCTAGATTTATTTCAAGTTGGCAGCTCAGTGGGACCGCCCTTTCTGCAACAACTCTTTGTCACAGCTCAGGGGGTGTCCTTTCTGATGCAGATCTTTCCTTGTAACTGTCATAGCTTCTAACAGTAGATCCAGCTGGTGGCAGTTGAAGGATGGAACTGAGCATGTGCGTCCATCTCAGTGATGTTACTAAGGTGGATGGGGAAAAAAGGAAAAGAACAAACAGCAGGTGGTGCTATACAACTGCAATTTATTGTATTACTCAGTGGCTATAGTAATTTTTTTAAGGCATACAATTGTAAAAGTATTCAGATCTAGGTGATAATTTGAAAAATTCTGACAATTTTTCATTGGATATTATTTTACTGTATCTAACACCAACAATATTCAGTATTGACCTTTATAGTAAAACTCCCTTAGTTGCCAGAAAAAAATAAAATAAAAAATAAACTCAGATCTAAGTAATTTTAGATGTTCTTGTGAAATTACTCAGGTGGCACTTAATGGGGTTGTCTGAGTTATTTTATTTGTTCTTTGTATGTTTCTAACTAGCCAAATGTAAGGACTTTACCATGCACTTACTTTATCTCCAGTTGCTGGTTTCTCAGATTTCACTGAGGGTCACATGACCTGTGATGTCAGCTTCTCTCCCTGCTCTGATGATGAATGGTGCACAGGACTGAGGGAGTTGATCTGTGTATGTACACCAGATGTCACTGTGCTGGCCACAGCCCCATGCACTGCCCTCTGCTGCTGTTTGCTTTCTCCCTGTATTCTTAACCCTTTTAGCAGCACAGACTCAGGGCTGAGGTCTTTACTGAGTAGATGCAGGCAGTGAGGAGACAAATGCTGGGCACAGAAGCTGACAGAGGAGTTCTGCAGAGCATTGCACAAGAACAGGAAGGGGGAAGATTATGTGTGTATCAGCAGTGTCATTGTACAGCTGGGACTTGTAGTCCCCATACAACATGCTGCTGAGTATCCCAGCAGGCAGATATGTCAGTCAGGGCAGCACTTGTATTCACTCCCTTTGCAGAGCAGGGGGAGGGGCAGAGATTGTTGTTATTGCAGGTAAATAAAGGGCCAAAAGAGAACCAGGGAAATGAGGATATATATATATATATATATATATATATATTTGTGGTCGGTGCCACCATTTGGATGGAGGAGATGACGATGACCATCCTAAACGTGGATGGACTGACTATAAATATTAACTGGCTGAAGTGTGCCCGGAGCCAGGACGGGGTAGGCCTGGAAGGGGGCCTACCCAAATTGAAAGGATAAAAAGGAAGGGAGGGAGGGTGGGGCACGGCCGCTGTTCGTGCCGAGGCTGAGGCTTGATGGGGGAGGGATAAGTAGAGGCCCAAGGCCTCTCCCACAAATACAGGCTGAACTTTTTCAGCCTTCACAACTTGTGGTCGGTGCCACCATTTGGGTGGAGGAGATGACGATGACCATCCTAAACGTGGATGGACTGACTATAACTATTAACTGGCTGAAGTGTGCCCGGAGCCAGGACGGGGTAGGCCTGGAAGGGGGCAAAAGTGAAATGCACCTGTAGGAAGGTGTAGTGAGATTGCGGCAGCCAAGGAGCAGGTCGGAGGGTGCGATGGACCGGCTCAAAACGTGTGAGAGTGGCCATGCTGACATCCGAGCTGGGACCTGCAGTGCGAACCGCACACATTGTGAAAAGACCGCCCTACCTCGAAGAAGGGCCCAAAAAAAATACCACTGACAATAGGGTTTTCTTTATTTTTTTTATTTTTTTTAAGAATGCAACGCAACTGGCGCGGACCAGTACAAACCGCAAGGCCATGATGAGAAAGTGTGGCCTGGACGTACCAGGCCGACAGCAGCAGGTACCATCCGACAGGACGTGACCTGGCACACCAGCTGGACAACCAGACGAGGCAGTGTTAGGAGATGAGGCCTGGGAGTATAAGCAAAACAATGGAGAAGGCGAAGAGAGATAACCGGCCCGACGCGGTGGTGAATGGTGGACCTGGTGATGGAGACGAAAGGCCAGGTGACACAGTGGAGAAGAAACAGACAGGGAAGTTGAAGAGACGTGGCAGGAAAATAAACCCTAAAAGACAAGCCGGTATAAACCTTTGGAGTAAGACAAAAGACAAGGGGAGTGCCTGCGTGACAGTGGATGGACCGTAGCGTACTACATGAAAAAGAGCACGAGCGGAAGGTGAAGCAGTGTGCGGCATATGGAAAGGGAACATGTGAGGGCAGCGGGCATGTTTTTTTGTTTTTTTTTCTCGAAAGGCAGGACCAGGGCGATCCAGGAAGGTGAAAGGGGAAAAAACATGAATTACCTGAGTCGAATCTGCGATCTCCAACGGGATAAATGTGTAGGCAAGAGGGAATGAAAACAGGAGTAGACAAGACTGAAGACAAATATGGGACCTGAGCGATTCAAGCGACTACAAGATACTGAATGAAAACATGACCTGAGCAGATCAGGCAGCTATACAAGTATGATACATTACCGGAGCAATTGAGGGACCAACATTACGCGCATGAAGCCTGACCTGAGTGATTCAGGCAACTATACGTGTATGACACGTGACCTGAGCAATTCAGGAGACTATACATGCATGATACATGACCTGAGCGATTCAGCAACCAACATTATACTGAATGAATCATGACCTGAGCGATTCAGGCAACTATACAAGAGAAGATTACCTGAGTGATTCCGGAAATTATACATTGAAGATAGGTGACCTGAGCAAAACAGGGACCAACAATATACTGGATGATACATGACCTGAGCGAATCAGGGACCAACAATATACTGGATGATGCCCGAATCACTCAGGCCACGCAGCCACACATGAACCACACAACAATACGTGTATCGTAGATGACCCGGGCGAGTCAGGCAACTATACGTGTATAATACATGACCTGAGAGATTCAGGCAACTATACACATATGATACATGACCCGAGTGATCCAGGCAACAATACGTGTATAGTACATGACCCGGGCGATTCAGGCAACTATACATGTATGATACATGACCTGATCGAATCAGGCAACTATACAAGTATGATACATGACCTGAGCGAATCAGGCAACAATACATGTATGATACATGACCTGAGCGAATCAGGCAACTATACATGTATGATACATGACCTGAGCGAATCAGGCAACTATACATGAAGATACCTGAACTGAACGAATCAGGCAACTATACATGCATGATACAAGACCTGAGCAATTCAGGCAACTATAAATGAATGATGCATGACCTGAGCGATTCAGGCAACTATACATGTATGATACATGACCTGAGCGATTCAGGCAACTATACATGTATGATAAATGACCTGGGCAATTCAGGCAACTATACATGTATGATACATGACCTGAGCGATTCAGGCAACTATACGTGTATGACACATGACCTGAGCGATTCAGGCAACTATACATGCATGATACATGACCTGAGCGATTCAGGCAACTATAAATGAATGATACATGACCTGAGCGATTCATGCAACTATGCAGGTATGATACATGACCTGAGCAGTTCAGGCAACTATACATGTATGACACATGACCTGAGCGATTCAGGCAACTATACATGTATGATACATGACATGAGCGATTCAGGCAACTACACATGTATGATACATGACCTGAGCGATTCAGGCAACTATACATGCATGATACATGACCTGAGCGATTCAGGCAACTATAAATGAATGATACATGACCTGAGCGATTCAGGCAACTATGCAGGTATGATACATGACCTGAGCGATTCAGGCAACTATACATGTATGACACATGACCTGAGCGATTCAGACAACTATACATGTATGATACATGACCTGAGCTATTCAGGCAACTATACATGTATGACACATGACCTGAGCGATTCAGGCAACTATACATGTATGATACATGACCTGAGCGATCCAGGCAACAATGACCTGAGCGATTCAGGCAACTATACAAGACAAATGACCTGAGCGATTCAGGCAACTAAACATTGAATGATACGTGACCTAAGCGGATCAGGGACTAACATTATACTGGATGAAGCATGACCTGAGCGATTCAGACAAACTATGACGAAGCACGACGGACACAGATTTATGGGAAGCGCCGCAACGGAGGCTGGACGTGCAGTGAGATGGCGGGAAGCTGCAAGCAAGAGCCGGCTAAACCGAACAAACCAGAACCATGCAGGCGTGACACTCGGTAAGGCGGGTTGAATACTATCACTATGAGAAACGTGAGCCCCATGGAAAATAAGAGCCCAACCCTTTGTATTGTATACCAATTCTGCAATGTATCTTGCGATGGACAAGGGTGACGCCGGAGAGCAGGCGAGACCGTGCAGCTTCATTATTAATGAGCGGTGCACGCCTTGTCCAACGGGAGCGCTGCAGGCACTCACCCGACAAACCAGAAGGTAGCGAGGGGAAACGGGCGGGGGGGGGGCGGGGCTGTCGGGACCGGGGAACACGAGGTAAGTGACCCGAGAAAAAGGAAGAACAGGCATGAAACATTGAGGATGAGAGAGACGGGGACCGAGAGTACAGGAGATTATGCATGGGTTCTTATAATATTCGAGGAATTTATAGTATGTGGAGGGGAATATGTGCTATTTAAACTGCAGAAGCTGCCAGAACTATACAAATCAGCGGTAAAAAGGGGTGCAGGCCATACCTAGTGAAAAGAGGGGAGAGGGACTAGGAGAGTGACAGGAGTAGAGTTACAACAAGGCATGCAGTAGAAGGTGAATGGGGAAGAGGGGCGTCGGTGCGAACCGCCGTGGGGCGCACGTGAAAAGCCAACCGCACTGTAGCAGTGCTGCGTGGATGCTGGAGGAACAATTGCTGAGTGCTGGAGGGAATGCGACCAGGAGAAGAAGAAATGCGAAGCCGGCGCCTGAGAGGTGAGACCCCTGCCTGAAACGAGAGCCCTGGGGAGCCGCTGATTGGAGGAACAGACGGGGGAAAGGCGATGCTGGCGTGACCTGAAGCAGACGTTCCTGGAAGTGACAGGTTGTTATCCATACCTGATACCTTTGACATCCTGACCCTGCATGAAAGAGGCGAACGGAGACGAGGATCAAAAAAGATTAAGCTAAAGGAGGTGAAAACCTTAGGTGTACTTACCTGGGCTATCAGATGCTGTTGCCCCGTTGGACTGTCACCCGCTGGGAAACGCTGTACCTGACAGGAAACGGAAAGTCACTGACCTGGTTGACCAGGGGGTACTGTGAAGATCGAACGTTTGTCAGGAGGCTTGAAACCTGGAATTCAAGCCGCCGAGACCCGGCTTGGCACCAAGGGGGACACCTGGGGCTTGCTTGGAGTGGCAAGCCGACCTGGGGGAAAAAGGATCCAAAC
Source organism: Bufotes viridis (assembly GCA_033119425.1). NCBI lineage: Eukaryota > Metazoa > Chordata > Amphibia > Anura > Bufonidae > Bufotes > Bufotes viridis. The sequence goes on from CM065589.1 coordinate 29,042,066, forward strand.
TGAGATGAGACAGGGGGGGTGGGTACTGTGGTTTGGTGGCCACCAGCATGAAGGAGGGGCAACCGCGGCCCAGGAACTCGGTGAGCTGGTACAGCTGAGCTAAACGCAATTAATATGAGCTTCGCAAACCACAGTGCCTGCCCCGGGGGAACCACCGCCGGCTTCTCCCTATGCCGCTTGGACACGGGCGAGTGTTTGGGTGCCCAGTGGCCCACACCAAATTAAGACAGTACCATGGCTAAATGCAGTTCCAAACAACCCAAGGGGGCCCGGCAACCTTGCATGACAATGAGATCATGCCTGTATGTGAAACCGGACTTGTGCATGTACCTGTGTTTCTAAAGGGAGCAAATGTGCAGAATAAACAGTTTATGACCTGTGTGCTGAACAACCTAGATGGCTCTAGATCTTTATGTTTGCCCACGCAATCCTGTTATGCTGCGAGACAGGACCATATCTGTGCTGACTTGCGTTCCCCCCTCCCCCAAACCAGCGCTCCCTGTGTGTGTGTGCGTGCCGCTGGCCTGCCTGAACAGCAGGAGCAGGTGAGCGCTGAACCGGCGGTACCTGTGAAGAGAGAGCTGGGGGCTGATGGCCGCACAGTACAGTAAGGCTATTATCGGTGTGGGGGATGGCTCCGGTCGCGGAGCTCTCTCACCTACCCGAGCTGCAGGCGAGTCTCGGCCGGAGCGCGTCGGCATTGCCTGGGAAACCTGTGACGCTGAGACCGGAAGCGGATCGATGAGGGCGGAAGCAGGTCAGAGTAGGACAGAGCAGCCAGCGCACGAAGCAGGAACCGTCGAGTTGACGGGCGACAGTCAGCCAGCTGGAAGGAAGGAACTACTTACCATCGCCACCCAGGGATCGCAGGGGGGAGGGGGTGTTACCTGACATGTGAGGTGAGCAGGAAGGCGACTCGATAGTATGCAGAGCGCGCGGCTCTGAACTGACACACCTCCTACCCTCCGGCCACTGTTCGTGCCCAGGCTGAGGCTTGAGGGGGGAGGAATAAGTAGAGGCCCAAGGCCCCTCCCACAAATACAGGCTGAACTTTTTCAGCCTTCACAACATATATATATTTAATTATTTATTTATTTGCCTAAAACTTGCTTAGCTTTGTTATATATTGCTGCCCATCAGATTTACAGTGCTATATATTTTTTTTTCATATCTCGGACAACCCCTTTAAGATATACAACCCATGTGCCCTTTCCTCTTTTTTTGTGCTCCAAGATAAAGTCATGGGGCTTGTCAGGCATACCAGAAGTGGGCAGCATGGTGGCTCAGTGGTTAGCACTGGTACCTTGCAGCGCTGGGGTCCATGGAGTTTATATGTTCTTCCCGTGTTTGTGTGGGTTTCCTCTGGGTGCTCTGGTTTTCCCCCACACTCCAAAGACATCCTGATAGAGAACTTAGATTGTGAGCCCCATTGGGGACAGCCTGATGCTAATGTCTGTAAAGCGCTGCGGAATATAGTAGTGCTATATAAGTGGATATAATAAATAAATGTGTCCTTCTGTACGTTTCTTCTTGGCTTAGAATTCCCTAGATGAGACTAGAAGCTTGTAATAAGAACCTAATTTGGTCTTACTCCATTGGGGCTTGCTTATGCTAAAGGGATCTATATGTGGCCACCCAGTGGTTATGATGTGAACTGCAGCCAGTGAATGAATGTGCCAACAGGTTGCAATAATATATTCAATTGGTATGTGAAATTTTGAGTCCTTAATGAAATTTGGAGAAAAGTAAGGGCTCTTTCAGACGAGTGTGAGGGAATCACGCTCCGTGTGTTAGCGTGATTCCCTGTTATAGACACTCCGCTCGTTTCTCTGGAGTGCACTGCATTATACTGATTTATAATGCTGTGTGTCACTGCATGAACCTACTGCTACAGAATCATACTGAAATAATAATCCAGTAGATACAGGTCATGCAGTGACACACAGCATTATAAATCAGTGTAATTCAGCATGATTCCCACACAGGACACATTCGTCTGAAAGAGCCCTAAGGGCTCATGCACACAACCATTGCTGTTTTTGCGGTCTGCAAATTGCGGATCCACAAAACACGTATACTCGCTGTGTGTGTTGTGCATTTTGCAGAACAGAATGTCCTGACCTTTTTAGAACTGTCCTATCTTTGTTTGTAAAATGGACAAGAACAGGACATGTTAAATTTTTTTGTGGGGCCGCGGAACGGAAATACGGTTGTGTACATCTTTTGTGACCCTCTTGAAGGGAATGGGTATGCATCCGACCTGCAAAGAATGCGGATCGGATGCAGACCAAAAATACGTCCATGTGTGAGAGACTTAAGGCTTAATACTAGATCCAGAACCAGCCAGGAGTCTTCTTTTACGTCTGGTTGAAAGACCATCTCTGAAATCTCTGACCAGGACCTGGAGCTGACTGTGAAGGTTTCTTTAAAATGAATCTTTAATATTTGTGCTGTAAATTTCTTAAAGAAACTTGACAGGGGGAAAAAAATTGCCCTGAGAAATAGAATTTCTTGACTCAGTGTCTAATTCTCTGACCAGTCCCAAGTGTTTACACGGCACAGTCTTTCGGTTGTGAGCAATAAAGCGCTCTTCTCGCTCCACGATGTCAACTAAGTTCTTTTTTTTTTTTTTTCTTTTTTTTTCTAGGTTACAAAACCCCTACCTCAGGTGAAACAAACTGTTTTCTGTTCATCGATGCAAAAATGTCTGACTGTTTCTCTTGGCAGACGAAATGCCAATTAAACTGGCAAGCCGTATAAGAAGGGTTACAGCGCTTTTCTGATACGGAACGGGCCAATGTATTAGTCATTTTTTGCTCCATTATATTACTACCTGTCCATGGTGACAAAACAGTTTTATTTTTGTTAATCCTGTGGATTTTATTTACCAGTGTTTAGTTTGTTGATTTTTACGCTTTTTAGTTTTTAACAAAACTTTGCTTTTTCTGTTGAATGGCTCCAAAGAGAGTTTCACATTAGGCCAATGGAACGGTTAAGACAGTGCAAGCAGCCTTCATACTGTAACTACCGGGGTAGCAGCCATAGAAGCTGCTATGGGGCCCAATAACTAAGGGGGCCCATCTCCAGTCCGACATATAGTGGGGGATATTTATCAATAATGGCGTAATATGCGCCCAAAAATACTAACATTACAAATCGAAAAGTGGTGATTTGTTTCACCTCATATATCAAAAGGCGCACTCCGCTTTTAATGTGTAACTTTTTTTAAATAAAAACTTGATGATTCGCCTATTTCTCTCGATTTGCGACGTTTTAACGTCAATAGCACTAAAGTGTGACTTTTTTAAACCGAAATGCACCATTTCAGCCACCCCTGTCATACAGAACTTTCAGCTTGTGACATTTTCTGTGGTAAATTGTAACTTTTGTCTTGGGACTTTTTTGTTATTGTTTTGTTTTTGCTGAATGTCAATTTTCTGACAAAACCCTGTTGTTGTAGCTCATTTATATTAGATAAAAATAAACGCGTCCTGTTTTAATACTTACCTCTCACTTGTTCCCAAAACGAGTTGGTTTTCTTTTCATAAATGCGACTTTTTGTCAAAAAGTCACATCTTTATGACATAAGTGAGACTTTTTACACAAAAAACTACCACATAAGCTGGCTTGAAGGGGTTTTCTTATCATATCGCTAGGATATGCCCCCATTGTCTAATAGGTGCGGGTCCCACCTCTGGGACCCGCACCTACACAGAGAATGAAGCCACGAAAGTTGCGGAGGACGCACTGCGCATTTGCAACTGCCCTCTATTCATTTCAATGGGGCTGCCGAAAATAGCCGATCACTGGCTCGGCTATTTCCGTTGGCCCCATAGAAGTGAATGGGCGTAGTGGCTGTGCAAGCGTGGTGCGCTCCCATTCACTTTTATGGGGAGAGCGCTTGGTTGTGGCCAGACCCAGGTAAGCCTCCGGCCACCACCTTCTCCGCTCCGTTCTCGGTGTAGATGTGAGTCTCAGAGGTGGTACCTGCACCTATCAGACAATGGGGGCCTATCCTAGCAATATGACCCCATTGTCTCAGGTGGGGGTAACCCTTTGATTGTCCGCAACAATTTGAGCCATTTCTGCCGATAAGAGGATGATAAATGCGGCGTAATATGCGCCAATTTGATAGCCCCACCTACGTTGACATTTATAACATTGCTGGCGTGATGCATTCTTTATGGTGAAAACTCTGGAGAAAATAGTTGATATATTTGGCGCAAATCAAAACGCCATTCTTTTTGGCAAATTTTACACCATAATTCTGGCGCAACATGCTTAGTAAATTTCTCCCAGTATGTGTATTTAGCAGTGTATATGGAGAATGGAAGAGTGCATGAGTTTTTGCATTATATTTGAGCTGTGACATCGCTGGTTTATTTCTGTACACCGCCATGGCTATTCTCATACTCTAGTGATATTGCTGTGAGCCTGATTACCGTACTGTGACATTACTGTGCGCGTTATGCCTGTGCTGTAACGTCAGTGTCCCCAGTATCCCACTATTGTGACATCACTGTGTGCATTCTCCCTGTCCATTAAGGAAAGTAATATAATCATAAGCTCCTTGTGTTCTGAACTTGCTATTGAAATTGATCATGGTGGAGAGGCCCCATTCCAAGTTTTGCTATGGGGCCCCATGGGTCTTTGTTACACCCCTGTCTGTACCGCACTTCTTTATAAAACATTTTACAATGCACATCCTTGGCTATCTGTGATGTCTTTTTCAGCAGCCTTTTATGGTCTTAAAAATACCAATATATAATGGATTAACTGCAGTTACTGCTTCACTTTATCTTTGCTCCATTATGTTACTGCTAAAACCAGGGACTCCATGTCAGCAGCATTGTCTGTTGGAGTCTGAGGTAGTCTAAAAATCTCCTAACTCGACAGAGACATGTTTATGTCAAACAGATTTGTCATCAGAATATGATATTCTATTTAAAGGGGTTATCCCATCAAAAGTAGGATTGGCAATAAATATCAGACTGAGGTGGGACGGACCACAAGGACCCCCAGCAATCCTAAGAATGAGGGGTCCCTGAGTCACCTTGCTGTATGGAGAAGGAGAACACCTCCTGGTCCACCTCCCCATTCACTTCTATGAGACTAATGGAACCTGTCAACCATAGAAATAAAAGGAGCGGTGAACTGGCATGCGCTCTGCCGCTCCGTTCAGAGCAAGGAATCGGGGACCCCTCTTCTTCTCAGGATTACTGGGAGTCTCAGTAGTCTAAACCCCAAAATCTAATATTTAGTACCTATTCTGTGGATAGGTGATAATTACCTATAGTGGGATGATCCATTTCAGAGAAGCATATTATTGTGACTGCTGGGCTAAAAATATTGTGTTGTGTGGTTAATAGCCGAAAAAAGAATATAGTGGACTCATTAGTTTTCAGTATCGGTCGCTCTGTTTCACAGGCAATCTGAGTTTCCATTAAGACAAATGAGAATTTTAGACTACCTTAGAACCCAACAGACAAGGTAGCTAAGCTGGAGTCACTGTTCCCAGCTCTACTGGAGCACAGATAAAATGTAGATAAACTATAGACGATAGTAGCCTCTCACCTTTTAGGATTACAACTGCACATCTAACTAAAACCCCTTTAAAATACCTAAAATGTAAGACAAAAAGTAATAAAATAGTCAACATTCAAAATAAACTCATGACGGAACGATGGACACAAAGTTCATTTCTTTATAATCCATCTATTAGCGACTCCTGCTGAGCGGCTGTACAGACAGTCACAGCACAGAACGGAATAGAGGTGCGTCACTATTTCTGTCAGGGGAACATGGGTGAGTACTCAAATTGGAGGCATTTAAGAGCATCAATCTGTGAGGGGCACTTATGGACACTTTTGAGGGCAATTTTTTCTAATTGCATTTTACTTATTTTGAGCTAAAAAAAATTTTTCTGTTTGTCTTCTTGTTCAGTTTGTCTTTCACTGTATAGTTTTCGGTTTTATAGTGAATATATAGCTGCCATCTCCCAGCTTGGCTAGACAATATACCTAAGAGCCAACTAATGAGAATCAGGAGAAACTGCACAAAATTGATTGATTACAAGGTAGAAGCAGATAAAATGGAGAAAAAATTTGTGTCTAAAGGGTATGAGCAGGAAAAGATTGCACATGAAAGAAAGAAAATAGCAGAAATAGAAAGGGAAAAAATATTGCTAAATCCAAATAAAAATGAAAAGAAAAATGATCCAGTGAACAACAAAAAAACAGAAAGTACAGAAAATGATATCCCACCAATTATTATCCCATATAATGGACAAACAAATAAATTTAGAAAAATAATTCAGAAATATTGGGAAATTCTGAAGGAGGACAAACTTATAGGGAAAAAATACCACCGAGACCTAAATTTGTATACAAAAAGCCGCGAATGTAGGAAATTTACTAGCACCAACGAATAGATGTGCAGGAATATATAATAGTAAGAAAGAAACAAAAGAAAAGGAGGGAAGTTTGAATATTCCAGCTGGTTTCTTCCCTGTAAAACCTGCGCAGCGTGTAAAAAACTAACAATTCCAAACAAACAGTTATACATAATACAAACAATACATATGAACATAAAATTAAGCAGCATATAACATGTAATACAAAAGGCATTATATATGCTATAAAGTGCCCCTGTAGAAAATATTACATTGGCCGTACAAAAAGAATGCTGAAGGAGAGAATGTACGAACATATAAATAATATAAAAAGAAAGAAAAAGGACATCCATTGTCCAAACATTATCAAGAGAAACATGGAGGGTGCTTTAAAAACTCATTGTTTTTTGGTCTAGAAATTATACATAGGGATAAAAGAGGTGGTGATTATATTAAAAAATGTCCAAGAATGAAACAAAATGGATCTTCAACATGGACACACTACATCCTAGAGGACTAAACACAGAGATTGAGCTATTTGGGTTTGAATGAAGAGTAATACAGAGAAGATAGAAAAACAGGCATACCAGGGGTTAAAACCAGACACCAGGGCAACCTATAAAGCATAGCGAGGCATCACAGGCGTGTAATCCCTGACGAAGAACGACGCTAATCGTTCGAAACGCGTTGGATCAAAGGCACAGGTGTTTTGCCTCTCCTCTAACCCCGTAGCTCCTCGGTAGTGACGTCACTCGCTCCTAGCCGGAGCGTGAGCACAGGGGATCGGAGTTTGTGCCACCGGCCGGGGCACACTCCAGAGCTTAATAGAAACCCTTGCATGTCTGGTGTACCACAGGACCGCTGATACTGCAAGAAATACAAAGACTGGGAAGATAGAGAAGGTAGGCAACTCTACCGTCTTATTTTAAACACTGGTACTGGTGTGTATTCGCAGTCTGAACAGGTACAAAATAGCGCGATATCAACCATTTTATATATACTATTATAGTGAATCTCGTCAGGGAACCAATCGAATGGCAGGATCTGTAGCCGTCATCTCTGAACTCAGATAGAGAGGACATGATGTTAGAGACTGCAGACAGACAGTCACTGGTGTTCTGTAGTACAACAGGTGTAAAGTCACAAGAAGAAGCATAAAGTTGTGTGTCATCGGCATAGAGATGGTACTGGAGACCAAATCTGCTGATAGTCTGTCCAATAGGGGCTGTGTAGGAGGAGACACCCCTTTGCTCGGTTTTCCTTCCTTTGAGGAATATCTGGCTTTCATTGTGTTGTAGACCCAATACTGGGGCTCCACATTTATTTTGCATATTACTGTTTCCCAGGGAGCTTTGCACTTCGGATTGCTGTGTAGGAGGAGAGTACCAAGGACTGAACCCTGAGGAACCCCAACAGCAAGAGGGCCAGTAAATGATACACTGAAAGAGCAGTCAGAGAGAGAGGAAGAAAACCAAGAAAGAATGGTGTCCCTGATAGATTCTAGCATGGTTAGGAGTAGATGGTTGTCTACAGTGCCAAATGCAGCAGAGAGATCAAGGAGAATTAGTGAAGAGTAGTCACTGTCCCATTTAGCTCTGAGGAGGTCATTGGTCACTTTGGTGAGAGTAATTTCTGTAGATTGTAATGAACCAAATAGAGCGGAGAGATTGTGGATGAGGCGAGGGTAGACCAGACGCTCCAGGAGTTTAAAGATGAAGAGGAAATTAGAGACAAGGGTCGAGAGAAGGTTTTTTAAAATAATGGGGTTATGACAGAATGTTGAAAGAAGGGAGATAGATACCAGAAGAAACAGAGAGATATTGAAGATTTTAGTTAGGTGAGTGGTGACAGCCGGAGAGACTGGACTTTACTTCATTTTATCACTCCTCTTACCAATCACAGACTGGTAGTGTCTCCAGTGGCACCAGGGGAGAAATATAGGAACTTATCTTCAAGTTATCACCCCTCCTCCATCAGGGTGGATATGTGCTCTCATATATCACATTTAGGCCTCATGCACACGACAGTATGTGTTTTGTGGTCCGCAAACCGCGGATCTGCAAAACACGGAAGCTGCTAACAGAATGCGGCCCATTGTAGAAATGCAAAACGGACAAGAATAGGACATGCTCTATTTCTTTGCGGGGCCACGGAACGGAGCAACGAATGCGGACAGCACACGGAGTGCTGTCCACATCTTTTGCGGCCCCATTGAAGTGAATGGGTCTGCGCCCGACGCCGACCAAAACAACGGTCGTGTGCATGAGGGATATTTTTATTAAATGGATGACAAGATGAGAAGATAAGCATTTACAAGTCAAATCACCCCCCAGCATCTAATGAGGGCATTTATTGGCTCCTTGACTCAGATGTTTACCAGTATCCTTGTCACAGATATTTTTGGTCTCTAAGGTTTTGGTCACGCTATGTACATGTAGGAATATCAGAAATGTATGAAATGTGTATATTTTCAACCTTGTACTTCTTTCTTTTTCTTACTTTATGGTTTGAGGTAAAATTGCATGAAGACGCATGTGACTGTAAAGTGCTGGTGACATTCTAAAAAGTGGCAGATGTCTACTTTTAGAAACTGGAGGTATGATTTTTTTTGCGAAAATTGTCGTGTAAATCTTGGTAGCACAAAGTTTAAGGAGTCTTAGGTGAGAGAGCATGGACACTGCCGCAGATTTTAAGGAGAAGCTTTCAATTTGTGCTATAAAGTGCTAAAAACAGCCATAAATAAAGATAATAAGCAATGTTAACATATGAATAGATAGACGCTCTGCCGAAGGGAAAATGATTGTCCCATAGACGACCAGAGCAACCACATATCAGTCCTTAAATCACCGTGGGGAGAACAATCTTTATTAACACATTCATAGTGGTGAGGCAGGTTTTGACAAAATATTGGCAGCTCTTGTTGACAGATATAACAGAAGTCCCATACCAATTACCTACTGTAAAACAGGTCCGTGCATAGAGGGGATGATTAATTAAAACGGTCACAAATAGAGAGTGGATCGATCTGAGCGAGGGTACATTTCACCCAGGAGACGCAGGCAAGACATCCGCACTTAACACTCTAATATAGAAGTCTAATAAACGCTACAATGAAATCCTCACCAATTGTTTAAACAACTATTGATCCTTCATGTGGTGCCGATAATTGTCTCCATGATTTCTATAGATCCCGGGATCATGAGAGAATAATAAATAGGAAATTATAGTGAAAATTCTTCTTGATGAAAATAAAATAAGAAGGTGATTTCTATGGACGGGTTTAAGGAACAAACAAGGCACAGATTGGAGCCATGTGACTTATAGAGGAAGACGGGAGTATGATATCAGCAATTCGGCAGTATAGTACTTTTATTCCAGTACATAGGGTCAGTATTATAGTAGTTATATTCTTGTACACAGGAGGCAGTATTATAGTAGTTATATTCTTGTACATAGGAGCGGTATTATAGTAGTTATATTCTTGTACAGAGGAGCAGTATTATAGTAGTTATATTCTTGTACAGAGAAGTATTATAGTAGTTATATTCTTGTACATAGGAGCAGTATTATAGTAGTTATAATCTCGTACATAGGAGCAGTATTATGATAGTTATATTCTTGAACATAGAGGCAGCATTATAATAGTTATATTCTTGTACGTAGGAGCAGTATTATAGTAGTTATATTCTTTTACATAGGAGGTTGTATTATAGTAGTTATATTCTTGTACATAGGAGGTTGCATTATAGTAGTTATATTCTTGTACATAGGAGGTTGGATTATAGTAGTTATATTCTTGTACATAGTAGCAGTATTATAGTAGTTATATTCTTGTACACAGAAGGCAGTATTATAGTAGTTATATTCTTGTACATGGGAGGCAGAATTATAGTAGTTATATTCTTGTACACAGGAGGCAGTATTATAGTAGTTATATTCTTGTACATAGGAGCGGTATTATAGTAGTTATATTCTTGTACAGAGGAGCAGTATTATAGTAGTTATATTCTTGTACAGAGAAGTATTATAGTAGTTATATTCTATAAAATAAAATAATACAAACTGAAAAATGAGACAATCATTTGCACTCCAGATATACATTTCTCCATAAATTTCACTTATTATGGTTCCTCCTAATCTCTAATGATCTTATCCACCTGAGTTCAGACAGTGTTTGGCTAATGTGCGGTCGTGTGTTACGAGGCCTCGCTATGCAGGGACACCCAGGTTCTTGCATGTCAATGGAAGTATTTGATGACAGTTATTATCAGATACAGTGTTCTCCTGTCAATATTACCATTAGTCAATTGAACACCATAGATAATCTCAGGATATTTCAGGGACAGCAACCTTGAGATCTTTACTTTTTTAGACACTTCCCTCCATATTTTCCTCCTTCCCCAACACTCCGCTATGAAATGCTTCATCGAATCTTCTTCCGGACATCCCAGGGGACACTTCCTATCTGACTGAGACAAGTACATTAAATTACCTCTGACAAACAGCTTCCCATGTAGTGACAGCCAGGCAATGTCATACAGTTCAGTGGGGAGTCGGTTCTCATTGAGGAACTGGACACTTTCCTGCATTGTGATGGTTGGAAAGTCCCTTAGAGCAAGTGGAGAGTAAATTAAATCCCTACATAAAGTACAGGTCTTGTCTTGTCTTACTCCCTAGGAACAACTTCTCTAGCCTCTACTTTCTAACACACTTCAGGGTATAGTCCAGGTACTGGGGGAGGTAGTCCTGGGTCCACCTCTTCCTCTTCCTCTTGACTGCCGCCTCGTACCCAAGATTCTGCAAAAGGCAGTATCCAGTCCCTGACAATATTCACCCACAGAGGACTATTATTTGAGTCCAAGTCACCAATATTAACTTTTAGAAACATGGAGTCAAAAAAGACCCTTGGATTTATCATATCCAGCCTCCCCTCTCTCCTCTGTAGATATGTTATAACCCTCTTTATTAGGTTCAACCTGTTCCCCCATAAAGTTTAAAAAAACAGGCTAAAGAGCCTAGCCAAGAAAGATTCTGGCAAAAGAAAAATTACAGAAACCAGGTAAGTCTTCCAGTTCTTCCATCGCTGAACCTTTACATTTGCAGCTTCCAATTTCTCTTCCCAATTTAGCTTAGCATTATCATTCCAAATTTAACTCCTAGATCTTAGGTGAAGGCTTTCTCAAACTGTGGCAGATAAAAGTCTGGATCAGAATTCTATGTCTAGAAAGCTTGACTTTTCTCAAGGTTGACCAGAGACCCTGAGGACTCCGAGTAGCCTCTGGTGGCTGCAGACAACATCTGCACCTCACGAGGCTCAGATCACCACAGTCACATCATCTGGAACAACACTCAGAGGCAGGCAGTGGGGGACCGGCACCCCCTGAGAATCACACTCCTGCAGCGACCTCCAGAACGGGTCTAAGGCAAATACATATAGCAGTGGACTTAACGGGCAACCCTTTTTCACCCCCGCCTCAACCCTGAACGTGTCACCCTGCCAAGCATTGACCAGAGGAAAGCTCTCCCCCTCTCTACAAGGTGTTCAGCCAATCTATAAATTGTCCCAGAATAGTGAAAAAGTGACCCATAGATACTCATGGTCTTCTCTGTCAAAGGCTTTAGCCTGGTCAAACCAACAACATATCTCCCACACCAGATGACTGCTCCAGAGATGTTCCGCCCTTTTACTGTGCCGAAACGACAGCCTGCCAACAGTGCCCGGGACAAACAGATTAATCTAGAAAACAAGATTTTTGACAGAATCTTCCTGTCGACATTCAAGAGGGCAATTGGCCTCCAGTTCTTGATGTCACTAGGCTCCTAACCTTTAGAAAGCAGACTTAACGAGGACACCCTCATGGATGGAGGCATCAGGTGATTTTCTAGACTATTTTTGTACACACCCACAGGGATTGCAGCTAAGTGGTCGCTGAATTTCTTATACAATTCTGGTGTTATACCATCGGGACCTAGTGCCTTCTTCAAATGTACTTTATCAATGGTGACTTTAACCTCCTCCACCGATTACTTGAAATTACTAAATTGAAAATCAGCCATCATAATAATGCACACAACAAGTAACGCAGAGATTAAACCGGTCAACATAAATCAGAGTCTGAACCTTCCCGCTGACCACCAGTTTCCATGTTGAAATCAAACTGCCTCTCAACTTGAATGGGTCTCTTTTTAGAGGGAAGATCATCATCTGGATCCTCATCATACTCAGCCATTATACGTTTTAACTTATTTTCCATTTCTTCCTCTGCGTCTGACTCAGACAAGACACTGAATATATTGGCGTTGTCTTTGTCCCATCTGGTCTACTATCCACTTTAATCTTAGTTGTTTTTTGGACAGTTGTCCACTCACCCTCCGGTTTATGGCTGGACTTATCTATCTTTCTTCTCTTGGTCTGCTTATTTTCCCTAGCGTTGGACGCTGGAGCAGAAGAGTCAACCTCTGAGTCTACAGCCTGTGTGACCAACTCCATGTTCCCCTCAATGATATCTGACTGGGGTTCGGTTTGTGCTGGATCACTGTGTGATATTTCAGGCTGAGGCTTTGGTCCTGTTGGCACTAACCCTGATAACAAAGCGTCCTCCTCCAGCTCATCAGGAAAGTTTTTGCATGTGTTATGCCAGGCGTCGGGACAGTCCCTGTGGGGATGACCAATCCTACCACACAAATTACATCTAATGACCTGGCAATTTGCACTGACATGACCAACCTCCCCACACAGGTTGCACTTCACCATGGTGCACACACTCGCCAAGTGACTAGTCTTCCCACATTTAAAGCACTTTCTAGGCTGACCTACATAAAAACATACACCCTTTTCCCGGCCAATGAAGAAAGAATTGTGCAGATGCTGGGTAATATTTTGGTGTTGATGGAGCTTCACCAAGACCTTCCACCCCCCAGTCCAGATACCGTCTTCATCTCTGGTCTCAGTGAGTTCAGACATGAGGTCACAATGTCTCCTCAGCCAGACTACAATGTCCTGGTGGGGAACAGACTCATTCCAAAATATGATGGTTACATTAACGGTATCTGGCTTAGAGATAGGAAAAAAAATGAACTTATTCCAGCTTTCTTCTCAGCTTTCTTCTTTGTGTCTGGTGAAGCTAGGCCAGAAGCGGTTCAAGTCAGACCTGAGCTTAAAACTAATGTCATAGCCCTGTCTGTCCGGAAGGTTTATAACGGCCAGGATGGTGGATGGCAGGAAGCCTATTTGTCTACATAGCAGCTCTCTGATGACAAACCTCCTATCGGGCATCTCTTCCTTGCCACCTCTATGTCTGAACCTGACCAGGTCCCTCCTCTTCAAAGCCTGACTGGTATAGCTGGTGTTTGATGTAAATGATGGAGAGCCATGGCTCCAGGCATTCCCAGAGGAGGTGTGACCAGGTCTACTATCCTGCCGTCCTTGTGGGACCTGTGTAGGCTGCTGGCCTCCTGTACTAGGGGGTTCTGGTACTGTCTGCACAACGAACGGGCGGAACCCCTGTGCATTAGACTGTACTGCCCCCTCCCCACCATCAGTGTCACCAGCAGGGCTGGCTCCAGGTTCATGTGGGCCCTTGGGCGATAAATCTCAGTGGGCCCCCTTGTGGAATTTTTTTACATTTACATGTACCCCTGTGGCTCCCACACCGTATAAGGACACAGTATAATTAACCCCCCAATGCCCCCACACATAGTATAATAACCCCCAGTGGCACCCCACAGAGTATAATGACTCCCCAGTGGCTCCCCACACAGTATAAAGACCCCACAGTTGCGCTCCATTCAGAATAACGACCCTCAGTCGCCCCCCATTCAGAATAATAACCCCCAGTGGCCCCCACACTGGGGGTTATACTGTATGGAGGGGCACTGGGGTCATTATACTGTGTAAGAGGCCCTCACTAGCTAGAACTGACTGAGCCTCACAGCCAATTTCTGTACGATTTTGCAGTCATGCATCTCCTGACGGTCAGAGTTTGGTGCCTTCTGCTTATACATGCAGTCTATCTATTTCTGAAGCTGCAGTTTCTCTTTCTTTAGGGCTGTTTCACACGAGCGGATGCAGTGCATGACATCCGCTGTGTGAATGAGAGCCAAGCCTCGCTCCGGACAGCAGAGACATGGAGCATTAACATGATCGCTGTGATCTTTTTACTACAAAATCACATTGAGATAAAGTAGTCACTGTGATTTTGTATTAAAAAGATCACAGAGAGGCACGGAGCATTATTAATCATGTTAATGCTCTGTGTCTCTGCTGTCCACAGCGGGTCTTGGCTCTTATTCACACAGCGGATGTCAAGCACAGGCATCCGCTCGTGTAAAACAGCCCTTACTCTGGGTTCACACTTGAGCGTACTTGATACGCGCGTTCTACGCGCGTTTTTGTTGCGCGTATTATAGTGCATTTGTGGAAATAGGAAACGCGCGACAATACGCCCCAAAGAAGCTCCTGTACTTCTTTGGGCGTAGGGCGTTTTACAGCGCATTCGTACGCGCTGTAAAACGCTCAGGTGAGAACCATGCCCATAGGGAAACATGGGTTTTCGCCTGTTGAGCGTTTTACAGCGCGTAGGAATCACAGTGACAAATCACAGTGACAACTTTATTGCAGGCTACGGACTCACAGGATGACTTCTCATAGGTGTAGTCTGTCCCCATAGAAATTAATGGGTCTGTAATTCCGTTCCGCAAAATGCGGAACAGAATTGCGGATGTGTGAATGGGGCCTTAGTCTGAATGTAAGACTTCTCTATACAACACTTCTTCAAGTATCTGAGACCATAATCCAGGTACTGAAGGAGGTAGTCACGAGTCGATCTCACCCTTTTGACACTGCCGCCTCGTACCCAAGATTCTGCAAAAGGCAACATCCAGTGCATGACTGTCACGGACGGACCGAGACATACGGACGTTCCCACGACAGGTGGCAGGAGATCTATGAGACTAGCAACATGTGGTTTCATCTGACATGTTTTCTTTTTGGATAAAATTACGTCTGTGTTGTTTCTGGTGCTTGCCACACCTTCTTTCCCCAGGTGTGGCTATTGTGGTCATTTAACCTTCTCTATTTACTGTTGTTTCTCCCACTATGCTGTGCGGTGTATAGCTTCTGTTGGATTTGTGGTTAGCTTGTGTTTGGTTCTCAGCTAAGTTCCTGGTGCTACCAAAGCTTTATTGAAGATAAGTGTTTTCTTTTACTATTGTATTTTGTTTATATATGTGTGTGTGTTGCCTTTCCATGTTGTTTATCATTAGGCCTGAGGGAGACTACTGTTCATCCTTCCCATTGGAGGAACAGGTAGACTCAGTCCTGACATCAGTTCCAGGGTCCTATAGGGTGAGATAGGATTCTAGGCATCCGGTGTATAAACTTGCCTACCTTTGGAGCCTGTTCATACTGGTAGTCTGTCAGGACTGGAGTTAGGGTTTCTCTATGAGTTGCCCATCTTCCTTCTGTAGTTTCCAGGGCTTATTCCGGTATCCCTTTCCCTCCTATGCTCGGTGTGGTGTTTTCCTCCCACACACAAGCGTGACATTGATGCTGTTCACCCACAGGGAGCTGTTCTCCGGGTCCAGGCAACCAAAATTTACTTTTAGGAACAAGGAGTCAAAGAGCACCCTTGGATTTAACATTTCCAGCCCACCCTCTGTCCTCTGTAGGTAAGTGATCCCTCTTGAACTTGGTTCAACCTGTTCCCCCAAAGAAGTTGGAAGAACAGGCTAAAGAGCCTAACTGAGAAAGACAACAGAGACATATAAGAACACAGGGACCAGGTAAGTCTTCAACATTTTAACCCTTTCTTTTATAGTTGGTCAGCCTCTAGTTCTTCCATCGCTGAACCTTTGCATTTCCAGCTTCCAATCTTTCTTCCCAATTTAGCCTGGCATTAGCTTCCCTCCCGAATTTAACCCCAAGGATTTTAATATAGGTGGAGGCTTTCGCAAATTGTAGCAGATCAAAGTCTGGATCAGAATTTGGTGTCCAGAAAGCTTGACTCTTCTCAAGATTGACCAGAGACCCTGAGGCCTCTGAGTAACTTCTGATGGCTGCAGACAACAACTGCACTCACAAGGCTCAGATATCACCACCGTGACATCATCCGCGTAGGTAACAACACTCAGAGACAAGAAGTAGGGGACCGGCACCCCCCGAAAATCACACTCCTGCAACGACCTCAGGAATAGGTCTAAGGCAACCCTGCCTCAACTCTGAACGTGTCACCCTGCCAAGCATTGACCAGAGGAAAGCTCTCTGCCCCTCTATATAATGTTTTTAGCCAATCAATAAATTGTCCCGAATACCGCACTTCTGACAAAGTGGCCCATAGATACTCATGGTCTACTCTGTCAAAGGCTGTAGCCTGGTCAAGACTAGAGATGAGCGAACTTTAAAAAAAGTCCGTGTTCGGCGCTCGGGTTGTGGTAAGTTGCGCATCCCGTTATGCAGGGCCGGACTGGCCTACCGGGATACCGGGAAAATTCCCGGTAGGCCGGTAGCCCTGACTGCCGCACGGCCGGCCGGCGGCCGCAGGCACACTGGGCTCCAGTGGCGACGGAGATGAGCGCTGCATTGCGCTCATCTCCGTGCGGAGCAGCAGCAGAGGAGGGAGAGGCGTGACCTCTCCCTGTTCCTTCTGATAGGCTGCCAGCACTAGGCTGGCAGCCTATCAGAGGCCGGCTCGGCGGCGCGATGACATCATCGCGCCGCCGAGACCGCACAGCTCGAGACACAGGCCGGAAGAGGCCTGCATCGCATCGCTGGAGGTAAGTATAGTGTTCTTTTTTTTTTTTCTTGGGGCTACTGGCAGCACTAAAGGGGCTACTGGCAGCACTAAAGGGGGCTACTGGCAGCACTAAAGGGGCTACTGGCAGCACTAAAGGGGGCTACTGGCAGCACTAAAGGGGGCTACTGGCAGCACTAAAGGGGGCTACTGGCAGCACTAAAGGGGCTACTGGCAGCACTAAAGGGGCTACTGGCAGCACTAAAGGGGCTACTGGCAGATAAAGGGGCTACTGGCAGATAAAAGGGGCTACTGGCAGATAAAGGGGGCTACTGCCACTTAAAGCGGGCTACTGCCACTTAAAGGGGCTACTGCCACTTAAAGGGGCTACTGCCACTTAAAGGGGGCTACTGGCACCAAACGGGGCTACTGGCACATAAAGGGCGCTACTGGCACTAAAGGGGCTACTGGCACTAAAGGGGCTACTGGCACATAAAGGGGCTACTGGCACATAAAGGGGCTACTGACACATAAAGGGTGCTACTGGCACATAAAGGGGCTACTGGCACATAAAGGGGCTACTGGCACAAAAAGGGGGCTACTGGCACATAAAGGGGGCTACTGGCACTAAAGGGGGCTACTGGCACATAAAGGGGGCTACTGGCACTAAAGGGGGCTACTGGCACATAAAGGGGGCTACTGGCACTAAAGGGGCTACTGGCACATAAAGGGGGCTACTGGCACATAAAGGAGGCTACTGGCACATAAAAGGGGCTACTGGCACTAAAGGGGCTACTGGCACATAAAGGGGCTACTGGCACATAAAGGAGGCTACTGGCACTAAAGGGGACGGCTACTGGCACATAAAGGGGCGGCTACTGGCACATAAAGGGGCGGCTACTGGCACATAAAGGCAGGGCCGGACTGGGGATAAAACCAGCCCTGGAAAAAGTTGCATACCAGCCTCCAAACACACACGCCGCGAAGGCAGGTATGTATGTATGTATGTATATATATATATATATATATATATATATATATAATTATATACACACACACAGGTCGGGCCTTACCCTAGCATTGCCGTGACTTGGCCTCTGCGCAGTGGCAACTCTAGGAACAATATATGGGAGGCACATAAGATACCACAGTCAAAATGGGGGCACTAATAATTTTCCCCACTTAAATTCATACAACTGAAAAAACGAAATAAGTATATATAAATTCAAAATACGAGAGTATTGCGGTATGCAGGGATACATTTATAATAAAATAATTTACTTACAAAAGAACCTATTCCATCTTCTGCTGTGCTGTCCTTCTGCTTGCTTCCACGGATCTTCCCTCTTTTCAATCTGTCCTCAGTGCGCAGGGCAGGCACACTGCTATGGGGATCTGTGGATGACACACTGTTATGGGGATCTGTGGATGACACACTGTTATGGGGGATCTGTGGATGATACACTGCTATGGGGATCTGTGGATGACACACTTTTATGGGGGATCTGTGGATGACACACTGTTGTGGGGATCTGTGGATGACACACTTTTATGGGGGATCTGTGGATGACACACTGTTATGGGGATCTGTGGATGACACTGTTATGGGGGATCTGTGGATGACACACTGTTATGGGGATCTGTGGATGACACACTTATGGGGGATCTGTGGATGACACACTTATGGGGGATCTGTGGATGACACACTTATGGGGATCTGTGGATGACACTGTTATGGCGGAATCTATGGATGACACTGTTATGGGGGAATCTGTGGATGACATACTGTTATGGGGGTGCTTTTACACCTGCGGCATGGCTATCCGACCTATCCGGGCTGTTCACCCTCCTGATCCGCCA
The DNA here is from genome assembly GCA_033119425.1 of Bufotes viridis. Taxonomy (NCBI): domain Eukaryota; kingdom Metazoa; phylum Chordata; class Amphibia; order Anura; family Bufonidae; genus Bufotes; species Bufotes viridis. Next base: position 29,061,047 of record CM065589.1, read on the forward strand.
TGCCGCAAGTACCCGTAGCACTGCCGTGCTGCTGCTCTGCAGGCTACGGACTCACAGGATGACTTCTCATAGGTGTAGTCTGTCCCCATAGAAATTAATGGGTCTGTAATTCCGTTCCGCAAAATGCGGAACAGAATTGCGGATGTGTGAATGGGGCCTTAGTCTGAATGTAAGACTTCTCTATACAACACTTCTTCAAGTATCTGAGACCATAATCCAGGTACTGAAGGAGGTAGTCACGAGTCGATCTCACCTCTTTGACACTGCCGCCTCGTACCCAAGATTCTGCAAAAGGCAACATCCAGTGCATGACTGTCACGGACGGACCGAGACATACGGACGTTCCCACGACAGGTGGCAGGAGATCTATGAGACTAGCAACATGTGGTTTCATCTGACATGTTTTCTTTTTGGATAAAATTACGTCTGTGTTGTTTCTGGTGCTTGCCACACCTTCTTTCCCAGGTGTGGCTATTGTGGTCATTTAACCTTCTCTATTTACTGTTGTTTCTCCCACTATGCTGTGCGGTGTATAGCTTCTGTTGGATTTGTGGTTAGCTTGTGTTTGGTTCTCAGCTAAGTTCCTGGTGCTACCAAAGCTTTATTGAAGATAAGTGTTTTCTTTTACTATTGTATTTTGTTTATATATGTGTGTGTGTTGCCTTTCCATGTTGTTTATCATTAGGCCTGAGGGAGACTACTGTTCATCCTTCCCATTGGAGGAACAGGTAGACTCAGTCCTGACATCAGTTCCAGGGTCCTATAGGGTGAGATAGGATTCTAGGCATCCGGTGTATAAACTTGCCTACCTTTGGAGCCTGTTCATACTGGTAGTCTGTCAGGACTGGAGTTAGGGTTTTCTCTATGAGTTGCCCATCTTCCTTCTGTAGTTTCCAGGGCTTATTCCGGTATCCCCTTTCCCTCCTATGCTCGGTGTGGTGTTTTCCTCCCACACACAAGCGTGACATTGATGCTGTTCACCCACAGGGAGCTGTTCTCCGGGTCCAGGCAACCAAAATTTACTTTTAGGAACAAGGAGTCAAAGAGCACCCTTGGATTTAACATTTCCAGCCCACCCTCTGTCCTCTGTAGGTAAGTGATCCCTCTTTGAACTTGGTTCAACCTGTTCCCCCAAAGAAGTTGGAAGAACAGGCTAAAGAGCCTAACTGAGAAAGACAACAGAGACATATAAGAACACAGGGACCAGGTAAGTCTTCAACATTTTAACCCTTTCTTTTATAGTTGGTCAGCCTCTAGTTCTTCCATCGCTGAACCTTTGCATTTCCAGCTTCCAATCTTTCTTCCCAATTTAGCCTGGCATTAGCTTCCCTCCCGAATTTAACCCCAAGGATTTTAATATAGGTGGAGGCTTTCGCAAATTGTAGCAGATCAAAGTCTGGATCAGAATTTGGTGTCCAGAAAGCTTGACTCTTCTCAAGATTGACCAGAGACCCTGAGGCCTCTGAGTAACTTCTGATGGCTGCAGACAACAACTGCACCTCACAAGGCTCAGATATCACCACCGTGACATCATCCGCGTAGGTAACAACACTCAGAGACAAGAAGTAGGGGACCGGCACCCCCCGAAAATCACACTCCTGCAACGACCTCAGGAATAGGTCTAAGGCAACCCTGCCTCAACTCTGAACGTGTCACCCTGCCAAGCATTGACCAGAGGAAAGCTCTCTGCCCCTCTATATAATGTTTTTAGCCAATCAATAAATTGTCCCGGAATACCGTACTTTGACAAAGTGGCCCATAGATACTCATGGTCTACTCTGTCAAAGGCTGTAGCCTGGTCAAGACTAGAGATGAGCGAACTTTAAAAAAAAGTCCGGTGTTCGGCGTTCGGGTTGTGGTAAGTTGCGCATCCCGTTATGCAGGGCCGGACTGGCCTACCGGGATACCGGGAAAATTCCCGGTAGGCCGGTAGCCCTGACTGCCGCACGGCCGGCCGGCGGCCGCAGGCACACTGGGCTCCAGTGGCGACGGAGATGAGCGCTTGCATTGCGCTCATCTCCGTGCGGAGCAGCAGCAGAGGAGGGAGAGGCGTGACCTCTCCCTGTTCCTCTGATAGGCTGCCAGCACTAGGCTGGCAGCCTATCAGAGGCCGGCTCGGCGGCGCGATGACATCATCGCGCCGCCGAGGCCGCTACAGCTCGAGACACAGGCCGGAAGAGGCCTGCATCGCATCGCTGGAGGTAAGTATAAGTGTTCTTTTTTTTTTCTTGGGGCTACTGGCAGCACTAAAGGGGCTACTGGCAGCACTAAAGGGGGCTACTGGCAGCACTAAAGGGGCTACTGGCAGATAAAGGGGGCTACTGGCAGCACTAAAGGGGGCTACTGGCAGCACTAAAGGGGGCTACTGGCAGCACTAAAGGGGCTACTGGCAGCACTAAAGGGGGCTACTGGCAGCACTAAAGGGGCTACTGGCAGATAAAGGGGCTACTGGCAGATAAAAGGGGCTACTGGCAGATAAAGGGGGCTACTGCCACTTAAAGCGGGCTACTGCCACTTAAAGGGGCTACTGCCACTTAAAGGGGCTACTGCCACTTAAAGGGGCTACTGGCACCAAACGGGGCTACTGGCACATAAAGGGCGCTACTGGCACTAAAGGGGCTACTGGCACTAAAGGGGCTACTGGCACATAAAAGGGGCTACTGGCACATAAAGGGGCTACTGACACATAAAGGGTGCTACTGGCACATAAAGGGGCTACTGGCACATAAAGGGGCTACTGGCACATAAAGGGGGCTACTGGCACATAAAGGGGGCTACTGGCACATAAAGGGGGCTACTGGCACATAAAGGGGGCTACTGGCACATAAAGGGGGCTACTGGCACATAAAGGGGGCTACTGGCACTAAAGGGGGCTACTGGCACATAAAGGGGGCTACTGGCACATAAAGGAGGCTACTGGCACATAAAAGGGGCTACTGGCACTAAAGGGGGCTACTGGCACATAAAGGGGGCTACTGGCACATAAAGGAGGCTACTGGCACTAAAGGGGACGGCTACTGGCACATAAAGGGGGCGGCTACTGGCACATAAAGGGGGCGGCTACTGGCACATAAAGGCAGGGCCGGACTGGGGATAAAAACCAGCCCTGGAAAAAGTTGCATACCAGCCCCAAACACACACGCCGCGAGCGTGTGTATGTATGTGTGTATATATATATATATATATATATATATAATTATATACACACACACAGGCCGGGCCTTACCCTAGCATTGCCGTGACTTGGCCTCTGCGCAGTGGCAACTCTAGGAACAATATATGGGAGGCACATAAGATACCACAGTCAAAATGGGGGGCACTAATAATTTTCCCCACTTAAATTCATACAACTGAAAAAAAACGAAATAAGTATATATAAATTCAAAATACGAGAGTATTGCGGTATGCAGGGATACATTTATAATAAAATAATTTACTTACAAAAGAACCTATTCCATCTTCTGCTGTGCTGTCCTCTGCTTGCTTCCACGGATCTTCCCTCTTTTCAATCTGTCCTCAGTGCGCAGGGCAGGCACACTGCTATGGGGATCTGTGGATGACACACTGTTATGGGGATCTGTGGATGACACACTGTTATGGGGATCTGTGGATGATACACTGCTATGGGGATCTGTGGATGACACACTTTTATGGGGATCTGTGGATGACACACTGTTGTGGGGATCTGTGGATGACACACTTTTATGGGGATCTGTGGATGACACACTGTTATGGGGATCTGTGGATGACACTGTTATGGGGATCTGTGGATGACACACTGTTATGGGGATCTGTGGATGACACACTTATGGGGGATCTGTGGATGACACACTTATGGGGGATCTGTGGATGACACACTTATGGGGATCTGTGGATGACACTGTTATGGCGGAATCTATGGATGACACTGTTATGGGGGAATCTGTGGATGACATACTGTTATGGGGGTACTTTTACACCTGCGGCATGGCTATCCGACCTATCCGGGCTGTTCACCCTCCTGATCCGCCATGCCGCAAGTACCCGTGCACTGCCGTGCTGCTGCTCTGTCCCCATTGACTATAATAGGGGCAGGGGGCGGAGCTATGGTGCAGCATGGCAGAGATCGCCGGACTAAAAAGTACTTTTTAGTCCGGCGATCTCTGCCGTGCTGCGCCATAGCTCCGTCACACTGGCACTAAAGGGGGCTACTGGCACATAAAGGGGGCTACTGGCACATAAAGGAGGCTACTGGCACATAAAAGGGGCTACTGGCACTAAAGGGGGCTACTGGCACATAAAGGGGGCTACTGGCACATAAAGGAGGCTACTGGCACTAAAGGGGACGGCTACTGGCACATAAAGGGCGGCTACTGGCACATAAAGGGGCGGCTACTGGCACATAAAGGGACGGCTACTGGTACTAAAGGGGGCTACTGGCACATAAAGGGGCTACTGGCACTAAAGGGACTGGCTACTGGCACACTGTTATGGGGGCACTGTGGATGTCACTGTTATGGGGGATCTGTGGATGACACTGTTATGGCAGAATCTATGGATGACACTGTTATGGGGAATCTGTGGATGACACTGTTATGGGGAATCTGTGGATGTCACTGTTATGGAGCGCTGTGGATGTCACTGTTATGGGGCGCTGTGGATGTCACTGTTATGGGGATCTGTGGATGACATACTGTTATGGGGGTACTTTCACACTGCGGCATGGCTATCCGACCTATCCGAGCTGTTCACCCTCCTGATCCGCCATGCCGCAAGTACCGTGCACTGCCGTGCTGCTGCTCTGTCCCCATTGACTATAATAGGGGCAGGTGACGGAGCTATGGCGCAGCACGGCAGAGATCGCCCGGACTAAAAAGTACTGCATGTCCGACTTTTAGTCCGGCGATCTCTACCATGCTGCACCATAGCTCCGCCCTGCTCCTATTATAGTCAATGGGGACAGAGCAGCAGCTGCGCAGTGCTGAGTACTGCGGCATGGCGGATCAGGAGAATGGCTGACAGCTCGGATAGCCTGCGAGATGCATACGTCCATGCCCATAGCAGATGTCATCCACAGACTCCCATAACAGTGTCATCCATAGATTCCGCCATAACAGTGTCATCCACAGATCTCCCCATAAGTGTGTCATCCACAGATCCCCCATAGTGTGTCATCCACAGATCCCCCATAAGTGTGTCATCCACAGATCCCCATAACAGTGTGTCATCCACAGATTCCCCATAACAGTGTGTCATCCACAGATCCCCCATAAGTGTGTCATCCACAGATCCTCTATAACAGTGTGTCATCCACAGATTCCCCATAACAGTGTCATCCACAGATCCCCATAACAGTGTCATCCACAGATCCCCCATAAAAGTGTGTCATCCACAGATCCCCACAACAGTGTGTCATCCACAGATCCCCCATAAAAGTGTGTCATCCACAGATCCCCATAGCAGTGTATCATCCACAGATCCCCCATAACAGTGTGTCATCCACAGATCCCCCATAACAGTGTGTCATCCACAGATCCCCATAGCAGTGTGCCTGCCCTGCGCACTGAGGACAGATTGAAAAGAGGGGAAGATCCGTGGAAGCAAGCAGAGGACAGCACAGCAGAAGATGGAATAGGTTCTTTTGTAAGTAAATTATTTTATTATAAATGTATCCCTGCATACCGCAATACTCTCGTATTTTGAATTTATATATACTTATTTCGTTTTTTTTCAGTTGTATGAATTTAAGTGGGGAAAATTATTAGTGCCCCCATTTTGACTGTAGTATCTTATGTGCCTCCCATATATTGTTCCTAGAGTTGCCACTGCGCAGAGGCCAAGTCACGGCAATGCTAGGGTAAGGCCCGGCCTGTGTGTGTGTATATAATTATATATATAGATATATATATATATATATACACACATACATACACACGCTCGCGGCGTGTGTGTTTGGGGCTGGTATGCAACTTTTTCCAGGGCTGGTTTTTATCCCCAGTCCGGCCCTGCCGTTATGGATTCCACTATAGCGGCATATGGAATCCATAAGGGGCGGCTGTCACCTACCCGAACTGTTGAACAGCCGAAGGACCTGGGGTGACGTCACTGTCATGTGATCAGTGCAGGGGGCGTGGCTCAGCACAGGATGCAAAGTTCACTTGCATCCACCTTTGAAAGAGCCAGGAAATTTCCGTCCAGTGAAGGCCTGGAAGCCTGAGCCTTGCATGAGGAAGTTCCCCACCCAGGAATGGGCTCCCTGGGATTTCTCCAGACATCAGGAGAGCTACAACACACAACCTCTCAGCTAGGAGGCAGTATTATAGCAGTTGTATTCTTGTGCATAGGAGCAGTATTATAGTAGTTATATTCTTGTGCATAGGAGCAGTATTATAGTAGTTATATTCTTGTACATAGGGGCAGTATTATAGTAGTTATATTCTTGTATATAGGAGCAGTATTATAGTAGTAATATTCTTGTACATAGGAACAGTATTATAGTAGTTATATTCTTGTATATAGGAGCAGTATTATAGTAGTTATATTCTTGTACATAGGAGGCAGTATTATAGTAGTTATATTCTTGTACATAGGAGGCAGTATTATAGTAGTTATACTCGTTGTACATAGGGACAGTATTATAGTAGTTATATTCTTGTACACATGATGCAGTATTATAGTAGCTATATACTTTGTACATAGGGGCAGTATTATAGTAGTTATATTCTTGTACATAGGAGGCAGTTTTAAAGTAGTTACATGCTATATAGCTGTATTAACTTAAATGTAATATCTTGTAGACTCCTTTCACAATAGGAAAACAAATATTTAATTTCTAATGCTTTAATTCTTTTGAATAGTTTATGATATGGGGGGAGTTCTGAGCTGCCGTAGATTTCTGTCTTCTTTTGAAGTACACCTTACAACTGGTGTAACCCATCCCTCACCACATCCGCTTCTCAGAAATTGCCGATGCAGTGCAGAAAGTAAATTTTATTGCAGTGGCATTTAATAAGTCACAAACACAGGGTTTAGCGACTTTTTTTCCACAAGGAAACTGGCATTGACGAGATGAGAAATTCCCCCCATAGTGTGTTGATCTCCAGATCCTGTAACTTGTGACAGTGTCCTAACTTCAGTGGTCTCTTTAGTAGTGTCTTGCTCTCGTCCTCCGAGCAGAAAAGCTGCACTACTAGCATAGCATAACTACATGCTAACTACTGGTGCTCAAAAGAGCTGAATTCCGCGAAGTTAGTTCTGCCTTCTGTGAGACTTCTAAATGAGTATGGACACAGTGCAACCTGTAATCTAATATATAGCTCCCTTTCTGTGCATCTCCACACAGACTATTGCTTTTACTATCTTCACTCCATAATACTTTGATATCAGATTATAAAGACAAACAATTCTGCCTTTCTTTCACTGGAAGGATCTTGCACGGGTTATAGTTCCACTGGAAGTGCTAGCTATCCAGATTTCACGTCACAAACTGAAAGCATACGCGCCTTTCACATCTGACTTACCTCAATGGTCACAGTCTCAGTGAATTTCACATGAGCCCAGATTTACTAATGTGTTTGCTACTTAGATGGGATGTGAAAGTTCATATTTCATTTTAGTCTGTGATCGAGCTAGCAGATAAAATCTAATACACTGACCAATGATGATGGCAGAGTCAAATGTCGGAGTCATGTGTCAGAGCCTATGTCTGACTATGATATCTGAGGATGTCCTACTGTGGACTGTACTGGAGTATAATACAGGATGCAGCTCAGGATCAGTACAGGATAAGTAATGTATGTACACAGTGACTCCGCCAGCAGAATAGTGAGTGCAGCTCTGGAGTATAATACAGGATGTAACTCAGGATCAGTACAGGATAAGTAATGTATGTACACAGTGACTCCGCCAGCAGAATAGTGAGTGCAGCTCTGGAGTATAATACAGGATGCAACTCAGGATCAGTACAGGATAAGTAATGTAATGTATGTACACAGTGACTCCACCAGCAGAATAGTGAGTGCAGCTCTGGAGTATAATACAGGATGCAACTCAGGATCAGTACAGGATAAGTAATGTAATGTATGTACACAGTGACTGCACCAGCAGAATAGTGAGTGCAGCTCTGGAGTATAATACAGGATGTAACTCAGGATCAGTACAGGATAAGTAATGTATGTACACAGTGACTGCACCAGCAGAATAGTGAGTGCAGCTCTGGAGTATAATACAGGATGCAACTCAGGATCAGTACAGGATAAGTAATGTATGTACACAGTGACTGCACCAGCAGAATAGTGAGTGCAGCTCTGGAGTATAATACAGGATGTAACTCAGGATCAGTACAGGATAAGTAATGTATGTACACAGTGACTCCACCAGCAGAATAGTGAGTGCAGCTCTGGAGTATAATACAGGATGTAACTCAGGATCAGTACAGGATAAGTAATGTAATGTGTACACAGTGACTGCACCAGCAGAATAGTGAGTGCAGCTCTGGAGTATAATACAGGATGCAACTCAGGATCAGTACAGGATAAGTAATGTATGTACACAGTGACTCCACCAGCAGAATAGTGAGTGCAGCTCTGGAGTATAATACAGGATGTAACTCAGGATCAGTACAGGATAAGTAATGTATGTACACAGTGACTGCACCAGCAGAATAGTGAGTGCAGCTCTGGAGTATAATACAGGATGTAACTCAGGATCAGTACAGGATAAGTAATGTATGTACACAGTGACTGCACCAGCAGAATAGTGAGTGCAGCTCTGGAGTATAATACAGGATGTAACTCAGGATCAGTACAGGATAAGTAATGTATGTACACAGTGACTGCACCAGCAGAATAGTGAGTGCAGCTCTGGAGTATAATACAGGATGTAACTCAGGATCAGTACAGGATAAGTAATGTATGTACACAGTGACTCCACCAGCAGAATAGTGAGTGCAGCTCTGGAGTATAATACAGGATGTAACTCAGGATCAGTACAGGATAAGTAATGTATGTACACAGTGACTGCACCAGCAGAATAGTGAGTGCAGCTCTGGAGTATAATACAGGATGTAACTCAGGATCAGTACAGGATAAGTAATGTATGTACACAGTGACTCCACCAGCAGAATAGTGAGTGCAGCTCTGGAGTATAATACAGGATGTAACTCAGGATCAGTACAGGATAAGTAATGTATGTACACAGTGACTCCACCAGCAGAATAGTGAGTGCAGCTCTGGAGTATAATACAGGATGTAACTCAGGATCAGTACAGGATAAGTAATGTATGTACACAGTGACTCCACCAGCAGAATAGTGAGTGCAGCTCTGGAGTATAATACAGGATGTAACTCAGGATCAGTACAGGATAAGTAATGTAATGTATGTACACAGTGACTGCACCAGCAGAATAGTGAGTGCAGCTCTGAAGTATAATACAGGATGCAACTCAGGATCAGTACAGGATAAGTAATGTATGTACACAGTAACTCCACCAACAGAATAGTAAGTGCAGCACTGGAGTATTAGACAGGATGTAACTCAGGATCAGTAATGTATGTACACAGTGACACCAACAGCTGAATAGTGAGTGCAGCTCTGGAGTATAATACAGGATGTAACTCAGGATCAGTACAGGATAAGTAATGTAATGTATGTACACAGTGACACCATCAGCAGAATAGTGAGTGCAGCTCTGGAGTATAATACAGGATGTAACTCAGGATCAGTACAGGATAAGTAATGTGTGTACACAGTGACTCCACCAGCAGAACAGTAAGTGCAGCTCTGGAGTATAATACAGGATGAAACTCAGGATCAGTGCAGGATAAGTAATGTATGTACACCGTGACTGAACCACCAGAATAGTGAGTGAAGCTCTGGAGTATAATACAAGACATAACTCACTATTAGTAAGTAATGCAAAAATTGACAAAGTGGCTGTACTTTTTATGTAGATTTATTCTATACTAGCTGAAGGACCCGGTTTAATGGTTGTGTGCGTCATTAAAAGATATCGACAGTATCCACTATAACAGTAACATCTACAGCACCCTGCCCCTTAAAAGTGACCTCCACAGCACCCCACCCCTTAACACTGACCCCCCCCCCCCTCCACAGTGCCCCATCTCTTAAAATTAGACCTCCACAGCAGCCCACTTCCTTAATTTTGACCTATACAGCAGCCTTCCCCTTTAACAGTGAGTTTCACAGCACACCACCCCCTTGAAAGTGACCTCCACAGGGGCCCGCCCCCCTAACAGTGGCTTTTACAGCAATCTGCCCCTTAATACTGACCTCCATAGCGGACCATTCCCTTAACTGTGACCTCTATAGCAGCTAGCCCTTAGGGTGGCCAGAGATCCAGTTTTAGGTTGGACAATCCGGTTTTCTGACTCCCTGTCCTCCGTCTGGCGCAGGGCCTGGACGAACACAGGGATGTCCTTTTGAACAGCTTACTCTCAGACAGCAGCACGGTGCAGCACTGTGCAGCACTGTGCAGGGAGAAAGTCACCCTCACTCCCACCCCTGCAGATGACAAAAGTTGATTTTTAACTTCCGTCAGCTGTGGAGGGGGACGGGTGTGCCCTAACCAGTTCCGGGTTGTGGCTTAGCGGGACCTAGAAGTTGATTTTAATTTTTTTTTAAATCCCTGTTGGCTGAGTGGGAGGGGTGTGGCCTAACTGGATTGAGGGCGTGTCCTTTTGAACAGCTCACTCTAAGACAGAAGCACTGTTCTGTCTGAATGTGAGCTGCAGGGAGAAAGTCACCGGTCACCGTCCCTCTCACCTCTGCAGCTGACAGAAGTTGATTTCTTCATTTTGTCAATCCCCCGTCGGCTGCGGAGGGGGAGGAGGGGCGTGGCCTCCTTGAATCGGAGGCATGGCTTAGAAGGACCTGGGGGCGGGGTTTTAAAGATGACTTGAATGGCCACCCTACTTGCCCCCTGAACTGTGACCTCCACAGCGCCCTGCTCCTTTAAAGCTGACCTACAGCAGTGAAGAGAAATGGCCGAGTTGTTATGGAAACCTCAGGAAATGAGGTACTAAGAGCTGTCAGGCCATGGCTTTACTTCAATAGAGATTATCCTGGTGACATATTTCCTTTAAAGCTCATCTACAGCAGTGAAGAAACATGGCTGGGTTTCTATGGTTACCGGGAGTAAAACTGTGTGTGTGGAGACGAACTTCCAGCGAGCTTCTATTGGCTGATAAGGGTCATGTGACCAGGCTTCTATTGGCTAATACATTTTTAGGTAATATTTTAGGAACGGTACGTCCCAGTGAGCTGAGACCCGGTCTAAAACCTTCCCGGACACCTGATGTACCTGTGTGCCAAATTTCGTGATTGTAAATGCGACGGATTCCTTTAGCGGACATTCATACATACACTCAGCTTTAAATATTAGATATAAAATGGCACCCAAAGGTGGAGACGTTTGATTAGCACATACATCTATTCCAGCCATGAGGTTACAGAACCCTTTTCCATTTAATATTTTACTAAAGTGCTAATATTGAAAAATAGACATGGCCAGGGCCTCCCATTGGAAGCCCAAATTAGTTTTAGGTTAAAAATGTTATATCAGAATGTAATTTCACTGGCCTCAATTATATATTTCAAGTGAGAGGTCAGCATGAAATGAAATACGACAAGTGAACCGATGGCTTTATTATCACATCGCCGGCTGCTGTTTAATGTTATATTAGGCATTGAATACAGTCAGGGCCGATATTAAAATACATGATCTTATTAAATTCTGGAATATAATTACACACCAAAGGCAATTTCTTTACTGCATTTTGATTTTTTTTCCTGCCCAGTGGCAATGATTAAAACTCTGCAGGTTCAAAGACTGAAGTTATAGAAATGCATTATTGGTACCAGGCAGATTAAAGGGGGAATTGGAGCTCAATATAAGTGATTTCTACCTGACGTAGGGTTTGATAATAGTTACTTTTGTATATATTATATTGGAATTGGAATACCAAAGGTGTATGGTGGTTGTAAATATTGAAATGTACCCAAAAAGAGACACTTAAAGGGCATCTGTCGGCAGCTTTGTCCCTATGACACTGGCTGACCTGTTACATGGGCGCTTGGCAGCTGAAGGCATCTGTGTTGGTCCCATGTTCATATGTGCCCGCATTGCTGATAAAAATTAGGTTTTAATATATGCAAATGAGCCTCTAGGAGCAATGGGGGCGTTGTCTTTACACCTAGAGACTCAGTCCTCTCTACAATTACTGTTGTCTACTGCGGCTGTGTGTGAACTGCCTCCTGTGACTGTTACTCATCTGTGCTATGTCTGTCGCTGTTCTCTTGTATGCCGTGTGGGCTAGTCGTGTGTATGTGTATTTAGAGAGGTGTGTCGTTGCGGCAGTACACATTCTCCACTGTTGTGCCTACTGGCTGTGGATACTTGAGTGCACCATTGCTACCATGTTGGCAGGCCGCAGGAGTCGTGTGTATTTGTATCTGGGGCCCTGTGTTGGTGCGGCAGGGCATATTCTCTATGGTCCGTGCATACTGGCAGCGGTGGTTTATATTGTCAACAGTGTCTGTTTCTAGTTTTGTCTGGTCCCTTGGCGTTAAATTCCCCAGTTGGCATTGTAGTGTGTTTTTGAGTCTGAATGGTTAATCCCCAATCTGTTTTAAGGTGGATTTAGATTACCCAATTTTCAGGCGGATTATCGGGAAGGACCGTTCCTGCGAACTATCCAGACAATCTGCCCATCTAAATGTGCCGCCGATCACCCGATGATCAAGCGTAACACTGGTTCATTGGCTGATCCTGTCATTTGTGCAGTCACTCCAGTTATTGTGTTTAGACTGCATAATCTGCTGCCCAGAAACAGTGCAACTGTATAGGGACGAGCGATCCCTCATACTGTGAAGGAGATCGCTGGATGCAAACGCGCGGTCTCCTCCACTGATCGAGCAGCCGACTGTCTTTCCTGACAATCGGCTGTAACATTTTGCAGTGTAAACCCGTCTTTAGTCTCGCCTATTGTCTCATCCATCCCTCATGGGCTCGTCTGTTTCCCTATATAGTTCCTGGTTTTCTCAGTCTGAGTTCTTTGGAATCCGGTTTTCTGTTTGTATCCAGACCCTAGCTGTGCATCATTGGATAATGTTGTATTGCATTTCTTCAGGGCTCCTGTTATTCTGTCTGAACAGTGTCCTATCATTTCCATATCTGTTTGGGTTCCTATTCTGCTCGTCTGCCTGTGCTCCACATTTTGTAAAATATCTGCGTCTCTGTTCCCTTACAAGTGCACCTAGACCATTCCAGGAGGTAGCGGTCCGGTCACCCCCCTACTGCAGCAAAGACCAGATCCCCGATCGGCATTAAAGGGTGAAGACCCGGGGAGCACCAGATTAATGCCCTTAGGGTTTGGCACAAAGTCGAACCGGTCACTTGGCACAGTGGTTCAACATCTGCAACTGATCCGTCACAGCCAGACAGTGTAAACGTGATTAACCTGGTCCTGACTTCTCCTAAAATCAATCAAAGTGGAGAGGGCACGGCAGTTGCAGAGAGAGCAGAGCCTCTAGGTGTAACGGCAACGCCCCCGTTGCTCCTGGAATCTCATTTGCATATATTAAAAAATTATTTTTCTCAGCAATGCGGGCACATATGAACATGGGACCAACACAGATGCCTTCAGCTGCCAAACACCCATGTAACAGGTCAGCCAGCGCCATAGGGACAAATCTGCTGACAGATGCCCTTTTGTGTGCTGTTTGTTTCACAGGAGCCAACCACAACCCCTTCTCTTAGATTGACATAGAACGAGGAAACCAGACCTAGTTTATAGGAACATACTGTATACACTCCTCAGCATTGAAACTGCAACACTATGAAGGACAAGCTGGGAAGTTATACGAATCGAGGAAGTAGCAGGTGTAAGATCTACAGATGATGACATTTTCAAGCACCTCGCTCCAATCTGTGGAATGTGGGAGGGGCAAAAAAGCCAAATTGAAAGCAAAGCTTTTTAACCACAAAAAACTCAAATTGGATCAAGTCGTGTGAATGACAGCAATGTCTCTGGTTGATTGACATGTCAGTTGTCACCATTTGTTGCGGATTAAGAGGGACAGAATCCTTGAACTGAGAGACCTTGGTTTATCACTCCGGCAGATCGCTACGCGCCTAGGCCGAGATGTCAGCAGAGATGTGTGTCCCGGGGGGTTGGAGAACAAGGGAGAACTGTAATGACAGAAAGAGGAGCGCAGAAGGGGACCTCTGCACAGACAGATCATCTGATTAGAAGAATGGCACGTAGTGAAACATTCTGTACTACAAATGAAATTGGATGTCACACACAGTGAAGGAATCTAAATGACACTGGGCTATGAGCCAGACATCAAGCTACAGGTGTTCCACTAACCTCACGCCACCGCTCTCACAGGTTATCATGGTGCACAGCAAGACGCCAATGGAGGCTGGAATTGGGGGTCTGTTTTCTTCAGCGATGTGTCCCGCTTTTGTCTCAGATGCAATGATAACTGGGGATTGGTCTGGAGACCACATGGCCAACGCCAGGAGGAAACCCTCAAAGGGGAATGTCACACTGGTCCTACTCCCAGGATTATGGTGTTGGGTGGCATAATGTACAGTAGCCGGACCCCTCTAGTCTTCATTTCAGGTACGCTAACAGCTCGGCATTACATTGATTTGATCATGGACCCAGTGGTACCGCCATATCTCCAAAGTGTTGCAGGAGCCGTTCTACAATAGGACAACATCCAGCGTGCTACCATGGCCTGCAGTTTTTTTGGACTTGTCTTCTATTGAGCACATCTGGGATGTCGTAGTTCGGCAATTGCAAAGGGAGCTGCCAGCAGCGGATCTTGATGATTTGTGTGCCCAAGTGCTTTAAACGTGGCAGGACATTGCTCAGACAACCATCAATAACCTCAATGATAGCATGTCAAGGCGTGCAAGTGTGTATGTTAATGTGTGCATATTTAACAAATCAAGATGTTTTGAATATTTAATTTTCATCATTTGCATATCATTAACAATGTCTGTTGATTTCCATGTCTGTGATTTCCATAATTCCACAACTTTTCCTTCTTGAGTTTTAATGTTGAGTATAGTAACATACAGTGTCAGACTGGGGTGCCTAGGGCCCACCAGTAAAATTTATTTTGGGGGCCCACCAGTAAAATTTATTTTGGGGGCCCACCAGTAAAATTTATTTTGGGGGCCCACCATTCGGATACATTTAAATATTATCTGCTCACACAGCAGCAAGATGCTACAAGATGGTTGAATATGGGGGTCCCTGGAGCGACTTTGAGAAGGTTGGTCCTGAGGAGAAGAGGACACTGGTAGCTTTCCTCTATACCTAGTAGTCATCTCAGTTCTGATCGCGTCTATAATAATAAACTGGGGAGTTTCTTTAATAATTTATCAAGTTTTTATATGAACATAGGCTGGTGGAGGTGCTGTACGTTGAATATATGTAGGTAGTGCAGTAAGTCTACTGTGTTATGTGCCACTTGTGCAGGGGGTGGGAGACTAGGGGCCCACCAGGGGATCCACCTGTACCCCTGTGTGCCAGTCTGAGCCTGGTAACAAATACTGTATTAACATTGTAACACAGAGAGTAACATACTTAGTAAAATGGTAACAAAGTAACATAAAGTGTATAAACATTGTGACACACATAGTAACATAGTAACATACACAGTAAGATATGTAGTAACAGTAACATATATAAAATAAATAGCAACAGTAAAATTCCAAATAGCTTCGCTATGGAAGAACCCATGTGAATTTCTTTCTCCTCCTCAGGGACCCCTACAACAGTATTATTTATACTTTCCAGTTGTTGGGAAACTACAACTCCCAGCAGCCAATGCTATCCCAGAATGCTGGAATTTGCAGTTTCACAACAGCTGGAGAAAAACAAGGTGGAAAACACTGCCAGGTTAGGAAGAAGTGACATAGCTAGCACGTTTTAGTCGAGCTGTGCGACAGCACAAGTGCCGCAGCATTACTTTCTTGAAGTCTGGAATTGTAAATGTACTTCCTATAGCTCTGAAATTTCCACATTACTCCTTAACTAGTCAGACTTGCCATTCAGGCCTCACAAGAAGACTGGATCTCATCCCCCAAGGGAGTTATAATGGTAGCCATTAAGTCTATAAACTTCAGCCTGACATTTCGAGGTGACGTTCCCAGCCTCATTCTTCCAATCTCTTCTTTTGTATTTTGTTATTTTGTGGCTAATGCATTACTTTTGACTTATGAAAGGTTTAATCATTTAGCGGTTCACATACATTCTCTCCCCCCTTTCATCCAGGTGACGCGTTTCGCAGCCATAGGTTTACTTAGTCTAGTGCAGCTTTTTTTTTTTTTTTGCAGAGGAGTGAAAAGCAGTGAAAGTAATGGCTTTTCTGTATGACTAAATTAAATGGGGGAGTTTGGGAGGTCATAAAGCTAGAATATAGGCAGAAGTTAACGAACTGTCTCCACGCAAGTTTACAGCTGAAGCCGTCCTCCTCGTTCTCAAGAGAAAACCTGAGCTGCTGAGTACGTGACAAATCCTTCCTGCAGATATTAATACTGGAAAGGTGCCCACCAGCAGAAGATGTAGCTAGACTTCTCTTCACAGGGGGTTCAAATGAATTCAGTTTAGTGGACCCTACCCCTCAGAAATTTTTATATACGGGGTAGTCCAAAAGAATGGAGACACCTGAATGAATGAGAAACGGTGGTTGGAAACATCACTCGGTGTGTGGCATGTTGCTAATGGGACGGGGGCAAATCTGTGGGGTCAGTGTCCAACACGGCCATTCATCTTGGAACCAAGTCAATATTTTCGCATGGATTTCACAGGCGGTGTTTGCTATTAAACACAAGAAAGCCGCACTATAGGGTGATGACTTACAGATTATGGTAAAAGAAAAGACTCCAATTGGCGGCTTACCTTGTGAGGTTGTGCTAAACTTAGGCACAACACTAGTGAAGGCTCATCAAAAATGTTCCGGTTTCCCAGAGCGGTAGGTATGCAGCCAGGGGTGAGGGTCTTCTTACCAGGGTGCCTGAACTCCCCAAGAAGATTAAACTTGTCAAGATGAATCATCCCTCAGCGCAAGGAACCAACCAGAACGTTTGTTTGTAGAGATTAGAGATCTTCCGTTTTAATTGGCAGGTATACAACGCGTTTCGGGGATATATTTCTCCGAAGCGCGTTGTATGCCTGCCAATAAAATTGTGAAGGGAAGGGATGCATGTGATCTAGAATTTGATGAGGAATCCAAATCTGTGACATAACTATGATGCAAATTTATTATTGCCTAAGTTATTAACTTTTTTCTTTGGCTATGAGATTAGCATACGAGGAGAGGACAGAGATTGTGCTGATTTGTGGGGAGCACAGTACCCGAGTCATTGCAGTGGACTTAAATGCTCTGCACCCTAAAAGACCACCCATCCGCCATGGTACAGATGGCAAATTGCTTGCTAAATTTCACCAAACAGATTCTGTGATGGACCTGCTAATAAGTGGATGTAACAAAACTGCCACAGATGAACCAATGACAATGGCCATCCTGGTGTTCTTCAGCAAGAGCCCACATTGTATAACCCTACGTCTTTCACAGGAGAGCGGGGTGAGGCAAACCACCATTGGGCGAATACTGGCTGTGCACAAAGGCCACAAGTACGAGATCCAGTTGCTACATCATCTCAGTGGGGACCATGCAGATCACTGTGTTCAGTTTGACAAATGGGTATCACCAATTGCAACAGGACCTACATTTCACAGAGAGAGAACTGTTCAGTGATGAAGCAAACCTGTACGTGAAGAGGGAGGTGAACAAACAAAACCTTTCGATACTGGTCCAATAAAAATCCAGACTAGACAGATGCCCCCAAGAAGGTTGGTGCACAAAAAGTCATGGTGTGTGTGTACCTCGGTACTAAACCCGACTTCGGATTCCTAATTTTAAATGTTTTTAAAGACGCAAACGAATTTTGCCTACACGGAACTCCGATCCGAAACTCGATTCACTCAAGCCTAGATGGGATGTTAAGAAGGTGATGGAAAAGTATGAAACTAAGATGTTTGTGTGTCAAACTCTGCAGAGACAAGACGCGGCTGAAAGAAATCATCATGGTGGTCTGGACTGAAAGGAGAAGATGAGGAAAGAGAACATCTACATCAGAGGAGACATCCCTGGATGTAAGGGTATGGGGCACTGTATTACCCTGTGTGTTTTGTAGAGCTGTATGTAATGTTATGAGTGAAAAGGTTAAGTTGAGAATTTGGCATGGGGATTGGAGGTGGGGATGCCATTTCAATTTTTAACTCAGGCAGAAGAAAAGTTAGGTGCACCCCTGCAAACATGGCATCATTTTTGGAAGAAAACAGCCATGTTTTTATAATCCTGGAAAACCCTCTATAGTTCTGATTGCTAACCTCTGGCACTCCAAGATGCACACTTGCTTGGTTGTTCTCAGAACTCCACAGAAATGAATGGAGCATGCTGGGAGTCGTAGTTTCGCCACAGCTAGAGTGTCGGAGGTTAGCCATCACTGCTCTAGAGGATGACTAGGACACCCTAAACAACATATGTCCTCAATGATATGACTAACGTAATTTGGTAAATATTGCTACTTCCCCTTTAAATACAACCCATTTATATCTTTTTGTTCATTTTTTTTTCAAATTTTGAGATTCCCAAATTTGTGAGAATCATCTAGAACTCTTCCTGTGATGCTTCAAAGCTGTAGGTTTCTAAAACAGTACAATTTAGAAAAAAAGCCACCAATGAAATGATCGTGTTTTTCTCTAGTCCTGCTTCTTTCCATTTCAACCCTATTCATAGTCATGTGTTTGGCTCCCAGCCACGCAGCTCTTATTGGATGCAATCCTGATTTGTCAGAACGTTTCAGCCTTGCGGTCATAATCAGGGAGTCTCTCAGTCTATCTGGATTCCGACAAGTAAAATTTAACTTGAAATAAGAGAACAGGGATGAGAGCTGCCGAGTAGGATGGAATAATGAAGATTTAGAGGTGGAATAAGCAAGAAAGTTGTTTACCTCAAGGCATTGTTCACATTAATCATTGTAGAGAACAACAGATTTGTCAGTAACCAGGCTTTGTGTGCCTTTATTTAATGGGCAAGGTGCCTGTGAAGCCCACACTTCCAGTCTGATCTGCTTAATAGAAACACTTCTTGCCAATTTGATCTTGAAGAAGTCATTTACACAGAGGTTCACTTACTTTGTCTCCATGCACTATGGATGCTTACTCAGCATACTAAGGATGTGTGTTAAGAGTTTAGTTACATTGTGTTTGTCTATCATTGGGACTTAGATACATTCAGACCACCTTTTATCAGTGATCAATGCAGATATTCAGGTAATTCCACAGGGTTCACTTACTTTGTCTTGCAACTCTATGTGCACAAAGTTGTTTGCTGGTTGATTCTTAACATACAGAGAGAAGGAGCATTTGTGTGTTGCTCTTTTTCCCACCTAGTGTCATGTAAATTAAGGAAGCAGCCCTAAATTCTCCAACCTCACCACTGTCCCTACTTACTTGGACGATCCAGCCTAAACTGCGGGTCCCAACTGGTCGACAGTCCCTAACCCAGATAAGTGCAAGCAATGCAAACTAGAGGGGGAAGAGAAGTCAGACAGGCCAGGTCGGGACCAGAGAATAAATATTCTTGTGCAAAGGAGTCAATATTATAGTAGTTATATTCTTGTACATAGGAGCAGTATTATAGTAGTTATATTCTTGTACATAGGGGGCAGTATTATAGTAGAAATATTCTTGTGCATTGGAGGCAGTATTTTAGTAGATAAATTCTTGTACATAGGAGCAGTATTATAGTAGTTATATTCTTGTATATAGGGGCAGTATTATAGTAGTTATATTCTTCTGCATAGGAGGCAATACTATAGTAGTTATATTCTTGTACATAGGAGGCAATATTATAGTAGTTATATTCTTGCACATAGGAGCAGTATTATAGTACTTATATTCTTGTACATAGGAGCAGTATTATAGTACTTATATTCTGGGCGGGACCTGCACGCTGATGGCGCCGGCCGCATAGTTCTACAGCTCCGTGCCTTGATTCCCTAAAGCGGCTCATAGAGTTCACCTGACTAGTGTTGAGCGAACAGTTCGAGCATCGTTCGGGTTTGTACCGAATTTTGGGGTGTCCGGGACACGGACCCGAACCCGGACATTTTCAAAAAAGTTCGGGTTCGGCTCCGTTGTTCGGCGATTTCTTCCCGCTTTCTGAAGGGCTGCACAGCAGCCAATCAGCTAGCGTTTTACTTCTTGCCCTAAGAGCCCATCACAGCCATGCCTACTAATGGCATGGCTGTGATTGGCCAAGTGCAGCATGTGACCCAACCTCTATTTAAGCTGGAGTCACGTAGTGCCGCACGTCACACTGCTCTGATTAGTGTAGGGAGAGGACGCAGCTTCTGTGAGGGCGAGATTAGGCAGGGAAAAGTCAGCAACAGCACCTAATGAACGGATCGATCTACAGCTGTGAATGATTGAACTTCTGCTAGTTACTTGCTCACTGGTTTTTAGGCTGCACAGAGTGTTTTTCTGTCACTTATTTTCTGGGTTGATCGGCGGCCATTTTGTGACTTGTGGTGCACCAGAAGAAGCTGCCACCAAGTCCATCAATCCATCAATACTAGTTTTTTTTTTTTGCTATATCCTACATCAGGGGCTTGGCTGTGCTAATTGTCACCCCTAGAAATTCAGGATAGCAATTTCTATATTTTATTAAGGGGTTAAATACAATTGCCCAAATACCAATCCCCTAAATCTGGTGTTCCAGCTTTGGCTAGACAAGTATAATACTGTCTGCTGTCTGGCAAAGGATAGATTATTTTGTGTGGTGAAATTCAATTGCCAAAATAGCAATACCATAAATCAGTGGTTTCAGCTGTGGCTGGCAAAATAGAATAGTGTCCGCCAAAACATATATTTTGTTCTGTGGTGAAATTCAATTGCCAAAATAGCAATACCATAAATCAGTGGTTTCAACTGTGGCTGGCAAAATAGAATAGTGTCCGCCAAAACATATATTTTGTTCTGGGGTGAAATTAATCTGCTAAAATAGCAATACCCTGAATCTGGTGTCCCAGCTGTTACAGACCAGATTTCATAGTGTCTGCCAAAACATATATTTTGTTCTGGGGTGAAATTAATCTGCCAAAATAGCAATACCCTGAATCTGGTGTCCCAGCTGTTGCAGGCCACGTTTCATAGTGTCCGTCAAAACATATATTTTGTTCTGGGGTGAAATTCAATTGCCAAAATAGCAATACCCTGAATCTGGTGTCCCAGCTGTTGCAGGCCAAGATTCATAGTGTCCGCCAAAACATATATTTTGTTCTGGGGTGAAATTCAATTGCCAAAATAGCAATACCATGAATCTGGTGTCCCAGCTGTTGCAGGCCAAGTATTCATAGTGTCCGCCAAAACATATATTTTGTTCTGGGGTGAAATTCAATTGCCAAAATAGCAATACCCTGAATCTGGTGTCCCAGCTGTTGCAGGCCAGGTTTCATAGTGTCCGCCAAAACATATATTTTGTTCTGGGGTGAAATTCAATCTGCCAAAATAGCAATACCCTGAATCTGGTGTCCCAGCTGTTGCAGGCCAGGTTTCATAGTGTCCGCCAAAACATATATTTTGTTCTGGGGTGACATTCAATTGCCAAAATAGCAATACCCTGAATCTGGTGTCCCAGCTGTTGCAGGCCAGGTTTCATAGTGTCCGCAAAACATATATTTTGTTCTGGGGTGACATTCAATTGCCAAAATAGCAATACCCTGAATCTGGTGTCCCAGCTGTTGCAGGCCAGATTTCATAGTGTCCGCCAAAACATATATTTTGTTCTGGGGTGAAATTCAATTGCCAAAATAGCAATACCCTGGAATCTGGTGTCCCAGCTGTTGCAGGCCAGGTTTCATAGTGTCCGCCAAAACATATATTTTGTTCTGGGGTGACATTCAATTGCCAAAATAGCAATACCCTGAATCTGGTGTCCCAGCTGTTGCAGGCCACGTTTCATAGTGTCCGCCAAAACATATATTTTGTTCTGGGGTGAAATTCAATTGCCAAAATAGCAATACCCTGAATCTGGTGTCCCAGCTGTTGCAGGCCAGGATTCATAGTGTCTCGCAAAACATATATTTTGTTCTGGGGTGACATTCAATTGCCAAAATAGCAATACCCTGAATCTGGTGTCCCAGCTGTTGCAGGCCACGATTCATAGTGTCCGCCAAAACATATATTTTGTTCTGGGGTGACATTCAATTGCCAAAATAGCAATACCCTGAATCTGGTGTCCCAGCTGTTGCAGGCCAGGATTCATAGTGTCTGCAAAACATATATTTTGTTCTGGGGTGACATTCAATTGCCAAAATAGCAATACCCTGAATCTGGTGTCCCAGCTGTTGCAGGCCAGGATTCATAGTGTCCGCAAAACATATATTTTGTTCTGGGGTGACATTCAATTGCCAAAATAGCAATACCCTGAATCTGGTGTCCCAGCTGTTGCAGGCCAGGATTCATAGTGTCCGCCAAAACATATATTTTGTTCTGGGGTGAAATTCAACTGCCAAAATAGCAATACCCTGAATCTGGTGTCCCAGCTGTTGCAGGCCAGGATTCATAGTGTCCGCCAAAACATATATTTTGTTCTGGGGTGAAATTCAATTGCCAAAATAGCAATACCATAAATCAGTGGTTTCCAGCTGTGGCAGGCAAAATATAATAGTGTCCGCCAAAACATATATTTTGTTCTGGGGTGACATTCAATTGCCAAAATAGCAATACCCTGAATCTGTTGTCCCAGCTGTTGCAGGCCAAGTGTAAATCTGTCCATAAAAGGATACCTTTCATCCAGGGCCTAAATACTAGCCCTAAAAGAGATATTCCCCTAAATCAGTGGTTACTGCTGTGCCTGGATTAGTGTAATACGCTACATAAACAAATAGGCAGATAGTGTTAGGTGCCTGTAAAAAAGGCCTGAATTTGAAATCAATACATTGGGCCAAATATTTTTTCCTTATTGTGGTGCTTGGTGAACGGTAACAATGAGGAAAACATCTAGTAAGGGACGCGGACGCGGTCGTGGTGGTGTTAGTGTACCCTCTGGTGCTGGGAGAGGACGTGGCCATTCTGCCACAGCCACACGTCCTAGTGAACCAACTACCTCAGGTTCCAGTACCCGCCAGAATTTACAGCGATATTTGGTGGGGCCCAATGCCGTTCTAAGGATGGTAAGGCCTGAGCAGGTACAGGCGCTAGTCAATTGGGTGGCCGACAGTGGATCCAGCATGTTCACAACATTATCTCCCACCCAGTCTTCTGCAGAAAGCGCACAGGTGGCACCTGAAAACCAAGCCCATCAGTCTGTCACATCACCCCCATGCATATCAGGGAAACTGTCAGAGCCTCAAGTTATGCAGCAGTCTCTTATGCTGTTTGAAGACTCTGCTGGCAGGGTTTCCCAAGGAAATCCACCTAGCCCTTCCCCAGTGGTGGAAGACATAGAATGCACTGATGCACAACCACTGATGTTTCCTGATGATGAGGACATGGGAATACCACCTCATCGGAGTCCGCACGTCTCTGATGATGACGAAACACAGGTGCCAACTGCTGCGTCTTTCTGCAGTGTGCAGACCGAACAGGAGGTCAGGGAGGAAGACTGTGTGGAAGACGATGCAGGGGACGATGAGGTCCTAGACCCCACATGGAATGAAGGTCGTGCCACTGACTTTCATAGTTCAGAGGAAGAGGCAGTGGTGAGACCGAGCCAACAGCGTAGCAAAAGAGGGAGCAGGGGGCAAAGCAGACCAGCCGCCGCCAAGAGAGTTCGCCTGCTACTGGCCACCGCCACCAGGGACCGAGCACCCCAAAGGCAGCTTCAAGGAGTTCCTGGCATGGCACTTCTTTAAACAATGTGCTGACGACAAGACCCGAGTGGTTTGCACGCTGTGCCATCAGATCCTGAAGCGAGGCATTAACGTTCTGAACCTTAGCACAACCTGCATGACCAGGCATCTACATGCAAAGCATGAACTGCAGTGGAGTAAACACCTTAAAAGCAAGGAACTCACTCTGGCTCCCCTGCTCCCTCTTCTGCTGCTGCCTCGGCCTCTTCCTCCGCCTCGGGAGGAATGTTGGCACCTGCCGCCCACCAAACAGAGGATGTGCCACCGACAACACCACCTGCGCCACCAAGCATCTCCACCATGTCACACGGCAGCGTTCAGCTCTCCATCTCACAAACTGTACCACCTAGCCACCCTCGAGCTCTGGGCCTGAATGCCAGCATTTCTAAACTACTGGCCTTTGAAATGCTGTCATTCAGGCTGGTGGACACAGACAGCTTCAAACAGCTGATGTCCATGGCTGTCCCACAGTATGTTGTTCCCAGCCGCCACTACTTCTCCAAGACAGCCGTGCCTTCCCTGCACAACCAAGTATCCGATAAAATCAAGTGTGCACTGCGCAACGCCATCTGTGGCAAGGTCCACCTAACCACAGATACGTGGACCAGTAAGCACGGCCAGGGACGCTATATCTCCCTAACTGCACACTGGGTAAATGTAGTGGCGGCTGGGCTGCAGGCGGAGAGTTCCTTGGCGCACGTCCTTCCGCCGCCAAGGATCGCAGGGCATCATTCTTTGCCTCCTGTAGCCTCCTTCTCCTACTCGGCTTCCTCCTCCTCTGCTTCCACCAGCTCATCCAGTCAGCCACACACCTTCACCACCAACTTCAGCACAGCCCGGGTAAACGTCAGCAGGCCATTCTGAAACTCATATGTTTGGGGGACAGGCCCCACACCGCGCAGGAGTTGTGATGGGGTATTGAACAACAGACCGACGAGTGGTTTCTGCCGGTGGGCCAAAAGCCCGGCCTGGTGGTGTGCGATAATGGGCGAAATCTCGCCGCAGCTCTGGGACTAGCCGGTTTGACGCACATCCCTTGCCTGGCGCATGTGCTGAATTTGGTGGTGCAGAAGTTCATTCACAACTACCCCGACATGTCAGAGCTGCTGCATAAAGTGAGGGCCGTCTGTGCGCACTTCCGGCGTTCACATCCTGCCGCTGCTCGCCTGTCTGCGCTACAGCGTAACTCGGCCTTCCCGCTCACCGCCTCATATGCGACGTGCCCACCAGGTGGAACTCCACCTTGCACATGCTGGAGAGACTGTGCGAGCAGCAGCAGGCCATAGTGGAGTTTCAGCTGCAGCACGCACGCGGTCAGTCGCACTGCGGAACAGCACCACTTCACCACCAATGATTGGGCCTCCATGCGAGACCTGTGTGCCCTGTTGCGCTGTTTCGAGTACTCCACCAACATGGCCAGTGGCGATGACACCGTTATCAGCGTTACAATACCACTTCTATGTCTCCTTGAGAAAACGCTTAGGGCGATGATGGAAGAGGAGGTGGCCCAGGAGGAGGAGGGAGGATGAGGGGTCATTTTTAGCACTTTCAGGCCAGTCTGTTAGAAGTGGCTCAGAGGGAGGTTTTTTGCAACAGCAGAGGCCAGGTACAAATGTGGCCAGCCAGGGCCCACTACTGGAGGACGAGGAGGATGAGGAGGAGGTGGAGGAGGATGAGGATGAAGCAGGTTCACAGCGGGTGGCACCCGACACAGCTCAGGCCCATCACTGGTGCGTGGCTGGGGGGATACGGAGGACGATGACGATACGCCTCCCACAGAGGACAGCTTGTCCTTACCTCTGGGGAGCCTGGCACACATGAGCGACTACATGCTGCAGTGCCTGCGCAACGACAGCAGAGTTGCCCACATTTTAACGTGTGCGGACTACTGGGTTGCCACCCTGCTGGATCCCCGGTACAAAGACAATGTGCCCACCTTACTTCCTGCACTGGAGCGTGATAGGAAGATGCGCGAGTACAAGCGCACGCTGGTAGAGGCGCTCCTGAGAGCATTCCCAAATGTCACAGGGGAACAGGTGGAAGCCCAAGGCGAAGGCAGAGGAGGAGCAAGAGGTCGCCAACGCAGCTGTGTCACGGCCAGCTCCTCTGAGGGCAGGGTTAGCATGGCAGAAATGTGGAAAAGTTTTGTCTCCATGCCACAGCTAACTGCACCACCACCTGATACGGAACGTGTTAGCAGGAGGCAGCATTTCACTAACATGGTTGAACAGTACGTATGCACACCCCTCCACGTACTGACTGATGGTTCGGCCCCATTCAACTTCTGGGTCTCCAAATTGTCCACGTGGCCAGAGTTAGCATTTTATGCCTTGAGGTGCTGGCCTGCCCGGCGGCCAGCGTTTTGTCTGAACGTGTATTCAGCACGGCAGGGGCGTCATTACTGACAAACGCAGCCGCCTGTCCACAGCCAACGTGGACAAGCTGACGTTCATAAAATGAACCAGGCATGGATCCCACAGGACCTGTCCCTCCCTTGTGCAGAATAGACATTTATAACTGCCTCCCCTCAACCATGTATTCTTGTACTCCGGGCACTTCTTTATTGAATCCTCATTTTTTTAACTTTACCATGATCTTGTGGTGCAACCCAAAGTTGAATGAACCTCTCCTCTGTCTGGGTGGTGGGGCCGAAATAACTGAGAGTGGCCTTCTCCGGTGGTGGTTGATATGACGCATGATTCCTTGCTGTGGGACCTCTCTCCTCTGTCTGGGTGCTGGGCCAAAATAACTGAGAGTGGCCTTCTCCGGTGGTGGTTGATATGACGCATGATTCCTTGCTGTGGGACCTCTCTCCTCTGTCTGGGCTGAAATAACTGAGAGTGGCCTTCTCCGGTGGTGGTTGTGGTGGTTGATATGACGCATGATTCCTTGCTGTGGGACCTCTCTCCTCGGTCTGGGTGCTGGCTGAAATAACTGAGAGTGGCCTTCTCCGGTGGTGGGTGATATGACGCATGATTCCTTGCTGTGGGACCTGTATCCTCGGTCTGGGTGCTGTGCCGAAATAACTGAAAGTGGCCTTCTCCAGTGGTGGGTGATATGACGCATGATTCCTTGCTGTGGGACCTGTATCCTCGGTCTGGGTGCTGGGCTGAAATAACTGAAAGTGGCCTTCTCCAGTGGTGGGTGATATGACGCATGATTCCTTGCTGTGGGACCTGTATCCTCGGTCTGGGTGCTGGGCCGAAATAACTGAAAGTGGCCTTCTCCAGTGGTGGGTGATATGACGATGATTCCTTGCTGTGGGACCTCTCTCCTCGGTCTGGGTGCTGGGCCGAAATAACTGAGAGTGGCCTTCTCCGGTGGTGGTTGATATGACGCATGATTCCTTGCTGTGGGACCTCTCTCCTCTGTCTGGGTGCTGGGCCGAAATAACTGAGAGTGGCCTTCTCCGGTGGTGGTTGATATGACGCATGATTCCTTGCTGTGGACCTCTCTCCTCTGTCTGGGTGCTGGGCTGAAATAACTGAGAGTGGCCTTCTCCGGTGGTGGGTGATATGACGCATGATTCCTTGCTGTGGGACCTCTCTCCTCTGTCTGGGTGCTGGGCTGAAATAACTGAGAGTGGCCTTCTCCGGTGGTGGTTGATATGACGATGATTCCTTGCTGTGGGACCTCTCTCCTCTGTCTGGGTGCTGGGGCCGAAATAACTGAAAGTGGCCTTCTCCAGTGGTGGGTGATATGACGCATGATTCCTTGCTGTGGGACCTCTCTCCTGGTCTGGGTGCTGGGCCGAAATAACTGAAAGTGGCCTTCTCCAGTGGTGGGTGATATGACGCATGATTCCT
Organism: Bufotes viridis; assembly: GCA_033119425.1. Taxonomy (NCBI): domain Eukaryota; kingdom Metazoa; phylum Chordata; class Amphibia; order Anura; family Bufonidae; genus Bufotes; species Bufotes viridis. The sequence continues at coordinate 29,088,794 of CM065589.1, forward strand.
TGCTGTGGGACCTGTCTCCTCGGTCTGGGTGCTGGGCCGAAATAACTGAAAGTGGCCTTCTCCAGTGGTGGGTGATATGACGCATGATTCCTTGCTGTGGGACCTCTCTCCTCGGTCTGGGTGCTGAGCCGAAATAACTGAAAGTGGCCTTCTCCAGTGGTGGGTGATATGACGCATGATTCCTTGCTGTGGGACCTGTATCCTCGGTCTGGATGCTGAGCCGAAATAACTGAAAGTGGCCTTCTCCAGTGGTGGGTGATATGACGCATGATTCCTTGCTGTGGGACCTCTCTCCTCGGTCTGGGTGCTGGCCGAAATAACTGAGAGTGGCCTTCTCCGGTGGTGGCTGATATGACGCATGATTCCTTGCTGTGGGACCTCTCCTCTGTCTGGGTGCTGGGCCGAAATAACTGAGAGTGGCCTTCTCCGGTGGTGGTTGATATGACGATGATTCCTTGCTGTGGGACCTCTCTCCTCTGTCTGGGTGCTGGGCCGAAATAACTGAGAGTGGCCTTCTCCGGTGGTGGTTGATATGACGCATGATTCCTTGCTGTGGGACCTCTCCTCTGTCTGGGTGCTGGGCTGAAATAACTGAGAGTGGCCTTCTCCGGTGGTGGTTGATATGACGCATGATTCCTTGCTGTGGGACTCTCTCCTCTGTCTGGGTGCTGGGGCCTGAAATAACTGAGAATGGCCTTCTCCAGTGGTGGTTGATATGACGCATGATTCCTTGCTGTGAGACCTCTCTCCTCTGTCTGGGTGCTGGGCAGAAATAACTGAGAGTGGCCTTCTCCGGTGGTGGCTGATATGACGCATGATTCCTTGCTGTGGGACCTCTCTCCTCTGTCTGGGTGCTGGGCTGAAATAACTGAGAGTGGCCTTCTCCGGTGGTGGGTGATATGACGCATGATTCCTTGCTGTGGGACCTTCTCCTCTGTCTGGGTGCTGGGCTGAAATAACTGAGAGTGGCCTTCTCCGGTGGTGGTTGATATGACGCATGATTCCTTGCTGTGGGACCTCTTCCTCTGTCTGGGTGCTGGGCCAAAATAACTGAGAGTGGCCTTCTCCAGTGGTGGTTGATATGACGCATGATTCCTTGCTGTGGGACCTCTCTCTGTCTGGGTGCTGGGCCGAAATAACTGAGAGTGGCCTTCTCCGGTGGTTGTGGTGGTGATATGACGCATGATTCCTTGCTGTGGGACCTCTCCTCTGTCTGGGTGCTGGGCTGAAATAACTGAGAGTGGCCTTCTCCGGTGGTGGGTGATATGACGCATGATTCCTTGCTGTGGGACCTGTATCCTCGGTCTGGGTGCTGGGCCGAAATAACTGAAAGTGGCCTTCTCCAGTGGTGGGTGATATGACGCATGATTCCTTGCTGTGGGACCCTCTCCTCTGTCTGGGTGCTGGGCCGAAATAACTGAAAGTGGCCTTCTCCGGTGGTGGGTGATATGACGCATGATTCCTTGCTGTGGGACCTCTCTCCTCTGTCTGGGTGCTAGGCCTAAATAACTGAAAGTGGCCTTCTCCAGTGGTGGGTGATATGACGCATGATTCCTTGCTGTGGGACCTCTCTCCTCGGTCTGGGTGCTGGGCCGAAATAACTGGAAAGTGGCCTTCTCCAGTGGTGGGTGATATGACGCATGATTCCTTGCTGTGGGACCTCTATCCTCTGTCTGGGTGCTGGGCCGAAATAACTGAAAGTGGCCTTCTCCAGTGGTGGGTGATATGACGCATGATTCCTTGCTGTGGACCTCTCTCCTCGGTCTGGGTGCTGGGCCGAAATAACTGAAAGTGGCCTTCTCCAGTGGTGGGTGATATGACGCATGATTCCTTGCTGTGGGACCTCTATCCTCGGTCTGGGTGCTGAGCCGAAATAACTGAAAGTGGCCTTCTCCAGTGGTGGGTGATATGACGCATGATTCCTTGCTGTGGGACCTCTCTCTCGGTCTGGGTGCTGGGCCGAAATAACTGAAAGTGGCCTTCTCCAGTGGTGGTTGATATGACGCATGATTCCTTGCTGTGGGACCTCTCTCTCTGTCTGGGTGCTGGGCCGAAATAACTGAGAGTGGCCTTCTCCGGTGGTGGTTGATATGACGCATGATTCCTTGCTGTGGGACCTCTCTCCTCTGTCTGGGTGCTGGGCCGAAATAACTGAGAGTGGCCTTCTCCGGTGGTGGTTGATATGACGCATGATTCCTTGCTGTGGAACCTCTCTCCTCTGTCTGGGTGCTGGGCTGAAATAACTGAGAGTGGCCTTCTCCGGTGGTTGATATGACGCATGATTCCTTGCTGTGGGACCTCTCTCCTCTGACTGGGTGCTGGGGCCTAAATAACTGAAAATGGCCTTCTCCAGTGGTGGTTGATATGACGCCTTATTCCTTGCTGTGAGACCTCTCTCCTCTGTCTGGGTGCTGGGCAGAAATAACTGAGAGTGGCCTTCTCCGGTGGTGGTTGATTAAACGCATGATTCCTTGCTGTGGGACCTCTCTCCTCTGTCTGGGTGCTGGGCTGAAATAACTGAGAGTGGCCTTCTCCGGTGGTGGGTGATATGACGCCTTATTCCTTGCTGTGGGACCTCTCTCCTCTGTCTGGGTGCTGGGCTGAAATAACTGAGAGTGGCCTTCTCCGGTGGTGGTTGATATGACGCATGATTCCTTGCTGTGGGACCTCTCTCCTCTGACTGGGTGCTGGGGCCTAAATAACTGAAAATGGCCTTCTCCAGTGGTGAGTGATATGACGCATGATTCCTTGCAGTGGGACCTGTCTCCAATTGATATTGGTTAAATTTTATTTATTTTATTTTATTTTAACTCATTTCCCTATCCACATTTGTCTGCAGGGGATTTACCTACATTTTGCTGTCTTTGGCAGCCCTCTAGCCCTTTCCTGGACTATTTTACAGCCTTTTTAGTGCCTAAAAGTTCGGGTCCCCATTGACTTCAATGGGGTTCGGGTTCGGGATAAAGTTCGGGTTGAGTTCGGATCCCGAACCCGAACATTTTCGGGAAGTTCGGCCGAACTTCTCGAACCCGAACATCCAGGTGTTCGCTCATCTCTACTCCTGACCCTGCATATTCAGGATCTACACTTACCCTAGAAGCCCTAGGAGATGGGGAAGGTAAAGAGACAGCCAGCTCCGGTGAAACTGACAGAGTTTTTCAGCAGACAGAGCCCGGGAGTCGCGGCCCAGAGGAGTTCACCGCAACACATGCATTCCCCGGCCTCGGGCTCCGCTTCTCCCGCGTCAGCGCCAGCCGAACGAACGGGAGTGATGCCATCTCCCCGTCCGCCCTCAGCCTTAGCAGAAGTGGTAATGCGGGCCTTGCTGGATGATTTGCGTGCCTCCATGAAAGAAGACATGGCGGGCATGCTCAGAGATATTAAGAAGGAGATTGGTGATCTGGGTGACTGCACGACTCACATGGAGTCCAAGATGGCGGAGTTCGCCTCCTCTCACAATTCTTTAATTGATGCCCATGAAGCTATGGAGGAGGAAGTCTCCAGACTATCCGCTAAGCTCCAGGACTTGGAGGATCGCCACAGGAGGAATAATATCCGGCTGAGGGGCGTCCCGGAATCTGTGGACTCCTCTGAATTGGACTCCTTCCTCCAAGGCCTACTAAAAGCTGCACTACCACAGTCCTCTGAGCGGGACCTAATAGTGGACTGGATCCACAGAATCCCAAAGCCCAAGGGCATTGACCCGTCTCTCCCACGCGATGTGATAGCCCGGATCCATTTATATACTACTAAGGAAGCTTTCCTGCGTGTTCTGAGGAATGATCCAGAGCCTTCTGACATATTTAAAGGCATCTCTGTCTACGAGGATCTTTCAGCGGCGACTCTTGCTAAGAGAAGAGAGTTCGGTTCTATAACTAAACTCCTGAGGCAACTTACATGTTAAGTACCGGTGGGGATTTCCCGTAAAACTACTGGTTTTCTACAACGGGATTTTGCACCCACTCTCCTCACCTAAGGCGGCCGCTAGCAAGTTAGAGGAATGGGGCCTGACGTCTGGAGCAGAATGCCTGCCCTCCCTGCTGGGCCGGAATGCAGCAAGGATCGATCCTGAATGGGACACGGCCTGATTCTGATTGTTATCGGTCGGGAGACCCGTACGATGATCATCTATAGGGGATCTGACACGGGTGGTGGACTGTTGTTTGTCATCTTTATTTCTGCCCCCAAGTCATACTCTCTTTCCCCTTGAAACCTGTGCATTTCATGTTTCTGGGCTACCTTCGCCCTGTTGTCCATATTTGTTCCTATTTGTGTTTTGCTTTACTGTTATTACGGTTCTTGTCTTTTTATACCCTGGTCCATGTAATTATGGTGCATGCCTAACTATATTTGCCACTGTGTGCGCCTCGTGATGCCTTATATCTCACCCAAGAGTTACTGCAGTGTCTGTACATGCTCGACCTACTGCATACATAATGGGGTTGAGAATAATGTCTTTGAATGTACGGGGACTGAACTCCCCATTTAAGAGATCCATGTTGTGGAAGGAGATCCTACAATCTAAATGCGATGTTGCGTTTATCCAAGAAACGCATTTACTTGACATCTGACTTACATAGGTGCACACATCGGCGCTTTCCGCAAGTCTTTCATTCTCATGCTGTGAAGAAAAAGAGGGCGGGTGTGTGCATCTGTGTTAAGTCGTCTGTAGCTTTCACCCTGGACACGTGTTCGGGACGTGCTGGGCAGATTTGTTCTTATCACCTGTACTATGAACGGGTCTAAGTTCACGCTAGTGTCCGTTTATGCCCCTAACAATAGACAACAGGCTTTTTGCAGACGCATTCTTAAACGAGTTCAGAGGCAGGCGGTGGGAGAGGTGATCATAGGTGGCGATTTCAATGCCCCGGTTCAGAGCTCCTTGGATTTCAGGTCCCCCCACTCCTCTCAGCGCCCGGATTTGCAGGGTATCATTCGTGAATCTCCTTTTCATGACATCTGGAGATACCAGCATGGGGATGAACGCGACTACACTTATATCTCCTCAACCTCTCTCTCGCAGTCGCGACTTGATTTCTTCCTAATCTCTAGTGGCCTGATCCATATGGTCCGGGAGACGGGCATTGGAGTCGCCACTTGGTCAGATCACGCACCCATACAGCTCGTAGTGGATGATAGTTTTCCCCCACCCCCTTCTCCGCAGTAGAGACTGAACTCATATCTTTTGAAATGCCCTGACCGGGTTAAAGGTTACTCTGACACTTTGGCTGAATTCTTAACTTTTAGTGATACACCAGATATTAACATCTCCACCCTTTGGCTTACACAGAAGGCCTACATGAGAGGAATTTTTCTGCAATCAGCGGCTCGGTTAAAGAAAACTCAGGGCAGCCGAGTTAGATGCGGCCTTACACCGTCTGCGCCTAGCAGAACGCAGACATAAGGTAAGCCCTACTCTCTCCTCTCTGGAGGATCTGAAGTCTTCCAGAATGCATCTGCGCTCCCTTTTGTTATACAAGCAGGAGTGGTGTATGAGGAGGTTGAAAGCCACATTTTATCATGAAGGTGGCAGGGCTGGGGCGCAATTGGCGAGGAGAATTAATAGAAGACAGGCGGAATCCCGTATTGAAAAGCTATCATTTAACAACACTACGATTACGCACCCTCAGGGTATTGCAGATGCTTTTGCATCCTATTACTCCTCCCTGTACAATTTAGAACGCGACAATAGCACTCCTCAGCCCACTCCTGAAGGGATTCAGCAATTTTTGGATACTCTGGATCTTCCGGTCTTGACTTCTGACAATCTGGCTGCTCTGAATGCCCCAGTTAGTCAGAAAGAGATATGGAATATTATCAAGAGTACTCCCTCGTGTAAGTCGCCGGGACCGGATGGTCTACCGGTGGAATACTACAAGACGTTTCACCAAGCGTTATTACCCATTTTAGACATGTTATTCACTTTTTTCTTTGATGCTGGCACCATTCCCCCGGAGATGCTGTCTGCTACTATCGTCACCCTACCCAAACCGGGAAAACCCCCAGAACACCTGCTAATTTTAGGCCCATCTCTCTCCTCAATTAGGATCTAAAATTATTTGCTAAATTGTTGGCCTCCAGAATTAATAAGCTTCTTCCCGACCTAGTGTCCCCTGATCAGGTAGGATTTGTCCCTGGACGACAGTGCCGAGATGGAACCCGACGCATGATTGATCTGATCCAGTTGGCCCACAGGTCTAGGACCCCCAGTGTCTTTGTCTCACTTGATGCTGAAAAGGCATTTGATAGGGTACACTGGGGGTTCCTGGACCAGGTTTTGAAGAAATTTGGGTTTAGTGGGCGAATTCTGCGGGCAATTAAGGGTCTATATTCGACCCCATCAGCGAGGGTCCTGGCCTCTCGTTTCCTCTCAGCCTCCTTCCTGATTACTAATGGGACCAGGCAGGGCTGTTCACTCTCCCCCTTAATATTTGCGCTCGTTATTGAGCCCCTTGCGGCAAAACTTTGCAATTGTACGAACATTGCGGGAATTCAGGCAGGCAGGGAGACTCACATCAATGGGCTTTACGCAGATGACGTTATTTTGACTTTGTCTGCCCCTTTGAAATCATTGGAGGCTGCTTCCCAGATCTTGACTCAATACTCGGCGGTTTCGTATTATAAACTGAACCCCAGTAAGACCCAGATACTTCCGGTCCTGGTCCCTGAATCATTGAAACTTGAGATTTCAGCCAAACACACGTTTTCCTGGGTGGATCACTCTCTCCCATACCTAGGAGTGGAGCTCACTCAATCTCCCAAAGATATGGTTCACACCAATTTCACTGAACTCAGAAAAGAGCTCCAAAAGGATTATGCTAGATTCTCGTCAGAGGGTCTCTCGTGGATCGCCAGGATTAATCTGGCGAAAATGTTAATCCTACCAAAAATTTTATATAAATTCAGTTGTATTCCTCTGTTGATTCCAAAACGTCTCATTGAACGTCTCACTTCAGCAGGATATGACTCTGGCATAACACACACAGGTGTGTTTCTAACGATACTCTATTCCTGCCATTACGGCTTGGAGGCCTGGGTGTACCAAACTTATACAATTACTATTTAGCTAATCTATTAGACCAGGCTATTGCCTGGTGGTCCATTGAGACTTCTCTACGTTGGATTAGCATTGAGGAAAACTTCTCTAGACGAAAACCGCTTAAATCTTTGTTGATGTCTCGACTACTGGGACCTCTTCCCCCTGGTAGCCCGATGTTGGATACTATGCAGGCCACATTGTGGGCCTGGTCGAGATTGATTAAGTTGCATCCATGTCTGCCTGTCGATGCTAGGTCCATTCCCTTGCCTGCTCTAGAGTATCATATTCCCAACGTCCCTGTAACCTCCTGGTTAAACGCTTGTATTGGCACTCTTGGGGACCTGTTTGCTAATGGAACCTTGAAGGAATTTACCTCCCTACATTCTGAATTTAATTTGCAAAATTCTGTGTTTTACCAATATCTGCAGATCCGGCTTTTCCATGCTCCGGTCCCCCTTTGCTGGGACCCAGGGAAGGAGGACCCAGTTTATGCAGTATTGAAGGTGGATGGACAGAGTAGGTCAAAAATTTCAATTTGGTATTCGTTCCTTCTCACGGAGTTAACCAAGAACAAAAGACCCTACATGCTGAAGTGGGAGGCGGAAATTGGCAGGGTTTTTGACTTGCAAGAATGGAACTCAGCCATGCTCTGGTCTATTAAATGCACTAAATGCATAAATCATGTAGAAAAGGCAAGAAAGATACAATTACAATGGTATCTCACCCCGGACAGGCTTTCTCATTGTATCACTGGTTACTCTCCTCTTTGCTGGAGAGGATGTGGTGCGCGTGGGACCCCTCTACATATGTGGTGGAGTTGTCCCTCCCTCACTGCTTTTTGGACCTCTGTTATTAAGGTCTTAGTGGAGGTTAGTGGTCTGCAGTTTCCATTACCCCCTGCTCTCGCTGTACTAGGCATTGGCATTGAGAACACACCTAGAGAGTCCCGATGGGTCGTGGCACATATTCTTGGAGGGGCAAAACAGGTTATAGCTCGGCAGTGGAAGCATGCTGAGTCTCCAAGTGTGAAGGAAGTGGTTGCGATAGTTAATTCCCATCTACAGCATGAGCTTGTTTTTGCATCCAACCTGACCCAAAAAATTGCAATCCATAATAGATGACTACCCTGGATTTCGAGTAGGTTTGCCTCCCCACTTCCCATGAGCATCCTTGAGGCACACGCTAGAGACAACTAAATTATCAATCTATAGTGCTGGTATTTCACGATTTGATTTAATTTGTATACACACCTTGGACCATGTAGTTTCCCTCCTTTTATTTCCCTTCACTGGTTCCCCCACCCCCCTCTTCCTGGATGTTTCTATTTGCTTGCTGATGTTTTCCGGTATGACTGCCTATTGATAGTCGTTTTATTATTAATATGCCCAATAGCTCACTAGGTTGGCAGCACCCATGCAGGTGCCCTAGTGACTTCAATGTGACTTCCTGATTTGGTATGGTACAGATTGCAGTCTGTCAAATACTGTATTGTTGATGCTGTGGTTGCATCAACATCGTTTCTTGTATGTAACCCTTTTCAAAATCTTAATAAAATACTATTGAGACTATAGTAGTTATATTCTAGTATATTGGAGCAGTATTATAGTAGTTATATTCTTGTACATAGGAACAGTATTATAGTAGTTATATTCTTGTACATAAGAGGCAGTATTATAGTAGTTATATTCTTGTACATAGGAGGCAGTACTATAGTAGTTATATTCTTGTACATAGGAGCAGTATTATAGTAGTTATATTCTTGTACATAGGAGGCAGTACTATAGTAGTTATATTCTTGTACATAGGAGGCAGTATTATAGTAGTTATATTCTTGTACATAGGAGGCAGTATTATAGTAGTTATATTCTTGTACATAGGAGGCAGTACTATAGTAGTTATATTATTGTACATAGGAGCAGTATTATAGTAGTTATATTCTTGTACATAGGAGGCAGTACTATAGTAGTTATATTCTTGTACATAGGAGGCAGTACTATAGTAGTTATATTCTTGTACATAGGAGGCAGTACTATAGTAGTTATATTCTAGTATATTGGAGCAGTATTATAGTAGTTATATTCTTGTACATAGGACTAGTTTTATAGGAATGTAAAGCTTTTAGCCACTCATTTGCTTTTTTTTTTTTTTTTCGGATTCGCAGTTTGTATGTTGTTACTTTTCTAATATTGCCTTATAAATAATTCTCTCTTGCTGTGTACAATATATTCAGCTAAACTGAAAACTTTTATGGCAGACAGAATGGTCATTATCTGTGCAGGGAAATTGAAGATGTAAAATCTGTGTTGTGCCCGTATCTATTGCATAAAAGGCCTCTGCACATGGGTCAGTAACATCCATCATTTATCCGCCTTGATGAAAGCACTCTGATTCTGTGGATTGTACTCCTGTCAGCTTCACTGAGAAGATAAAGAAGATGATGGAAAGATAGATGATCAGAAAGATTGGAGGTGCCAGTCACAGACCTGCAGCGTGTCATCGTAGTGACTGTGATAAAAAATATGTGTATATATCAACCGCCGAGCTGTCACCGAAGAGCTGGAATTATCCTAATCCATGAAAGCTGTGATGCAATGCACATTGAAACTGTGAGATCCAAATGTGCAAGTGGCAAAATAGATAGCATTCTCCATCCAGAGTGGTTGCAGTGTGGTGTTCTGTGAGCCCGCCATCTCATGCCTTCTAAATGACCTGGATTTCCATCAATGTCTCCATATATCTTCTTTATAAAACTAGTTTTTATTACAAACTTCAGAGATTGTCACATTTCCCACCATAAAAAGCATCCGCCAAATGGTCCAATGCATGCCAGTCATGTGCCCTTCCATCAGTGCCAGTCACGTGCCCATACCTATACAATATCAGAGACCTGCCCTCTGCCATATAGACCATAGATTTCTATACCACAGAGTACAAATATAGTCCCAAACCTAGTGTCAGATAAATCTCCTCCATTAAAGGAGAAGATTTATACAGTTTTCAAATCAGCACCTGGATCTGAATACTTTTCTAATTGCATGTTGTCAGAAATGTATTACGGCTACTGAGTTATTCAATGAAATCTATTAGTATAGCGCCACCTGCTGTTTTCTCTCTTTTTATTTTCTCTGTCCACCTCCTGAGGTGGACGCACATGCACAGTTCCATGCTTCAATCTCCATGGGGGGCGCGAGGCTCCATAAAGGGGGGCTCCAGGTGACAGGAGATGAACGCTTCCACTGTGGAAGCGTTCATCTCCATAGTGATCTGTATCGCCGTCCTCTGGACAGCGATACAGATCGCTGTGCAGTGCGGCAGGGGAGGGAGAGGCGTCTCCCTCCCCTGCTCCTCTGATAGGCTGTGGGCCTTGTGCCGGCAGCCTATCAGAGCGGTTCAGGCGGCGCGATGACGTCATCGCGCCGCCTGAGCAGAGTGCAGAGCGGGACACATGCCGGAAGAGGCCTGCATCCAGCGCTTCCAGGGAGGTAAGTAGTTGGTGGGTGGACCCTGGACCCTATTGGGGGAGAGAGCCTTCACATGATTTGGGGAGAGGGGGGAAGCCTGGACCCTGCACATGATTTGGGGGGAGGGGGTTGATGTAGCCTGCACATGATTGGGGAGGGGGGTTAATGGAGCCTGCATATGATTGGGGGGGGGGTTAATGTAGCCTGCATATGATTGGGGGGGGGGTAATGTAGCCTGCACATGATTGGAGCGGGGGGGGGGGTGTTTATGGAGTCTGCACATGATTTGGGGGGGGGGGTTAATGGCCCTCACCTGTGGGGAGATTGGTGTACTTATAACAATTTTATAGACAAATGATACTATTTACAGTGGCGCGGGGGGCGCGAAATGTTTTCTTCTTCCTAGGGGGGACATGACAGAAAATAATTGAGAAACACTGCCCTAAGCTAACAGCTTGCAATACATCTAAGCGGTCTGGTAATATTTGTAGGTGTTATATGTGTTACTTTTACTATAGGCTTAGTGTGCGATTACCAGGGACATGGTGTCCCTAGGTTTGGCTAATATTGGTTTTCTTGTATTCTGGGACCTTATACCAAGGGGTTAACCAATGCAGGTGTCACCATCATTTGATATTGATGATGAATCGTTTTTGTCCAATTGGGAAGAGGTATGTACCGAATCAGCAAGGAAATTCATGAAGTTGTTGATTAATCATGATGTACAGACATTAGTATCCTTGGATGTTGAGATTGAGAAGATTCAAACAGCCTTGAAGCAGGAGTGCAGTCAAGAGTCTTTTGCGGCCTTTGAGATGACATTAGATAAGAACTTTGAAAAGTGGAAGAGAGAAATTCAGGATGTAAAATCAAAAAATTTCCACGTGATTTTAATGACTTTCGGCAGAAGCGTGTTTACAAATCGAGACGTAAGGATATTTTTCCACAGAGGAGGGAGAACTTTGGCTACCCGAATCGCACATCTTCCATGTTATCCATATGATCGATTTCAGATAATCGGGAATCAACGGGCAGATTGACAAGGTTTGGGTCAACACAAAAGAGGAAAACACCTCCAGACCTGCCTACTAGCAGAAAGAAAAGGAGTTGTGCCGAGGAGGGAGGAAGGTCGGCAGGATAACTTAAAGGTAATCAATTTATCAGAACATACCCTTTCCTTAACGGATTTATAGGTGTTGGACAAGGGTCTAACCTTTTCACCATGTTTGTCTTTTGACTCTTTTACTGCGGTAAAAGATTTACCTATCTTCGCCCGTTCACTTCTTTTAAAAAGGTGGCATTTAAGGGAGGATTGTGCAGATAATTTGGATACTCTGGAGGAGCAACGAGCCATTCGGATTCTTGAGGAATTACAAGGGGAATGTGCTCAATCCATTTTGGATGGGATCCCTATTTCTATCAAATGTAAGTCTACAAAGTTTCTCCCCTTGTCATTATGTCCAGCGATTGATTTGTTTGTCAAATTGGTATCAAGAGAGTTGGAGACTGTGTCACCTGTGATCCCAAGGGATCAATCTCTCAAGGGCCCAACGACAGAGTTTAAAACGCCTAATGAGGCTTCCTGACGTTGTGTTTAAACCTGCTGATAAGGGGGGCAACATAGTGGTGTGGCCTCGTAACCTTTATGAGCAGGAAGCTTATAGACAGTTGAGAGAGAAGACTTGCTATAAAAAGCTGACGTACAATCCTCTTCATTCATTTGAAGCAGGTCTGATGCAGATCTTAGATAAAGCGGTGGAAAACCAGACAACTTCCAAGGCTCTACATGATGCGCTGATTGTCAAAGAACCAACTGTGCCAACGCTGTACCTTTTACCAAAGATTCACAAGGACACAAAGGTGCCACCAGGTAGGCCCATCATTTCAGGGAGAGGGAATCTAACTGAAAAGGTGGGACGATATCTTGATTCCCATTTGAAGAACAATGTAATGTGCCTTCCTTCATATGTAAAGGACACTACTGATTTCCTGCGGAAAATCTAGTGGATACAGTTGAGTGATGATGTGTTGACATTGAGTCACTGTACACTAGCATCAGGCACCAAGATGGTATTGGTGCAGTGGAGTTCTTTTTGGCAGAAGAAAACATAGACGGGGATAAGAGGCAATTTATACTGGACCTATTATCCTTTGTCTTGACACACAACTTTTTTATTTTTAACAGGTCCTTCTACCTGCAGCTCCAGGGAACTGCGATGGGGGCGCCTTGTGCGCCCTGCTACGCAAATCTCTTTCTGGGGCTGTGGGAGAGGGACCTATTCCTCTCAGACCAGTACTCATCGATGGACCATGTCATTTTTTGGGCGCGGTACATCGATGATGTATTTATGATCTGACAGGGAGCTCCATCTGAGCTACATCAATTTTTTGAAGATCTGAATAACAACCAAAGCAATATCAAATGGACGTATAAGTACAATCCAAATTGTGTTGAGTTTTTGGATGTTCAGGTAGAGACAGGTAAAGATGGGGCTATAACAACTAATGTATTCAGAAAATCTACAGCGGTTAATGCTTATTTATATGCATCTTCTTCCCATCCTCCGCAGATGATTAACGCAATCCCGACGGGACAATCCCTGCAGGCTCGCAGGATTTTTTCAACAGACAAAAACTTTGAACAACTAGCGGATGATTTGAAGATGAAGATGAGAAGATGAGATTTACAAGCAGGGGCTACAGCCAACATTCAATTAAAAAGGCATATAGAAGAGCAAAGAGCTGATCACGGCACAATCTCCTTTTTTCGGAAAAGCAAAAGTCTAATGATAACAAAATCCGATTCATCACAGGATACCACTCTAGGATGGGTTAAAAGTAAAAATAAAAAACTGCTCACTGATGCCCCCACCTCTGCTCCAGTCTACCCTGCTCTTCCCTTCCTGTGCCCAGTGATTGGCTGAGCCAGCATTTCACGCTATTTCCTGTGTGGGTCAAGCCAGAACAGGAAGTGGAGAGCGATTTAGACTGGAGCAGAACTGGAGTGGCAGGGGATCGAGGAGGTGAACAGTGATTATTATTCAATTTTAACTATTTCTGGTCCTTTCCCCTAGACAACCCCTTTAATTGTGCCAGCTAAATGGCACATCGTACAAAAGTCCTAACATATGACTCCAGGTACGAAGGTCAAACTCCCACCAGTAATACTTTTGTGGGCCACATTTATTAAGCACCAAAAAGGCCCTGTGATGGAGCTAAACTGATGGTACTGTCCTTGCGAGCACTCTGCCTTTCAAATATATGGGTATATTATTTTCTAACTGTATAACGGTATTATTTGTACAATATGGCGAAATTATTTCATGTGTACTGTCTAGTGACATTAATTATATGAACTGTATGATTGTCCCCGTACGACCCTCTAAGAGGTGATCAGATGATACCATGTTATTTATATACTGTGTAATAGCATTATTAAGACAATATGGTAGCATTATTTATGTGTACCATATGGAGACATTAACTTCGTGCGTGACTCCCGTACAACCCTTTAATGGAGGTAATCCAATGGCGCTGTCATCGGTACTGCCTTTTGGACATGTTATTTGTGTTCTCTATAGCACCATTATTTCTACACTAAGGCAGCATTACTGACGTGTACTGGCGGTATTGTGCCATTATTCATTTGCTTCATGACGATGGCGCAGACACCTATTTGTCTGCGCTGCATATGGCTAATCATACCTGTGAACCCCGGTGATAAAATCCTGGCTGAGGCTCGTTAGTCTCTTAGCAGAAGTTCTCCCGTCTGTGGATGAATCCGTTGCTAGAACCACTACTGAAACCCCTAGATTTTTTTTTTTTTTTCCTTTTTGCACAATTTTCACTGCACGGAGACTGCAGAAATCTGATTACTCCCTGACGACAAACAGAAAACAGTCATTTCTCCCTCAAGTGCTGATGTGATGGAGGAGAGATGTAATTTACTGGATGTGCCGCGGCTTGTACATCAGCGAAGGCGGAATGGAAAGTTTAGCTCAGGCAAGTTTCATCTTATTCCTCGTGACTTTCCATTTCCATCCACTGCACGATAATACAGTAGCTTGTTAGAATGTTAGGAGCCGTTCACACTGGGGTTTTTTTCCAGTTGGAATTTTGGTGCGGACATTTGTTGCGAAATTCGGCCTTCAGCCGTGTTCTTTTCAGTGGGATGTTAGGGCTGAAGACCATAGAGCAGCCGCAACCGCACTGAGAAAGGACATGTCCCATCTCGGAGTGGTAGCAGCTTCAGACTGGGTTCTCATCAGGATTTTGGCTTACGCTTAACTTACAGCTCCAACAGATGATGTACTGCATCCGTCACCATAGTCGTATATGTTAAGATATTTTTTTTTTACTGGCCTGTGCGAGATGGAAAAGTGTAATGTACTGAGCTTTTTCATCCTTTTTTCCTGTGATGTTAACTCAACCTTAAACTTCCGCTTCACAATGTTTAGAGCTAAGAATGAGAGGTGGAAATGAGTGGTGTTTCGACGCAGTGTCCATACAAAAATACGGAAAAACGACATGTGAACGTCCCCTTGCAGTTTAATCTTGATGCAAGACAGAAGATACAAATTAGTTTACACCTGCCTATACATAAAAAGTTTAAAATTTAGTATTTTTCACACTGACTGTCCCTGTTTTCTGCAGATCACTTGCCAGCTTTGCTGTACATTCCAGGACAATATGAGCAGAGTCATTTCATTGTCCCTAGTTGGTATAATGGCAGCTGTGTTGTACCGCTGGAAACCTAGATAAGGCAGGATAGTAATACTATACATGAAGGAGCCTCTGTATGCAGCTTCCCTGTCACTCCATGGTCTCTGGGGGAGGGGCCATACGCCATTACCTCCTTCAGACTGTAATAATCCATGACAACTCTCTGTCAATTGACCCCCATTTATTGCAGCTGTGATATCTGAATAGGCAATACAGGAAGAAAGGATATGTCTCCAATATGGCTGCCTCAGACAAGTGTTAAAAACTAAAAAATATCTACAACATTTTAAGGAACACAGCATCAACCCTATTAAACCAGGCTGTCTGGTGGGGTTAATACTGCTGATTAACAATGATACCTGTCTCTGAAAATTGGTCACGGCTTTCCCGGGAAGAAAGACTTTCATTCTTTGGCGGACTTAGGGGCATGGCCAGCACTAGACAGTTCGGTAGCTGAGGTGCACCGAGCGACTAGGCCATGCCCATGAGTGCACTGAAGCCCTCATTTTTCTAGGGAGCACCACAACCGATTTTTACAAGACATGTATCATTTTATTCCAAAGGACCAACCCTACCAGGCAGTATGAATGTTTTAATAGGGTCGATCCTGCTGACAGGTCCTCTTTAAAGTCCTAACAAACACATTGGAGGAAATGTATCAAAACTGGTGCAAAAATCCGCATGCACACAACCATATTCGTTTTGTGGTCTGCAAATCGACAAACTTCAAAATACAGATACCGGCCGTGTGCGTCCTGCATTTTTTCCGTTCTGTTAAAAACGCCTATTCTTATTCACAAAATGGACAAGGATAGGACATGTTCTAATTTTTTTTGCAGGGACATATGGACTTGGACAGCACGCGGTGTGCTGTCTGCATTTTTTGTGACCCCATTGAAATTAATAGGTCCACATCTGATTCACAAAAAATGTGCATTGGATGCAGCACAAAAATACAACTGTGTGTATGAGGCCTAAACCTGAAACTAAGATACTCTGCAGCTAGGCTGAAACCTGCTGGATAAAAACTTCTTTTTTTTTTTTTTTTTTTTTACTTCTGTTTACAGTATAGAGCGAATTGTGTAGGCTCAGATAACAATCAGAAAATTCATGTGCATATGCTAACCCCTAGAGGTAGAGTAATATTATTTAAAAATTAAATTTTAATCCTAATATTTAAAAGATAAGGAGACATATAGTGATAGTCCTGAAAATATGGTCTAATATTCAAGAGAACCCCTATGGTGGAAGGGGGTCTTCTCAATAGTTAAGTACAACAAATAAACGTGGTCCTCTATGGTTGGGGGAACCTAATAGTCCATTGTTAGGGTTTCTTAGGGTTAGGACCCACCTGTCTACCACAGACCCCGCCACATCATAGGAACCTCCACACGGAAGCCGCCTGGGACTCTACAAGCCGCTGACACTGATCCCTGATACCCGCTATCGACAACCCATGCAGAGACCTGCAGTCCTTTCATTCATCCTGGTTCCAACCCTGGTTCGGGTAAGACTGCTTGCACCCCAGCCGAGGTGCAGCAGGATTTGTTCCTCATTACATACCATACTGAAGGGTACACCACTCGGTACCCCTGTTTATTTGTTGTATTGTCTTGTTTTGGTACAATGGTATATGTCTCCTTTTTTTTTTTAATAAAGACCCATTGAAGTAATGATTTTTAGCCCAAAATGAGTAAAATGCAGTCTTAAAAAAATTGCCTCCAGAGATGTTCATAATCTTTAATGGCTGTGTAGATTATTGTTAGCACAGCATGTTCCCTACTCTCGCCGTCATGTCCTGGGAAGTCACAATGGTCATGTGTATCCATGGCTCCAATGGCCGCAACTACCTACTCGACGGCCAACCCGCTAGATGAGTCAGTCTACCATTACCCGATTAGTAACTCCCTGTGGATATGTCATAAATGACAAGAGCTTCATCCATACCATGTTCCGTGTTTGCATTTTCTGCTGGACAAATATATGCGACTGCAAACAAATAGACCGGCACTCCGTAATCTTCGTGTAGAAAATTTCTTTATTCGTCACCCATATGTGACACGCGTTTCGGCACAAGCGTGTGCCTTTGTCAAACACTCATTGTTTGACAAAGGCACATGCTTGTGCCGAAACGCGCGTCACATATGGGTGACGAGTAAAGACATTTTCTACACAAAGATTACGGAGTGCCGGTCTATTCGTTTGCATTCGTATGGGGTCCCGACCTGCTGACCGTGCACCCGGACTTCGATAACGCACAGTGCCGTTCATTTTTTTCGAAGAGATATATGCGACTGTCTGCCGTAGCGTTGCATATATCTGTCATAGACCCCCATTAATGAATAGATTTGATTAATTCTAAAGGAACACTGCAAGCTCTGCCGTAGCTGGTGCGAAGGTAGTATTTAGACCCAAGACCTGGTGTCTGAAGGGGCCCACCTAGGTAGATAATGTTGTTATAAGTGGTAGGTGGAGGGTCCATTAAACATTTTGCATGAGCTTCAAGTTATTATATTTTTGTATTATAGGTCTACATAAAATGGAGAGACATTACCTAATCGGCAAATACCGATCCATCCTCTGAATGGAGTGTTAGTATGCATTTTTGTCCAACACTCCATTCACTTCTGTGGGGCTGACGTGAGACAGCGTTCCATCACATCTATAGAAGTAAATGGAATAGTAGACCACTAGCGATTCTCTTGAACCAAAGCTACAGTAAATCCCCATAGACCTCAATGGTAATCTACTTTTGATTCAGTCGAACCATGGGAGGTACCATTATTGTGACCTAAATCCAGACACAAACCTGTGCCCATTTCATAGCCATCTAAACCTGTTCTAATGGTTCCCGTGGATATAAGATGTAAGTTGGCTTTGAACTCAAGTGGGACTGGTTGATGTTCAAATGTGTATTTGGATGCCCCATCTCTTCCCTTCAGAGGCAAATATTGGGAATTCAGCATGCCAATCCTTGCTCCAGTGAGACAAAAGTTCAAGAGGTCTGGCAGCTACTGGTTCCCCTCAAAGGCATATAACCACCTCAACGCTGATCACAAAGATGAGATTTGTGGGACCTCCGTACAAGCTGGTGTCTATTCTAGTCAATGACCATTAAATTGTGGACAGATCCAATCAAACCTGGCGGATCTGCCAACATATATCTCAAGTCTACAAGTGAAGTAATTCACTTGCACCATCCATAAGGTGAACTCTTTTGTAAAGAACTGATTTCATAAAGTCTCCCTGGAAACAACTTAATTACAACAAGATGTTATAGAGGTAATGCCTTTGAGACAGAAGTCTTCTAGAGAAGTCATGCGCTGGTCATATGACTAATCAAAGATTCATTGTGGTGGAACCCTCAACAGGTTCACAAGACGGCAATAAAGAAATTAATGGCTCGTGTCTAGTTGGAGATCTCATAGAGGTTGGAACCAGGGGATTCATAAATGACTCAGAAACAGATAGCGGAGTAATTATTTAGTGTTAACGCCACATAACGGGCGTTGGACGAGGCTGGAGGTGCTCAGGGACTGTGGTAATTGTTAACTTCTGCCGATAACTGATCTGAAGAAGGAAGTAAATAATGGAAACTTGGAGGCAGAATTTCATGCTCTGGATTCTGTTAAGTGTAGCTATTAAAATTCCATTACCTCTCCTTCCTCGTTCATTCTTCTACCCTTTAGTCATGTCATGGGCATTGTACAGTACAGCACAGCTAAGCCGAAGATTTCACCAACTTCCATTGCTCCTTTCAAGAATGAAAGCGGCCGACGAAGCGATAGTTGAGCACGAAACGGCCGTCGACGCCAGCCTGCCGTCATAGATGTGCGTCCGCCCCGAGCCCTATGTGTATTTTCCGTGATGGAAGAATAAAGATACCAGAAGGATACTGCTTTGGTTAGTGCCGCATCTTTATTCGTCTTGGTGTGTCATATCCATTCAAGAATGAAATAAGCCATGGCAGTCCAATGGAAGAGGACAGAGTCATTGAAGAAGCCTATGCTAACGACTTAGAGGAGTTGTCTGACCAAAATTTATACTAAGCAGAGGCTGGGGTCTGGGGTAAAATAATAAAAAAGAGTCACTTACCTTATAATGGTCCTACCAATCTATCACCAAAGTCGTGAGTTGCCATTCCCACCCATATGACCATTGTAGTCAATCGTCAGCCTCGGTAGTCACATGTGCAACAATGGCACATGACTGCTAAGCCTCTGATGTGACAGCTGAGGCCAATTTGATTGGGAACAAGAGAGTCACTGTGTTGGATCAGTGGGACCTGCATAAGGAGTGACTTTTTTTAAATGTTTATAGCCCTCCCACAAGCTTTTGCTTACTTTTATTTTTTGGTTAGACAACCCTTTTAAATATTTGCATCTGAGTAGTGATCCTCCAGGATCAGCAGTCTTCGAGCAACTCCCTTACTATGTCAGCACCAGGGAGAGCTCCTAACTTTCCATAGTAGATGACTCTGCTAAGGGGAATGTGTCATGTTTGTGGCTGTAGTTGTAGTCCTTGGCTGTAAGACTATAGAAGAGAATGGGTGAGGGTTTTGCATTGCGGCCTCCCAAAAACAAAAACAAAAATGTATTTAATTTTTTTATACTGCAGGATGAGTTGTAATTTTCAGGGGCTCCATTTTGAGGTACACATAACTTATTGATTAACTTTTGTAGTACCCCAGAGAAGGCACTACCATTCCTATAACCTGCTACTGTCTCTAATGGCTAACAATAATGTCATCTGTGTATTTATTCCAGGTCCTCCTACACTGTGCATTCCTAATATTGCTACGTAACTGTTATGTTCATGTAATGTGCCTAGTTGTCCAGCAGGTGGCAGGGTATCTAGCCGAGACAGAACTTCCCATTCCATTCTCCCCCTTTTGGGCAGAAGTGGGCTAGTCCTGTTTCCTACCAAGGGAGGTGTTGCTGGAAGCTATAGTTAGTTCTAGTCTAGAAATGTAGAAAAGCACGGCAGCACTCCGATAAGATGAAAAATGCAGTGGTTTATTCAACCAGTGTCAATAGCAACGTTTCAACTGCCTGTTACAGTCATTCTCAAGCTAAACAAACGTGCTCACATAGTGGTATATAAAGGTACAACCAATAAAAGTGACAATAATATAATTAGTCTCATAAAACATTAAACATTGATAAAAATAGCATATAAGCATTAGTGCCGCTATACATAAAGTGACATAATTCATGTGTTATCAATTCATATACAATTTCATCATCCTAAAATTCATATAGTGACATGAATGTGTAAAAGGCAGTGATTGATATTGATTGATCCCAGGTGGACTAGTTATAGTCTAGTCCACTTTAGATTTGATAGTGGAGCTGAGAAGACAGTCATAAGATGGCCGCTGATGGATGGTCATGTGACCAGACAAATCACCTCCATGTGATGTCTTCTCCATTCACATACACTGCCCTTGCCTTGGGAGTTTAGTGCAGGTGCAGTGTGTTTGAATGGAGAAGACATCACATGGAGATAATTCACCTTTTCACATGACCCTCCATCAGTGGCCATGTTATGGACAGGACCTCTGTGTGGACAGCAGAAAAGACTTTGTAGACAAATGGAGCAGAATTTTAACAAAGGCTATGTAAGTGCGATATACTGTAATCATCCCACAAACACATAGGCCAACAGTACCTAGAAAGTGGCCAACCCCTTTAATAATTAATTTATACCATATGTCTTCCTTATGTTGGCATCAATGTTAAATTATACTATTTTTTATTTTTTTTAAGAGCTGTTAAAGGGCTTAACAACAATTTTACAAATTTGCAAGAAAATTTTTAAAAAATCCTTTTTTTTAATAGACTAATTCAGTTCTGAAGGGGCTTTGAGAAGCCTATAATCCCCAATCAATCACCTAGAGATATGATCAAACTTCTTGAATTGAGTTTCATGTCCGATTCAGCAACTTGTTTAAAAAATTTGATTTGTGGCCAAATTGATTCTACACAGATTAAGTGTACTCCATTTGTTCATATATATAACACACTCCGAGATCTCCTAGGACTTTTAATTATCTATTTTTTAAATGTTTTTATGAGTTTCTGCTCTTTCTCTTCTCCTCTTTAAAAAGGCTCTATTGCCAGGATCAACCTTATTAAACCGGACATACTGCCTGGTAGGGCTCATCATGCTGATTAAAACTATACCTTTATTTTGTCTGTACGATAAACAGCTGAAAAGCTATCTGCGTTTCTATTCATATGCAAATGAGAATTTCAAGCACTTGGAGGCGGGGCTGAATATTTCAGCACTTCTTTGTAACACCCCCTGTGCTCTGCACACTCCCCCCTCCCCCTGATTGACAGGGCTAGACATCAGGCTGAGGGCCGAGCCCTGTCCAAAAGTTGTGTGCTAGCATGTAAATATCATATCACTGATGTACTATAGCTTCACCACACTGAGATCTGCTCAGAAAGCTAATCTACATATAACTGCTTTATTCCCAAGCACAATATATATCAATTAATCAAGGGGAAGGGGCGTGTGAAGAGCACAGGGGGTGTTACAAAGCAGTGCTCAGATGATTCAACCCCACCTCCTAGTGCTCCAATAGCTTATTTGTATATTTATAAAAATACAGATACCTCTGCAGATAGTTATCTTACACACAAAAGAAAGGTATAGTTTTAATCAGTACAATGAGCTCTACCAGCCAGTGTGTATAGTTTAATAGGATTGATCCTGGTAACAGGGCCACTTTAAGCTCTTGAATGCAATGAAAGCAATAGTAATTCATATATGAATGACACTGACAAACATGGCTATGGGTAAACGCATGGTTAATGGTGTCAACGTGTTGTGTTATACATTTTCATATTCCAAGGCTTCCAAAAATATAGAGATAATGTTTAAAGGCTATATACACATTCGGGGGCATTTTTTTTTTGACTGCATTTTACTCATTTTGGGCTAAAATCATTTGACTTAAATGGTCTTTATAAAAAATATTCAGTCGTTCTGTTACAAAGAGTTAACTGAAGAACTGAGTGAATCCTACTTTCATTTTCATTTTGTGCCGGTCATCAAATAACCCTCTAAATTACTAAAAGGACACAAACACTTATTTGAGCCACATTTATATGTGTAAGATAAGAATTAAGTTATAATGAGTGTTTAGGAGGTCAGAGATAAGAAGCCGTCAGCTAAGCTGCCTGATGAACAGCGTGAAAACAGACAGCATGCTACTAGAGAATCTCAAGGCTGTACAGAGAAAAGGACTCAATATTTTTAATAAAACCTAATTGAAAAAATAATTTTTTATCTCAAGATAAGTATAAAGCAAAAATAAAAAATATTGCCCCAAAGGTGTAGATAGCTTCGTAACACAGTGTTGTCGGAAAAAACAGTCGCTTGTTTTAACCAAATGTCAATGGGGCAAATCCCTTTCCCTGTTTTATGTTTATACACACACATGTTATTGTCAAAGGAATCAGTGGCTTGTTCTGAAGTTGAAGATATCAGAGCACAGGCAGCATATGGCCAAAACCTCCCCAAAAATACTTAGACCCAGATCTGCTTTTGTTGTGGTCATGCAACTGATACTATGGCTTGAAACGTGCCAGACCTAGGCAATAACAAAAAAAAAGCTAGCTACTTGTTCATACAGAAAAATATGATTTTCTTGCAGGTATGTAATGCAGAACTAAATGCAGGAATCTCTATATGCTTTCCCTGATCAAATCCCTAAAATATTCACAATTATATTGTCAGGTTCTTCAATAGACTAGATCAGACCCCCGATCCTCATAAGATCTCGAGATGAGACATAAAATGACTAATGACTCTCCTTCTCCGGACACTGCCTCCACTAGCAGATCTAGCACACTCTTCCTGGAGTCACCTCTCCTTGGTCTTCTTCTGCCGACACCGCAGAATGTGCTATGACCTGACGTGCTTGTGCTGTGCAACGTCAAGTCACAGCACAAAGCGCAGCGCTGGCAAAAGAAGACCAGTGAGCGGTGAGTACAGCCACCACAAGAAGCTCTGTATTCATCGATCCCCGATCCTTCTGTGAACACTTTTATAATGGAACTGCTCACTGGTATTTGCTTCATATAATGCACTGCCATTTCCTTCTCTACTTTTGGTGGTAAAAAGTGTGTCTTAGGGTCCAGGAAATATGGTATTTTTTAAACATATTTGCAAAATAGAACCATTTTTTATACAAGTTCTTTATGTAAACTTTTTAAACTAATTTTGCTTAACTTTATTTTCTTCACCATGCAATCTGCTGATCGCTTTTAAGCATTACTGTAAACTTCTGGATTTCTGAGCGCCCCCACCACAGTCATTAGAATGGGGTTCCAAGACGCTTGTTCACCCTCACTCATCAAGTTGGACATGTTTTTCTTTACAGGGCTGGAGATAAGCGGCTGCCATATTCTTCTGCTGCTGCTGCTTAACAATTTCCACACCCTAACCAGAGACTGTTGAGCCAAGTTCAAAAACTTGATAATCATATGATGTCGGCATGCCATAGAATTCGATATTCCTAGGTTCACCATGGCATCTGATAGCCTACAGCTCCCAAGGTCTGCCTTCAATAACCTTAATTGAACGTTTTAGTGATTTCTTTTTATTTAATGTCTAAAGCTTCTGGTGCCTATAACAAGACAGTAGCTGAAGACGACAAAGTAAGTGTCACGAGTTGGAAGTCCCACGAGAGACTTCCGCGTCGTCTAGCAATAAACATACGGCAAACGGGCACAGTCATGTCAGAGTTTATTGCACAAACAAAGACAAGGAAGGAAGCACAGGGAAAACATGAGCTCGATGTACTGTCAGCACAGTGGGAGAAAACCCCCACTGCGCCACTGTCTAGAAATACTCCAGAGGGGCGTGATTAAGCAACTCCTGGTATTCACTAGGGCCCCAGATGGTAGGGTTAGGCTTTGCCGGAGGAAGTTTCCAGGGTCCACTCTGGGGCGTGAACTAGACAGTGACAACAGGAACGAAGGGGACAACAGGTACCAGAAAGTACCAACAGTACATAGGCAGAGATGACATATAAAGGCGAATACAAACTAAACAACTGATAACACGAGCAGGAGTTCTTAGCAAGGAACCAGGAGTGTCAATGAGCAGGGAAGGACTTGCTCCACCAGTAGAATACTGCCTGGCTTAGCCCATTGCACTCTGCAACAAGGCAAGCAGCAGAGAGGGCTTGCTGAACAGAGACATAACACATACACAGCTCATGGTTACCAGCAACATGAGAGTTACTGCACGGGCGATGCCCACTGCACCAGCAGAAGAAGGGCTGCTCCGAGGGCATAACCAAGAGGACGAAGTAACACAGACATAGCTCATGGCTACCAGCAACATGGGAGTTGCTGCACGGGCAATGCCCGCTGCACCAGCAGCAGGAGAGCTGCTCCGAGGGCATAACCATGAGACGATAACGTTCCCCCTCTGAGGAATGACAGACCCCCTTCCGGGGGAGACAGGAAAAGCAAAGCAAGGCGAAGACATGATAAACACAAGGTGACTCAAACATTAACAAATCAGGGCAAAGGCATCAAGACATGGAATAAGGACAACTATGAACAAGTAGGCGAACCCACAGAGCACAGACAGACACGGATCCCATGGGTCAGCAGCATGGGAGACAGAGTACAAACCAGGAGAAGGACAGGACAAACACACACCAGGAGAGCTGAACCAGAACTGAGGGAAAGTCAGCCTTATATACAGGTTCCATGGGTGCAGCAGAGAGGCCACACCCATGGAGCAGACAGAGAGGATTAACTCCTGATAGGAACATAGGCGAGTTAACCCATACAGAATCACAAAGAACACACAGAAACAAAACCGCAGCGAGGAGCTGCCGTACGAGCATGGACGGAAGGTCATAGCTAGAGATAGCGGCTGTGACAGTAAGGCTACTTTCACACTAGCGTTTTAGTTTTCCGGTATTAAGATCCGTCATAGGAGCTCAATACCGGAAAAAACGCTTCAGTTTTGTCCCCATTCATTGTCAATGGGGACAAAACTGAACAGAACGGAATGCTTCAAAATGCATTCTGTTCCGTTTAGTTGCATTCCCAGACCGGAGAGCAAACCGCAACATGTTGTAGTTTGCTTTCCGTCCTGGGATGCGGAGCAAGTCAATGGGGACGGATCCACAATCTGCCACAATAGAAAACGGATCCGTCCTCCATTGACTTTCAATGGAGTTCATGACGGATCCGTCTTGACAATGTTAAAGATAAAACAACCGGATCCATTCATAACGGATGCAGATGGTTGTATTATCAGTAACGGAAGCGTTTTTGTTGAAAGTAGCCTAAGCAGAGTTATAACGGGATGTGCTATGTTTTTTGTTTTTTTTTGGAAAGTCATTCCTTCAAATGCTTGCCGGATGTCAAATTTAAGAGGAAAAATGAAATAATCCACAGGAAGCTTTCTGTTCAATGTGCTGAACCGCAAGGGTAGACGAGTATTAAAAGTCATTTGAAAGCTTTTTGTGGGATTATTATAGGCTTTAGGATGGCATTGTCTGCGCCGTTAATAGAGGTCCCACTGTGATAAGATGATGAGCATTACTGCTCGGCTAAAATGATGTTCCCTATCTTTTCACACACATTATAAAAAAAAAAATTGGACAAGAACAGCGCATCCTTCATGCCAATATCAAAGACTATTTATAAAAGGGGGACATACAAGCTCCAGAGCTGGCATCTCAGAAATTCCACCCTGGGTATATTCTTCTACTATCTTACAGGAAATATCCATCTTACAGGAAATAGTTTAAAAAAAAATCAGACTGGGATAAAAATAAAAAAATAATCTATGCAGTCACTGATTAATCGCCACTGCCGTTCTGTCTCTGCTCCAGTCCCGACTGTTCCCCACTGCCTGATCCCAGGACCGATACATAGGAAAGGGGTTGGACGGCCCGCTCTACCAATCACTGGCGGAAGTGTGTCACCAGTGGCCAGTGATTGGCTGAGCAAGCAGTATAAGCCATTTCCCACGTGTCAAGCTTGGGACAGGAAGTGGACGGTTAAGGGACTGGACTGGAGCAGAATGGCCAGTAGTAAGTTGCTCAAGCATGATAGACATACCTTTATGTCATTTCTGTCTGTAAGGAATGTATTGGAAAAGCAGTTTTTAAATGTATGCAAAATGGCTCTAAAGTGCCCAGGGGACGAGCTTTAGTTTTCAAAGTGCCCAAAACTGCCGCCCATACCTGCACTGTGTACCTTCCCTAAACTGCAATGGTTTCCTCCCCACTACACCAACGTCACACTGATGAAGCACTTACCTGCTGCTTGTTCCTCCCATAAGCTTTGCCTGGCATATTTCCCTTCTATTGTTCTGTACATGAGCCGAGGCATCTCCATGACCTCAGAGGGAGAGGAGCAAGCAGCGGGGAAGCACTGCAACGGCGTGATGTTGGTGGAGAGGGGAGAAAACCTTTGCAGCTTAGGGGAGGTACACAGCATGGGGATGGGCTGGGCTTGGGAATATTGAAAACTAAAGTTGCCACCCCTCTACCCCCAGGGCACGTTAGAGCCGTTTTCTATACCATTAAAACTTCTTTTGCAGAATATTAACTACAGACAGAAACAACAAAGATATGTCTGCTGTAACTAGGGTGGCCAGACGTCCAATTTTAGGCCGTACAGTTCGGTTTTCAGGCTCCCTGTCCTCCGTCCGGCGCAGTACCTGGACAGATGCAGGGATGTCCACCCTTTCAGTAGCTCACGGTCAGAGAGCAGCATTGCGCTCTCTGAGCGTGAGCTGCAGCTACCGACTGAGGCTTCTCTCAGCCCCCGTCAGTCACTAGAGCCGCAGACATGGCTCCCTGTGGCTCACTGAGAGAGAGAGAAGGGCATCGGCTGCCCCCAGCTCACCTTCTGGGCTGAAAAATCTTCCCTCTCCTCCCACTGTGGTTTTCTGGCTGTCAGTAGGGATGTGGCTTTGCCATGCCGGGGGTGTGGCTTTGCGTGGTTTGCCGTGCAGTGGGCATGGCTTGTGGTGTGGTGGGCATGTCTTGGGGTGTGGCCGGTGAGGTCCGGCTTTCTAGGGTGAAGCCAGTGACCCCCTAGCTGTAACTGAGGTCAGTGTAGAGGATAGGAGTGGTAGTGACCCTGATGAAGTGTTGTGTCACGGTGTACTTTCTCAGGCCTTTGCCCTCTGGGAACAGTGCAGTGAGGGAGGGGCACCCTATATTACTTGAGGCCAGATTAAATTTAAGAAAAGTCTCTCTTTACTCTGCACCAAATAGGAGTTGTAGTACATCCCGCAAATTGGAGTGGTAGTATAGTGCAAATTCCTCCCAGATGTCCAAGCTTGAGTTGGGCAAGCAGTTTGTAGCAATAGCTCTTTAATTACTTCTTCTTTGGCTAAAGTCTCTGTGTCTAAGATCTCTAGCTAGCAATTACAATCTGGCAACCATAATTGTGAATAGTGTTCTCTATCCTGGGGTGTACAAGGTGTCTTAACATGTAATTCCTGTACAGCAGCAGGGTCTAAAATGCATCAGGTTGGGTCACATTGGTGACTCTCACGCTGTGGCCATGCAGATCCTCATTCAAAACGTTCTCTCTTTTATCTCCTAGAGATCTTGTTGATGTAGAAAGCTCCAGGGCTTGAATCTGGAGTCAGGGGGAGAGGAGCACATCATATCTGAAACTACCTCAACCCTTATTACAACTACTCAGACTATAATCTTCTGGAACAAGGGGGATGGGACTGCTCCCACCCTAAGCTCCAGAGAGGGCTGGGCCAGGATAGTTAACTCTGGCCTTGACTGGCTCATTTAAGGTGCATTACATGAACAGTACAAACAGGGCAAACTAATTGCAGATACCCCCTGTTGGACTGGGGTACTGCACTACCATGCTAGAACAAAGTTTTGCTGGTCACTGCTCATAGTTTAATGGGTGAAAATTTGCTGCTAGATTCCCTATAGGTGCTTTAGTCAAAAATGCTGGACTGTTCACTGGACTAATGACCCAACCTTACAGCATCAGTTCAGGTCATTAGTGCTATGGTCAAGTTTGAAATTGCTGCCATAAAATGGGCACTGTATTACGCTGGTGTGAAGCTGGCCTTAGAATGGAAAGCGCTGGGTTTTGCAGAATCCTTAGGACCCTTAGGAACTAATTCCAGTTAAACAGCAATCACTGGAGGAAACACACCGCCACTTCTGTTTGCAATATCTTAAAGGATTTATTTCATAAAGGGATGTACTGTACAGCAGATCATAGCGTGGCACGATACGACTCAATGTACAATGTACATGCAATGCGGGTCCAGTCATCTATGCCCCTGTTGAAATAAATCCTCGAAGATATTGTAAAAAAATAGATGTGTTGGGTGAGACTAGTTTTGGGCAAGCATGCTCGGCCGAATACCAGTTCGGCTCGAGCATCGCGATGCTCGGCACATCGCAGTGTTCGGCGGAACACAGCGTGTGCTCGAACGCAGTGCTCGAATCTCCTCCTCGCACGTTTGTTGCCTGCTACGCAACCAATAAACGTGCGGGGAGGTGCTGGCACTCACTATAATGCCGTAGCCATGTTGGTTACTTGCATTATAGTGATTGGATGGCCGGAACGCGTCATAGGGTGCTATATAGCACCCGATGACACGTGTTCGGCTCAGTCTTAGTCAGGGAGAACTGTGCTGCAGAAGGGAAAGATAGTGTAGGGAGTAAAATCGTAATATTTTAGGAAAAAAACTTGTTAGAGACCCAAAAGTCCTGTTAGGACTATTGTTGTATCTGGCAGCAATATAATTATAAATACAACCTGCGTTAAATTGCGTGTAATTGTTAGAGACCCAAAAGTCCTTTTAAGGACTATAGTTGTATTTGGCTGCAATATATATTATTAGCGCAACTTGCACTAAATTGAGTGCAATTGTTAGTGTCGCCTCTGATAGTGACACAACCTCTGCTACATCTTTTATTTTACATTTGCGCAGGCTAAATATCTGACATACAGCGCAATAGTTTGGCCGTTGGTGACAGCGACATTACCAGCTCCACATCTCCTGTATAACGTTTGTGCATCCTAAGTATCATTTAGTGTAATTTTTAATTAGCCGGTGGTCCTAGTGACAGTACTTGCGCTATACCTCCTGTATAACTTTTGTGCATCCTAAAAATCAGTGACATTAATTCAGTGTAATTTTATATTAGCCGGTGGTGACAGCGACATCAGTTGCACTATATCTCCTGTATAACATTTGTGCATCCTAAATATCAGTTGCATTAATTCAGTGTAATTTTATATTAGCCGGTGGTGACAGCGACATCACTTGCGCTATATCTCCTGTATAACATTTGTGCATCCTAAATATCAGTGACATTCATTCTGTGTCATTTTTTATTAGCCAGTGGTGACAGCGACGTTACTTGCGCTATACCTCCTGTATAACGTTTGCACAACCTAAAATGATCTGTGACATTCAGTGTACTTTTTCCATAGATGCTGCGGACAGCGACATTATCTGTGCTACATCTCCTGTTTAACGTGTGCGCATCCTAAAAATATCTCGGACATTCTGTGTACTTTATTTGCGCATACACTTACAAAACCTGCGCTACTGTACGTGTGACATACTTGCAAGCATATATACCATTTAATATGTGCAAGGCAAGCAGTAAGGGACGGGGAAGCAGCCGTGCTCCTGATGGTGCACGCAGTGGCCCTGGGCTCGGTGAAACTGTGCCTGCTGCCAGAGCACAAGAAACACACTCATCCACGATACCTAGATTCATGTCCCATTTTGTAGGGCAGTGCAGGACACCACTCTCGAAGTCAGACCAGTGCGACCAAGTGGTTGGTTGGATTGCAGCAGATAATGATTCTAGTCAATTAAGCACCACCCTGTCTTCGATAAAGTCCAGTATCAGTAGCCAAGAGCCTGGTCAACAGAATCCTCACCCTGATCCTCCTTCCTCCCAGTGAATAGGATGGTTGGACAAATAACCAGTTGAATAACGGGCTGTATGTCCAGAAAAAACACCAAGGGAGGCGCCAAACCCCAGAGTCACCGAATGGCTATGTGGTGGAGGGTATAGCCATAATCGAGTATGATAGCCCCAAGTGAGTAATGACTCTAATATTGATTCTTTAGAGACAGAAGTTAAGTAGATGGAGTCTGTACTCACTTCACAGGGGGGGGACACAGGATAAAGCTCAAGACACCTGTGTCTCTCCGCCCCTGGCCAGGGTCGCGTAACAGAATGGTACAAATCAACGGCTGCCCACGCACAGGCTTCTGGTCAATAAGGTTTATTAGGGTGAAAAAAACTGGCCCAACGCGTTTCGGAGGCTTATAGTCCTCCTTCTTCAGGGGTAGACAATAATCATAACAAGAGGAAAAAAACGATAAAAACACACAATCTAATAGGGAATTGTGACATAACATGATGATCATCCAGATCGGATGTATAACCGTAAACAAGTTCCACTAGGTACATACTAATAGTAAAAACCTATTGAACATAGGTGTAGATTAAAATATAAAAAATAAAAAATATAAGTCTGAATATGTTTTACTATGCATAAGTAAAAAGTGAATGAATGAATAGATGAATATATAAATAAATAAATAAAAGAGGGCTAATACATAGTAAATAAATAGATATGGTTCCTGGTATGTGGAATGTTAATGGAAGGAAAAATAATAAAAAGTAATAAATAGTTGTATAATTCATATTTAGTAATTGGATAATTCATAGATCATCATATTTCATCTTTTTTATTTTATCATATTTTATCATATATTTTATCAGGTACCTATATTTTTTTCTCTAATACCTTGTATGTGGCATGGTGGAGTCTATAGCTCCATAATCCTACCTTCAGGGGTCTTACTTCGGATCCAGGGACCGATGTCCCTTTTGTAGATGGGGGTAGGAGGGAGTTTATTCCTCCTAAGTGTATGCGGAGCCCCCCGAGTCCGGAGGTTTTTATGGGGAGAAGCATGCACGTGGAGCGGGCGGCGCGGCGCGGGAGAATGGCCGGAACCGGAAGTGCAGTGTGCGTTCCACCGTGGAACGCACCGCTCAATGCGCTCCACCATGGAACGCACACATCGGAGGACAGGTCTAGGTGGGCGGAACCTCAGCACAGGGAAGGGCATCCCCGGGATCTGCCGTGGACGTGTGAGCTTGCTGGACGGGGGCTAACTAAAAGCTGTCTCAATTCCAATAAATGGAATCAGAATTAGAATATTAAATTATTATTAGAGAAGGATTAAGGGGTTGAGGTGGTTGTTCTGTTTGATTTGAAGGTATGAGTTAGGTCTTTGTGGTTAAATTTAGAAACCAAATATTCAGATATATTGAAAACATTATTATTGTTGAAAAAATGTGTGTGGAAGGAAGGAACCAAGTGTATTTCTAAAACCCATAAAAAGTACATATAAAAAATACATACAAAAATATATACATAACACTAAATTGTACTATGTGGCAGCTGTGAGGGGTATCACATAAGGCTTTCTGAAATAAAATAAAATAGTAAGGGGGGGGGGGGGAGTAAAAGGACGAGTATTTTCCCCTTTTTGGGGGTATACTGTTCCCTATGGGGGTTAGGTAAGACCATGGTGGATTTTTGGGGTTCTGAGGATGAACGAAGTGTGAAGAATGAACGGATATTTTACTCTTTAATTAAGGGGTGTACTCTTCCCTATGGGTGGTAAGGTGAGACCCAGGTGGATTTTTTGGGGGTCTGGGAATGAACGAGGTATGGAAAGTGGTGGGGCTGCCGGCCCAATGGATTGGAGGATTCTTAATAATTTGGGGCTGCTGTGCGAATGAAGCTATGGGGACATGTGTTGTGAATGTGTTCGTATCTTAAAAGATGTTCATGCTTAAAACCGTCATGCTGGTATTTGGAGTGTACTGGTACTTCAATAGTGGTTGTATTCCAGGGATTCATTCAGCCCGAATGGTGACAGCGTATTCATGCTGAAAATCCAGTACATTTCTCTCTTGCATAATGACTGGTAGGAATGCGTATCTCTTTCAATCGGAGTGACCCTTAGGCATGTAGGGTCCCCATTATGAATCGTAGCATAATGTCTGGAAAGACTGTGAGTTAGTACCTTCCTGGTAATATTTGAGCGGTGTTCATTCATCCTTTCACGTAGCGCTTGGGTGGTGCGGTCTACGTAAAGGAACGGGCATGAACATTGTAGTAAATAAATTACGTTGGTGGTGCCACAATCGAGGTGGTGTCTTAGAGTATGTGTTACACCACTGGATGAATTGGTGATGCTTTTAGTCCCATGTGTAATCATGCTGCAGCATTTGCATTTATTTATATTACATCTAACAACCCCTAGGTATGGATTTGTTTTAGCAATTCGTGAAGAATGGAGTTTTGGACAGGAGGGAGCTAGTAGATTTTTAGGGTCTTGGCTCTACGGAAAATTAACCTGGGTGTCGGGGTGATATGGTGTTTCAACAAAGGGTCTTTAAGGAGAATTTTCCAATGTTTTGATAAAATTTGGCGGATCATGTTATGTTGAGAGCTGTATCTGGTGATGAGACTAACTTGGTGGGGGGGGGGGGGTGGCTATGTGTGCGTTTGATGTCTCTTGGGTTTTGGGTTTCAGGCTTTCTTCTTGGGAAATTTGAGAAATACGTTTGATTGAGTCATCTAAAAGTTTTTTCGGGTATCCCTTTGCTTGGAAACGTTTTTTTATAGTTTTAAGTTGGGTTTTCAAATGTTGTTCACTTGAGCAGTTTCTTCTGATCTTCTTAAACTGACTGTATGGAATATTCCGTAACCACTTGGAGTGGTGGCAGCTGGTGAATTCTAGGTAACTGTTTGCGTCAACTGTTTTAAAATGGGTTTTTGTTGTAATCCTCATCTCTTCGATTGTTAGTGTTAAGTCCAAAAAGATTATGGATTCTTTGTTGTGTTCTAAAGTGAAAGACAAATTCCAGTCATTTTTATTGAGTGTTTGAATGAAAGTGTTTAAGTTTTCCGTCTCCCTTCCCAAATGAAAATGATGTCATCAATGAACCTACGGTAAAACCGGATATTGGGATGTGTTAATAGACCTGCGTGTTCCTCGAAGGCCCCCATAAATAAATTTGCATATGAGGGTGCAAATTTGGTCCCCATAGCTGTGCCCTGGGTTTGTAAGTAAAACTTATCTTGAAAGGTGAAGTAGTTATGATGCAGGATGAATTCTATGGCTTTAATGATGAAGTCTTTTTGAGTGTCTGGCATAGATGTATCCTGAAGAAGTGTTTGGCTAATGGCGATGATCCCCAGCTCATGTTTAATGTTCGTGTACAAAGCTGAGACATCTAGGGTTACCCAAACATAATTTGACTTCCAGCAGAAGGACTGTAATGAAGTAATAAGGTCGGCCGTGTCCCTAATGTATGATGGAAGCTTCGTTACATATTTCTGTAGATAATGGTCTACATAGGCAGAGAGGTTGGCTGTCAAGCAACCCAACCTGTCGAGATCTAGCTCTAAAATTAAAAAACCATC
Source organism: Bufotes viridis (assembly GCA_033119425.1). Taxonomy (NCBI): domain Eukaryota; kingdom Metazoa; phylum Chordata; class Amphibia; order Anura; family Bufonidae; genus Bufotes; species Bufotes viridis. The sequence continues at coordinate 29,122,531 of CM065589.1, forward strand.
TCAATGGGTTTAAACATAACCCAGAGATATATCCCCCCTTGTCCTATGGGAGAGAGACCCTAAGGACTTTCGAATATAAAGAAGTGAGGTCCAAGTGTTCCAAACTTCTCAGGGATCTGTCTGACAAAATTAGAGTCTGGGAGAGAAGAAAGAGAACAATATACCCTACTCCTTCAAATATACCACCACAAATTAAACCTTTCCGGCAGAACCCAAGAGCACGAGATAAGACCCCACCACAATTAGAACCTACTACTTATGCAGGGATAATTAAGAAGGGCCTCACTATCTACAATAGCGAGAGGACTAAGAACTTATTAAAAACCCCCCTCACTCACCCCAAACCCACTCCATCACACCGTAGACCCATGATGCCTAGTCTAGTACTGCATCCCCACATCCAACAGGGGCCCTCCCCACCCAGTAATACATACAATCCCCAGAAACTTAGTTCGCCTAAGGAACCCTTCCTTCAAACCACAAACATCAGCAACCCATCTAGTGCCACTCCACTCCTGCAATCCAGCCCATCTAAGGAGTCCCCACCTCAATCAAGAGATACTGCAACTCCACCCAGTGCAGAATATAACATTACACCTGCAGGAAATAATTCTTTGTATCATACTCCAATAGGAATTCCTTCAGTCACTCGACCTAAACTGAGGACACAAATCGAACCTGGAATTCCAACGGAGTTAGAGCAGACATCTCCTACTCTAGACATATCTACGCATTCAGTTTCCTCTGTTAGTTCCGAAAATTCCGAAAACTTTCTACATTTACCCACCACTATAACGGATAATTTTTTAGAGCACATATCGCCAACAGCCAAGAAAACATTACCTCCCCCTCCCCCTCCAAAAAGAATGAACTTTATATCGACCCTAAGTCTGAGCCCTCATGTATCGCAAACAAGCCTACCATCGATCAGAACCCACTCCACCAAGATCACCCAGTTTTTCTCCCCGGCAAAATCCACCAGAAAAAGACAAATATGCGACGAAGAGGAAAAAGAGGCGGAAGACACAGACAGTCCCGCAAAAAAGAAAATAAAACCAAAGGAAATCCAACCCTGACATCACCCACCACACTAGAAAGATCGAGAGGGATCTTTAATCTATCTAGGCATAGTTTACAACCGGATGAAATATCATTACTCAGTAAGGGCCTCTCATTCTGCCCAACTGACAATACAGATCCCTTCGAAATATTTGTAGACTTAAATCAACTTGTGAGGAAACTCACATTGCGTAGACACTTTGCAGGGAAGTCCCTTGAACCCAAAATTCCCCCCAACCCCATTCCGCCATCAAACCCACCATCCCCTATAACTCCATTACCATGTAATCTCAAAAATAAATCTTCCTTTTACCCACTCAACAGTAAAGGCCCTTTCATTGAATGTTTCTACGACATGACCATCCGAGATCTCAATAATGCACTAAAAAATAAAATCAATAACCCAGCCTCAAAAATTAAAAATAACCTAAATCAAAAAGAGAGAACCGCCTTGAAAACACTGAAGGAAAACAAAAATATTGTAATTAAAAGTGCCGACAAGGGGGGGGGGGGTTGTAATTATGGATTCTGATCCATACTGATCCTTTCAGATAAGAACTTCTACAGACCCCTAACAGATGACCCCACTAGAGAATTTAAGAAATCCTTCCACGACCTTGTAGAACTGGGTTTCAGTAACGGCACCATAGACAAAAGACTCAGGATTTTTCTTAAAACTTTACATCCATCTATCGCTAAATTCTATTTTTTACCAAAGATTCATAAAACTCTGAACAACCCACCCGGCAGACCCATTATCTCTGGGGTGGGTTGCTTGACAGCCAACCTCTCTGCCTATGTAGACCATTATCTACAGAAATATGTAACGAAGCTTCCATCATACATTAGGGACACGGCCGACCTTATTACTTCATTACAGTCCTTCTGCTGGAAGTCAAATTATGTTTGGGTAACCCTAGATGTCTCAGCTTTGTACACGAACATTAAACATGAGCTGGGGATCATCGCCATTAGCCAAACACTTCTTCAGGATACATCTATGCCAGACACTCAAAAAGACTTCATCATTAAAGCCATAGAATTCATCCTGCATCATAACTACTTCACCTTTCAAGATAAGTTTTACTTACAAACCCAGGGCACAGCCATGGGGACCAAATTTGCACCCTCATATGCAAATTTATTTATGGGGGCCTTCGAGGAACACGCAGGTCTATTAATACATCCCAATATCCGGTTTTACCGTAGGTTCATTGATGACATCATTTTCATTTGGGAAGGGGAGACGGAAAACTTAAACACTTTCATTCAAACACTCAATAAAAATGACTGGAATTTGTCTTTCACTTTAGAACACAACAAAGAATCCATAATCTTTTTGGACTTAACACTAACAATCGAAGAGATGAGGATTACAACAAAAACCCATTTAAAAACAGTTGATGCAAACAGTTACCTAGAATTCACCAGCTGCCACCACTCCAAGTGGTTACGGAATATTCCATACAGTCAGTTTAAGAGGATCAGAAGAAACTGCTCAATTGAACAACATTTGAAAACCCAACTTAAAACTATAAAAAAACGTTTCCAAGCAAAGGGATACCCGAAAAAACTTTTAGATGACTCAATCAAACGTATTTCTCAAATTTCCCAAGAAGAAAGCCTGAAACCCAAAACCCAAGAGACATCAAACGCACACATAGCCACCCCCCCCCCCCACCAAGTTAGTCTCATCACCAGATACAGCTCTCAACATAACATGATCCGCCAAATTTTATCAAAACATTGGAAAATTCTCCTTAAAGACCCTTTGTTGAAACACCATATCACCCCGACACCCAGGTTAATTTTCCGTAGAGCCAAGACCCTAAAAAATCTACTAGCTCCCTCCTGTCCAAAACTTCATTCTTCACGAATTGCTAAAACAAATCCATACCTAGGGGTTGTTAGATGTAATATAAATAAATGCAAATGCTGCAGCATGATTACACATGGGACTAAAAGCATCACCAATTCATCCAGTGGTGTAACACATACTCTAAGACACCACCTCGATTGTGGCACCACCAACGTAATTTATTTACTACAGTGTTCATGCCCGTTCCTTTACGTAGGCCGCACCACCCAAGCGCTACGTGAACGGATGAATGAACACCGCTCAAATATTACCAGGAAGGTACTAACTCACAGTCTTTCCAGACATTATGCTACGATTCATAATGGGGACCCTACATGCCTAAGGGTCACTCCGATTGAAAGAGATACGCATTCCTACCAGTCATTATGCAAGAGAGAAATGTACTGGATCTTCAGCCTGAATACGGTGTCACCATTCGGGCTGAATGAATCCCTGGAATACAACCACTATTGAAGTACCAGTACACTCCAAATACCAGCATGACGGTTTTAAGCATGAACATCTTTTAAGATACGAACACATTCACAACACATGTCCCCATAGCTTCATTCGCACAGCAGCCCCAAATTATCAAGAATCCTCCAATCCATTGGGCCGGCAGCCCCACCACTTTCCATACCTCGTTCATTCCCAGACCCCCAAAAAACCCACCTAGGTCTCACCTTACCACCCATAGGGAAGAGTACACCCCTTAATTAAAGAGTAAAATATCCGTTCATTCTTCACACTTCGTTCATCCTCAGAACCCCAAAAATCCACTATGGTCTTACCTAACCCCCCATAGGGAACAGTATACCCCCAAAAAGGGGAAAATACTCGTCTTTTTACTCCCCCCTCCCCTCCCTTACTATTTTATTTTATTTCAGAAAGCCTTATGTGATACCCCTCACAGCCGCCACATAGTACAATTTAGTGTTATGTATATATTTTTGTATGTATTTTTATATGTACTTTTATGGGTTTTAGAAATACACTTGGTTCCTTCCTTCCACACACATTTTTTCAACAATAATAATGTTTTCAATATATCTGAATATTTGGTTTCTAAATTTAACCACAAAGACCTAACTCATACCTTCAAATCAAACAGAACAACCACCTCAACCCCTTAATCCTTCTCTAATAATAATTTAATATTCTAATTCTGATTCCATTTATTGGAATTGAGACAGCTTTTAGTTAGCCCCCGTCCAGCAAGCTCACACGTCCACGGCAGATCCCGGGGATGCCCTTCCCTGTGCTGAGGTTCCGCCCACCTAGCCCTGGCACTGTCCTCCAATGTGTGCGTTCCACGGTGGAGCGCATTGAGCGGTGCGTTCCACGGTGGAACGCACACTGCACTTCCGGTTCCGGCCATTCTCCCGCCCTGCCCGCTCCACGTGCATGCTTCTCCCCATAAAAACCTCCGGACTCGGGGGGCTCCGCATACACTTAGGAGGAATAAACTCCCTCCTACCCCCATCTACAAAAGAAGGGACATCGGTCCCTGGATCCGAAGTAAGACCCCTGAAGGTAGGATTATGGAGCTATAGACTCCACCATGCCACATACAAGGTATTAGAGAAAAAAATATAGGTACCTGATAAAATATATGATAAAATATGATAAAATAAAAAAGATGAAATATGATGATCTATGAATTATCCAATTACTAAATATGAATTATACAACTATTTATTACTTTTTATTATTTTTCCTTCCATTAATATTCCACATACCAGGAACCATATCTATTCATTTACTATGTATTAGCCCTCTTTTATTTATTTATTCATATATTCATCTATTCATTCATTCACTTTTTACTTATGCATAGTAAAACATATTCAGACTTATATTTTTTATTTTTTATATTTTAATCTACACCTATGTTCAATAGGTTTTTACTATTAGTATGTACCTAGTGGAACTTGTTTACGGTTATACATCCGATCTGGATGATCATCATGTTATGTCACAATTCCTTATTAGATTGTGTGTTTTTATCGTTTTTTTCCTCTTGTTATGATTATTGTCTACCCCTGAAGAAGGAGGACTATAAGCCTCCGAAACGCGTTGGGCCAGTGTTTTCACCCTAATAAACCTTATTGACCAGAAGCCTGTGCGTGGGCAGCCGTTGATTTGTACCATTCTGTTACGCGACCCTGGCCAGGGGCGGAGAGACACAGGTGTCTTGAGCTTTATCCTGTGTCCCCCTGTGAAGTGAGTACAGACTCCATCTACTTAACTTCTGTCTCTAAAGAATCAATATTAGAGTCATTACTCACTTGGGGCTATCATACTCGATTATGGCTATACCCTCCACCACATAGCCATTCGGTGACTCTGGGGTTTGGCGCCTCCCTTGGTGTTTTTTCTGGACATACAGCCCGTTATTCAACTGGTTATTTGTCCAACCATCCTATTCACTGTCTTCAAAGGGGCTTGGAAGTCTTTTTCATCCCCCCAACACCTGTGCTGCCCCCCTACAATCTTTGCTATTCTTCCTGACATCTGATTCAACCCTAACCTAACTTCATTTTCACCGTCTTATCTCCACCACCCTGTTGGCGCCTAATAATCCGGGGTAACTCTGTTTAGACAGAATTACTCAAACCTCTCTTTTCTTTCCTCATTACATTTATCCTCCTTCCTCCCACCATGGAGAGTCTTGGCATTCAAGTGATCCTACACTCGGATATTCCGAGGAGCTCTTTTCATCGCCATTCCTTAAATTGGGCCTCTCACCAAGCCCGCTTGAAGAGGGACATGAGGAGATCTTGTGCCCCGATCCCAAAACTCCTGAGCATCCACAGTCACGAGGTGGATGATGATGATGAGATACAGTTGCCAATAAGTTAACCGCAATTAGTGTCTCAAGAGGTTCATGATGAGGATAAGACACAGTTGTCAATAACTGAGGTTGTTGTTAGGAGGATGACGAGAGTGAGGAAGTGGAAGAGGAGGTGGTGGATGATGAAGTCACTGACCCAACCTGGGAAGGTGGCAAGCCAAGTGAGGACAGCAGTACAGAGGGGGGGGGGGATCCGCAGCACTGCAACAGGCTGGAACAGGCAGTGGGGTGGCAAAAGGGGGAAGGCGGGCCACACCAAAGAGGTCCGCAACTGTTCCCCGGAGCACCCCCTTGCAGCAATCACCCTTGCCAAGGGGAAGGTGTTCCGAAAATTGGCGCTTTTTTGAGGAAAGTGCAAACGATAAAAGAATTGTCATTTGCAACCTATGTCATACCAAAATGAGCAGAGGCATGAACACTAGCAACCTCACCACCATCAGCATGATCCGCCACCCTAAAAGGTGGGCCGAACTCATGGGTTCACTATCAGTGTCAGCGGGTCAACCCACTGCCTCCTCTTCCCCTGTGTTATGTGATGGCCAATCCCCTGTCCAAGACGCAGGCCTGGATGCCTCCCGCCATGCACCTGGATCTTTGCAAACACCATCAGCTAGAACATCCCCTTCTGTGTCCCAGCGCAGAGTACAGATGTCTATACCCCAAACCTTTAAACGAAAGCGCAAATACCCAACCACCCACCCCCAGGCCATAGCACTAAATGCACACCTTTCAAAATTGCTCTCCCTGGAAATGTTGCCATTTAGGCTTGTAGACACTGAGGCTTTCCGCAGCCTGATAGCAGCGGCCATCCAGCGTTACTCTGTCCCCAGCCGCCAATATTTTTCACAGTGTGCAGTCCCAGCCTTACACCAGCACATGCCCTGACCAACGCAGTTATTAGGAAGGTCCACTTAACGACTGACACATGGACAAGTGCTTTTGGCCAGGGACGTTAAATTTCCCTGACGGCACACTGGGTGAACATTGTGGAGGCCGGGAGCGAGTCGTACCCTGGGATGGCACAGGTGCTACCAACGCCAAGGATTGCGGGCCCTACTTCCATCAGGGTTTCTGCCGCCACCTACGTTAGTGGCTGCAACCCCTACTTCTCCTCCTCCACTTCCTCCTCTGAATTCTCATCTTGCAGCACCAGTCAGCCATCAGTCAGTAGCTGGAAGCAGTGTAGCACTGCAGTGCTGAAGCGGCAACAGGCCGTGCTTAAACTGATCTGCTTAGGTGACAAACAGCACACCACCGCTGTGGCAGGGGATAAGAGACCAGACTGAGCTGTGGCTCTCACCACTTAACCTACAACCAGGCATGGTTGTGTCTGATAATGGCCGTAACTTGGTGGTGGCTTTGAAGCTCAACAAGCTCACACACATACATTGCCTAGCCCACGTGTTTAACCTAGTGGTTCAGGGGTTTCTCAAACCCTACCCCAATTTGCCTGAGCTACTGGTGAAGGTTCGCCGAGTGTGTGCCCATTTCCGCAAGTCATCAACAGCTTCCGCCGGTCTGGCGACACAGCAGGAGCACTTCCAATTGCTAGCTCACCAACTGTTGTGCGACGTGAGCACGCGCTGGAACTCGACGTTCCACATGTTGGCCACGCGTTGTGAGAAGCAGTAGTGGAATACCAGCTGCAACATGTTCGTCGCCTTTCCAGTCAGCTTCCGCTCTTCACAAGCGACGAGTGGGTATTGGTGTCTGACCTCTGTAAGGTTTTACGCAACTTTGAGGAATCAAAACATATGGTGAGCAGCGATAATGCTATTATCAGCATAACCATCTCACTTCTGTGTCTACTCAAACTATCGCTGCTTACAATTAAGGTAGACGCTTTGCATGGGGAAGAGGTTCAAATGGGGAAAGACAGTACACAGGGTGATAGCCAGACCACCCTCATTTCGTCTTCTCAGCGGGAATTTGATGATGATGAGGAGTAGGAGCAGGAGACAGTTGCCTCTGCTACAGAGGGTAGTACCCATGGAAGTTTATTCCATCTGTTCAGCGTGGATGGGTAGAAGAATAGGAGGAGGAGGAGGAGATTAAGAGTCATCCTCCTGATTAGGACAGTGAAGTCTTGTCTGTTGGGACTCTGGCACACATGTCTGACTTTATGTTAGACTGCCTCTTCCGTGACCGTCGCGTTGTACGCATTTTGGCCAACACCGTTCACTGGTTGTTCATCCTTCTCGACCCCCGCTACAAATAGAATTTCTCATCTCTCATTTCTGTGGTGGAGAGGACGAGCAAAATGGTGCAATACCAGAAGGTCCTTGTGGAAAAATTGCTCCAAAAATTTCCAGCTGACTACGCTGGCTGCAGAATACGTAGTTCCTTAGCCAACCGAGGAGGGGAGACGAGGGGAAAACACAGCAGTTCCAACAGAGGCAGGGCAACACTTTCCAAGGCCTGGGACAGTTTTATGACACCCTACCAGCCCCCTCAACCTGATGCGCGGCCTAGTGTCACAAGGAGGTAAAAATTTTGGAAGATGGTGAAGGAGTATGTAGCAGACCGTGTCAGCGTCCTCAGTGATCCCTCTGTGCCTTACAACTATTGGGTGTCCAGCATTTTGTCAGAGCGTGTATTTAGTGAAGGCCCTCGCCCCTAATGTTTTAGAGGGTCACCAGCAGGCCCTTGCTCCTAATGTTTTTGAGGGTCACCAGCAGGCCATCAATCATAATTTTAAGGGTGTGTATCATGCCCTCCTTTTTGTGTAATAAAGGGTGTATTGTAGTGCCAGTTCCTTTTAATTTTTGGCAGCCCTTTCACTTAGTGCATAGGCTTTATGAGTGTAGGAGTCCCACTACCTGAACAATTATAGCACCATGTGAATGAGGCCCTCCTTTATATGATATACAGGTTGTATCCTTTTAATTTTTGGCAGCACTTGCACTTGATATACAAGTAAATATACAGGAAAGAATGTTTCCTAACAATTTTTCCTCAAAAATCGATTTTATCTTTGGGTTTTGTGCGTATTATCGTCAGTCTGCAAAAGTGGCGTACTACTCGGACAACATTGTTCCCAGCAGCGACCTGGGAGTCCAACATGCATCCAGACATCGTCCTCATGCTGTTACCGAACCATTTCAGTGGTGTTTCTATCAATTTCTGACCTTTTACTGTGAACCAGACACCCTCCCTTATTCCAGCAGGGGGTCCCTGGTTTAATGCTCAGGTTCTCCCATTGACTTCCATTGTGCCCAGGTGCTCGGTAGATCCCGAGGTGTTCTTCTTGAGCACCCGAGCACTTTGGTGCTCAACCAACACTAATACAATTTGCATTTTCACCCCCAATTTGGAAACCATCTACAGAGCTGTAGCTCGGCTTTCTTTCAGCAAGGTATACACACACCTAAAGCACAACTAGATTCAACCCCCTCTCTCATTAAATGCACATAAATTGTACCACAATATCATACACATAAACAGTCTTGCTATACTAAACACATAAACAGCACTTTTATTATTTACACATAAATAGTACTGCTATATTGAACTCATAAAGAGTACCACTATATTGTACAAATTCATAGTATTGCTATATTGCACATATATAGTATAGCTATATTGTACACAAATTATACCGTTGTATTTTATACATAAATAGCACTGCTATACTGTACACATAAATAGTATCGCTACATTGTACACAAAAATAGTGCCGCTATACTATACACATAAATAGTACTGCTATATTGCACACATAAATAGTACCGCTATATTGTACACATAAATAGTATTGCTATATTGCACATATATAGTATAGCTATATTGTACACATAAATAATACAGCTGTATTTTATACATAAATAGCACTGCTATACTGTACACATAAATAGTACTGCTATATTGTACACATAAATAGTATTGCTACATTGTACACATAACTAGTACTGCGATACTATACAGATCAATAGTACTGCTATATTGTACACACAAATAGTATTACTATGGTGTACTAATAAATAGTACCTCTATACTGTACTTATAAATAGTATTACTATATTGTACACATAAATAGTACCACTCCAAAATACATCTAAATAGTGCCGCTATACAATACACAGAAATAGTACTGCTATATTGTATACATAAATAGTACCACTATACTATGCACATACATTATACAGCTCCACTGTACATCTTAATAGTACCAATATAGTATACACAGAAATAATACCCCCATACAATACATAGAAATAACACCACCATACTATTGCAGGAGAGGAATATCTAAGGTAGAACATTTTTGAATACGTCAAGTGAAGGAAAACAGCCTACGACCCCTGTTTATATGCCTATTTCCATTATTCCTGTCATTTCAAGGTGTGGTTATCATAACAATCCCACAAAAAAATTGGAAGCTGGAGATTTCTTGGTAGAAAGATTTTTTTGGCATAGACTTAGAGGGTAAGACACCTGCAATCTGGAGGTTACCGTTTTGGACAGGTTTCGTGATACCCGGAAAAGCTTTAAAAATAAGATTTAGGATATACAGGCCCTTACCCTTAAGGAGAAGCAGGTTTGGGACTGGTGGAACATTCACATGGTTCTTGAAAAGGTAAAAGATGTTTTTTTCTTTGGGTTGTCCTCCTCACTATACACCATTGCCATGCTATAGTAACAAATTGCAGTGACCCCCTGAGGAGCCGATGTACAGTATAGGAGTGGTAGTGGCCCTGATAAAGTGTCACGGTGTACTTACTCAGCCCATTGCTCCCTGGGAATCAGTGCAGTGGAATTATAGCACTGAAGAAGGAGGCCAGGGTCAAACATAACTAAGTATTTTTTACTAAGTGCAACATAGAATTTTAAATACATATAGTAGCAACAGGGTTCGAGTGCAAATCCTCTCTGGCACCAGCAAGGATATGGAGGCAAGTTGGTTGGTTCCGCACTTGGTGATACTGGCCTAGTGGTTTTCTGGCGCTGCGTGGCTTGGCTGTAATCCCGCACATAGCAGTAGTGCTGATGGTAGCAGTTCACTCTGCTGTCTGTAACCTCAAGGCTTTACTTGAGGAAAACTGGAGTAGTTCTCTCTGAGGAATCCTGTATCAGGAGCAGGAGCTCTGGAGTTAGCTTCCTCTCCTATCTGAGGTTTCTCAGGAACTACCCCTCTTGGCAGGGAGAAGGACCAGCCAACTTCTACCAAGAGGAGAGGAACAGGGCTGTTTGTTGTCAACCTTTGCCAACCATTCCTTGCTGGTAGCTACGGCCAGAAGCAAACAATAGACTACATAATGTCCACCAATACATAATGATGTCAATACAGACTAACAGAAGCTAAGCGTAGACAAAGTAAGAAAATAATAAATACTTTCAGCAGAGTCTACTTTGATTTTGATTTTATGTTTTTCTTTTTCTATAATTTTGGTAGCCATTATAAAATAGCAGAGAATGGATACTTTTCATGCTTTCAATAACTAGATTAGGTGGCTGGGACATTTTATTGCTTTTGGAAGAAGAAAAAGATTAAAATTGAGGCAGAATGTCAGGTAGAATGTCACTACTGTAAAATAATGTTCTATTTCAGACCAGGAATAATCGGAGAAAATTGAACAGATTCTGAATTGAATTGAGCTCCCTCTTCAATTTCATGGAGGTGGATACAATATCAAAGAAACACAATTGCCGGGCCAATTGGAAAGGGTAATATCACCATGAAAGTTGCCCAATTATCCTCCATATACCGGGTTTCTATAACCGAACAAAAAATAAAGTGAAAATTAAAATAAAGTCTCATTTTGATCTGGAGTGTCATTTTTACATAAAGGTAGCATAGAATAGACTATGACTCACAGATAGGACTATTTATCTACCTACAATTAAAGCCAATCTTCAGGGTCTTCCCTTTATTAAAGAGTTTTTCCAACTTTTTGGTATTACAAGAGCCTACATGCCCTAGAGTGAGATCGTTATGGGGCTCCGCTCCATAGAAACTTCACTTCTAGCAGGTTAGGGTAGAAAAAATTTGGCTGAAAGGTCATGGAAAATATACGAAGGGGAAAACAAACATCAGACCCTGCAGGTCAGGGTGGCAGAACACGAACCATAATAGGGGGTTCAGTTTGATCTTTGCTATACTGTCTGGTTATCCCTAAAAATTACAAAAGTAATTACAAGTTGTTTTAACTTCCTTCACCCTCCACCTCTCCCCCATGAAGGTGATCCCCTTCTGCTGTGTCTTGTTGAATTTGGTAGTGCAGTAACATCCCATCCTGGACCTCTACGTTCCTTTGCACTATATGCAAAGGAGTATAATAATGTCCCTCCTTTCCAGCTGCTGCCATTGCTCAGAGGTGGAGCTGACCAGCAAACCAGGCGCCTGCGCAGTACGCACCGCTCAGAATGACGTGCATCTTATTTAGACACCCTATCACTTTTCACCAGTGTCAGTTCTAGTGGTGTATACCTAGTACCTAGTTTTATATATTGTTTTGCCCTGGGTTTGAACCTGACTTTTAGCTGACTGCTGTTTGACCTTGAATTTGTACTGACCACAATACTTGTTGTATGCTATCTAACTGACTCAAAATTTTTACAGACTGAACTACCTGATTGACCTTGTGTTTCGACAGACTATACTACCTATTTGACCCCAAATTTTTACAAGCTATACTACCTATTTTACCCTGAAATTTGGCAGACTACAATAGCCATTTGACCCTGAATTTTGACAGAATATATGAACTATTTGACCTTGAATTTTGACAGACTTCATAAGCTATCTGACCCTGAATTTTGACAGACTATACTACCTATTTAACACTGAATTTTGACAGACTACATCAACTACTTGACCTTGAATTTTGACAGACTATAGTACCTATTTGACCCTGAATTTTGACAGACTTCATTAGCTATTTGACCCTTAATATTCACAGACTATACTACCTATTTGACCCTGAATTTTGTCAGACTACATTAGCTATTTGACCCTGAATTTGACAGACTATACTACCTATTTGACCATGAATTTTGACAGACTTCATTAGCTATTTGACCCTTAATATTCACAGACTATACTACCTATTTGACCCTGAATTTTGTCAGACTTCATTAGCTATTTGACCCTGAATTTTAACAGACTATAGTACCTATTTGACCCTGAATTTTGACAGACTATACTACCTATTTGATCCTGAATTTTGACAGACTATGGTCTAGTTTACACTTCAACTGGTCAGTTCTTTCCATCATTATTGTGAGCCAAAACCAGTAGTGGGGTCTACTCAGAGATAAGTTAAAATGGAAAGATCTGCACCTGTTCTGTGTTCTTGACCCAGATCACAATAACTGATGCAAGTAACTGACCAAATAACTGTAGGCCTTAGCTAACTGTTTGAGCTTGAATCTTGACAGACTAAGCCATAGTACCTATTTGACGCTGAATTTAAAAATTAAA